>CM054061.1:51379068-52579068 GCA_028641055.1 Alopecurus myosuroides
ACTAGCACAATAACAGAGGGTTCTTGCATTATTTAAATGTGGGAACGCTACAAAATTGTATCAGAGCATTGTGTTGCATGTAGGATTCGAGACCCTAAGTTTGGATAAGATCCTAAATTGGCATTTTCTATGTTCAAACTTTCTAGAAACAAAACATCTCATCTTAATCTTTCTCATATCCTCTCATCTATTATTCACCTTCAAAATTTTCTTGATGGCCTACCTCTTCAATACCATCAAGACATGACTGTTGATGACCATACCATGAAGTGCAAGAAGTATTTTCACCACATGAAGACCTACACTCAGGATTATTCAAGAACTTGAAGAAACACTTGGACTTCACAAACAATCAAGAATACCTCTAGACATTGAGAGAAAAATCTGAAGGAAACTCAAGAAGATATAGATGAGACCACCAATCTAGTTACCTTGTTAGAACAATTTTAATGTGTTAGTGTATTGATCATACCAATGAGTGTGGTATGACAATATTAGTTTGTTTTCTAAGAACTTGTTGTTTGGTCCGATGATTTTATTGCTATATGTTTGTTATGTAGTGTTTGTAAGATAAGTTTCCTTGATCTGTTATGATTGAGTAGGAACCTCCCTTAGCTATCCTTCTAATTACTGTTCATCTTTCCTAAAACCCCAAAACAGATGCCTAGCCAGAATGTCAACAACCCCGAGAAGTCAATAGCAATGCAGATGCTACTAGAAGTTCAAACTCAGATGATACAATTGATGACCCATGCATATGATGTCCCAAAGCATGGCCAATAGTGAAAAAATGATCCTTTGATAGCTAGAGATAACCAGGAGTCAGAAGAAGAAATGTTGTCAACACTCAAAGCCTGCAAATCTTGTGGAGAGATAGGACACTATTCCAAAGAATGTCCTGATGAGTGGCCCCATGGCGATGCTAAAAAAACTCAACTGAAGGATACTTCACTCAAGTTACCTGCTTTTTATGTGAAGGAACAACACATGTTCCAACACAATGTCCACTTTACCCCATGGTACAAAAAGTTGGACAACAAGCCAAAGTGGGAATGCTTAGCGAAATTCAAGAGAAGTCAGGAAAACCAGAAGTGAAGGGAAAATGCAAGTTGGAGACTATTCAGATGGACCATGTCAAGATGGATACTAGAACCAAGGCTACATCACATCCATATTCATCCAAACCCAACACCAAGAATTATTATTCTTGTGAAGAAGATGGACATTTATCTAGAAATTGTCCCAACAAGAAACCCAGACCTTCAGCCAATATAGTGGAGTATTTTGGACAACAGTATGAAGATATGATGGCCAATTTAATACCACCAAAAAATAAGAGGAAACTTCAGAAGAACCCCAATCCTGTCTACAGAGACATTAGCCAAGTGACATGCTTCAAATGCAGAGATAAAGGACACCATGCAAATAGTTGCCCTCAAAAGGAGAAGGAAGGAAACATGACTTTCTGCAAGAAGGAATAATAAGGCATGAAGAAATATATGTCCAAGAATGAGTCTTATGTGATGTTTTATAAAACAAATAAATATTCCTTAAGATGCTTCAAATGTAATAAAATACAATGAACGCTTGAGAATTGTGTTCCCATTTTAATAAATGAGATGATGTTGTGAAATCCTCCCAACTTGGTATTTTGATTGTCCCAAAGAGTGAAGCCTGGCCGATAGAGGAATAAGTGGATGGGTCTACCTATGGTGGTTTGAAGTCATTCACAAAGCTACTCAGACTTTTAGTGGATTTGATGCCGGGTCTTAATCCCCAACTAGAAAAGAAACTTAAACTCGATCTCGAGATATGCCGGCCGGAATGCCGCAGGCTCGGAAGGAGGTAACGTGAGGCAGGGTTGATGTATCAGAGGTGGAAAATGGACTTTCTATTTTGCATTTCCAGATGAAAAAACCAGACAATGGGTATTAGAAGGTGGACCCTTGGCACATTGCTAACATACCATTACTGTTGAGACAATGGCAGCCAAAATTGAAGTGGAAAAAAAGGGCAAAAATCCAAATCCCAATTTTAGAAAACTGTGGGGAGTTCCTAAGGAGTACATTAAAAAAGAAGGACTGAGCTATATTGCTAGAGCTAGTGGTTTGGGGAAGTCATCGACACCCTCGTCGATGTACGTGTTGAAAGAAGAAATTCCACTATCTCTCAAACGAAATGAGGTTTTTGAACTCCTATATAACTGAGTTTCATTGATGCCAAAGGTCCTCAAACGATTGGAACCAGAGCCGCCTGCAAGAATGAAAGAGTCAATCTATCTTAGTAAAGGCGCTCGCTCTGCCACAAAGCAAAGGGAGGAACTGGCAAAATCTAAATAGAAAAGAGATGTCTCGGTTTCAAATGAAGTTCAAGAAGCACCAGTTAGTCTGCAGCCCTACCACGAAGGAAAGATGTACTCAAGCATCTCGAGACAAACTACACATGAAGTCATGAGATTAGTATACTCACAAAAGTTTCTTTCAAGGGTAGTAGCCACCAAGCTGCAATGGAACCCAAATAAACCAAACCCATCTTTCTTTCTAGCCTTCCCAAAACTCAGGACGACATTTATTTAAGGGTTGTAGTCTGTAATATCCCTGATTTTTTAAGGAATTCAAAAAACAAAAAAAATAAAACTGTTGTTTTCCACCAAAGCAATTCACCAAAAAACAGATAAAAATCAAATAAAAAGGAAACATTATATGTTATTCCAAGGTTATTGGAAATTATAATCCAAATGCATCTATTTTCTAAAACCCTAAACCCTCAAAACAAATAATTATGCAAAGAAACTATTCTTCCCTAATTTGTAAACCATAATTTTTTTCTATAAACAATTTGTTTTCCATATTGTTTTCACCTTCTATAAATTGATAATAACTCTTCCTCCAATTATTTGACTACTGGAAATATTTTGGAAACTCAATTTTAGCTATGTCAATTATCAATTGTTATATCAAGTTCGAAACCATAATGTGTTTTTCACAAATTAATCCTTGTGTGAAAGTGAGTATATAACTTAGGGAAACAATAATTTAAAATATATTATGTCACTGAAATTATTTGACATTATATAATTTAATAAATTAAAAAAGGGAGAATAACATTAAGTTACTATTAATCATTTAATCATACTATGAAAATATAATTAATTTAAGTATGTTAAAAGAGAACCTAAATGTTTTTATCTGAAAGAGAACGATTTTACAAAACCATAGGTTTTTGTTTGAGGCAATTTGGAATTTTTAATCACAAGTTATGTCCATTTGTTAAAACAGAAAAAAAAAGAATAAAGAAGAAGAAAGAATAAAGAATAAAAAAAGGAACCAACCAGACAACCCAACTCCCAATGCCCCTATTCGTCGCCCGCGCGCGGCCCAGCAGCAGCCCGTCAGGAAGCAGCAGCCCTCCCTTCTCTCCCTCGCTGACGACACGACCCCGCAGGTGACGTCACGTGTGACGTCGATAGCATCAACGTCCGTGCCGAGCACGGGACGAACTCCTCCACCGCCTCTCTGCCCCTGCCCCTTCTCCACGCCATCCTGCCCCATAAAAGGAGCCCCCTCAACGTCCGGGCCCCGAACCCCCAAACCCTAACCCTCAAAACGCGTCGCCGCCGAGATTTTTCCGCCGCCGCCGCCATTTAGCTTTTGAGCTCGGGAATTGCAAGACGCCGTTGATTCGAGGCCTGAGGCGCAAAACCGCAAGGAGGAGAAGAACCAGTATGCAGAGAGGAACCCGCCGGTGTGCTCATCGTCGTCGTTTGATCTTCATCCAACGGATCACGATAGATCGAATCATGAACCGGTATCAACCAATGGGCTTTCGCCACTTCGTGTGCCACGTCGCTAGCCTCGTCAGTCGCGGCGCCAGCCCCGAACCAATCAGAGCCCACCACGTGGCCGCACAGTCAGTTCAGTCAACTCCCCCGGTAAAAAATTGATTCAAATTGATTTTAAAATCCAGAAAATCACCAAATCTTGTAAAACCCATAACTTTAGTTCTGTAAGTCTAATTCCGATGATTTTGTACCTTTTGAAATCAGCACAATGTGTAGACTGTATTAAAATTATGAAAACTGAATTTTGATACGCGCACACACTTGCTATTGTTGAATCTTTGTAAATCTTGTTTTGCTAATAACTTTTAATCTATAATCCCACTTTGAGCAAACTTGAACTTTTTGAGAAGCCCTGAACAAGTAGAATATTTTAGTACTGCCCAAATTTAAATGTGACTATTTTAAATATATTCAATTTAAAATATGCTTGTTTGATCATTTTTGGCATAAGTTAAATTATATAAATTCAAATTTTGTAAATAAAATATTTTTGTAAACCCTGGGTTGTGTACTAACAGTCCCCAATGCCAAAAATCATAATTGGCTAAGTGTAAAAATGTTTCCTTAGAGTTTTGTGCTCTTTTACTATTATGACTTAGTTATTTTCAGTAAAGGTTTTTAATATATTTTTTCCTTGGCGAAATTCCTCTAAGTGCTAACTCTAGACGAGGGACACAAAATACTAAGCCCTTAGGAACTTTGAAATATTTCTAAGTTAAGTTAAGCCAGTTGGCCTCTTGGTGAACAACCATTAATTCTGGTTTGGTGAAGACAATGAAGTGAAGAAAAAGTGCCCCTCTTCATCCTTGGAGTCAAGCTGAAAGAACTACATGAAGAACAATGGAGGGCCTAGCCAAGATAACAGACTTTAGAAGCATCTCCAAGAAGAAGATGCACTTAGAAGAAAATCAAGGAACTTCAAGAAGACCAACCATCCTTTTTCTCTAAGTCTTTCTCCCTCTTATTTTCTTCTCCATTTGACTTAGTGGTGTGGCTAAGTTAGATTCAAGACCAGCCCTGATGATACCAAATCCAGAAGTCTACAAAATCATCAAGTCCTAGAAGAAGCCATGAAGTCACCACACCTAGGAGGAAACAACTTGAAGATGATCTTTTAAGACGAACCATGTGAAGACTTGAATTTGTTTTCCAAGACTTACAAGATGATTAGAATCAAGTTTGTTTTTGTCCATGACTTAGAATTTGTTTTTCAAGTGAGAAGAGAGTTTTGATCAAGACTACAACCAGACGCCTTTTATCAAGAAGAAGAACTTCAAAAAAAGTCAACTCAAGAAGAATACTATCCCATAAGATGATGAAGAATTTACATGTTTAAGGGAACTCCAGGAATCTTATCCATTTCTTTTCTTCTATATGACCAAGTCCCTAAAATCCTACATAGATACTTCAGATGCTTTTCTTCAACTCTATCAGGAGTGCTACAAGCAAGGCCATTAAAGAAACATGCAAAGAGTTAGACATCAGAAGAAACTCAAGAAGATGGAAGGACTTGAAGAAAACAAGACAAAGATATATGAGACCAATCTTAACAAGATAGAGAAAAAAAAACTTAGTCCAATCACTTGTTTTGTTTTAGTAAAATAACTAAGTGTTAAAAAGTGAAGGGAATATGCCCGAGAGGCAATAATAAGTGTTTATTATGGTATTCCTTGTTTATGATAGATGTTTATTTCTCATGCTAGAATTGTATTAACCGGAAACGTTGATACATGTGTGATTAATGAACAAACCGACGTTCCTAGTGAAGCCTCTCTTTTAACTAGCTCGTTGATTAAACAGATGATCAAGGTTTCCTGATCATGAACATTGGATGTTGTTAATAACGGGGTCATATCATTAGGAGAATGACATGATGAACTTAAACGCTAACTAAGTATAACAATGTGATCAAGTCATTTAGTTTTGTTGTTATGTCTTACATTCGGAGTAACGTTTTTCCTTAGACCATGAGATCATGTTAATCACTAATACCGAAAGAATACTTTGATGACATCAAACGTCACACCGTAAAAGGGTGTCGAGACATCGTAGTAGAATTGATAGATAGGGGTTCCATGAGACTACTGATAGAGATATGGGGGACGTGATTGTGCAAAAGACAATGACACAGGGTTTTTACCCAGGTTCGGTACGACGCAGTAATGCGGCGTTCCTACTCCTGCAATCTCACTATTCAGGACTAAAGCCTGGGATCAGCGTGAGAACGACTACGCCAACAACGAGATCTTTTCTCGTACCACTTTGAGTCTTTGAGGGTATGTTATCTCAAGACTATCTTTCTCCCCGTTGCCTTTCATCTCATAGATTAGATCTTGGCCATTCGGGTTTATCGCGCGTAGGAAATTTTTTGTTTTCTATGCTACGTTCCCCTACAGTGGTATCAGAGCTGTATCTATGCGTAGATGAATTGTACGGGTAGAACACATAGGAGTATGTGGGAGTTGATGATCATGTTTTTGCCTCTTTGAGTATTTTATGATCTTAGTGGCATAGTAGGATGAATCTGCCCCGGACTAAGTTTACGTGTACTATGTACGCGAGAATTGTCTCACATGTGACTGAGGGGGTGTCCGTTTCTCCTACTATAGTTAAGATCTAATCTACAAAGCGTTGTTAAAATATGTTTTATCAACATTGTGGTTCTTGTACGTAGGTATGAACGGTTCTATCCTCGTAAGCCCAAAGCCACGTAAAATATGCAAAAATAAATTAGAGGCGTCTAACTTATTTTTGCAGGGCATGTGATGTGATATGGTCAATGTTACAAACGTTATGTATGAGATGATATCTTTTGTAAATTATTGACATACCGGCTGGAGCCATATGGTTGTCTTATTTTATGGCCTGCGTGCTGTATATCATATCCATGTGATATGTTGTAATGGACAATCAAGATGGAGGTTCCACGGACCTTGGTGCCACGCCGGTGGAATGATGGAGATCATACCATGATGCAATAGATGGAGATCAAGTGCAAGAAGGACCATATCATATCACATTATCCATGCATGTGATGTTTATCCTTTTATGCATCTTATTTTGCTTAGATCGCTATGGTAGCATTATAACATGATCCCTCTCACTTAATATCAAGATAATAATGTGTTCTTCCTTAAGTATGCACCGTTTAGAAAGTTCGTCGTTTCGAGACACCACGTGATGATCGGGTGTGATAGACTCAACGTTCGCATACAACGGGTGTTTTCGAGCCTAGCATGTACAGACATGGCCTTGAAACACATGCAATACAACGGTTCTACTTGGCGAGCCTAGCATGTACAGACATGGACTCGGAACACGTAACCGAAAGGTAAAGCATGAGTCATATGAATGATATGATGAACATGTTGATGTTCGCCTTTGCAACTGCACCGTCTCACGTGATGATCGGTTTCGGTGTAGTGAATTTGGTTCGTGTAATCACTAAAGACAACTAAGAGGGATGTTGTTTTTGAGTGGGAGTTCATGGGATAATTTTAGAATTAACTTGAACTTAATTTATCATAAACATAGTCTAAATAGTCTTTGCAAATATGTTGTAGATCATGGCACCACCTACCTTCAATTTCAATATGTTCATGGAGAAAGCGAAATTAGCGAACAATGGAAGCAACTTTACCAACTGGCACTTAACCTGAGGATTCTCCTCACCGCTTGCAAGAAGCTCTATGTGCTTGATGCACCTCTAGGTGACCAGCCCGCTGATGATGCTTCTGATGAAGATAAAAATGTTTATCTGACTCAACAAGAAGACCACAGTATAGTTCACTGCGGCATCCTCTATGGATTAGAGCCAGAGCTGCGAAAATGTTTCGAGAACAGCACTGCTTATGCCACAATGGGAGAATTGAAAATTATTTTCGATACCCATGCGGTAGTTGAGAGTTATGATGCTTCAGAAAAGTTCTTTAGCTGCATGATGGAAGAGAACAGCTCCGTTAGTGAGCACGTACTCAAAATGTCTGCGTACGCTGATAAGCTCATAGCCTTGGGAATATCGATTCCCATTGAGCTAGGGATACATCGTGTTCTCCAATCTCTGCCACCTAGTTACAATAACTTCGTGATGAACTATAATATGCATAGCATGAAGAAGTCTCTTCCTGAACTTCTCTTGATGCTTAAAACTGCTGAAGTGGAGATCAAGAAAGAACATCAAGTGCTGATGATCAATAAGACCACTAGTTTCAAGAAAGGCAAGCCAAGGGTAAACTTCAAGAAGGGTGGCAAATCTGCTGCTACTGCTGAGAAGAAAACCAGGCATGGCGATAAGCCTGAGACTGAGTGTTTCTATTGCAAGGGTACTGGCCACTGGAAGCGCAATTGCCCCAACTATCTGGCAGATAAGAAGGCCGGCAAAGTGAACAAAGGTATATATGATATACTTGTTATTGATGTGTACCTTACGATTACTCGCAGTAGCACCTGGGTATTTGATACTGGTTCGGTTGCTCACATATGTAACTCGAAACAAGAGCTGCAGAATAAGCGACCACTAGCAAAGGATGAGGTGACGATGCGCGTCGGCAATGGATCAAGAGTTGATGTGATCGCCGTCGGGACGCTGCCTCTACGTCTACCATCGGGATTAGTTATAAACCTCAATAATTGTTATTTGGTACCTGCATTAAGCATGAATATCATTTCTGGATCTTGCTTAATGCGGGATGGTTATTCCTTTAAGTCTGAGAACAATGGTTGTTCGATTTATATGAATAATATCTTTTACGGTCATGCACCCGAGAAGAATGGTTTATTTCTTTTGAATCTTGATAATGTTGATACACATATTCATAATGTGAATGCCAAAAGAATTAAGTTAAATGATGATATTGCTACTTATATGTGGCATTGCCGCTTAGGTCATATTGGTGTTAAACGCATGAAGAAGCTCCATTCTGATGGACTCTTAGAATCACTTGATTATGAATCATTTGAAACATCTGAACCATGCCTTATGGGCAAGATGACTAGAACCCCGTTTTCTGGAACTATGGAACGGGCGACAGACTTACTGGAAATCATACATACTAATGTATGTGGACCAATGAGTGTATCGGCACACGGTGGATATCGTTATTTTGTCACTTTCACAGATGATTTGAGTAGATATGGGTATATTTACTTAATGAAACACAAATCTGAAACGTTTGAAAAGTTCAAAGAATTTCAGTGTGAAGTTGAAAATCATCGTAACAGAAAGGTTAAATTTCTACGGACTGATCGTGGAGGTGAATATCTAAGTTATGAGTTTGGCATGCATATGAAACAATGTGGAATAGTTTCACAACTCACACCTGCCGGAACACCACAGTGTAATGGTGTTTCCGAACATCGTAATCATACTTTATTAGATATGGTTCGATCTATGATGTCTCTTACAGATTTTCCACTATCGTTTTGGGGTTATGCACTAGAGACCACTGCATTCACTTTAAATAGGGCACCATCTAAATCCGTTGAAATGACACTGTATGAATTATGGTTTGGAAACAAACCTAAGCTGTCATTTCTAAAAGTTTGGGGATGCGATGTTTATGTGAAGAAGCTTCAACCTGATAAACTCGAACCCAAAGCGGAAAAATGCGTCTTCATAGGATACCCTGAAGAAACAATAGGGTACACCTTCTATCACAGATCCGAAGGCAAGATTTTCGTTGCCAAGAATGGATCCTTTTTTGGAGAAGGAGTTTCTCTCGAAAGGTGTGAATAGTAGGAAGGTAGAACTCGACGAGGTTATTGAACCTTCTCTTCTTGGAATGGTGAATAGCGCAGCGCCGGAAGTTGTTCCGGAGCCGACCCCGTCAGATGAAGAGAGAGATAATGATCAAGATCATGAAACTCCAATAGAGGAAACTACCGTACCTCGCAGGTCAACTAGGGAGCGTACAGCTCCTGAACTGTACGGAGATCCCGTATTAAACTTCATGGTAGATGGAGGTGATGACCCTGGGACATATGAGGAAGCGATGATGAGCCCAGATTCCAACAAATGGCTTGAAGCCATGAAATCCGAAATAGGATCCATGTACGAAAACCAAGTTTGGACTTTGGTGGATTTACCCAATGACCGCAAGGCCGTTGAGAACAAATGGATCTTTAAAAAGAAAACTGACGTTGATGGTAATGTGATCGTCTATAAAGCTCGACTTGTCGCAAAAGGTTTCCGACAAATTCAAGGAGTTGACTATGATGAGACTTTCTCACCAGTAGCGATACTTAAGTCAGTTAGGATTATGTTAGCAGTTGCTGCATTTTTCGATTATGAAATATGGCAGATGGATGTCAAAACCGCGTTCCTTAATGGTGACATTGAGGAAGGGTTGTATATGATGCAACCCAAAGGTTTTGTTGATCCTAAGGATGCTGACAAGGTGTGTAAGCTTCAACGTTCCATTTATGGACTGAAGCAAGCATCCCGAAGTTGGAACCTCCGTTTTGATAAGGTGATCAAAGGTTTTGGATTTGTCCAAACATACGGAGAAGCTTGTATTTACAAGAAAGTGAGTGGGAGATCTGTAGCATTTCTAGTACTATATGTGGATGACATATTGTTGATTGGAAATGACATAGAACTTTTAAAAAGCGTAAAAGGTTATTTGAACAGTAGTTTTGCGATGAAAGACCTGGGTGAAGCAGCTTATATATTAGGCATCAAAATCTACAGGGATAGATCAAGACGCTTAATTGGATTTTCGCAAAGTATATACCTTGACAAGATTTTGAAAAAGTTCAAAATGGAATATAGTAGGAAGGGGTTCCTACCTATGTTGCAAGTCAAAACGTTGAGTAAGACTCAATGTCCAGCTACAACAGAAGATAGAGAAAGGATGAATAAGACTCCCTATGCTTCAGCCATAGGTTCTATCATGTATGCTATGCTATGTACAAGACCGGATGTGGCACATGCTATTAGTTTGACTAGTAGGTACCAATCCAATCCAGGTTTGGAACACTGGACTGCGGTCAAGAATATCCTAAAGTACTTGAGAAGAAGTAAGGATATGTTTCTCGTATATGGCGGTGAAGAAGAGCTCGTCGTAAGATGTTACATCGATGCTAGCTTCGACACTGATCCAGATGACTCTAAGTCTCAGTCCGGGTACGTATTTGTTATGAATGGAGGAGCTATAAGCTGGAGGAGTTCCAAGCAATCCGTGGTGGCGGGATCATCAATAGAAGCGGAATATGTTGCTGCCTCGGAGGAAACACAGGAAGCAGTTTGGATGAAGGAGTTCATATCCGAACTAGGCGTGGTTCCGAGTGCGTTCGATCCAATGGTTATCTATTGTGACAACAATGGTTCCATAGCCAATGCTAAGGAACCAAGGTCTCGCAAGAATTCCAAGCATATCAAGCGCCGTTTTCACTCCATCTGTGAGCATGTCGCAGATGGGGATGTGAAGATTTGCAAAGTACATACGGATCTGAATGTGGCAGATCCGTTGACTAAAACTCTCTCATGGGCAAAACATGATCAACACCAGAACTCAATGGGTGTTAGATTCATCACTATGTAATGTAGATTATTTCCCCTAGTGCAAGTGGGAGACTGAAGGATACGTGCATAATTGTTATAATAAATTGTTTATTATGTTATTCCTTGTTTATGATAGATGTTTATTTCTCATGCTATAATTGTATTAACCGGAAACATTAATACATGTGTGATTGATACGTGCATTTTATATCATCATTTATACCCTCCATATAGGCATTATTGGGATGTTTTATCAATGTTATGTCATTGTTTTGCATGTTTTAGATGATTTTATGGGACTTTCCTACAAAGTCCCTATTTTTGGTATTTAATTTCTGGGTGTCAGAAAACACCTATTTTCATGTTTTGATCTTTCAGGAGGTACAGGTATCCAAAATGCGGAAGGGAAGAAACCCTGGCAGTTTTTCTTCGGGAGAAAGGTCGTGGGCACAAGACACAAAGGAGGAGGGCCAGGAGGCCCAAAAGAGGGTAGCCCACGCGGCCAGATTCCCTGGCCGCGTGTGGGCCCCCCAAATGGGCCCACATCACCTCCTCCCCGAGGTATTTTTGCTGACGACTCTGTCTTCCCCGAAAAGGAACACCCTGATTTCCCCGAGACGAGACGAAGCCGCCAGGGCGGCGAAACTCTCGAAACTCTCCGTGGGGGAGACAGATCATGCTACTCCGGAGCTCCGGAAAAGGGGAAAATCATCCCCATCTTCATCCCCATCTCCTCCTTGGCGTCGGAGGAGGCATCTCCATCACCATCCTCACCAGCACCTGCATCTCCACCATCACCATCACCATCACCCTAGATACGTGTTATTGTACTCCGTTGCATGTTTGGGATTGAGTACTTGTCATTATTTGGTGGTGGATCCATTGTTTCAGATTGTGTTGTACCACATATGTCACCATACATGATCATGTTTGCACGTTGTGAGTAGTTCCCGCATGTTCCTGAGGGCATAGGATGAATTGGCAATGATTTGTTACATAAGATGAGTTGTTATTTGGTCTAGTATTTATCTTTTATGTGATTCTATGATGGTGTTGTACGAACGTCGACTGTACAACACTTCACCTACATGGGATCATAGGAGAACACCGTAGTGTAGTGATGTGATCATGTCTTTAGGTGACAGGAACTTGAGACAGAGTCGTTGAATTGCATTATGAGGGTACTTGTATCGGGGACCTTAGAGCATAAGGCTATGGTGGGACATCATGTCTTAATAATTCTCGTGTTGTCATTTAATTGGCCACGTGATCCATCATAAGGGGTGATAGTTTATTTATTTAGCTATTCCTATTTGTGGCTCCGTCCGAAGAAGATTAAAACTAGACAAGATATACAAACATGTTATGCAATGAATCACTATGCCAGCTAAATCCGTGCAGCCCTCGGGAATGTTTTCCACATATAAGACACAAACACACACTTGAGCTTGTCCTCTTGCGCATTAGAGGATTGGGCTTTGTCTCTCATTGAGACCTACTACTTGCTGCAATTTACTTTCCGCATTTTACTTTACTTGCACTACACAATTAAAACACAAAAACACATGTTGCTTTTATTATTCCTTTGCTATTCTACTTACCAGTTCCTTCTGCTCCTCGTGGGTTCGACAACCTTTCTAATTCGAAAAGTACTACAATTGATCTCCTGCATTTGGGAGCCATCAAGACACTTTTATGGCGCCGTTGCCGGGGAAGTGTAGCGCTATTGGTAAGAAGTTTGGTGAGGAAACTTGAAAGCTGAATTTTACTTGTTGTTGCATCCTGTTATTATTATGGATTTTATCAGAGATGCATCGCTGAAACTTGCTTTATATGAGAGTGCTTATGCTATTAAACCTAAAGTTGTTGAAAAAGCACCTCATGATGATGGTTATATTATTCCCCATGAATTTGTTAAAGTTGTTAGGAATGAGTATTTTGCAGGGTATGGAACAAAGGCTCCAAGTGATCACATACGGGCTATTGAGGATATATGTGGGCTAATTAGGCTCAAGACTATTTCTGAGGAGGACGTAAAATGCAAGTTATTGTACCAGTCCTTAACTGGTGATGCTCGAAAATGGTATATGTCCCTGGATGAAGAAATTACACATAATTGGGATACTTTTATGAAGGTTTTCTTTCTTAAATATTTTACTCCTAAAGAGGCTTATGAGAACCGTTGCTTTATATTTAATTTTTGGCCACACCTTGGAGAGAGTATTACTCAAGCTTGGGGGAGGCTTAAGGACCTCCTTCGTAAGAATCCTTTTCATGATCTCACAAATAAACTTATATTGATAAAAATTTATGTGAGACTACCTGATAGGCTAAAGCAATATTTGGATGGTTCATCTGGTGGAAGCTTTACAAATAATACTGCAGAAGAAGCTTGGAATTTATTGGAAATTATTTCGAAGAACTGTGAATATTGGGACCTAGAAAAAGGTAATGAAGCTTATTTTGATTATGGATATTCATGTGTACAAAGTTTCTCTAGTTCTATTTTGTTCAAGAATGTTATTAAAGATTTTGGGTCTTGATCCATATGTTGCAATTGAAATAGCTAAGAAATTTGCTGAGCACATTCGGATTCCTAAAAGTGGCTTTGATTATTATGTCGAACCTGTTAAATCTTCTATTGTTGTCCCTAAATTTATTAAAGAAACACCAGTGTCATCTGTAGTAATAGAAGAATATATTGAACCACCTCCCTATCCTGAAAAAGTTAAAGAGAATTTGCTTATTGCTGTTGCTGACAAAAGTAGAAAGAGATGTTCTCAACCTAAAGAACAGGTGGAAGTCAAGAACCAAGTCTCTATTATTAAGCAATTAAATGAAGAAGATCATGTTGATGTTTATTTATGTGAAGATGCTACCAAAGTTATTAAAGGGTATTCATCCAAAGTTGGTAAGCCAATTATATCATGCTCTATTGGGACTTCTTGTTATCATGGTTTATGTGATATTGGAGCAAGCATTAGTGTCATTCCATATTCTCTCTATCAAGAAATTAAGCCTGATATTGATCCTATCACCATGGAAGAAACAGGTATGACCATTCAGCTTGCTAATAAAGATTATATTAGTCCCTTTGGAATTGTTAGAGATGTTGAAGTATTGGTAGGGAAAAGAAATTATCCTACTGATTTTATTGTGCTTGGTTGTCCACAAGATTCTTTCTGTCCTATTATATTTGGTCGACCTTTCTTACATACTGTTGGTGCTGAAATTGATTTGCCTAGAGAAAGGGTGTTTATTGAATGTGCTGGAGAGAAACTTGAATTTAATTTTTCTAAATTTGCTGATAAACCTGCGAAGAAAGAACCAAAATCTAAAGATATAATTGAAACTCTTGCTCATATAGCTGTAGCTTCATCAGACGTGGTGGAACGTTATATGCTTAATCAGGAAGAGCCATTTAATGATGCAGAAAAAGAAGCTTTAGAACAAATATTATGGCAGCAACCTCCACAATTACAATTGCATATCCCACCTGATAATCTAGGAGTACTCCCACCTCCTAAAGGAGATCCTAGTTTTGAATTAAAGCCTTTGCCTGAAAATCTGAAATATGCATACTTGGATAAGAAAAATATATATCCTGTTATTATTAATGCTAACCTTTCAGCTGAGGAAGAAGAGAAATTACTTGATGTGCTTAAAGCCCACTGTAAGGCTATTGGTTATTCTCTTGATGATCTTAAGGGCATAAGTCCAGCTCTATGTATGCATAAAATTAATTTGGAAGAAGATGCTAAACCTGTTGTTGATTTCCAACGCCGTCTACATCCAAAAATGAAAGAAGTGGTAAGAAAGGAGGTAATTCGACTCATAGAGGCTGGTATTATTTATCCTATAGCTGATAGTAAATGGGTTAGTCCTGTTCATTGTGTTCCTAAGAAAGGTGGAATTACTATAGTTCCTAATAAAGATGATGAATTTGTTGCTCAACGTACTACTGTTGGTTATAGAATGTGCATTGATTATAGAAAATTAAATAAAGCAACTCGTAAGGACCATTATCCATTGCCCTTTATTGATCAAATTCTAGAGAGATTATCTAAACATTCTCACTTTTGTTATTTAGATGGGTATTCAGGCTTCTCTCAAATTCCAGTTCATAGTGATGATCAGGAAAAGACCACTTTTACTTTCCCATATGGTACATTTGCTTATAGGAGAATGCCTTTTGGTTTATGTAATGCGCCTGCTACTTTTCAGAGATGCATGAATGCTATATTTGCTGATTATATTGAAAAGATCGTGGAAGTCTTTATGGATGATTTTTCGGTGTATGGTACTTCTTTCGATAATTGCTTGTTCAACCTTAACAAAGTTTTGCAGCGTTGTGAAGACCAACACCTTGTTCTTAATTGGGAGAAGTGTCACTTTACGGTAACAGAGGGAATTGTTCTTGGGCATCGTATTTCTGGAAGAGGAATAGAAGTTGACCCAGCAAAAATTGAAGCTATTGAGAAATTACCATATCCAAGAGACATCAAAGGTATAAGAAGTTTTTTCTCGTTCATGCAGGTTTTTATCGTAGGTTCATTAAAGATTTCTCTAAAATATCAAAGCCTCTAACCAATCTTTTGCAAAAGGATGTTCCGTTTTCTTTTAATGATGATTGCATAGAATCCTTTAATGTTTTAAAGAAAGCCTTAATAACTGCACCTATTATTCAACCTCCTGATTGGAACTTGCCCTTTGAAATTATGTGTGATGCTAGTGATTATGCAGTTGGAGCTGTTTTAGGCCAAAGGGTTGATAAGAAATTGAATGTTATTTACTATGCTAGTAAAACACTAGATGGTGCTCAAAGAAATTATGCTACAACTGACAAAGAATTTTTAGCGGTAATATTTGCATGTGATAAATTTAGATCTTACATAATTGATTCAAAAGTCACTGTGCACTCTGATCATTCTGCTATTAAATATTTGATGACTAATAAAGATGCTAAGCCTAGGCTAATAAGATGGGTACTTTTGTTGCAAGAATTTGATTTACACATAGTAGATAGGAAAGGAGAAGATAATCCCGTAGCTGATCATCTTTCTGGAATGGAAAATATACCTGATGATCCTATTCCTATTAATGATAGTTTTGCTAATGAACAACTTGCCCTTGTTAGTGTTTCTAGTGCTAAAGTTGCATCTCCTTGGTTTGCTAATTATGCAAATTTTATTGTTGGGAAAGTTATGCCACCACAATTTACTTACCAGCAAAGAAAGAAATTCTTTTATGATCTTAGACATTATTTTTGGGATGATCCATTCTTGTATAAGAAAAGTGTTGATGGCATTATTAGACGCTGTGTACCTGAGCATGAACAGCAGGCTATTATAAGAGATTGTCATGACAGTCCCTATGGAGGACATCATGCAGGAGATCGTACTACAGCAAAGGTATTACAATGTGGTTTTTATTGGCCTACTCTATTCAAGGATTGTGCTGAATATATTAAAACTTGTGATAAATGTCAAAGAGTAGGAAACATTGGTAGAAGGAATGAAATGCCTATGTACTATACATTACCACTTGAACCATTTGATGTGTGGGGTTTTGACTTTAAGGGACCATTTCCTGCATCTAGTACAAAACATACTCGCATTTTGGTTGCTGTTGATTATGTTACAAAATGGGTAGAAGAAATTCCTACTAAGAGTGCAGACCATGCCACAGCCATGCAAATGCTTAAAGAAATTAGTTTCCCTAGATTTGGTGTTCCTAGATTTTTAATTACTGATGGTGGATCTCATTTTATGCATGGTGTTCTTAGAAAAACATTGGGAAAATATAATGTTAATCATAGAATTGCATCACCCTATCATCCTCAAACTAGTGGAAAAGTTGAATTAAGTAATAGGGAAATTAAACTTATTTTAGAGAAAACAGTAAAAAGAGCTAGATCTGATTGGCCACTTAAAATTAATGATGCATTTTGGGCTTATAGAACTGCTTATAAAAATCCTATGGGTATGTCTCCTTATAAAATGGTTTATGGAAAATCATGTCATTTACCCGTTGAATTAGAACATAAAGCTAGATGGGCTATTAAGAAATTAAATTTTGATTTAAAAACAGCGGGGGAGAAGAGATTGTTTGACCTAAATCTATTAGATGAATGGAGGAATGAAGCATATGAAAGTGCAAAATTGTTTAAAGACAAAGTTAAAATTTGGCATGAAAAGAAAATTAAAAGAAAGGAATTTAAAGTAGGTGATCAAGTCCTATTGTACAACTCTCATTTTAAGTTTTCTGCAGGGAAATTAGCTTCAAAATGGCAGGGTCCATTGGTAGTACAAGAGGTATACCATTTCGGGGCCATCCGTCTTCACGGTGATATGAAAGGTAAACCTCATGTGGTCAATGGACAACGCCTAAAACATTATATTGCAGGAAAGAGCTTCATAGGAACCATCGAGGAGATAAAGTTAATGACACCAGAGGAGGTAATTGTAAGGGATCATGCAGTTTCAGAAACCCAAATTCAATAATTTACAATTATTGTGTTTGGAAGTTTCTCGGAATTGCGTGAAAACTCACGGGACTCATTTTTTATGGAAATTAACGTGTGGGACAAGAAAATTGGAAGGAATTGGGCCTCGAGAGGGAAAAGAGGACCCCACACGCGGCCAGATTCCTTGGCCGCGTGGAGGTACCCCTTTTCCACCTCGGAGTCCCATTCCGTCTCGTTTTTGACTCCGACGCTTCGTCTTACCCCAAAAAAACGTCAATATATACCCCCTTTTGTCGATCTAAACCCGCACCGAGAGTTCTCGCACGATCTTTGTTTTGTCTATTCTGTCTGTCAGGTTTTCCAAGCCATGACTTCGGGAGACTCCTACCATTGCACCTCCATGGACGATGATGATGATGAGCTTGAGGGCAACAACCCCACATCCATCCACAGGAGGAATAGGAAGAGGAAGGACTACTCGGATGACGAGGACGTGGAGCTTCACGAGATCATGGATGAAGAACCTGACGAGGAAGATGACGAGGCCATCTTCGACATACCACCTCTTGCAACAGCACCTCCATCACCAATCCCTGTTGCTGGCGTACGGGTGAACATGTATTTTGGAAACAAGAGACAGTCCACACGTATGAGCACCGGAGGGAAGGCTCCAAGGCACTCACTTGCTAGCAAAAACGCAGTTTCTCCTCTTATTGGCGGGGAACTCCCACTGAGAAGAATTGCACTGGAGATTGGGATCACCTTATTCCCAAGAAGAAAGCACCAAGCCCGGAGTGGAAAACTCCCAAGGAGACGGTGGAGAAGGACCTCATGGAAAGGTTGGGAAAAGCTGTAGGAGCATTTGAGAAAGCCTATAACCTCATGATGCGCATCATTGGAGAGCTTGAAGACATCTATGAAGAGAAGAAGAAGAAAGAGTGGTGGGCTGAGTACGAGAAGAAGGGAGAATGAAGAAATTACCGCAACCATCTAAGCTTGGGGGAGTTTCACCTATCCCCCGTCTTTTATCAGCTTTATCATGTCTATCTAGTTTTGGTGTGTCTTGCTTTTATTATCTAGTTATCGTATTCGTTTAGGCTTGAGTGAGCTCATTGAGCATTATCATGCATCCCCGTCTTATGGTTTATCAATGAATAATAAATTATGGTGTCATCCATGATTCCCTTGTTTTGGGGATTTATGGGTAACACTCATGCAAATGAGCATGGCATATTTAGAGGTTTCAATCACATCTTGCCTTGAAATTAATTAACTTGAGTGTGTTGGACAATTGTAGAATTATCTCAATATGACATAAATCCACTATCTATCTATTAGCTTAATGGCTATTCCGAGCATGTTCACCATGTTATAGTTTCATTTATGCTCTAAATTAAGATGCTTATGTTATTAATTGGCATGGGCTGAATTTGGGATAAGACTCTCACGAACTTTTGAATGCACACATTTATTTCTATTGCACTTAACAAACATGACCCATTAATGGGAGCTAAAAGTTTTGTGCTTGACAAGGATTTTGGTTGGGAGTTGGCTAACACGTGCATCACGTGAAAAGCTTTCAACATTGCACAAAGAAATTTTATATTGAGTTGATGTCATGTGCTTTTGTTTTTGGACTCGTGCCATGCCGAAATGAAATAGAGGAATAGTAAGTTTTGATGAGTAAGTATATATGACTAGAGAAATTGCATTGGGCCGCTAACCCAAGCCATGCTTGATCATGGTGGAAATTTACTTACAGCTAGAGTGGACTCTACAAACACATCCTAAAATAAAATAAGAAGCTATGCATATAGTGAATGAAATAAAAAAGGATGATGAGTCTACTCCGTTTGTTCATCTTGTTATTGTGACATGGGCTGGTTTCTATGTCATGGGGCAAGAGGTACCTCTTTGCAATTCTCTATGATGTCATTAATACTTATTATGATTGTACAAAGCTTATTAGGGAGGAGGAATCTCCATCACCATCCTCACCAGCACCTGCATCTCCACCATCACCATCACCGTGATCCACTCCGTTCCCCTCATAGTTTGATCATTGCTACACCCTAGATACGTGTTATTGTACTTCGTTGCATGTTTGGGATTGAGTACTTGTCATTATTTGCTGGTGGATCCATTGTTTCAGATTGTGTTGTACCACATATGTCACCATACATGATCATGTTTGCACGTTGTGAGTAGTTCCCGCATGTTCCTGAGGGCATAGGATGAATTGGCAATGATTTGTTACATAAGATGAGTTGTTATTTGGTCTAGTATTTATATTTTATGTGATTCTATGATGGTGTTGTATGAACGTCGACTGTACAACACTTCACCTACATGGGCTCATAGGAGAACACCGTAGTGCAGTGACGTGATGATGTCTTTAGGTGACAGGAACTTGAGACAGAGTCGTTGAATTGCATTATGAGAGTACTTGTATCGGGGACCTTAGAGCATAAGGCTATGGTGGGACATCATGTCTTAATAATTCCCGTGCTGTCATTTAATTGGCCACGTGATCCATCATAAGGGGTGATAGTTTATTTATTTAGCTATTCCTATTTGTGGCTCCGTCCGAAGAAGATTAAAACTAGACAAGATATACAAACATGTTATGCAATGAATCACTATGCCAGCTAAATCCGTGCAGCCCTCGGGAATGTTTTCCACATATAAGACACAAACACAAACTTGAGCTTGGCCTCTTGCACATTAGAGGATTGGGCTTTGTCTCTCATTGAGACCTACTACTTGCTGCAATTTACTTTCCGCATTTTACTTTACTTGCACTACACAATTAAAACACAAAAACACCTGTTGCTTTTATTATTCCTTTGCTATTCTACTTACCAGTTCCTTCTGCTCCTCGTGGGTTCGACAACCTTTGTAATTCGAAAAGTACTACAATTGATCTCCTGCACTTGGGAGCCATCAGTGATTAATGAACAAACCGACGTTCCCGGTGAAGCCTCTCTTTTAACTAGCTCGTTGATTAAACAGATGATCAAGGTTTCCTGATCATGAACATTGGATGTTGTTAATAACGGGGTCATGTCATTAGAAGAATGACATGATGAACTTAAACCTAACTAATTATAACAATGCGATCAAGTCATTTAGTTTTGTTGTTATGTCTTACATTCGGAGTAACATTTTTCCTTAGACCATGAGATCATGTTAATCACTAATACCGAAAGAATACTTTGATGACATCAAACGTCACACCGTAAAAGGGTGTCGAGACATCGTAGTAGAATTCATAGACGGGGGTGCCATGAGACTACTGATAGAGATGTGGGGGGACGTGATTGTGCGAAAGACAATGACACAAGGTTTTTACCCAGGTTCGGTACGACGCAGTAATGCGGCGTTCCTACTGCAATCTCATTATTCAGGACTAAAGCCTCGGAATACAGAGTACAATGTGAGGTTATATTAGCTGCTCGTGAAGGATCAACCTCTCGGCGAGTTAGCCTGTAGCTTCTTGTCTATCTATCATATCTCCCGTCCGGCTTTATATAATAGCCGGATTAGGGCATATAGGGTAGGAAACCTAGAAGACTACGGTAACTACTAACTTGGAAAGTAAGGAATTCGCCTTCTACTCCAAGCCAGATCACGTGGGCCGCGATCCGGGTTATTCTAGAATCCGTCTTCTGTGCGTCAGCTTACTGGGCCGCCCAATGGACCGTAATCCACTACCACTTGGGCCACCCGGGTAATCCGGCACTTTAGACTGCTATCTGATACACCCCTAATCGGTATATATCCGACAGTAGCCCCCAAGAAGCATAGAGACTCTGATTCGCCGTCTTTCGCCAAATGTGTATTTTCCGAGAAATATTGGCCTGCAGTCTTGATTCTTCTTTTTCTCCTCAAAGGATGTTATAACGCAAAACTCGGAATCCAGAAAATCCGGCTTTTCTTACACGATCCTTCGTGAAGAAGGAACTTCCTACGCCAGCGCTTTAATCTGAAGGGGTCGTTGCATAGAAAACAAAAAATTTCCTACGCGAGAGACACGCGAAAGGCCAAGATCTAATCTAGGAGACGAAGTGCAACGGGCAACGAGAGGGTTAAGGAGAACACATACCCTCGAAGACTCAAAGTGGTACGAGATCAAATCTCGTTGTTGGCGTAGTCGAACTCACACCGATCCCGATAGCGAGAAGATGGGCACCGCAATCCGGCGGTGCATCCGTGATCGGTCACACGTACGGTTGATGACGACCTCCGTTCCCTCGATCCAGCGTGGCGCGGAAGTAGAGGATCACTCGGAACTCCAGTGGCACGACGGCGTGGTGTGGTGGAGAAAACTTCGTTCAGGGCTTCGCCAAGCGCATGAACAAGTGGTGGAGCAGCGGGAGGAGGGAGGAAGAGATGACACAAGTGTGTGTGTGTGGGAGAGTGACCTCCCACCCCTCCTTTTACAGGAGGGGATGGCAGCCACGAATTTGTGGGTGTCTCCACCTCTCCCTCATCATGTGAGTGGAGTCTCCACTCAACCCACTCATTCTTCCATTAATTCCCACTCAAAATCACAAGGGTTTTCTTTAATAAATAAATAAAACAATTTTATTTCTTTATTTTAATATTTGTTAATTCCATTAACAAACATTAACATATGACCCCTTGAGTTAGTTGTTAAATCTATTAACAAACATTTGATAAGAATCTCCTTGAACTATTTCAAAATTACCCGAAACAATTTCGGTCATTAGTTCAATATTCCGCGAAACAATTTCGGTGTTGTCCAAACTTTTCTCCGATATTCCGTATCCTCTCAAAATGCGTCATCGAACCTTAAGTGTGTCACCCTACGGTTCGCGAATAAGATAGACATGATCGAGACTCCTCTCCGATCAATAATCAACAGCGGGATCTGGAGATCCGTGATGACTCCTATATATTCAACGATGACTCTCGTGATCGTGTGAACCAACAACGCCGTGAACTATTCCCTTTGTCTCGCGATATTTTACTTGTCCGAGATTCGATCATTGGTATCAACCTTACCTTGTTCAATCTCGTTACCGACAAGTACTCTTTTCTCGTTCCCGTGATATAACATCCTTGTGATCATATCACATGCTTGCAAGCGGTTTCGATGTGATATCACCGAGAGGGCCCAGAGTATATCTCTCCGTCATTTGGATGGACAAATCCCACTCTTGATCCATGATCCTCAACTAATACTTTCCGAATACTTAACGACACCTTTATAGTCACCCTGTTACGGTGTGACGTTTGATGCAATCAAAGCACCCTTCCGGTATCAGCGATTGACATGATCTCATGGTCTAAGGAATAAGTTACTTCGTATGTTTGATATAACAATGTAAACTAAATGACTTGATCGCATTGCTATATTCTCTTTGGGTATATGTTCATCACATCATTCTTCTAATGACATGATCCCGTTATTAACAACATCCAATGTTCATGATCAGGAAACCTTGATCATCTATTAATCAACGAGCTAGTTAAAAGAGAGGGTTTACTAGGAACCATTATTTGTTTATTAAGCACACATGTATCAACGTTTCCGGTTAATAAAATTCTAGCATGAGAAATAAACATTCATCATAAACAAGGAATAAGAAAATAACCATTTTATTATTGCCTCTTGGGCATATTCCCTTCATAATCATGCTGACGTAAGGGGCGTTTGGGTTTCAGGCGGAAAACCCAGAAACATATCTCTGACAGATTCTCGCGGGAAACAAGGCGATAGCAATAATCACCCGTCGTTTCATTTCCCGGAATTTCCGGCGAGTGACACGCGTTGATCATCCAATGGTCAAAAGAGCCGTTAGCACGCATTGTGATGGGATTCTGGCTATAAATAGCCGCCTCCGTCCTCCGAGGAAACCTTCCGCTCTCACTTCACAGCACCATTCTAGCGCCCAAGTTCTCGCAGAGCAACTCCTGAGTGCACGAACGCACCCGAGACCTCACCGGAGCAACCGTGCGCCGCCAAGCGATGGCATCTCCGAGCTCCTCACCGCCCCGTTCCGTCGCTAAGGACATCGACGAAATCATCGATACGATGGATCCACAACTGGATTCACCGGTGCACGCCTCCGGCGACGAGCCGACGAAGGCCACTAGCGGTGCGGAGGGCGAGGAAATCCGTCCCGCCGCCGCAGATCTTGCGGGGTCTTCTTCCGCGCCTTCCCCGCCGTTCGCACCCGAGACGGTGGAAAATAAAATCGCTCTCGTCGGAGACGAGCTCGCGGCCGCGGAGGCCGCAGCGTCCGCCGCCGCCGGAGCAGAAGACGAGGCGGAAACTGCCGGCAACTCGAGTGCCAGCAGTATTCCGCCATCCCTCCTTCCGACAATGGAGAAGAAGGGGGTCATGCTGAAAGGGTAATGGCGAATCCCGGAGGACGAGACCGAACCCGCGCCGAAGGACGAGGAACGCGTCCTCCTCTCCTCCCATATACTAAGAGGTATGGGTTTTCCACCATCCGCCTTTTTCCTCCAGATCTTAGCCCACTACAACATCCAACCCCACAATCTGCCACCCAACTCCATCCTCTACCTGGCCGGACTTCAGGCCCTTTTGAGGGATATCTAGGTATAGAACCTAGGTTAGATTTCTGGCTTTATTGCTTCGGGGTTAAGCGGAACTCTTCGGAGGGCGCACTCCCAACTTGTGGGACCATTTCCTTTACCCTGCGTAGATTCAGGGAGGATTGGTTCCCCAAGATTAAAACATCGGAATCCTTCAAGTTTTGGACGGGTTCCTTCTTTTATCATCCCGACGTTCCCTTCCCTAGGAAAACCACCGGGGTTCCACCTTTCTCAAACACTGCCGCTGTTCCCCAAGAAAATTGGGGAATTGAAGCAGTTCAGACCCTGCCGCTGGATCTTCTCAGGATCAAGCGGCGCATCGCAAAGCTCGTCGCTTCTGACTCGCCTCTAACCGGCATGGGCACAGTCCTTTGCTGGTTAGATAGGCGGATTCAGCCCTTGGCTAACCACAGTGCTCGCCTTCTCTGCGAGTACACGGGAACCGGCGACGGAATGCGGACAACCAGCAAGGTTTGGTCCGCGAAGGATTTGCGGAAACGCGCAAATCAATTGGTCGCATCCCGCGACCAATATGAAGAAAGCCGTCCAATGTACACGGCCGAGAATCCGGCTCCCAAGGTACAATTCTTCTCCTTTTGGAGTTTAAATCCTTTTCGTTTACTTGGTTTTCGTGTTTTTATCTCAGATTTTACCTTCTTAACAGATTGCCGAACTTCCTGAGTCGGAACTTGCTTCTGATGCCGAGCTGGAGGCATTGCGTGGCACCTTTGCCGGTGGGCGTAAGCGCAAGAAGATTTCCGCTTCCCAGGAAGTCATTGATCTTGATGGGGTCCCCGTCGTCACCTCCAGGTTCGAGCATCTGGGTTGTTTTATTTTGTCGGAATTTTCTTCCTTTATCTCGGAGTTTAACTTTCCGGCTTTTCTCCTTTTTAGCCTGCCTCCCTCTACTCTGAAGCCAAAAAATCTGAAGAGGCACAAGGCTATGGCCATCAGAGGCCCACATCCTTCTCCCGCTACCGCTCCAGATACACCGATCGCAGCAACAGAAGAGCATGCTGCAGCCCCCAACACCGAATCCCTGCAGACCAGCCAGCCCATTGTGCCGGAAACGGACACGAGGGAAAGGGCGGTCCCTGAGGTGGGAGGTCCTTCTCGGATAACTGAAGAGGAGATTCCCAGCTTTGATAAGGATTTCAAGAATATCAGCGATGGCCTTAGCGCGGCCGGGGCTCTTTTTGCTGAGTACGCAAAAGAGTTCACCGAAAACTTGGCAGGTTTACAGCGGATAAGCCAGGTATTATCTCTAGCCCCCAAGCAATAAGTCAAAATGTCTACTTTTCACTTAGTGCTTTCATAATCATGCTTGTTTATAACTTAAACACGATGTTTCACTTCCGTGTTTTAGCAAACCGCTGAAACTATAAACCTGGAAGTTTTCAACAAGCTTACCGTTAAGAATAAGGAGGTTAGAAACCTTCTATCTATTCTTGACGTTAAGGAAGCAGAGCTGGCATCATCTCAGCTACGGCTAGATGAAACAATAGGTATATTTTAGTTCTCTGTAGTCCCTTGTCCATAATTTTTTTTAAGTATTTTTCCGAGTTTACTTAACCCAAAATTTTATCCGTGCTTTCCAGCTGCTTTGGCGAAAGCCAAGAAAGTTGCTGAAGATGACGGCAACGCCGAGTCTCCGCCGGGAGAACTTGGACCTTCATAAGGAGCTTATGAAGGTTCAAATGGATCTGGAGGCCATCAATCTGGCTCTTGGGATTGCTCAATCCAAGGCCTCCCAATAGGCCGACAAGGACAAGGCCACTATCCAAGATTTGGAAAAAGCCTTGAACCTGCGCCTGGAGGAAGGCTCCGAGATGGACAAAATCCTCGGTAAGTTATCAATTTTTACCGGATTTTCCATGTCTTAACTTCTTTCTCTGCATTTTCACTAACCCTTCGGTTGTTTGTCTGAAAAAACAGGAGATGACCCAGATCTTACTCGGATTCAAAAAATCCGAGCTTTTGGGAAGGTATTCACTCCGATCAGAGCTGCAGGCATGCAACTGGTCAACAAGTACCTTCCCTCAAGAACTGGGGAATTCTCGGAAGTTGAGAAACTTCCGGAAGCTCTCCTGGAGGTGGCGGAATCCAAGGAATCCACCTTGCGCTCCGCAGCACGGGGTGGCACCACGCATGGCTTTAGGTCTTATGCGTATGCATTACCCCAGTGCCAAATCTTGGCGCGTGGTGTCCGGTATCCCTCTTGGATATTCGGAGACCCAGCGGACCACCATCTTTGATGAAATCAAGGGTCACGCCACCAAGATCGCCTCTATGGTGAACATCTCCATCACCTATCCAGAAGAGGAGATTCCAGAAGCCCCCGAGAATGACAACAGCGAAGAAGACTCGGATGCTTGAAGAATTCTCCTTAACCTGGATGGTAGAAAATAGGAAATAGGAGCATTACTGCACTTTACAATTTAATTATTATTGTAATGCTTTTATTCTTTTGTATGAACAAGTACTCCGCCGTTTGCAGTTAATATTTATGAAATCCTTTGCAAGTTTTCCGGGTTTTATATTCCTTTATCTTCTAAGTTCTCTGGTTTATGTGCCTTAACTGTCCTTAGTGTTTGAAATGGCTCAGTAGTATTTTAATCTTCATGCCAAGTTACTGGGTACAACCGATCAGTTTAAACTCTGAAACATGGATCATACTAAAGGCATTTTTACTTACTAGCTCCAGTGACCCAGCACATAAACAATCAAATAATACTTAGAGAATAGTAAGGAATTTTTTGAATGAAGCTCGGGCACGCAGGCACAATCCGAGTTTCCTTTAACCTTTAGTAGGCTGAAAATCATTCAGTTTTTAAATGCCGAGAACGCAGGCACAATTCGGGTTAACATTGAGTATTTTGTAAGATCATCGGGAAATAGATAAGGCGGAATCATGATTTGCACTATAATAAACTTGTAAAAACATGACTGTAAGAATTCCGACAACTTTATTTCATGATCTCAAAGATGTTTACATAGAAATTGAACTAAATATAGAAGGGACGTAACTGTTGGATACTCCAGGGCCTCTTTGTCTCTCCTAGTTCAGCATCTATCTTTCTCTTTCTTTTGCGATTAGGTTTGTCAGGATGATCCTCCGTATCCCGAATATCTACAAGGTAGTATGATCCATTTTTCATAGCTTTGCTAATGACGAATGGTCCTTCCCATACTGGGGCCAATTTGTGATTTGTTTGCTGCACCAATCTTAGCACTAGGTCACCTTCTGTAAAAAAACGATGCCTGATTTTCCGACTATGGTAGCGTCGTAAACCTTGCTGGTAAATGGCAGATCTTTGAAGCACAAGTTCTCGTTCCTCTTCTAAGAGATCGACGGCATCCTGTCGTGCTTTTTTGGCATCCGAGTCGTTGGAATCCTGCACTCTTGGGCTATCATGGATCATGTCTGTTGGAAGAATTGCTTCGGCACCATAAACTAGGAAAAACGGGGTTTGCCCTGTTGACCTGTTTGGTGTTGTTCGAATACTCCAAAGCACGGAAGGTAGCTCTTCTACCCATGCTCCAGCTGCTCTATGAAAAGGATATTCGAGTCTTGGACGTATTCCTTGTAAGATTGAGCTATTCATTCTTTCAACCTGTCCGTTGGATTGCGGGTGTGCCCCACATGCGAGATCTAGGAGAATTCCCGTTTGTCGGCAATATTCTGCCAACTCTCCAATGGAGAAATTTGTCCCGTTGTCGGTTATAATACTGTGTGGAACGCCGTATCTCGTGACTACGTCAATGATGAAATTTCTGGCAGTTACACCGTCAAGCTTTTTGATGGGTTTAGCCTCCACCCACTTGGTATATTTATCCACGGCTACTAGTAGATGTGTGAGTCCACCTCGTGCAGTTTTGAATGGTCCCATCATATCTAGCCCCCAGACCGCAAACGGCCATGTAATGGGGATAGTTTTGAGTGCTTGGGCTGGCATATTAGTCTTCTTGGCGTAATACTGACACCCTGCACACATATTTACTATGTGCTCAGCGTCTGTCTTGGCTGTTAGCTAGAAAAACCCGGCGCGGAATGCTTTTTTGACTATGCTTTTGGATTGAGCATGATGTCCGCAATCTTCGGCATGGATTTCTTGCAGGATTTCTCGGCCTTCTTCTGGTGAAATACATCGCAGAAAAATTCCGGAAGTACTGCGTTTATACATGCAATTGTTAATTACCGTGTATCCTTTGCATCGACGCTGAATCTATCTTTGCAGGACTTCGTCTGCTCCCTCCGGGTACTTCTGATCAACTAAGAAGTTTAGATATGGGATTGTCCAATCCGGGTTAACGAGCATGACTTCAATTGACTCGGAAGCCAGAGGATAATCAACATCTCCACCTTTTATCGATGGTTCGTACAAATGTTGGACAAATACACCTGGTGGTAGGATTTTTACCCTTTCTGATCCCATGCGGGCTAATGCATCCGCGTTCCAATTTTCCTCCCTTTTAACATGGAGTACTTCGAATCCGGAGAAACACATGGCAAACTCGTCCACCGTTCTCCGGTATTCGGCCATTATAGGGCTTTTAGCATCCCAAGTTTGATTGAGCTGGTGTTGTACCAAATCTGAGTCGCCATAGCATAAAATGTGCTTGACACCTATTTCCTTTGCGATATGCAAGCCGTGAAGCAGAGCTTCGTATTCTGCCACATTATTGCTGGCATTGAAGTGTATTTGTAATACATACTCCATTGTAGTGTCTCCTTTAGAGGATTTTAGGACTACACCAGCTCCAGCGCCCTCCTTCATCTTGGATCCGTCAAAATGCATGATCCAGTACTCGGACTCCGGCATCGGTGTTTTTCCATTGCTTCCGTCCAGTCGGCAACAAAATCTGCCAGAGCCTGGGATTTTATTGCCGTTCTAGGCTGATACTTAATGTCGAATGCTGCTAGCTCGATACCCCATTTGGCTACTCGGCCAGTCGCCTCCGCATTGTTTATTATATCCCCTAGTGGCGCTTTGCATACCACTATTATGGAATGTCCTTGGAAGTAATGGCGAAGTTTTCTAGATGCGAAAAATACGCCATACGCCAGTTTTTGGTAGTGCGGATATCTTTGTTTGGACTCGGAGAAAACTTCGCTTATATAATATACCGGATGCTGATCGGGTATGCTCTGTTCTTCTTTCTTCCTTTCCACAACAATTACTACACTAATAACCCGGTTTGTAGCCGTGAGGTACAATAACATATGTTCTTCGTCTTTAAGGGATGCCAAAATTGGAGCTTTCATCAAAGTTTCCTTCAACTGGGTTAATGCTGCATCTTCCTCTTCTGTCCACTCGAATTTGTCGGATTTTTTCAATAACTTTTACAGTGGTAAGGCTTTATCTCCCAGCCGGCTAATAAACCTGCTGACGGCTGCAGCGGAACCCGTCAATCTTTGTACATCTTTTACACACGTACGGCTGTCAGAAACGATGAAACACAGAAGCTTTCCTGAGGGAACCCCGAATACGCACTTTAATGGATTTAACTTCATTTTATAAGTGCGCAAATTTTCGAAGGTTTCTCGCAGATCTTCAAAGAGTGTTTCTTTTTCCTTGGTAACGACAGCAATGTCGTCCACGTAAACGTGGACATTTTTGCCAATCTGACTATGCAAACATCATTGCATGCAACGCTGGTAGGTTGCACCTGCGTTCTTCAGGCAAAATGGCATGGTTATGTAATAGTACGTCCCATATGGGGTTATGAATGAAGTTTTGATTTGATCTTCCTTGTTCATGCGTATTTGATGATACCCAGAATATGCATCCAAAAAGCATAAAAGCTCAGAGCTTGTAGTGGCGTCTATTATTTGATCGATTCGCGGTAACGCGAACCTATCTTTTGGACACAGTTTGTTCAACCCGGTGTAATCTATACATAACCTAAGGGCAGTAGTATCTTTCTTTGGGACTAATACTGGATTTGCTGACCATTCAGTATGTATAACTTCCCGGATAAAATCTGCTGCCAAAAGCCGGATAATCTCGTTGCCAATAGCCTTCCGTCTGCTTTCGTCAAATCGACGGAGACCTTGCTTGACGGGTTTGGATCCTGTGATCACCTTGAGTTGGTGCGCAGCAAGTTCCCTGGGTACGCCTGGCATGCCCGCTGAACACCAAGCAAAAATATCCCAGTTCTCACGGAGGAACTTGATGAGCTCGCTTTCCTATTTGTCGGTCATCCCAGTTTCCACTACGACAAATTTTGTCGGATATTTGAGATCTAGGATTACCTGTCTTGTGTTCTCGGAAGCCTTGAAGCTATCTGCTGGCTTCAGGCTTTCTTTGCCTGCCGGCATTTCTGTCGGCGATACCTCTCTGGCCAGCTCTTCCAACTCTTCCTTTGCTATGGTTTTCTTAGCGCAAAGGGCGTTTTCTTTTTCCAGCTCGTTTGCCAACTTGAAGTCTCCAGATATGGTGATTACTCCTCCTTTTGGCCCTGGCATCTTCAGTTTGTTATAGATATAACATGATCTTGCCATGAATTTGGCGAAATCTAGACGTCCGAGTATCACGTGATACACGCTTTGGAACGGCACCACTTCGAAGGATACTTTTTCCTGACGAAAGTGATCCTTTTCTCCAAAAGTGACATCTAGGGAAATTTCTCCTAGGGAACGTACTTGTCTGCCAGGAACGATGCCGTGAAAACGTATGTTGCTGTGGTTGAGCTGGGTCTCGGAAATTTTCAGATGTTTCAGTGTATCCAGGTACATTATGTTGATACTGGATCCTCCATCCATCAGAACTCTTTTTAGCCTAGTGTTTTGGACAATAGGGATTACAACAAGAGCTTGCGTGCCGGATTCAGGGATGTTTCCGGGATGATCTGACTGATCCCAGGTGATTGGTGTGTTTGAATACTTCAAGAATTTCGGGCTTGCCGAAACAACCGCGTTTATTTCTTGAAGCGTTCTCTTTGCCACCTTTGCTGAGGGAGTTGCGACGAAAGTTAGGTTACATTCTCCATAAACTCTCGGAAACTTGGGCTTGCCTTTTCGCTGTTGTTCCTGGATTTTTTCGTCAGTGTCCGATTCACTGTCTTCTTTCTCGGCTTCTGGCTTTTGCTTGGAAAATTTCCTCTTGGGATTTTTCCCCTTGTTTCCGGATCATGCACTGCCTTTCATATGCTTGTTCAGCCGGCATTGTGCATTAGTGTGGGTGGGTTTCCCGAATTGCGAGTGGTGGACACAGTTTTCCGACTTAATCTTTTCCCACTCTTCCTTGGTATAATTGATTGGTTCCGTACTGCGTCCTTTCCACCTGTTCCCCTTTTCACTTCCAAAGGCTATGTTAATCTCTTTGGGCTTTTGTGTTGCATATGGAGTTCCTTTCTTGTCAGGGCGAGGGTTCTTTTTGGCCTGTATCAGTGTATCAATATTGCCTCCTCTTGCCCTGATGTCGTCCTCAGCTGCAGCATGTTCATTGGCGGTAGTAAGCATGGATCCGAGATCTTTGTGCTTTTTGGAACCAATCATGAACGGTACAAGTCCGGGTTTTAGGCCATTGACGAAAGCGTGCATTGCTTGGACGTCAGTTACCCCAGAGAACCTATTCTTCATTGTCGTCCATCTTGAGATGAAATCCACGTATGGTTCGTCCTCAAATTGGGTGCAACGGTTTAGCTGGTTGATGCGCCCAGCTGTCGACAGTTCTAGAAGGTAATCCATTGATCCAGTCTCTGGCTCCATCCAGTAACATTAGGGGAAGAAACTTTACAGCTTCCAAGTCTGTCCCGTTGCTGATATGGGCGGCTGTATAGTAGTCTGAGAGCCAAGTATCCGGGTTTGTACTACCGGTATATTTTTGGTACGTTGGACCAACTTTGGCAAAGCCAGAGTGTAGGGTTATCCTTCGGATCCTATCGGTGAAGCACTTAGGTTCAAAGTATAGATCATCTCTTTCCGCTCTATCCATGTGTGCAGAGTACCTGTCGGCTGAATGGACAGAAGGGGATCTGCTCCTTTCTTTTCCATTGTGGCGTGAACGCGCTTTTCCGGGATCCTCTATATTTCTTCCGAGATCATGCCCCTTTGGATGAGGTGGAGTTCTACTCCTGTGTCTTTCCTTATTCCTGGGAGGTGTCCGGGATCTCTCACGCCTGTGAGGTATATCATGTCTTCCAGCTTTTTCAGCTGGGCGTCTCGGAGGCGGCATTGCTTTGTCGTCATTCCGGTGCTTTTCTTCCCGATCAAGAGGATTAGGTCCGTCTTTCGGGAGATGGGATCCGGTTCTAGACGCTTCATCCTTGTTGTCGGGATTTTTCTTATCTTTCCTCGGATCCGCTTTCTTCTCTTTTGAATTGCTTGAATCTCCAGGTTCTTCCGGTCCAGGTGCTCCAGCGGCGCATGTAGATGTTTTGCATAGGGCTGATTCGTCGTGCAACTTCCCTGATCGCTGCTGCCCCCGCTGTTGTTGTTGCAATGCTTTTCCTAAGAAAGCATACACCCCTTGAAGTTTTTCACCATTGGAGTACATATCATTGTTGAGGATGGCGAACGCTGCTTCCGCATTTTCTGCTACGATTTTGTATATTGGTTTGCCTCTGGCATGTTTGCCGTTTACTTGTTGTTGCCAAGATGGGTTGTGAAACCTTTCTTTTGGCGGCAGTACTTCCGGTGTTACGATTCCGGGTAACCTTGCAGGTTTAATGCCAGATCTATTCTTTTTCTCGTATTCCTCGATTTCTTCCTTCATGAGCTTGATGTCATCCTGGGTTTTTTGGAGGTGTTCACGAGTTCTGAATAGATGTTACTGCTGCCTCTGGAGAGCTTGTCTCCTGGCTTCTAGCACTTCAGGGGGTTCGTGCAATCCCACTGGTGTTTGCAGTAACTCCTGTTCTTCTTGTTCTGTCATTGGCGGAACAAGGATTTCTTTTTTTTTCTTCTCCACGGGCTTTATTCCGCTTGCATCCCCTACTTCCGGGCTTTCATTGGCTGGATCAGCCGATTTCTTCTTCCGGATTTTGTACTGGAGCTTTTTAGCGGCCTTGTGCTTTTTCTTGGAAGAGGGAGGTTTTCTGTTTGGTTCATCCTCTGTCAATTCTTTGACATCGGGGTATCTTGGATAAGTTTCTCCGTCTTCTCTCTCTTCCTATGGCGGAGGAGTTCTAGGGCTTTCCTGGCTGTCGTCATCCGTGTTTTCAGCCGGTTTTGCCATCAGTACTTCATGGAATCCCTCTTGAAGAGATTCAACCTTTCTTTCGAAGGCGTCCTTGTCTTCGTCTTAGGAATCAAAGTTGTCTGATCCGGTTTCTGACTCTAATCTTGCCTCAATGGCGGCTAACATGGAGTCTGCTTCCGAGTTCATCGCTATGTTGACGGATGTCGGATCTTCCACATCTGTCGTGGGTTTGCTGTTTTCTGCCTCCTGCACGGGATTGCCTTCATCCGTGTTCTCGGCGACCTCGGATTGCACCATACCTACAAAGTGTGATTCACTCTTATGTCGCCGATCTAGGCAAAACCCGGTATCGTAGTCATCTTTGACTGGGTATAGGGCGAGTGGGATAAATTTACTTCCACCGCAAAACCCCATGGCCTCTGAAGTTAATCCGATAAAGATGTTTGCAGATCCAACCGGTAACACGCAGGCACTTACCAGATGATTTTGCGCTGGTATGTAAGATCCATTGTCGAGGAAGCGTCTAACGTCGTTGCCGAATTCCAAGCTTCCGACAGTTATGGAACTGCCGATTCCGCCGAGTATCCCAGATAGAAACTTAACGCCTGACGTCGCTGGCCCCACGGTGGGCGCCAACTGTCGAGATATCGTAGTAGAATTCATAGACGGGGGTGCCATGAGACTATTGATAGAGATGTGGGGGGATGTGATTGTGCGAAAGAAAATGACACTGGGTTTTTACCCAGGTTCGGTACGACGCAGTATTGCGGCGTTCCTACTCCTGCAATCTCACTATTCAGGACTAAAGCCTGGGAATACAGAGTACAATGTGAGGTTCTATTAGCTGCTCGTCAAGGATCAACCTCTCGGCGAGTTAGCCTGTAGCTTCTTGTCTATCTATCATATCTCCCGTCCGGCTTTATATAATAGCCGGATTTGGGCATACAGAGTAGGAAACCTAGAAGACTATGGTAACTACTAACTTGGAAAGTAAGGAATCCGCCTTCTACTCCAAGCCAGATCACGTAGGCCGCGATCCGGGTTCTTCTAGAATCCGGCCTCTGTGTGTCAGCTTATTGGGCCGCCCAATGGACCGTAATCCACTACCACTTGGGCCACCCGGGTAATCCGGCACTTTAGACTGCTATCTGATACACCCCTAATCGGTATATATCCGACAAAGGGTGACTATAAAGGTGGCATTGGATATTCGGAAAGTGTTAGTTGAAGCTCATGGATCGAGAATGAGATTTGTCCATCCAATATGACAGATAGATATACTCATGGACCTCTTGGTGATATCACATCGACACCGCTTGCAAGCAAGTGATATGATCACAAGGATGTTATATCACGGGAACGAGAAAAGAGTACTTGTCGGATAACGAGATCGAACAAGGTATAGTGGATACCGATGATCGGATCTCGGACAAGTAACATATCGCGAGACAAAGAGAAATCGTTACGACGTTGAAAGGTTCACACGATCACGAGAGTCATCGTTGGATATATAGGAGTCATCACGGATCTCCAGATCCCGTTGTTGATTATTGATTGGAGAGGAGTTTCGATCATGTCTATAATATTCGCGAACCATAGGGAGACACACTTATGGTTCGATGAAGCGTTAGAGAGGATACAGAATACCGAAGAATATTTTGGGCAGCTCCGGAATTGTTTCAGGGAAAATTGAAATAGTTCAAGGGGTTTTTCGTCGAATGGTTGTTAATAGAATTAACAAATGGTTCGAGGTGCTGCATGCAAATGTTTGTTAATGGAATTAACAAATATAAATAAAGAAATAAAAATGTTTTATTTATTTATTAAAGAAAAACCTTTGGATTTTCTAAGTGAGAAATTAAGGAATTTTGAGTGGGTGTGAGTGGGGCTTCCACTCACATGAAGAGAGGAAGGGGTGGGGGCACCCATGGATGGCCGCACCCCTCCCCCCTTGGGCTGCCTCCCCCTCCCCTATAAAATGAAGGTGAGGGCTCTCTCTTCTCTACACACTTGCCCACTCCTTTTCCCTTCCACCCGCTGCTCCATTCCATGGTCTCCGGCTTGGCGAAGCCCTGACCGCGAGATTCTTCACCACCACCACGCCGTCGTGCTGCTGGAATTCCGGAGAGATCCTGTACTTCCGCAACCCGCTGGAACGAGGGAACGGAAGTCTTCATCGAGCTGAACGTGTGACCGATTACGGAGGCACCGCCGGATTGCGGTGCTCTTCTTCTCGCTCGGGATCGGCGTGAGAACGACTACGCCAACAACGAGATCTTTTCTCGTACCACTTTGAGTCTTTGAGGGTATGTTATCTCAAGACTCTCTTTCTCCCTGTTGCCTTTCATCACATAGATTAGATCTTGGCCATTCGGGTCTATCGCGCGTAGGAAAATTTTTGTTTTCTATGCTATGTTCCCCTACAAAAACTTTATCTTGTTTCCTTGGTTTTATAAGTGGTGTAATCACCCCTAGTGAACTCTTCAAAATTCCTTAACAAGTATGAAATCCCTCAGAGGTTGTTTTCCTTCAAACTTAAACTTTAACTAACCCATTCCCTAGTAACTAACCCTATGCCCCTTTTCACTAAGTCTTTTCACAAGTTGAATCTTTGTGACTAACCTATTTAAAACCCTTTTGTTGTGATTGTTGTTTTGTATGTTTTCTTCTTGTTTGATTGCTAGCAAGCTTGTTTACTTGTTACTGTGTTTTTAATGTATAGATTTTATGGAGAGCAACGTTCTATTTTGTGAAGAGAGAGTTTAACTTCTTCACCAACCTCAAAGGCAAGTAACACACCATCAACTACCCATTATTTTCTATATGCATTAGTTGATTTTTTTGAGTAGTATGCATGATAGGAAATTTAACTAAGTTATATTATGCTATACTATTAACCTAGTAGTGTGTAGCCATCTATTTGCCTTTTCTTTATAGCCTTATAACTTTATAGATGCTATGCAATGTTACAATTGTTTTTTACTTGATGTTGTGGAAAAATTCTAAGTAACAACTTCAATGAACCACCTGGGTGGATTTGGTTGCATGGCTGATGAGAGTTGAGTGTCTCCCCGAGGGGTGTTCACTCGAGGAATGCCTCCCAGGAACAAAGTGATTTTGATGTTTCCCAAGTTTAGATTGCTTCCAGCGCAGCCTTTGGTCATATGGGCTCTGGCTTAGTCGATTAAGTTGTGTGGACTCTACCTGTGGCTTGACAAGCAGATGTAGCAGAATTATAGGTGGAACAGGTCTGGTCGGTTGGTAGTTTTCATGTTTCTGAAAGACTTTGACTCAATTCTCTCATTTCCATAATACATTCAGCATGTATAGGATGTTTGGGTGAAAAGAGTACAAGGGTGAAAGTGCACAACCTCTACAGAGTTAGAAACTAAGATCTTAGCCGTGTCCCCGGTTATGGACAACATCGAGCAGCTGGACAAGGACGGACGGAAGAATCACATCACCATTTAAATAAGTAAAATTTTGTCCAAGTGAACAGTAGGTGTGGTGCTTGGAAATTTTAATCCAATGTTGCCACCCTTTGAGAAGAAAAGTTTGTTTTACAAAAGAGATAGGAGAAAACTTTCTTTATGCAAACTTAGCCAAAACTCCACCAAGCCAAATATGCATGTAGATGTAGTCTTGCCATTTGTATCCACCATAGTGTTACTTGCCAATACATTAAATATTATTGACCCCCTTGTGGCTGCATATTCCATGATGTAGAAGAATCTGAAGACGAGTGAGGTTTCGTTCAGTATCTCGAGTGTACAACCAACATGGTTTTCATGTGGCACATGAAGAAGATGAGGCTCAATGGTGTACTAAGTTTTCCGCTGTATTTATGTTCCCTGCTAATCTTCAAAGACTATGCAAGTTGTAAAGCTATTTTTTTTAAGACTGGACCATGCGATGTAATAGATTTTGACGCATTTGCATGATATTTCATTTTGAACTGTGATGCTAGCAATTGATCCAGGGACTAGCACAATAACACAAGCTTCTTGCATTATTTAAATGTGGGAACGCTACAGTTTACTTGTATTGTTTAGATTGTACGGAGGGCAACGTTCTATTTTTGTGAAGGAAGTGTGATTGCTCTTCAGCAACTTCAAAGGAAGGTAACACACCATCAAATACCCATTATTTTCTATATGCATTAGTTGATTTTTGAGTTGTATGCATGATATGAAATTTTAGTAAGTTTATTATGTTATGCTATTATCCTAGTAGTGTGTAGCCATCTCTTTTACCCTTGTTATTTTTATAGCCTTAGAACTTAGTAGATGCTATGCAATGTTACAAATTGTTTTACTAGTTATTGAGGAAGAATGAACCACCTAGGTGGAAGTGGAAAGACCGGTTTATGTTGAGTGTTGCCTCGAGGCCCTTGTCTAAGGGTTATTCCACTTGAGGTTGTCACTTGCGGATGGCCACCCAGGAACAAAGAGATTACTATGCGCTTCTAAGTTTAGTAGCTTCCCGTGCAGCCTTTGGTCATATGGGCTCTATCTTGATCAACTAAGTTGAATGAACTCACTAGTGGTGGACAAGCAGATGTAGGGGGTGTAGGTTGGAACGCGTCAAGCCGGACGGTGGTGGAATTTCTTCTGAAAGATCTTGTCTCAATCTTCTCCTTTCCTTAATGCACTCAGGGTTTATAGGATGTTTGGGCTGATTTGAGTCTGAAGGTGAAAGTGCACAAACTCTGCAGAGTCAACAAACTAAGATCTTAGTCGTGCCCCCCCCCTCCCCCGCCCCCTCGGTCATGGACAATTTGAGTAGCTCGACAAGCAATGACGGAAGAATCTCATCATGCCAACTTCATAATAAAATTTTGATGGGTGAACATGGGAAGGAGATTTAACCTGGTCTCTATCAGTGATACTCCTTAATTTAGTTCTGGTTCACTAGTTTCTATCAGTGATACCTTTTATAGAGGAAAATATTTTATGATAAAAGATAGGAGAAAAGTGGCTTTATGCAAACTTAGCCAAAACTCCACTCAGCCAAATAAGCATGTAGTATTAGTATTAACATTTATATCCACCATAGTATTACTTTCCAATACATTAAATTGTATTGACTCGCTTGTGGCTGAATATTCCATCCTGGAGATGAATCTGAAGACGAGTGAGGTTTCGTTCAGGATCTCGAGTCTACAACCAAAATGTTTTGTCTGTGGCACATGAAGAAGATGAGGCTCAATGTTGCACTAAGTTTTCCATTGTATTTCTGTTTCCTGCTAGTCTTGTAAGACTATGCAAGTTGTAAAGCTATTTTTGTAAAGACTGGATCATGCGATGTTATACATTTTGACGCATTTGCATGATATTTCATTTTGAACCGTGGTGCTAGAAATTTATCAAGGGAATAGCACAATAGCAGAGGGTTCTTGCATTATTTAAACGTGGGAACGCTACAAAATGGTATCAGAGCATGGGTTGCATGTAGGATTCGAGACCGTAAGTTTGGATAAGATCCTAGAATTGACATTTTCTATGTTCAAACTTTCTAGAAACAAAACATCTCATCTTAATATTTCTCATATCATCTCATCTATTATTCACCTTCAAAATCTTCTTCTCTCATTATAGAAGACCTAACTCTTGTTTTCCATCAAGACATGAGGTGCAAGGAATAGTTTTCACATGATCCTTTTGTTTCAACACAATTGAAGAAAACTTGGAGACTCAGACTCCCCAACAATCAGAAACAACTCAAGACCACTTGAAGAGACTCGAGAAGATATAGATGAGACCACCAATCTAGTTACTTTGTTAGAACAACGTCAACGTGTTAGTATATTGAACATACCAATGAGTGTGGTATGACAATATTAGTTTGTTTTCCTAAAACCCTGTTGTTTGATGCGAAGAATGTTTGCTAGTTATTGTTTGTAAGATGATTTTCCTTGATCTGTTGTGTTGAGATAATGTGGTGACCCCAGCACACGCCTGCATGTGTAGTGCGGAAGTCGTTGACATAATATTCACGGAAGGACTTATCTGTGAATATTACATCCCTCGAAGTGGTACAACAGAAACACAGCTGGCCAAGAAAATCTATAGGATACAAACTTTCATTACAAAATCTTTAGAATCTCCTTATGATGAATCAAATAAGATCTCATGAAAATGAAAGATCAGAAGAAGGAATTTGAAGTTCCAAGTTGTAGAATAACTCTAGCTTAGAACCTAATCCACTAAGGATGATGTCAGCCCTTATCTATGGCTTGTAAACAACTAAGTCCAAGAATGGACTCCACCTACACCTTGATAGCTTCTCGTCCGCCAGCTTTGTTGATGATGATGCCTCACTGGCTAAGTAAGATATGACTCCACCTAGCTTCCTTAGATAGTGATGGCTTCACGATTACAACTTCCATAAGGCTTCAACTCTAAGCAGGAGGTCAAACGGGAATGAATGAGTAACGAGCGTTACTCAGCAAGTTCATGATATATAGTGGGTAGTTTGATGCACTAACTACATCTTTAGACTCGAAAGATTCATAAGATAATGGAGGGTTTTTGAAAATCTTTCTTCAAGAGGTTGCTTTTAATTTTGAAGACTATGCCCGCCAGATCTTCACAGGATTCGAACTTCATGGAGTTGCCTTTCCTGCGGCGTTTGTAGCTCCTTCCCGGAACATGGGGTAACATGCCACATCCTTTTACACTCTGCAGAGGTGCGTTACTTTAACCATGGGATATCAAGACTATATTGCACAACCAGATGTACATTCATGTCCACTCCCACTCAGGTGTGGGGCCCGGTTGTTGATCCTAGCCAAACCATGCTTCTCCGCACAACGCATGCCCACCCATTTCTGCCAGCAGGTTGAACCCCTGATTCTACCCCTCACGATAGAGATCTAGGCGCCCCTGGCAAACACTCATAGACCCCAGATCTGTGCGACGTAAGGGCTCCCACCCATGTGCATGTAGTCCCGCGATACCTACAGCGTACGTCTCTGTCAGTCCGTTGACATGCGAACGAGAGAAGATAACAACTGACTTACTCGCCCCATACAAGACCCATGGTTAACGTGGTATTTACGGCGCACGAATCCTGATGGAATTTGTTGTTAATTCCTAGGTAATACTTTCCCATGCAGATGGAACCTTCCTTTGACCTATTCATCTTACCATGGTCCCATCCGGCCACAAACAGGACACTACCACCCGGGTAGTCATTAAAGTAGTCATATTATTATAAAAATAGGATCATGCATTCTTTTGAGAATACGTGGTAATACGATAGGGTTTTTGCAAATATTTCATTAGGAAATACTACAGAGGATATGAGCAAGTGATGAACTTGCCCGAGATAGAAATAATGAATATAAAAATCCATGTCTTCGGGGTTCGAGGGTCGCGTAGATAATCCCGAGATCTGAAAGATAGCAAAGTTGTCCCACTAAGGACTACTACAACACTGGCAAAATGATGTAATGCATAGTAATGGGATGCATCATGGAATACCCTAGAAAATACCCAGCCTTACAAGTGTAAGCCACGTTCGATATGATAACTTAATCACACATTTTTAGGTGAATTGTTTCACTTTTAGACTTACATGTGTTTCACTTTACTTATCAAACAATTATTATCATGTTTAGGTAGAATTTTTTATCACTTTGTTAGGTAAGAATTCAACAACGCATGGAAAACAACTATTGAAAAGATAACAGACACATTTTCTTTTTTGTACAAAAAGTATAGAGCTGATGAAAAAGTGTTTTATTGAAAATGATGAATTAATACAACTAACTCTATCATCACATAAATTTCTAATGACTTCTGATGATAGGTTTAGTAGATGTGAAAATATTAGGGTTTTATTAGTAAGGGAAATAATGTTGTGGTAGTTATTTTTGGTTATAATGGAATATTATAGAATTCCGTTATACCGTTTGAAACAAGTTTATAAATTAAATAAAATGTTTTGGTTTTTGCATATCTAAGTTGGAAATGTTGTCCTCTTCAATTTGGTATATTATTTGAAGTTTTTTGAAAAGATTTGAATAAGTTATTAATTTATTATTTTTAAATGAATTAAATGACTAGGCAAAATATTGCACGCATTAAAACTTGGTCAAATGATAATGAAAACATCATAGGTGAGTTGCATTTGTTATTTTGAGCAATTTGGTATATAACTTGTATTTTTCTAGATTTTTAGGATTATTTATTATTTTTTGAATTTTTAAATTCTTTAATTTGATTTAGAAATATTTAATTTTTTAAATTTTATCAAACATTTTGAAATTTTGTTAAATAAATAGATTTTTTTATTAATCTGATATATTATTTATATTTTTGTGATTTATAGAATTGAAGTTATTGAATTAACACGTTTTGATTAATTTCTGCCGATATTCAAATTGACAGGTGGGACCCACATGTCAGTTTTATTTCTAATTAAAAATAAAAGAAAATAAAAAGTAAAAATTGGCTGACCTCATGGTTTTATCATTAGTGGAGAGGATCCCCACTGTTTGATTGCAATCGACGAATCTGTTCCTAATTTGCTCAATTAACTCGTTCCACTAGGTAGAGGAGCTCAAGACGAGTCGCTAGGTGGTGGCTCGGTGACCAAATGGTCACCGGAATGCTTCTGGCGACCATGGCCGTCGACGGCAACGTACGGCAGACGGTGACACGGCATCTCCGGGCATAATTGAACAAACGGGGATCACCCCTAGATGCACGAGCTCACCATGAGCGCGGTGGTGAGGTCGGGGAGGCACGGTGAGGTAGAAATTGCCGGCGATAAGAAATTTTCCGGCGAAGTCCAAGGTGAAGAAGACGGTGCGATTCCGGTGATTCTGGCCATCCCTACCCCCGTGCTTGCTCGAGTCGAGGGAGCGGACGACGGCGAACTCATAGGTGGTCTCGGGGAGGCGCATGAGTGACCATAGCGTCGGTGACGAGCGGCGGCCGTCGGGTTAGGGTTAGGATTAGGGTTCGGTTATAGTGTGAATGAGAGAGAGAGTACGGGAGAGAGTGAGAGTGAGCGAGTGCATCACGGCCTCCTCCAGCTCTTATCAACGCACGAGCGACAAGCAGGAGGTGGCCGTGAGGTAGCTGCTGCTCGACACCGGGGCATCCTCCTGTGCCTTCTTGCGGGAGGCTGAAGAAAGAATTAATTCTTTATCGGAAAACCACCTAGAAGTTTTGGATATTTACAATTAGGTCCTTCTAATTAAGAAACTGAGAAGAAACATTGTTTTTAGTTCTTATTTGTAATCCTAAAAATTATTAAAAATCATATTTATATTCCTTATCAAATTTGCAATCTCACCACATTTTGATTTGGTGAATACGAGAAATATTTGTATCTTATCTTAGGGTGTTCAATTTTAAGTGATTTTATTGTTTTCACTCCATCTGATTTATTAAATGGCTTTAAAGTTTATTTTGGGCATGAATATCATATTCACACAACACACATATGGTTCACCAAGTGGTGTGTTTTAATTGGACCATTTTAGATACCAGTATTTTAGAAACTAATATGTAAAACTACTAAGTAGTGTTTGTTATGCATTTAAAATAAACTCACTAACTATGGAATTTATTTCCAGGTCATGCTAGATGATTTTGTTTAGTGAGAGGACTTGTTTTCTTTTATGTGGTTTTGTAATTTTCCTAATTGAAACTTATAGCCATTTTTAGTTGACATTTTACTTAGGGTGTGCAAGCCCCAATTGATATATTCGGTTCTTTATCAAGTGGAAAACATGTGTGGCTTTGGAATCTATTTGTTTGTTTTCCACCAGGTTCCAAATATGGATATTATTCCATGTTTGTTTTAGGAACATGTACTCATTTACATGTTGGTGTATGGATGAATTCTTGTTATGATCCATTTGTCTTATGGATGAGAAGGGTTTGGAAAACAAGGTATTAAGCTTTTTACCATTAACCTCCACATATCACAATACATGTGGTTGCAATGGCTTGTTATTATTTCATACTTTATATTTGTTCCCATTAAAGAGATTTATTATATGTTCCTCGTCTCTGATGAGCTTGACAAGGAATAGAGATTATAGGTTCTCTAATAATACCTAATGAATCACTAGATACTTATTATACTCCATTACCGAGGCACTGTTGCTCCTTGTTGACTTATGTTGCCTGATGTACTTGTCTCTAGTTGCCACTTGTCTTCAGATTGTCTTTTTCACTTGCAAATAAAATCATCTCTTGGATTCTATCTTCAACTATCTCACCCTTGTGGTGAAAACAACCAGTTATTCCAAGCAAAGATTTTACTTAGATGTTTATAAAAGTATGTAAGTTTGTTTTATGACATCAATTTTCCATATGCATATAAGATTTTTTTTTGACAAGTGGATCATACTTGCCTCCATATTACTAATCATATACAACAGGCTGAGATGTACTAGGTTATTTAACCTTCGGTTTGTTTTTGTATGACACTCAATTGTTTGAGTATACAAAAGTGATATGTTAACAAGGTCTAGAAACTTGTTACCAAAATACTTCTATATAGCACTAACATTGGAATATCACACTATTTATTGAGTACTTTATAAGATCAGATTAAGATATAAGAGTTTCCAAATACTCTTATGATAATTTTGATAGCACTTCTAAAATACTCAAAAGAATCCTTCTGAAGATTTTCTTGTGGTATCTCCTCCTTTCTTTTTGGTTTCTTCTCTTGCGGAATGTCTTCAAGAAGATTGGGAACAAGATAATAGGATAGTCTTTACAAAGTAGAGAGATCTATATTAAGACTTAGTTAAGATTTTATTTTACTCCCACATACTTCTTATTTTATTTCCCATAAGATATATACTTATTTCATACAGGGTTGGTTTTACCTAGCTATCAATTCAATTTCTCTATTAGAGGTTTTATTTGTTGTTATTAATTAGTTGTATCCAGAGATATCTTAGTTGTTGAATATTGATGTGGATAGAACTGTGGAGTGTTTGTGGAATGAGGACTTAAGATGATAAGTTGATCACCTGGTTCATTGATGTGTTGATATTTCATATGCTCACTTATATAAGGCGATTGAAACGATGATCATATGAAGGTTAGTGGAGTTTAATAATTTGAGTCAGAGTTGTTAGTTGAGTTTTCAGTCTGTCATGGTGTTACTTATATTCTTCTCTTTATTACCTTTGTCATTCATATTGCATATATAAAGGTTTGGTAATATCATATGTAATGATTAAGGTTTAACAATAGCTTAAGAAGATTTATTTCTTCTTTTAGGTACTTTTTAATGGTTGATGAGATATGTACGTATTACATAAATATGTTATGAACAATTATTATGTCATTTCCCACTTGTGGGGTTTGAGTTAATACTTCTTTGTAGTACTTGTATTCTATTGAACCTTTGTTATTTACTTGTGAAGGTTCACTAAATAGTTATTAGATAATTTATAAAGATGTTGTGTGGATGGTTGATAACTTAAGAGTTCATGATTAGAGTACATAATATATCTACTTATGATATGGTTCAATTGGCATTACTATATCGTGGAAGTATGATCATCATTTATGTGATTTGGATACTCACCCCTCTTTGGGTTCTAGACACCTAGTGAATTATCCCAAGTCACTTATAGACTTGAGGTTAGGATTGTTGAGAGTTAGTGTTGGTCATCACCAATTATGGTTTGTCTTATCAAATGATTTGGTTTGTAGAGATGCTATGTTATAAAGATCAGTCCAAATGTACTCTTGACCATATGATCTAGACCTAATTCATCATGTCAAGTGAAACATTGGTCACTTTGCTTCGTTTAAACTTTTGTGCCAAAATTTCCCTTATTTTTATATGCATGCTATGGAAATGCACATATTATATTTAGATCCTTATAACCTCCCAAACACTGGGACGTTACAGTATCTCCCCCTTAACAAGAACTTCGTCCCGAAGTTCAACCTCTCTCACGAAAAGATAGGTAGAGAGAACTTATATAGTCCGTTGAATCTTCAGAGTTGTTTTCTTGTGTTGACCTTGTCATGTGTAGCCTCTTGTATTGATTGTTCACCTTCCACTGTCTTGCATGAGAATCTAATACTATGCCTTTTATTATGACAACTCTGTTTTGTTACTATACCTTCCTAATGGTCTCACGAAGAACACGTGGTATTTCCACCATGTAGTGGATACCAGGTTTTTTTCTCCGATGGATAGGTATGGTTTCCTACCTCTCACAACTTTCCAAAGAACATTTTGTATATCCATCAGGTGATGAATAACCAATAACATTCTTCCGATACACTGGATATTATCCATGGTTAGGCTTCCATTTGGTTCAATCTAATGGTCTTAATAAGAAGACTGCTCAAAGAAACTTCTACAATATAGTGTACATTTACTTAGACTCATCTATTTAGTGAAAATATCTTCGAGTTTCCTCAAGTTTTGGCTTTTTTCCTACTGATGACTAAAACCTATTCCACTGGTGACTTCCTATGGTCCTTCTATATGTTGGGGTTTTGACTTCTATGGGACGACTCTATAAGTTTATTTATCGAACTTCTACATGTTTCCTTTCTCGATATCACTACTCATGTGATTTTCTTGGCATCACTTGTGGTAGCTCACCATGTGTTGATGAAGTATCTCACCAACTCCAAACAATATGTGAAATGTGATCCATTCACATTAGTGGCTTCATTGACTTCTGCCTTCTTGACTTTTTGGTCTTCGATAGCTTTGGTGGTTACTTCTTATTTTATTTCCCATAAATAATTTGAGTCAGAGTTGTTAGTTGATTTTCCAGAGTGTCATGTTGTTACTTTATATTCTTCTCTTTATTACCTTTGTCATTCATATTGCAGATATAGAGTTTTGTTAATATCATCTGTAATAATTAAGGTTTAACAATAGCTTAAGAAGATTTATTTCTTCTTTAGGTACTTTTTTTTATGGCTGATGAGATATGTACATATTCCATAAATATATTAACAACAATTATTATGTCATTTCCCACTTGTGGGGTTTGAGTTAGTACTTGTTTGTATCACTTGTATTCTATTGAACCTTTGTTATTTACTTGTGAAGGTTCACTAAATAGTTATTAGATAATTTAGAAAGATGTTGTGTGGATGGCTGATAACTTAAGAGTTCATGATTAGAGTACATAATATATATACTAATGAGATGGTTCAATTGGCATTACTATATTGTGGAAGTGTGATCATCAGTTATGTGATTTGGATACTCACCCCTCTTTGGGTTTTAGACACCTAGTGAACTATCCCAAGTCACTTATAAACTTGAGGTTAGGCTTGTTGAGAGTTAGTGTTGGTCATCACCAATTATGGTTTGTCTTATCAAATGATTTAGTTTGCAGAGATGCTATGTTATAAATATCACTCCAAATGTACTCTTGACCAGATGATCTAGACCTAATTCATCATGTCAAGTGAAACATTGGTCACTTTGCTTCGTTTAAACTTTTGCGCCAAAATTTCCCTTATTTTTAGATGCATGCTATGCAAATGCACATATTATATTTAGATCCTTATAACCTCCCAAACACTGGGACGTTACAGATAAGACCCTTCTTTAGTACCTTTCTAAATCTCTTCTCATATTTCCCCAAAACCCCCCAAATAGATGCACGCCAAAACAACAGCCCTGAGAAGTCAACAACAATGCAAATGCTACTAGAGGCTCAGACTCAGCAAATTCAACTGATGACCCAAAATCAAGCCAGCAACCCCAATATGGAGTTAACCGCAGGAATGCAACAAGAGCTAGACACCCAATTACAGATAGTGCAAATGATGTCCCACATTGCGACCAAGGGTGAAAACCATGGCAACAAGGAGTTAGAAGAGGAAATGAATTCAACACTCAAAGCATGCAAAGCTTATGGAGAAATAGGACACTCGTCCAAAGAATTTTCTGATGAGTGGCCCCATAGAGGTGATGATAACTTTTTTTTGAAAAATACTTCACTCAAGTTACTTGCTTTTTGTGTGAGGGAACAACACATGTCCCAGCACAATGCCCACTTTACCCCATGGTCCAACAGGTAGCACAACAAGCCAGAGTGGAAATGCTTAGTGCAATCCAAGAGAACTTGGAAGGACAAGAAGTGAATGGAAAACGCAAGAGAGACACTCTTCTGATGGACCATGTCAAGATGTATACTAGAGCCAAGACTACCCCACATGCCCATTCCTCCAAATGCACCACCAAGTGTTGTTATTCTTGTGAGGAGGATGGACACTTATCTATGAATTTTCCAAACAAGAAGCCTAGAATTTCAACCAATATAGTGGAGTATATTGGACAACATCATGAGGAGATGATGGCCAATATTACGCCGATAAAAGGGAAGAAGGATCTAAGCAAAGTCACTTAATTTCGGTGCAAAGGTATAGGACATTATGTCAATAACTTCCTAGCGAAGAACCTTCATAAACCCAAGGACATAAGCCCAATGACATGCTTAAAATGCATAAACAAAGGACATTATGCCCGGGATTGCCCTGAAAGAAAGAAGAAAGAAAAATGATATTTCAAGGAGGTCCATATTGCTGGAAAGCATGATGAGCATCGAGAAGTATCAGTCAATGAATGAGTCTTATGTGAAGTTTTATTTCGTAAATAAATGTTCTCTAGAAGTGTTCCCAATGTAATAAATACAATGAGGGTGGAGACAGGTAGTCTAATTGTAATAAAATACTATGTGATAAGAGAAGCATCAATGAAGAAGCACCACTACCCCGTTGGCAATGCATAAGAGTTTCTTGCTACCCACAAAAAATTATATTTAAGGGTGGTAGCCACCCGGTTGCAATGTTAACCAAGTAACATAAACCCATCTTTATTTCTAGCCTTCCCAGATATCGGGACGAGATTTACTTTAAGGGTGGTAGTCTGTAACATCCCTAATTTTTGGAGAAACTAAAAAATCACAAAAACTTGAAACTTTCTATTTTCCACTAATGCAAGCCACCAAAAACAAATAAAACAAAACACAAAACAAATATAAAGTATTATTCCAATGATTAGTGGAAATGACAAACGAAATGACTATGTTTTTCTAAAACCCTAAATCCTAAAAATAAATAATTATGCCAAGAAACTGTCTTCCTATTTACAAACTTTAAGAATATAAAACGGTTTTCCTAAACAATAAGTTTTCGAAATGGTTGTTTTCAACTTCTATCATAAATAATAATTCATGTTTCAATTATTTGATTAATAAAAATAATTTCAAAGCCAAATGTAACCTTATCATTTTTTTATTTAGTATATCAAATTTCAACCATAAAGCGTTTTCATGAAGTATTTTTCAAAAAAAAAAACTAAGTTAAATGTATTTAGGAAAAACTATTTTTAAAAGTTTTTACCTCTGAATTTTATTTGACAAAAGTTTTCATTCAATTATTTTCTATTTTAAAAATAGCATTAAGTTGCTACTAATGATTTTAGAAAAATGGAGAATATAATTATTTTAAGTGTGCTGAATGTAACATCCCAAGTCTGAAAAATAGCCATTAGAATGTTTGCTCTCTGTTATTTTATGTTTTGCATCATGGCATCATGTTGATTGCATTTGTTTTGCTTGTCTTCCTTTGTTTCCTTTGTTTTCTATTTGAATTTCAAACCAAAAATTCAAACCTTTTGTTTCATCCTTGTGATGTTACAATTTCTAAAATCATATTTCAAAATAAAACAACCAATTGTTTCCATTAAAGTGTGATTCCAAAACTGTTGTTTTGTTTCTATCAAAAATTCACTTAATACCAAACCCTTTCCAAATTCAATTAATTTCCAAAACATCAACCCTTTTGAAAGTTATGGAAATGACAAAACCCTTCAATCAATTGTTTCCATTAAATCCCTAAGGTTCAACTATTAAAAATTGTGGTTTTTAATAGTTCACTTAATTCAATTGCCTTCCAAATTCAATTATGATTCTTCCAAACAGCAACCATTTAAAAATTAATGAAACAAAACATTTTTCCAAATCAATTTGTTTCAAATAATCTTAAGGTTTCACACTTTTCAAATGGGTCCTCTTAACAATTCATTTAATAACAAATTCCATTCATTTTTAAACAAATGGCAAATATCAAATAAATTCAAATCTTTTGGAAAATCAAAAGTCACACAATGTTGTTGTAACCCTAAATAAACTATAACCAAATTTTCTAAATTTTGCTAACCTAAACAACTAACATTTTCTATCCTTTTCCAAATCAGCAAAAAAATAAATAGAACAAAAATATTAAAAACAGCACAAGGGAGAGGTGAGAGAGGCCCATCCTTTTCTCTTTTCTTCTCCCCCCAGGCTCATTTTCCTTCTGATCCAGTACCCCTTCGAGGGGGCCTTTTTCTTCCTCCTCCCTCTGTACGACTCCATCTCCTCCACCCGATCACCCCCTCCTCCATCGGATGCCATGCCGTACGAGCTCACTCACCCCCATAAAACAGAACCTCCACCTCCTTCCCCTCTGCTAGCCCTAGCTCCCTCTCTTCCCTCTCCTGCGCCGCCATCCTCTTCCTCCATCTCCCCACCACTGCTACTCTCTGTATCTCTGTATGTCCCTGTACCTCCACCCGAAACCGCCGCCTTCCTCCGGCGATCGCCGCCGCCAGCAACCTCCTCCGGCCGGGCAAAGCATGGGAATGGAACCCCCATGGTTCCATCTCCCTTCTCCCCCCCTCGGCTTGGGCCGGGAGGGCCTGAGTCACCGCCGCCGTCGCCTCCTTCCCGCCGGCGAACTCCCTGCTGCATCGCCCCCTGCAACCTGCCCCGACACCTGCGCCTCCATCTGCTCGAGGTGAGGCCTCCTCCTCGACCGCCTCCTTCCTCTCGCCCATCTACCTTCTCCCGCGAGCCCGCACCCCCCCCCCCCCACGGTTGGTCCCCTCCGGCGAGCAGCACCCCACCGCCGGCCGATCTTCTATCTCCCTGTCGAGGTGAAGCCATCGTGCGATTCAGTCAGTTACGGATTCAGGAAAAAAAAACATCCGCAGACCACAGCTTAACCCCCCCCCCCCCGCACCCTTTCTGTTACAACCAAACAGCAGCAGCCCATCTGGTTACCAGCACCCAGCGCAAGCAGGAGGTGGGGGATCGAATCCCCCCTCCCACAATAAACCAAAAACTGTTATTTTTGCAATGTTTTGTTACAGCACATTCTCAGTAATCACACATAGGTCCCTTCTATTTATTTCTAGCCCCTGCAAATTTTTCCTAAGTCCCTAGATTCATAAAAATGGCAGATTTACACCAAATCTTGTAAATTGCATAAGAAAATCATTTTAACTCCAAATTTAACTTTTTAAATATGTTTTCTGTACCAAATTAAATGTTCTATCCAAATATAAAATTTGTTTACTGTTTTGAATATTTTAAATTGGTGCAATATTTGAATTCTTGTTTAAATCACTTAATTTTGCAAAATTCATAAATTGAGCATAAAAATTCCAAATTCAACAAACTAAGTATGTTTTCCAATCAATTTTTCATGTACTTTCCAAATATAAATTTTGTTTGCTGTTTTGAATAATTTAAATTGCTGAAAACAACTGTTTCTTGTTTATTGCATTTAAAATTGCCAAAATAATAACTTGCTCATTTTAAATCCAATTTCCACAAATGAAATATGTTTTCCATGCAAAATTAAACCCTCTTTCCAAATATAAAATTTGTTTCATGTTTTGAATAATTAAAATTGGTTAAATGATTTAAACCTTGTTTAAATCATTTAATATTGCTAAATTCATAACTTGATCAAATCAAATTCTTTTGGGACATATAAAATATGTTTTCAAACCATCAAAGCATAACCTTTTCAAATATGAACTTCACTCAATGTTTTGCATAAATAAAAACTCAAATAAGTTCATGTTTGAATTAAATTCATTTAATTCCTGCTTAAACTTGTTTAATTCATAAATAATTTATTTGAAATCCTTTTTCAACAAGTGAAACATGTAATCCACCCAAAATTGTGTGTTCTTATCAAATATAAACTCTGTTATCTGTTTTGAACAATTTAACTTGGTGAAAACAACAAATGCTTGAGCAACACCTTTAAGTAACCAAAATTTCCTAACTTGATAACCAAATTTCCAAACTTGGTAAACCTTATTTCCAATTGCTTCTATTGTTGTTATTTTGCTGTTTTCCTCATCCATGCATCATGCTAATCCACTTTCACATGTTGCTTAGTTGTAAAACAATTAATTCAACCATAATTCATGGGCTTTCCGTATGCAATCCAATTGCATGAGGGTCCATTTAATTTGTGTTATCTTGTCAACTAGTTTATATTGATGCATCCATTAATTTGACATGCATCATCCCATGTTTGTGCCCTATGCCATGATATTGATTGTTTATCTTTCTGCATTGTTTGTTTGCTTCTTCTCGGATACACGACGACGTTGAGACCGACGATCCTTACGACACCCCTTCTAAGGAGTTAGCTCAGTACCAGGCTACTGGGTTTGCAGGCAAGTTATCACTCACATGAACCACTCTGTTCCTTTCAACATTGATTACCGATACTTTCCGTTGTTCCTTTTCTGCTAGCCTTAGTAGTAGTTGTTTCTGTTACGAACCCATCACATGAATCCCTTAACCTTGATATTGCCTCACCCCCAGTCCTATCACCCCTTTGGTTGAGCCAGTGTCTTACTAGCATGCTTAGGGTTGTTTTGCTCGAGTCTGTTACCCGTTACTTTCTGTTACTATTTCTATTACGTTCTGGGGGCTCGATGTTTAATCAATCAATCATGCTAATGTTACTATTAATAATAAATTTGATGATAAGGCACCGGCAGGAGGCCCAGGGTGGTTTTGAGGCCTGCTAGTGTCGACCCTAATAGGAAAAGGGTCTTGTCTACTGATCCATGATGAGCGCACTAACCGCATGTGGGAAGCGAGTATGGGCGCCCCCCTCAATTTGATTCGATTCGCATCTCGTCCAAATCGCCACACGTAGTTCGGGCTTTCCATTTGCTGCATGCATGATCTTGCGAGCCCAGGCCAGGGTGGAACTTTTGTAGTCGGCATTTAGGGCGGCGTGGTCTTCCAGTGCTATGAGGGTCCCCTTTTCTTCGTGGGGCTCGATTAGCCGTGCACGCACAGCACGTGGTGCTTTGGGCTTGATGCGAAGAAGAGTTGAGTTGTGTTGAGTGCCCCGCTTGGTGGGAGGCATCCCATCTGGCGGGTTATTCATACGTGTACGGCCAAATTGGTGCAACCCTGCAGGGATAATCTTCTCGAGAAGCCGTGTTTTCCGCGGTTATGGATTACTTGGTGAAAGTACTGGCTAACAAGTACTCAGGACAACTTAAACCTAATGATTAACAACCTTACACCCAATGATTAACAACTTGACTAGTAATAGGCTTATTGACACAATAATTTGAACCATCATTAACTCAACTGTGTGAGTTATCCTCGGATTGCTTCTTTGGATAAGGGGCGAGATCCAGGATGGGTTTGCTTGAAGTTATCTTTCAGTTGGTTACAATACTCGATCTTATCTCCTTTATGCTAGCCGGAAGTGGTAGAATCTCTGTAGTTGGTTAGCGCAGCCAGTTGCAGCATCTTTTATATCCCTTTCCTTCCGTTGAACCCAAAGCATCTATGCTTGGTGTTGACGGGTTACACTTTGGTGAACTGTGAGTCTTGCTTGCCAGTACGTTTATGTACTGACCCCTTTGGGGCTGTGGTTTCCGCAGACCTACGTTTCCGAGGATCTACATGGTGGCTACTACGTGGAGTATAACGAGACTGCTGACGAGTAGATAGCGGACCCGGGCAGGATCCGAGACTTCGTGGATGGGCTCCGTCTGTTCGTTTCCGGCCTCTTAGGCCTATTTGGTTCTTGTCTGTACTCAGACATGTTGAATGCTTCCGTTGTGATGTACTGATGTATTGTTGGGACATGTGTCCTCTGAATGATTGTATTTGCTATCTCTGCTCTAATAAGAGCCATTTGCAACTTCTTTCAATCTTTTGTGTCGTAGAGATATGTTGTGATTATCATTCGTTTAACGCTGTTGATGTACCATGTGTGATTGGTATGAAGTACGTCGACAGTAGTGCCTTTGATCTCTAGTGGATAGTTTACATCGACGATGGAATAGAGGAGCTTGGTTGTCGCACATAAGTGATGGCCTACTCGAGAGCGAGAATGTGGGAGCAGGTATGCCCCATAATCCAAGCATCTGCTATCCAGTTCGGCCCGATGAGTATCCCCTAGAAGTCAGGATACGACACTGAAACATACCACAAATGTTTTCATGTGAAAGGTCTTATTTCTACAAAACCATAGAAACAAATTTGAGTCAAATTGGACTTATAAAATAAAATCTGTGTCTTATTTAAGAAAACAATAAAAAGAGGAGAAAGGAAAAAAAGCACAGCAGCCTGACCTCCCCTGCCCTTTTCTTCCACGAGCGTGCAACACCTAGTGGCCCACCGCAGGCCCAACAGCCCAGCACCACCTGGCCCAGGAACCAACCCAGCGAACCGTCTCTTGTCAAAAAGTAAAGAGAAAAAAGGGCGGGTCGCTGAAAGCAGGACCCAAAGCTGACGTATGCGATGGTGCAGGTGCCGTGTCAGCATGCCTTGGCTTCCACACCCGGGAGGAGTCCCCCTCCACGCCGCCACAGCCTTGCCCCCTCCTCCACGCTTCTGTCTCCACAAAAGGGGCCATACCCTCGACGTTCATTCCCCCTGCACCTTGAAACCCTAGCCAAAGTCGCCGCCGTTCACCTCAAAATTTCACCGTCTCTGTCATCCTCTCTGTCTCCGGCGAGAACCTCGTCGACACCGGTAAGCACACCCTATATCCAATCTCGGCTGTCCGATCCAAATCGGACGGACCATGTTAGGTCAATCACCCGAACGGGTATCAGCCAATCAGGGCTCGCCGCGTGTTTAGCCTCGTCAGCACCCGCGCGCTCACTCAATCACCGCACGCCACGTGGCCCTGCCTTCTGGATAATGTTTCGTAAATAGAATTAAAATTATTACTTTTGCAGAAAAACAACCCTACCACTTAGATTTATCATAACTTTTCAGTCGCAGCCCCAAATTAAGAAAACTTGGACTTTTTGAAATCAGCACAACATGTAGAATCTTTTAGCACTGTGAAAATTTAAATTTAAAAACTTAAATTGTTTCAAATTTAAATATGAATGTTTGATGATTTTTGGCATAGTTTATATTCTACAAATCTAAAAAATTGCAAATAAAATATTTTTGGAAACTTAGGATGTGTACTTTCATATGCTCTGTCCCAAAATAATTTTTGAACCAATTAAAATTTAGTTTAGAATTGTTAGGCCTTTTTTTTAGTGTTTTTGACTTAGTTTAAATTATGTAAGTAATTTGAACATTTTTTTAGCAATTTTGTTTTAAGTAATAACCCTAGACCAGAGATACCAAAACCTAAGCCCTTGGATGCCTTGAAACCATGTCCATGTAGTTTTGCTATAGATGGCCCTCTTAGTTGAAAAACACCAAGTCAAGGGATGAGAAAATTATGAAGTTCGAGGACGGTGCTACAATTGTCACCTTGAAGATTTTCAACATGAAGAAAGAAGACCAATGAAGGACTTAGCCAAGAAAACATACTTCAGAAGCATCTCCAATAAGAAGAAGCACTTAGAATAAAATCAAGAGGAACTTCAAGAAGACCAACCCCATTTTTTTCTCTAAGACATTCTTACCTTTCTTTTCTGTTCTCTTAGACCTTCTGATGTGGATAAGTTCGATCAAGACCAGCCCCTAGATTGAAACAAAACCATAAAGTGTTGGAATTTTCAATGAAGTCGCAATCAAGGAAGGGGGCTACAAAGGAACCTGAAGATTTTCTAAGACATGTCAATTGAGGACTTAGGATTTGTTTTCCAAAACTTAGCATTTGTCTTCAAGATGATTAGTGTGTTTTTTCCAATACTTAGAATTCGTGTTTCCAACTGAGATGAGAGTTTTTTACCAAGACTTCAACAAGAAGACTTTTAGAACTTCAACTCAAGAAGAATACTCTCTAGAGATAAACAAGATGAAGATTTTTACAAGTCATTTTAGGGGAACTCTAGAAATCTCGTCTACATCTATCTTGCTCTATATTACTAAGTCCCTAGATCCTAGATAGTACTTTATAAGATTTTCTCTACCTTAATAAGAAGAACTACAAGGAAGGCCATTGAAGGCATAAAGACTTAGACATCAAAAGTAACTCAAGGAAGCAAAACAAGACTTAAAGAAGACTAAGACAGAAATAGTTTAGACCAAGACCTTTGAACAAATACCAACCCTTAGTACCAAATGGAAAACACTAACTGCAATGACTTAGTTTCTTTTGTGCATTGAAATTAATTGTTATCGCATGTTTTCCCTTTTTCATGTTACATTACATGTAATAATACTTAGTAAAAACTCTTGGAACTTCCTGGACAAGTAAGATCAATTAACTTTGAACGTTTCAAGCCCAATCTTTAGCCATTTTCTATATACTAAACCCAAACACAATAATTTCTTTGGTAGAATAAATTGGTGTGTTAAGTTGTTGATTGTTATACTTTGTTCTTTTGTTTGTGAATTGCTTGTTTATTTTTGTTTACATGTATTGTTTAGATTGTACGGAGAGAAACGTTCTATTTTTTTGAAGGAAGTGTGATTGTTCTTCACCAACTTCAAAGAAAAGTAACACACCATCAAATACCCATTATTTTCTATATGCATTAGTTGATTTTTGAGTAGTATGCATGATAGAAAATTTTACTGAGTTTATTATGTTATTGCTATTATCCTAGTAGTGTGTACCAATATCTTTTACCCTTGTTATTTTTATAGCCTTAGAACTTAGTAGATGCTATGCAATGTTACACATTGTTTTACTAGTTATCGAGGGAAAAATCTAAGTATAGCTAATGAATGAACCACCTCGGTGGAAGTGGAAAGACTGGTTTATGTTGAGTGTTGCCTCAGGGCCCTTGTCTAAGGGTTATTCCACTTGAGGTTGTCACTTGCGGATGGCCACCCAGTAACAAAGAGATTATTATGTCCTTCTAAGTTTAGTAGCTTCCCGTGTAGCCTTTGGTCATATGGGCTCTATCTTGATCAACTAAGTTGAATGAACTCACCAGTGCTTGACAAGCAGATGTAGGGGGTGTAGGTTGGAGCGGGTCAAGCCGGACGGTGGTGGAATTTATTCTGAAAGATCTCGTCTCAATCTTCTCCTTTCCTTAATGCACTCAGGGTGCATAGGATGTTTGGGCTGATTTGAGTCTGAAGGTGAAAGTGCACAAACTCTGAAGAGTCAACACAGACCGATGACCATCTTGTTCCTGTTAAGAGGTACTACAGGCGGTGGTGATCCGGGGAAAGGAGGAAGATGAGGGTTTCTGGAACTAAACAACGTCAGATATGTAATGTCGTGAGATCCGAACGAAGTTGAACCCTTTTGTCCACATACGTAATGGTGACATTCCTCGGAAATCCCTTCCGGGGTTACGAAGAATGTCCCCATTATGTACGTGGACAAAAGGGTCTAACCTTGTTCGGATCTCACGATGTTATATATATGACTGTTTAGTTTCAAAGATTTCCAGAAACCCATGTCTTCATCCTTCTCCGGACCACCATCACGTGTACTACCTCGTAGCAAGCACAAAATGTGAAGGTCCAACTCCACATCAAGGCTCGATAACCATCTTGTTCCTGTTAAGAGGTACTACAGGCGGTGGTGATCCGGGGAAAGGAGGAAGATGAGGGTTTCTGGAACTAAACAACGTCAGATATGTAATATCGTGAGATCCGAACGAAGTTGAACCCTTTTGGCCACATACGTAATGGTGACATTCCTCATAAATCCCTTCCGGGGTTACGAAGAATGTCTCCATTATGTACGTGGACAAAAGGGTCTAACCTTGTTCGTATCTCACGATGTTATATATATGATTTTGTTTAGTTTCAAATATTTCCAGAAACCTCTGTCTTCATCCTTCTCCGGACCACCATCACGTGTACTACCTCGTAGCAAGCACAAAATGTCCAACTTCACATCAAGGCCCGATGATCATCTTGTTCCTTTGTGTTTAACTTTCATATTATTTATGTCATATTTCTCCACTTACTACTTATTGCAGACATGTTTAAAACTATTGTTTTTGTTTTTCTTTCTTGTCATTACAGATGTCGAGGTGCTACGTGGTGTTTAGAGGCAGGGTTCCAGGAGTCTACGATCACTGGGAAGACTGCTTCGAGCAGGTGAACAAGTTCAAAGGGAATGCCTACAAATCCTATGACACAAGAGTGGCGGCGGAAGCTAGGTGGTTCATCCATCTCGAGGAGGAACAGAGGAAGAAGAAGAAGAAGAAGAAGAAGAAGAAGAAGAAGAAGAAAAAGAAGAAGAAGAACAACAAGTGGATGAAGACCATCGCCGCCGCTCTTGTCGCCGTCGCCTCGCTCGTCATGCTATGGTTCCTAGCTAGATGATTAGGTTATCGGCGACTAGATAGGTCAGTTGCCCTGATGATGAAGCATCACTGATCGATGTAATCGGTCCCGATGATTAACCGTGTGATGTAGGTGACTTGTATCTATTTGACTCTGATAAACACTTTGTATTCATAATCAACTGTTTGATGTAGCTATTCGGAATTCTAAGCAGTATGATCAACTATGATATATAATTTGTTTGTCAGAGAACTGTTTTGATACATTTTTTCTACTGATATTCTTCTATATTTGAGCTGTATATACCTGTATAAATATGGTACTGCGTATTTAAAAAAATATAGCATAGTATAGCCGTGACGCACCAAAAAGGGTACCCGTGACGCACCTGAGAGGATAGCCGTGACGCGCCAAAGTGGATACCCGTGGCGCACCAACGAATTTAGCCGTGGAGGCATTACATAGCCGTGACGCACCTCAATTCCTAGCCGTGGCGCACCTGCGGAATTAGACGTGACGCGCCTCTCTGTAGCCGCGGCGCACCATGCCCGTGCGTCACGGGTATAAATAGGCGCGGCGCATCAGCTAGGTGCGTCACGGCTAAACCCATAGGCGCGGCGTGATAGCCGTGACGCGCCCAGGTGCGTCACGGATAAGCTAATTGGTGCGTCACGAGTAAGCTTTTTCCTAGTAGTGAACAAACTAAGATCTTAGCCGTATCCCGAGTCATGGACAATTTGAGCAGCTGGACAAGGATTGACAGAAGAATCTCATCATGCCAACTTCATAATAAAATTTTGATGGGTGAACATGCGAAGGAGATTTACCCTAGTCTCTATCAGTGTACTCCTTAATTTATTTCTGGTTCACTGGTTTCTATCAGTGATACCTTTTATAGTGGAAAATGTTTTATGATAAAAGATAGGAGAAAACTGGCTTTATGAAAACTTAGCCAAAACTCCACTCAGCCAAATAAGCATGTTGTATTAGTCATGCCATTTATATACACCATAGTGTTACTTTCCAATACATGAAATTGTATTGACTCCCTTGTGGCTGTATATTCCATCATGTAGATGAATCTCAAGACGAGTGAGGTTTCGTTCAGGATCTCGAGTCTACAACCAACATGTTTTTCCTCTGGCACATGAAGAAGACGAGGCTCAATGTCATTAAGTCTCCCGCTGTAATTCTTTTTCCTACTAGACTTCTGAGACTATGCAAGTTGTAAAGTTATTTTGTAAAGACTGGATCATGTGATATAACATATATTATTTAAATGTGGGAACACAACAATAATTCATTAATTCTCACTGAATTCTAGCCTAATCCATCCTCCTCCACGGCACAGCCGTCCGGTTCTTACTTCCTAGCCAAGTCGAACAGGACGAGATTGATGCCTCAAATAGCTCTACCCCCACACTAGTTGGGCTTACAAGGCCTCACTTAGCCGATTCACGGCATGCAAGCCGGCTTGGTAGTCCTGTCACGCGTTTGGGCCTTGGGTCCTCCACTCTGTGTCTTCCCGCCCTCCAGTTCACTGACATTCTCCCGTCCTTGAAAACCTTCTTGCCCCAAAGTAGGTGCAAGAGGGAAACACTGCTTCAGTGCTTCGAGGTCCTCCCATGTAGCAAGGGACATTGGTGAATTGCTCCACTGCACCAGGACTTGCACCACAGTGCGCAAGCCATGATGAGGAACTCGCTTTTGCAACACCTGCATCGGCACTTGACATATAGTGTCAAGAGCTGGCAATCGAGGAGTTACCTACTTACCCGGACTCAAACACAGTTTCAGTTGAAAAACATGGAAGACGGGGTGGATTCTACAATCTTGTGGTAGGTTCAGTTTGTAAGCAACCTCTCCACCCGTTTCACCAATTAGAAGGGTCCCAAAAACTTGAAGGACAACTTGTGATTCAATATGTGCTCAACAAAAACTTGGATATGTGGTTGTAATTTCAAGAACACCTTGTATCCCACCTGGAAGACATGCTAAGACCTCTTCTTATCATACTGGTCTTTCATGCGCTGTTGCATCCGCAGCAAATGCTGCCTGATGGATGCTTGGACCAAGGACCTCTCGCGGAGCCAAGTCTACACATCTTCCGGGGTGACACTATCAGAAGCAATTATACCAAAACAGTGGGGCTCATGACCATAGATGACTTCAAATGGCGTTTTACCCAAGGAGGAGTGCCACTTTGTATTATACCAAAACTCACAAAGTGCTATCCATCTCGACCATTGCTTCATCTGTGAGCTACTAAAGCATCTCAGGTAACATTCAATAGACTGGGTTACATGCTCCGTTTGTCCGTCTGTTTCCGGGTGATAGGTTGTGCTCAACCTCAACTCAGTGTCAGTGATGCAAAAAACTGATAGCCAGAAATTGCTAGTGAAGACTGGGTATCTATCAGAGACAAGGGTGAGGGGCATACCATGTAATTTGTATATGTTCTCCACAAACAAGTCACCAACCATGCTAGCTGTGTACGGGTGCTTTAGCGGCATAAAATATGAGTACTTGGAGAATTTTTTCATGACAAACAGTATGCAGGTGAACCCATTCGATGGCAGGAGTCCATTTATAAAGTCCATCGTTGCTAACTCCCATGGCCCTGATGGTACCGGTAGAGGTCGCAGCAGTCCCATAGGTAATGTGCGCTCCGGCTTTGCCTTCTGGCAGGTATGACACTCACGGACCACTTGACGAAACAGTGATTTCATGCCAGGCCATTTCAACAGAGCTATGAGCCGCCTGTATGTGACCGGAAATCCCGAGTGACCTCCTACCATGCTGGAATTAAACACACGAACAATTTGAGTTTCCAACTGTGTATTAGGCCCCACCCAAATTATGTTGTTGTATCTGAGGAGACCAGCACAGAACATGTAATGATGTAATGCTAGAAGGTCAATCGCCAATTTTTGTATCATTGACTGAATTTTAGTACCCCCCCCGATATAGCTGTTCACTACCTGATCAAGCCAACTAGGAAGAACAATTGTAGCATAGAATATCTCAGATTGAGTAGCAGGTTTGCGGGACAAAGCATCAGCAGCCCCATTCAGAATTCCTTTTTTGTACACCACCTTATATTACAACCACATGAGCTTAGTTAATGCTTTTTGCTGCCACTCTGTATGGAGCCGCTGATCTCTGAGGTGAGTTAGGCTTTTGTGATATGTCCTAATCACATACTCCGCCATTTGTAAGTATGATCTCTATTGCTCGATGGCTAATATAATAGCTAGATGCTCCTTCTCATAAACAGAGAGTCCTTTGTTCCTTGGTCCCAAAGCTCGGCTTACATATGCCAGTGGATGTCCCTTCTGTGATAGTAAATCCCCAATGCCATGATCACATGCGTCAGTTCCCACTGTGAATTGGAAAGGCAATGCAAGGACAATAGCAGTCATGAGGGCTGGTTTTAATATCTGAAAAGCCAGTTCGGTTGCATCAGTCCAGACAAATAGTGTCCCTTTTTAGCAAGTTTGTGAGTGGCTGACTGATCACAGTGTACTGATGAATAAACCGATAATATCCAGCCAAGCCCAAAAGTTATCGTAACTCCTTGAGATTAGTTGGCTTAGTCCACGAACTAAAAACATCAATTTTTGTCCCATCAGTGGATACCCCTGCTGCCGAGATTACATGCCCCAAATATGCAATCTATTCCTGTGCAAATGCACATTTTCACAACTTAACCTTCCACTGTTCCTTTCTCAGAAATTCCAGGACTTTCTTCACATGCCGCAAGTGCTCCTCATACGATGCAATGTATATTAATATATCGTCGAAGAAGACGAGTGAAAATTTGCGCAACACCGGTGCCAGAGTGGAATTCATTGCTCGCCGAAAGGTTGCCGGAGCCCCTGTTAATCCAAAGGCCATGAAACGAAATCCGTAATGTCCTTCTTTCGTTTGGAATGTCCTTTTATACTCTTCACCAGGGGCTAGTCTTATTTGGTGGTAGCCCGCGCGGAGATCCAATTTTGAGAACCAACACACGCCTGACAACTCGTCGAGGAGTTCATCGCTAATTGGCAGAGGATATTTGCCCTTCACTGTCAAGGCGTTGAGGTGGCAAAATCAATGACTGGACGCTAGATTTTGTCACATTTCCTCACCATTATCACCGGGGAAGAGAAGGCATTGCTGCTGTGAGTGATAAACCCATGCGCTAGCATTTTCTGGACTTGTTTCTCCAATTCAGTCTTTAATTCTGGAGCTATTCGGTAAGGCCGAAGAGAGATAGGCCAAGCTCCAGGAACCAGTCGAATATGATGGTCATAGAGGCGTCTTGGTGGTAGCTAAGTCAGGGCACTAACAATAGTTGCAAATCGGTCCAATATCAGCTGATTTTTTTGTTTCTGCTGCACGCATTCCACCTTCTCTCATCACGTGTAATTACAAGACCGCATGCGCCATATCATCTGGTCCATCACCATGCAAGACTATATGTGTATTATTGTGCGCAAATGCAAGCCGTATTTTCCCCCAGTGAGTAGTCATAGTACTATGTTTCACTAACCAGTCCAAACCCACTACCCCATCATAGTTGTTTAGAGAACTCTGAAACAATCAGTAAAGGTGCAACCATGGGTTGTCCATTGAAGAGTAGGAAAGTCACTTGTGTTGTACCAGATTTGTCCACAAGCCACTCTCACGGCCATATTCTTCACCCCTTGTTGTCCCCTTAAGTGATCAGACAATTTACTATCCATGAAACAAGTAGAACTGCCCGAATCAATACGGAATAACAACGTTTTTTCCTCCACACTTATAGTGAGTTGCATGGTTTTAGGAGCCACTTGTCCCGGTTTCAATGTAGCCACAGAGATATGCATGAGGTCAGATTCAGCATCATTACTAGGGTTATCAGTTAGCTCCAATTGGTGGATAAAATCTATCATTTCTTGCAGGACATGCAGTTGAATTGAATTCTTACACTGAAAATCCTTTCCCTATTTTTTTCCACACATAAAACACAATCCCTTCTCTCCACGGCAAGCCTTTAGCTCACTCCACCTGTCTGTTGAAGGCGGCTTACTTGCCTTTGGGATTTTCTTATCTTCAGTGTTCTTGACAAGCCAACAAGCTGGAGGCTGAGGGGATGGAAGTGTTCTTGATGTTGATTGCGTGAGAATCTGGTCTGCACTTCAATTGCAAACGTGTTCCATTTTTCCTAGGGAAACTTGGACATATATGATTCTAACCAGGTTGCGGCTGCACCATTGACCGTCAAATAAGTGTAAGAAATACAATGTTCTTCATATGTACTCCAGTGGACAAAATACTCCACGCATCTCTATTGCCACAATTTTGGATTTGCTCCGTCGAATTGCGGGAATTACACCCCGGGGGCGCATAAATAGAAAATCCAGTAAACATTGGTTCACCCATCACAAGTTCAGAAGATGTTCTATTAGTGTTCGTACCTTTGTCCAGAGGAGACGAGTGTGAGGAACTCACCTTCCCCCGGAATTGCACATGAATGTGGTACCCATCGGGGCCGACTTCACCATTCCCCTATGTCAGATTGTGCAACGCCAGTGACCCTCCTGCCGCAGCATTTGGGCCAAGAGAAATGGCTCTGTCCACCGTTGCAGCTATCCGAGAAATCTCATAACTGAGCGCAACCTTGACTGCGTCAATGTCGCTGCCGAGGCTGGCCTTAACGCCCTAGAGATCTTCTCCCACTTGGTGCTGGATTGAGGCAACGCTCGCGCCCACATCCTTGATTTGTTGCTCGGTATCGTTGACAAACTTTTTAACCGCATCGAGAATCTCCTTTTTGTGGGCTAGGAACCTGCTCTCATACTCTTCCGCCGTCTCGGACTTGAGGATGTCGTAGATCGCCCTCGATTCCGCCTATAATTCCTCCATTACTGCCGATCTGCGGTGTGTAGCGAAGCGGGTACGGTGGGTGTGTTTTGGGAGCTCCACATCCCAGACCGGGACTGGCTCTAGATACCAAATGTGAATTGTCTACTCTAATCTCTCTGTATTACTAGATAATTCGGTAGGATACATAGGAATTCAAGCTGATCTCATTGGGTTTCGGCCTAACCCACCCTCCTCCACGGCAAAGACGTCCAGTTCTTACTTCCTGGACAAGTCGGACATGACTAGATCGATGCCTCAAATAGATCTCCCGTCACACTAGCTGGGCTTACAAGGCCTCACTTGTCCCATTCACGGCATGCAAGCCGGCTTGGTAGCCTTGTCACACGCTTAGGCCTCGAGTGTCCTCCACTCTCTTCCCGTCCTCCAGGTTTTTTTTAGATAGAAGGCACGAGTGCCCGACTTTAAATTAATAAGCCAAAGGCCATAGTCTTACAAGCATGACACAACATTGGAGGCAAAGATCCACCTCTCCAGAGGGTACAACGTCTAAACCAACACGACAGACGAAAGACAAAAAACACACCGTTTCACACGGAAATGCTTAAGGTTATGCACAGCACACAGGCCGGAATACAGCAGACGCGGCTGCAACAACAAAAACCCACATGAATAGCTAGGCACGACGAGGAAGCGCATGTGTGGCTTCAAAGAAAACTTTAAGCGCGGTGATCAATGCGTCCAGGAGCAGTACAACCTGTTTCGCGAGCAGGGGCCTCTAGAGCTGCAACATGATCAGAATTTTGAGTATGCAGTCAGCCGGTTGCTTTGGGAATTTAGCCTCAGTAGTAAATTTATTCCTAATGAGCCACATTTCCCAACACACTGTGGCAAAAGGAACAAGCAGCACTTTGCGAGGGTTTCCCGTGAAGTTTGAGAGGATCAAGGAGAGGTCCGATAAAACTGTAGGGTTCCACGCGACCCCTAAAACCTCTCTTAATCCGCACCAAACGAAGCGAGCCAGCACACATCAAAAAAATATGTGGCTAGCATCCTCATGAGGACCACACATGGCACACTGCCCGTTGGATGGTCCATGCCGCAATGTTATATTGTCATTGGAGGGGAGTCTACCGCGTGAAAGCTGCATAGAAAAATGCGCACTTTTAGAGGGGCATCGACTTGCCAAATATCTACAGCCCTAGGGAAAGGAGTTCCTTCACACAATTTCATGTATAGAGATTTAGTAGAGAAGTTGCTCGAAACCTCTAAGGACTAGGACACCCTGTCACTACCCTCGCCCGGCTCAATGTCCTCAACCTCCTGGACAAGCTGCTGCCACTGAGCCAGCTCATTCGGGCCCAGACTCCTCCTGAACCTAAGCATCCAGCATTCCGAACATGATCTTGGGACACCAAGGCATTGGGGGTAGAAGCAATAGAAAACAACCCTAGAAATCTAACATTGAAAGGGCCTTCTCCCTGCGGGTGATCCGTTCAGAAGCGAATTGACTCCCCGTTACCCAGCCAAAACTTCACTCCCTTCCTAAAGGCCTCCTTCACCTTGTGCGGGCCGTGCCAGAATTGTGAGCCACCTGCTGGATTGGAGCCAAAAAAAATCCACCGCGCATGGGTATTTTGCTCGCAACAATCTTGCCCTAGGCAGTCCCGATATTTCTCGTCGCACAATCTCCATATCCACTTTGCTATCAGCGCTTTATTCAGCAGCTTGGTATTCGAAACCCCTAGTCCGCCATAATCTTTGGGCTTACAAATATCCTTCCAGCTGGACACATGGTATTTACATTTATTCCCTTTACCTTCCGAAAAGAATCTTCCACGGTGTTTATTGAAACCTGCGTGGGTGCCATCGGGCAGCAAGAACAGCCCCATAGTGTGTATCGGGAGACTCGAAAGGCATGCATCCACCAGTGTTTAGCGATCCGTAGACGACATGAACCTACCCTGCCAGGGTTTTGTGCGAAACCATACTATCGCCACAACAGGCTCAAGATCCGCAATGGTGAGCCTACGATCTGCAATCATAAAACCTAGATATGTGAAGGGGAACGTTCCCTCTTTGCATTTCAAGAGGTTGGCCACTATGGTTTGTCCCCCTCCCCACCCCCCATGACAATCATGTCACTCTTTATATAGTTGATATTCATTCCTGACAGAAGATCAAAGCAAATGAGAAGAAACTTCAAGTTCGCGATCCCCAAAAGAGAATTCTGAATCAAAATCATGCTATCATCGGTGTACTGGAGGTGGGACACCCCCTCGGGAATAAGATGTGACACCACACCCTGGATATGCCCCGCGGCCTTTGCCTTGCTCAACATAAAGTCAAGAGCGTCCACGACGAAACCAAACAAGAGGGGGGAGAGGGGATCCCCCTGTCGAACCCCTCTCTTGTTTCTAAAGTACCGCCCACCTCCCCATTAACTGAGATGGTTGTTTGGCCCCCTTTGACATGTTGCATCAGTTTTAGAACAAAAGCTGGTTCAAACCCTTTCTTCATGAGCACTTCCCAAAGAAAAGGCCAGTTGACTCTGTCGTATGCCTTCTCAAAATCTAGCTTTAGTAGAATTGCAGGTAGATTCTTCACCTTCAGCTCGTGCACAATCTCGTGTAGGGAAAGGGGGCCATCCAGAATATGTCTGCCCTTGATGAAAGCAGTATGTACTGTGCTGATCACCCTATGTGGAATCGGAGACACTCTGGAAGCAATTGCCTTAGCGACAAGCTTGAAAATTACATTGATGAGGGCAATGGGCCTAAATTGCTTGATGCATGCTGCACCAGGCACCTTGGGGATCAAGGAAAGTATCCCATAGTTGAGCCTAGAGATATCAACCGTGCCCAACATAAAGCCATTCAGGATCTGCATAATAAACTCTTGCAAGCAACGCCAAAATTGTTTAAAAAAGGCCACCGGGAACCCATCTGGTCCCGGAGCCGTGTTGGTATTAGTGTCATTAAGGCATGCATCCAGCTCCACCACTGTGAATGTCCTAACCAATGCCCTGTTCTCCGCTTTGCAAACCCTGCTGGCCCTCTCCAAGGGCTGGGCCATCAAGGACAACACTTTGGGCTCCTCCGAGCCCATGAGGGAGATGTAGAACTTGTAGACTACCTGATGTATGTCTACTTGGGAGGTTACAACTCCCTGGTCAGAATCCAAGATACTAATCGTGCACTTGCGTTTCGTGCCATTCGCATAGGCATGAAAAAAGGCCGTATTCGCATCCCTTTTAAGAGCCAATTATGTCTACCACGCTGATGTCAGTTGACGAAGACATGGATTCTGGACCCTGCGGGTAAGGACACCCCGTCTCAGGCCCAAGGTTAAGGCCCGAGAAGGGGATCCCTTGGAGTATTCTAGAAGGCCCACGTGAAGCCCACCCGCACTATCTTGCGGGCTAAGTTAGGAATATGTAACCGACCTAAGGTTAGAATTCGAGTCCTCTCCGGGTAGGGTTTGAGACCTGGCCGCTCATATAAGGCCAGGAGAGCCACCGGAGGAGGACCAAGCAAAAACCGCACCACCAAAGCCTTGAACTTGAGATCTACTCTCGATTCGAGCACCACCATTGTAATCGATCTATTCGTTAATACAGATCGACGAGAGGCAGGAGTAAGGGTTTTACCTCTACGAGGGCCCCGAACCTGGGTAAATCTCGCCCCCTGTCTAGCCGACGATTCCACCAGCGCTCATGGGTTCTCCTAATCGAAACCCGATAGGTTCACCGAAGGGATTTGTAGAGTCTGAGATTCGATAATTGGCGCCGTCTGTGGGAAAGGCGGGCGCTGGATCACCGGCATCTTCGGCTTCATCGACAACCGACTCCCGTTGGAAACCATCGACTACGGCTCCGAACAATCCTATACGGATCGGATCCGTCGTGGTCACGCCTCACTCGCCGGAGTCACGCCCGGTATTCGAAGATCTGGAGAAGAGCGTCACCCTCACGTTCGGGAGCCTCAAGTTCGTGACGAACAGGGACGGAATCCTCCACTTCTCGGATGAGTCAGAATCTGAATCTGGAGCCGTCAACTCGCGCTTCCCTCTGGAGAAAAGTGGCGAATCCATCCGCTTCAACGCAAACGACTACCATACCCTCTCGACAGAGGAACCCTCTCGAGTACAGGGAATCTTTCGATCTACGCCTAGGACGCACGGGCCACGAATGGCCCAAGTCTGCATGGCAGGATCGGAAAAGCCTCAGGAAACCGAACTTAGCGCAACAGAGCGCAACATCATCGGCGTCACGCGGGAGGCCTGGAACCGAGCCAAGGAGGCCATGCGAACAAGAAAGCCACCCGCGGCAGGAGCGCCACACGAAGATTTAATTGCCTACCACTATCATCTAGTGAGAGCAGCTTCAACCATCAAAGACGCCCGAGCAGATCTGGCCCGTCGCAGAAGAGCGGCAGACGAATCAAGCCTACGACGAGCCGAGCTGTCCCACACACCCTCGGTAGGTACCCGACCCGCGAGGAAGGGACACGCATCGTCATCCAGGGACTTCAAGTCCTTAGCCGGGACCAGCAGGTCAGTCGCACCCTCTTTCATGAGAGTTGACGACGATGGCAACGTCTACCCGCAAACTCCTGCTGCTGCGGTTCTAGCTGCAGCAACTTACATGCAGATGCATCAACCGACGAAAAGTGACCCTCGGGCAGAACAGTATAAACAAGTACGGAAAGGACTAGGACTGGCAGCCGCAAGACTCGCCTCCTACGACCGCAAGAAGGCCGAAGAGCAGCTGGAGAAAGAGCAACAGGAAAAGGAGAAGGAAAAAGAAACGCCCCGCAAGCACAGAAGCTCTTCGCCGAGAAAAGACAAGTCACCGCGCCGTGGTCGAGGAAAAGAAGCCCGACGCCGCGGCGACAGTCGAAGCAGTAGCGAAGGAAGCCCGAGGGACAAAGGTTCACGACACCACAGCAGCCGCTCGCGAAAACGAAGCAAGGAGCCGCGGAAGGACACCGATCGCGACCAACCAGGACGTGACGCGCGATCTGACATCACACAGAATAAGGTGGACAAGGCAAGGGCATCGCGATATCGCGAGCGATCTTCGTCCGGTTCCTCGGATGACGAAACCTGCGGCGCGCTCTGCTTTGCCCGCAGCATTCGCGAGGCACCTTTACCCAAAAGATTCAAGCTCAGCACGGAAGTGACAAAATACGACGGCTCACTTGAGCCCTCTCAATGGCTAAGCGATTACCTCACGGCAGTAAAATGCCAACGTGGGAACAAGAACACGGCTATGCAATATCTCAATTTGCATCTCATCGGCGCGGCCCACAGTTGGTTGGAAAGAAGACCACGATCTTGTTACGCATCGTGGGATGACCTGCACCGCGACTTTTGCAAGAATTTCCAGTCGACCTACAAGAGACCGGCCACAATCGAAGAACTGCGAGCATGCAAACAGAAAAGCGGCGAATCTACCCGCGAATATATCCAGCGGTGGACCACGCTAAGGAACACCGCAGGAACCATCTCGGAAGAAGTGGCGATTGGAAGCCTTCGCAAAGGGCGCTCGAAGAACTGCTTTCCGAGAAGAATTAGGCAGAGCTGCACCCAAAACTATTGGGGAGCTAATGATCATAGCCGAAAAGTGGGCAAACGGAGAAGACGCGGTACGCAACGAGAGAGCATCATCACCTGCGCACGACGACGACCGCCACGGCCGAAGAAAGAGAAGGAAGTATTACGATCACGAGGATAGAGAGGAATTGGTTGCAGCGGAATTCACGCGAAGTCGCGACTCCGTTCGTCGTGGAAATCGCGAGTGGAGACCAAAGGCTGAAGAAAAATCTCCCGAGGAAGACCTTGATGCATACTGCTCGCTACATCTATTTAGAGATAAGCGCACGGACAAAACTAAGGCAACGCACCTTCTTAAGGATTACCGAAAGTTTCTCGACATCTCGGACGCCCTCGCAAGGAAAAGATCCGCAGCCAGTCAAAATTACCCACCGCTTCCAGGAGCAGGACACCAAGGATTCCAGCCGCCATAACCCCTGCCTCCACCACCAAATCCAACAATGGCATTAGCTGCACTGCCTGCACCACCTGCGCAAAACGCCGGAGCAAACGCGTACCCGAACCCGGCAGGACAACTAGCTATGATCCAGAAGGTATGTCCATCCCGCAGAGCTCAAAAAACTAACACGAGCCAATTGTGCATGGCTGTGCAGACACCGCCAACAAAAACAGAGTACTTGAAGATGGCAGATCAACCAATAACATTCTCAATGAAAGACCATCCGCCACGAGTCTATCGACCAGGACACGCCGCCCTTGTCATCCAAGCACAAATTGGCAATTATGACTTGGCCCGCGTATTCATGGACGGTGGCAGTGGCATCAACATTATCTACGCGGATACACTCCGTCGGATGAACAAAAACTTGGACGGCCTCCCGGAATCAGAAACATCCTTTCACGGGATAGTTCCAGGAAAGGCGATCCGTCCACTCGGAACAATCAACCTAGAAGTCGTGCTGGGCACTCAGAGCAACTACAGAAGAGAATTCCTCGACTTCGAAGTCGTCGACTGGCCTTCACAGTACCACGCCATTCTTGGTCGAACAGCGTTCACCAGATTCATGGCAGTACCACACTACGCCTACCTGAAGCTCAAATTACCTGGAGAATATGGTGTAATCACCATTGACGGAGATTTCCAGAAATCCAACAAGTGCGACATTGAATTCAATGAGATCGCAAAATCTTTCGGGATGCAAGAAGAACTTCAAGAGCTGGCAAAGACCACGGATCACTCCGTGATGCCCCTCACAAAGAAAAACGCGCCTGAACTGGAGTTCAGCGCTAACAGTGACACCCGAAAGCATCAAGTGCACCCGACAGATTCTGCGAAGACAACGATGGTCTCACCCACCCTTCCGCAAGCATAGGAAAGCGCGCTCGTCGAACTCCTCCGTGAGTACTGGGAAATTTTCGCTTGGCAGCCATCAGATATGCCAGGGATACCCAGGGAGTTTGCCGAGCACTCACTCGAAGTCTTTCCAGATGCCAAACCCATCAAACAGACTACTCGACGATTTTCAGAACCAAAGCAGAAAGCGCTTGGAGAAGAAGTAAACAGATTGCTAGCAGCAAAATTCATCAGGGAGATCAAGATATCCACCTGGTTAGCAAACCCGGTGCTGGTCCCCAAAAAGAACACGGACATCCTTCGGGTATGCGTCGACTACACGTCGCTAAACAAGCACTGCCCCAAGGATAACTTTCCCCTCCCGCGAATCGACCAGATCGTGGACTCTGCGGCAGGCTGTCAACGCCTCTCCTTCCTGGACGCCTATTCGGGATATAATCAGATCCGGATGAAAAAGGAGGATGAGGAAAAGAAAACATTCATCACGCCTCACGGTGTATACTGCTACACGACAATGCCCTTCGGGCTCAGGAACGCAGGCGCAACATACCAGCGCTGCATGCAAAAATGCCTCGCCAAGCTTATTGGCAAGAACGTACAAGTGTACGTTGACGACATAGTCATCAAGACTCGAGTTGAGAGCACACTCCTCGAGGATATTAGAGAAACATTTGACGCCCTCAACGCATACAGGATCAAACTCAATCCGACCAAATGCGTCTTTGGTGTTCCAGCAGGAAAACTTCTCGGGTACCTGGTATCCGCCAGAGGCATCGAAGCCAACCCAGAGAAAATACAAGCAATCTTGACTATGAAGGAGCCAACCAATCTACGCGGAGTCCAACAGCTCGCAGGGCGACTAGCCGCCCTAAGCAGGTTCATCGCACGATTGGGAGAGCAAGCGTTACCCTTCTACAAGCTGCTGAAGAAGACAGACAAGTTCGAGTGGACACCAGAAGCTAAGCAAGCGTTCGCAGATTTGAAACGATCGTTGCAAAGCAGGCGCGTCCTTGCAACACCACAAGAAAGGGAGCCACTCTACTTGTACCTAGCCGCCACAAACCAGGTCATCAGCACAGCAATCGTAGTCGAACGACCTGAGGAAGGCAAAGCGTACGGAGTCCAACGACCGATCTATTACATCAGTGAAGTGCTCTCACCATGCAAGCAACGATACCATCATTACCAGAAGCTCGCATATGGAGTTTTTCTCACAGCCCGAAAGCTCAAGCATTACTTCCAGGAACACGCCATCACAGTGGTTAATGATGCGTCACTCGGGACAATCATGAACAACCCTATGGCATCCGGAAGAATAGCAAAATGGAGCATCGAGCTGGGCGCTTGGGACATCACCTATGCATGACACAACGCAGTCAAATCCCAGGTACTCGTGGAATTTCTAAGCGAGTGGACAGAATTACAAACGCCCGGACCGCCCGAGTACACGAGCAATTGGATAATGTACTTTGACGGGTCGAAAAGAAACGAAGGAGCAGGAGCTGGAATTGTCCTCATATCGCCTAGGGGAGACAAGCTGCAATACGTCCTACGACTAGACTTTCCACCAGATGATCCAGCATCGAACAACGATGCAGGATATGAAGCCCTGTTGCATGGGATGAAGATGGCAATCGCCTGTGGAGCTACCCGATTAATGATCTATGGCGACTCAAATCTCATCGTGCAGCAGACAATGAAAGAATGTGACGCAATTGCTGAAAACATGATCGCATATCGCGACATGTATAACCTACTCGAAGGAAGTTTAAAAGGGTGTGAGCTGAAGCACATTGCAAGATCCAGCAACGAAGAGGCGGATAGGCTAGCAAACATGGGTTCCACAAACACACCCATACCGCCAGGAATATATTTCGAGCGGATGATCAAACGTTCATTCAAAGTCAAGAAGGCTGCAGGAACACCCGCAGCACCAGAGACAGAGGTCAGCCCGCAAGTCGCCATTATCGAGCTTATTCATAACATTTCACGACAGGTTTTTCTGGTCGAGCCAGTCTGGACGCAGAAATACCTCGACTACCTAATCAAAAGACAGCTCCCGGCCGATCCTCGCGAGGCTCGACAGATAATCCGACGCAGTAAATCCTTTCGGGTAGTTAACGGGGAATTATACAAGCAAAGCATCTCGGGTATACTTCAGCGCTGCATCGCACCCGAAGATGGCAAAGAATTACTCCAGGACATCCACCAAGGAGACTGTGGACATCATGCTAGCTGGAAAACAATCATGGGAAAAGCCTTCCGAGCAGGATTTTACTGGCTCACGGCGGCCACCGATGCAAAAGACCTAGTCGAACGGTGCAACGCTTGCCAGCGATTCGCACCAAGGCCACAAGCACCTGCTACGGAATTGCACATGATACCCATCGCCTGGCCCTTCGCGCAATGGGGGCTGGACATGGTAGGACCACTACGCAAGTCCACGCCGGGTGGATATACACACTTGCTGGTCGCAGTCGACAAGTTTACCAAATGGATCGAAGCGATGCCAGTAACTTCGGCTAGCGCCCAATGCGCCGTCAAGTTCCTCGATTCCATCGTATGCAGATTCGGGGTGCCACACAACATCATTACAGACAATGGTACAAACTTCACAGCAAAGGAAACGCAACAGTTCTGCGAGGAAAAGGGCATCAACTTCAAATTCGCTTCAGTTGCCCACCCGCAAACGAACGGACAAGTCGAAAAATCCAACGGCTTAGTCTCAGCTGGACTCAAGAAACGTCTACTCGATCGTCTACACCCCGCAGCAGGACATTGGGCCGAAGAGCTACCCTCCGTACTATGGAGCCTCCGCACAACTCCAAACCGATCCACAAACTACACACCATTTTTCATGGTATACGGGGCAGAAGCAGTCCTTCCTGAGGATGTTAGATTCAGCGCCCCACGAGTTGTAGCTTACAGCAAAGAAACCTCCAACAAGGCACTCGCGGAAGATATGGATGCACTCGACGAGATGCGTGACATTGCGCTCGCAAGATCCGCAGTATATCAGCAATCACTGCGAAACTATCATAGTCGCCGCATACGTCACAGAGCATTCGCGGTTGGATATCTAGTGCTGCGGCTCAAGCAGAAGGAAGGACACAAGCTCGAGCCACCCTGGGAAGGACCCTTCGTCATACACAAAGTCATCCCAGGTGGAGCTGTCGCACCCGGACTTCTAAAGGATACTTGCCGTTCCGTTGAACAGTAGTAGATTGGATTACGGGGCTTACCGGCACCCGCGTCCTCTTACGAGTAGGCCAACACACGTATGTGTGACAAGGCAACCCCTATCTGTTCAGCGTCGACGTAAACTATCCCATAGAAATCAAGATACTACCATTGACGTACTTCATACCATACACACATGGTACGTCAACGGCGTTTAACAGAATGATAGCACAACATATCTCTAGGACACAAAAGATGGAAATAAGTTGCAAATGGCTCTCACTAGAGCAGAGATAGCAAATACAATCATCCAGAGGACACATGTCCCAACAATTCATCAGTACATCACAGCGGAAGCATTCAACAGGTCTGAGTACAGACAAAATCCAAATAGGCTTAAGAAGCCGGAAACGAAAAGACGGAGCCCATCCACGAAGTCTCGGATCCTGCCCGGGTCCGCTATCTACTCGTCAACAGCCTCGTCGTACTCCACGTAGTAGCCACCATAGAGATCCTCGGAATCGTAGTCTGTGGAAACCACAGCCCCAAAGGGGTCAGTACAACAACGTACTGGCAAGCAAGACTCACAGTTCACCAAAGTGTAACCCGTCAACACCAAGCACAGATGCTTTGGGTTCAACGGAAGAAAGGGTGATATAAAAGATGCGGCAGCGGGCTGCACTAACCAACTACAGAGACTTGCTACAACTTCCGGCTAACAGAAAGAAGATAAGATAGCGTTCTGTAACCAACTATAACTAACTCCAAACAAACCCATCCTGGATCTCGCCCCTTATCCAAAGAAGCAATCCGAGGATAACTCACACAGTTGGATTAATGATGGTTCAGGTTATTGTGTCAATAAACCTATTACTAGTCAAGTTATTATAGTTAGGTGTAAGTTGTCTGAGTACTTGTTAGCCAGTACTTTCACCAAGTCGTCACATAATCGCGGACAACACGGCTTCTCGAGAAGATTCATCCCTGCAGGGTGTGCTCCAGTACCCGTACACACTCGAGCCACCAACTAAAACTCAGGTGGACTCAACACGACTCGAACCATCTCTACAACCTGTCCTAGGAGCCACGGAGCTATAAGGTCCCGGCCAGTCCGACCTAACCTAAGCGCAAGGGTGAAAACCACACCCCCCCCCGGCACCACAGGCCTCGCCCTATATGCATCATCATCATCACAGTAACCATGGGGGATCCACCCAATATGCAAGGAGAAAATGGAACACCCGAACTAAGTGTGGCTCTTCGGACAAGCTGCAGATCAGGTCTAAGTCGAGGGGGGTTCCATACCACCACCCGGATGCGGTGAGCACGCTCATCATGGATCAGTAGACAAGACCCTTTTCCTAATTAGGATCGACACTAGCAGGCCTCAAAACCACGCCGGGCCTCCTGCCGGTGCCTTAACATCAAATTATTATTACCCACAAAATTAACAGGTTGATTGTTTAAACATCGATCCCGAGAACATAATAGAATATGATAGCAGAAAGTAACTGACAGCAGACTCGAGCAAAAACAACCCTAAGCATGCTAGTAAGACACGGGCACAAGCAATGGGGTTATAGGAGTGGAGGTGAGGCAATATCAGGTTAAAGGATGACATATGATAGGATCGGAACACAAGCATCGATATATAGGGCTAGCAGAATAGACAACGGAAAGTATCGGCATCCAACATTGAAAGGAACACGATGGTTCATGTGAGTGAATACTTGTCTGCAAACCCAGTAGCCTGGTACTGAGCTAAGTCCTCAGAAGGGGTGTCGTAAGATCGTCTGTCTCAACATCGTCGTCTATTCGAGAAGAAGCAAACAAACAACACAAGGAGACAAACAATCAATAACATGGCATAATGCACAAACATGGGATGATGCATGACCATTTAATTGATGCATCAAAATAAACTAGTTGACATGGTAACATAACATAATTAAATGGACCCACATGCAATTTGGATTGCATATGGAAAGCCCATGAATTAAGGTTGAAACAATTGTTTTACAACTAATCAACAGGTGAAAGTGGATTAGTATGATGCATGGATGAGGAAAACAGAAAGATAACAACAATAGAATCAATTGGAAATAAGGTTTACCAATTTTGGAAATTTATTTATTAAGTTATGGAATTTTGGTTCCTTAAAGGTGTTCCACAAGCATTTGTTGTTTTCACCAATTTTAATTGCTCAAAATAGCTAACAAAGTTTATATTTGGAAAGAACACAAATTTTTAGGTGGAATACATGTTTCAATTATTGAAAAAGGAAATAGAATGAATTACTTATGAATTAAACAAGTTAAACAAGATTTAAATGAATTTAATTCAATTATTAATATTGATTGAATTTTTATTTGTTCAAAACATTAAACAAAGTTCATATTTGAAAATTTTATGTTTTTCTGGTTTGAAAACATATTTTATATGTTCAAAAATAATTTAATTTGAGCAAGTTATGAATTTAGCAATTTTAAATGAATTAACCAAGGTTTAAATTATTTAAACAATTTTAATTATTCAAATCATGAAACAAAATTTATATTTGGATAGGTGTTTCAAAATAGCATGGAAAACATATTTTATTTGTGTTATTTGAGTTAATATTGAATTAGTTATGGAATTAAGCAAATGTGAAAAGAATTGTTTGAATTTGAAATTTTAAAATATTTAAAATGCTCAAAACAGAAAAAAAAAATGACTTAATTAGATAGAGAATTAAATTTGGTTCAGTAAGCATATTTTATTTATTTTATTTGGAGTTGGCATTTAAAAGTTATTGGTGTTTTGCTTCTAGGGACTAATCTGAAATAAATTGGACTGAAATTAAAGAAAAGGATGGGCAGAAAAAAAAACTGCACCGCGCAGTGACCCAGAATGGGCCACTGCCAGTGGGCCAGGCCACTGTGGCGCCTACGTGGCGTGGCTGGGGGTCGACGTGGCCCCCAGGGCCACTGACGCGCGGGGCCCACGGGCGCGCGTGTGAGGGAAAAAAGGGGGAGGCAATTGCCTCCCGCGGGGTTCGATCCCGCGACCCTGGGCGAGCGAGCGCGGGGTGTTGCCAGTGCGGCTGTCTGCGATTTGTGATAGGTAAGGAGCAGGTGGCAGGTTAACATTCAGTTAAAAATGTTAACTGAACTTTTGGTTGCAGATCGGTTTCTGAACATCGACTGGCAGCGAGGGCGGATGGAAGGGCGCCGGCGGCTCGCTGCCCGCTGCCGCGGTGGCGCGGTCCGTGCGTGTGCTCGTGCGGGCCGTGTGCGTGGCCGTGCGAGAGCAGAGAGGAGGAGGGAAACGAGGAAGGGCGACGAGGGGCTCACAGCGAGGGGAGATTGGAGGAGGACGGTGGTGGCGACGGTGGCCGAAAACGGGGACGGCGGCGGCGCTCCCGGTGCTCCCGGCGGAACCCGAGGACACGGCGAGGTAGAGGGAGGCTGGGCGGCTCCGTTCCCGGCCCCAGCCTGGCCGATGGAGCTCCGTGTCGACGGCGGCGAGCCGGAGAGGAAGGCGGTGGTGGTGGCCTTCGGTGAGTTCAAAGAACAGCGAGAGAGAGCAGCGTGGAGAGGGAGGAAGGAGATGGAGGCGCTCGAGGAGAAAGGTGGAGGCGGAGATTAGGGCACAGAGGGGCTCGGCCTCGAGCTAAAAGGAGAAGGAGGGAGAGGTCCTGGCCGTTGCCTGCCTCTGCTGCCGACGTGGGCACCATGGATGTTCAGCCGTACAGAAGGTTGAAGAAACCGTGATGGGTACCAGGCCTCGGGGCAGTTGGGCTGGCCCAATTGGGCTGCCTGCCCTTTTCCCCCTCTCCTTTCTTTTTATTTTTCTCTGTTTATTATATTTTTTTGCAGATTTGGGAAAAGGAGAGAAAAACAGATGGTTTTAGGGGTTAGCAAATTTTTGGGATAACTTGTATGATTAAGTATTGTAATAGAAACAATTACACACTTTGGTTTTCCAAAAATATTTTAAATATGTTGCTTATTTGAAATTTGTTTGAAATTTGATTGAAATCAATATTAATGGAATAATTTTGACTTAAGCCACTTAGAAGTTTTAAATTCAAATTTATTGTGAAACAAGTGATTGCTTTGTTTTGCAATTTTCATAATTTCAAATAGGGTTGTTGTTGGCAATTGAATTTGAATGCAATTTGAATTAAGTGAAATATTAAAAAGAACAATTCAATAGTTTGAGCTTTTAATTCTTAATGGAAACAAATGGAATCAAATGCAAAACAAATGCAAACAAAAAGCAATGACTATGATGACATGATGCAAAGCATAACTTAACAAGAAATAAAACATTCTAGGGGGAGTTTTTCATACTTGGGATGTTACAAAACGCCCCCCCCCCCTTGAAGGAATCGCGCCCTGAGATTCCTACTGAGAAAGGAAAAGGTCCGGATACTTCTTGCGAAGATCCTCTTCGGTCTCCCACGTTGCCTCTTTATCGGAATGATGGGACCACTGCACTTTCAAGAACTTGGTGCTCTTGTTTCGAGTCTTACGCTCGGTCTCATCGAGAATTCGAACAGGGTGCTCCTCATAAGAGAGATCTTCTTGCAGTTCAATGGAATCATGATCAACTGCACGATCTGGATCTTTGAAACACTTCTTGAGCTGTGACACGTGAAACACATCGTGCACCTTGGATAGTTTTTCTGGAAGTTCAAGACGATAGGCATTTTTTCCGCACGCCTTGAGAGAATGTTGAAAGGACCAATGTATCTCGGTGCTAGCTTTCCTTTCACACCAAAACGATGAGTGCCTCTGAGGGGAGTTACACGGAGATATGCCTTGTCACCAGGTGCATAGATCATATCTCTGTGCTTGCTGTCATAGTAGCTTTTCTGACGAGACTGAGCAATCTTGAGATTGTCACGAATGATGCGAACTTTCTCTTCGGCTTCCTTAACAATGTCAGGCCCTAAAAGTGAACGTTCACCAGCTCCAGACCAATTGATTGGACTCCTGCATCTGCGGCCATAGAGAGCTTCAAATGGTGCCATGCCTAGGCTTGCCTGGAAGCTGTTGTTGTAGGAGAATTCAGTATATGGAAGACATTCCTCCCATTTCATGCCAAAGGAGAGACCACATGCTCTGAGCATATCCTCGAGAATCTGATTGACTCTTTCGACTTGCCCTTGAGACTGAGGGTGATAAGCTGTGCTGAACAGAAGTTTGGTGCCCAATGCTTCTTGAAAACTCTTCCAGAAATGAGAAGTGAATATACTTCCACGGTCTGAGCTTATTTCCAATGGAACACCATGAAGAGGAACAATCTTTGCGGTGTAGAGCTCTGCTAACTGGCTAGCTGAGATTGTTTCTTTGACAGCAAAGAAGTGAGCTACTTTAGTGAGACGATCAATAACAACGAAGATTGCATCGTTGCCCTTCTTGGACTTTGGAAAACCAGTAACGAAGTCCATTTCAATCATGTCCCACTTCCACTCAGGGATTTTCAGAGGTTGGAGGAGACCGACTGTTTTCTGATGAACTGCCTTAACACGTTGACAAACGTCACATTCAGAAACGTATTGAGCAATTTCACGTTTCATGCCAGACCACCAATACAGTGTTTTGAGATCCTGGTACATCTTTGTACTTCTAGGGTGTATGGAAAGAGGAGTTTCATGAGCCTCCTTGAGAATAACATCCTTGAGACTTTGAATTTGAGGAACTGCAATGCGTCCTTCGAAGAACACAGTTCCCTTGTCATCAATTGAGAAGCACTCATACTTCACATTGTCTGCTTTGATGTTATTTGCGATCTTCTTGATCTCAGCATCACGAAGTTGTTCAGAACGAATTTTGTCCTCGAGAGTTGGACTGGCTGTCAAGTTCGCAAGATAACCTTGAGGAACAAGACCAAGGTTCAGCTTCTAGAATTCTTCATGAAGTGGAGGTTGGATTTCCATGATCATGAGATTATTGCAATACGACTTGCGACTGAGAGCATCGGCCATAACATTAGCCTTGCCTGGAGTGTAAGAAATGGTAAGATCGAAGTCTTTGATCTTTTCAATACATCTCCTTTGCCTAAGGTTTAGATCTGGTTGAGTGAAGATGTATTTCAGACTCTTATGATCAGAAAAGATTTCAGTGCAATTACCCAACAAGTATTGCCTCCATTTCTTGAGGGAAAACACAACTGCTGCAAGTTCAAGGTCATGAGTTGGATAATTTTGCTCATGGGTGTTCAACTGACGTGAAGCATAAGCCACAACTTGACGTTCTTGCATAAGAACTGCTCCTAGACCTTGGAGAGAAGCATCACAGAATATCTCGAAAGGTTTGGTAGTATCTGGGCCAACCAGAACTGGTGTAGAAGTGAGTTTAGTATTCAGGAGATTGAAACTTTCATCACATTGTGGAGACCAAACGAACTTCTTGTCCTTCTTTGTGAGATCAGTGAGAGGTTTGGCAATCTTGGAGAAATTTTGGACGAAACGACGGCAATAGCTAGCCAAACCAAGAAAACTTCTGACTTGCTTCACCGTCTTAGGAGGTTTCCAATCAACAATTGCCTTAACCTTTTCTGGATCAATGGCTATGCCCTTGGCAGAGATGACATGACCAAGGTAAGCAACTTCTGGAATCCAGAACTCACATTTGGAGAACTTGGCATAAAGACGATGCTCGCGAAGCTTCATGAGTGTGAGACGAAGATGTTCTCCATGCTCTTCCTCGGATTTTGAGTAGACAAGAATGTCATCAAGATATACCACAAAGAACTTGTCGAGGTATTCATGGAAGACCTAATTCATGAGTCGAGAGAAGGTCGCCGGTGCATTGGTGAGACCAAAGGACATGACGGTGTATTCATATAGACCGTAGCGAGCGGTGAAAGTTGTCTTTGGAATATCTTCCTTTCTGATCTTTATTTGATGGTAACCCATTCTCAAGTCTAGCTTGGAGAAAATTGAGGCTCCAGCAAGTTGATCAAAAAGATCATCGATACGAGGAATTGGATATTTGTTTTTGATGGTTTTCTCGTTAAGAGGACGATAGTCAACAACGAGTCTTTTTGTTTGATCCTTCTTCGCAACGAACAGAGTTGGGCAACCCCAAGCCGAGGAACTAGGTTGAATGTAACCTTTCTCCATGTACATATCGATTTGCTCCTTCAACAACTTCAGTTCAGGAGGAGCTATCTTGTATGGATGCTTAGAGATTGGAGCAGTACCTGGTTCAAGTTCGATCACGAACTCAACTGCTCTGTCCGGAGGCATTCCTGGTAATTCTTCTGGAAAGACGTCAGGGAATTCGCAAACCACCGGAATAATTTCAATAGATGGTAGAGGATTTGCATTGAGAGTGTAGAGTTGAACAAATGGATTTTCAGCATGGAAGTAGACTATCTGGACAGAAGGGTGTGTGATTTTGACAGACTTAGCAGGACAATCAATGACTGCTTTGTTGGCTACCAGCCAATCCATCCCAAGAATGACATCAATATCTGAAGAGTGGAGAGCTATCAGAGATGCCTGGAATGGAAGGTTTCCAATTGTGATCTCGATGTTCTGGCTAACTTTATTGCTTTGCCAGCTAGATCCCGGTGATTTCACTAGGAGAGGGATAGACAACTGTTCGAAGTTGATTCCACTGTTGTTTGCAAAGCATTGAGAGATGAAAGAGTGTGAAGCACCAGAATCGAACAAGACTTTAGCACGAAACGAGTTCACAAGAAGTGTGCCCATTACAACCTCTGGAGATTCTTCTGCTCCCTAGGCCTTGACATGGTTCACCTTAACGGTTCTCACGCCAAGGTCGTTGTTGTTGTAGCAACCCAACGGAGGACCACGTATTCTTGTCGGGGTCGACCTCTGGCGAGGTGGAGGTGGAAAGAGGTGCCTTTGCGGACACTTATCGGAATAGTGGCCCGGCTGTCCACACTTGTAGCATGTAACAACAAAACGAGGAGTTGTTGGACCTGGCTGCGATGGAGCACCTCCTGAAGATACCACTGGGGTGGGAGGGCGGGCAAGAAATCCTGCCGGGCTTGGCAAGCAGATGGGCGGTGATGGAGTGGTATATGGAACCCAAACTCTTCGTTTTTGTGGAGGCATGATAGCTTTTGAGAGATTAGCCTGTTCACGAGAGTGCTTACGAGATTCCTCAACCAACTTGCGCCCATGCTCTTCATTTAGAGCGATGTTGATGAGGTTCTCAAAATTCTTGGCCTTGACGTTGGTGAGAGCATACTTGAGTTCCGGGTTGAGACCCCTGCGGAACTTTTCCATCTTTCTCGCTTCCGTGGAGATTTCATCTCCGGCGTAGCGAGCCAGACGATTGAACTCTCTTTGGTATTCGAGAACGTCCAGATTGCCTTGTGTGAAAGAATAGAATTCCTCACGCATTTTCTCCATGAGCCCATCGGGAATGTGATGGCGCACGAAGGCTTGCTTGAAATCCTCCCATGTGATTGCCACACTAGAACCTCTCATTTCTTGGAAATTCTCCCACCAAGACATGGACTGCCCACGGAGAAGGTAGGTCACGTAAGGAACACGGTCCTCGTCAGCCACATGAGCTACCATAAGAGTACGGTTCATTTCACGGAGCCAGTCATCAGCATCCAATGGCTCGGAGGAGGTATCAAACATGCGCGGATTGAGCTCAAGGAACTCCCGAATAGACACCCGGGTGTTGCCATTACTCCCAAGGTCTTGGTTCTGCTGCATCTGCCTTATGACTTGTGTCATCTGAGACAGCACTTTCCTCATCTCGGGTAGCAGTGTGGGTTCTTCGTCACCACTTTCCATCCTGAAGAGGATACCAAGATTAACACATTAACCGGATAACAAAATCCAATATAAGTGCTTAAAAGGATTACTTCAGACGGTAATTCGACAGCATAGAACAAGGATGGAGGTTAACAATGGATCAACAGATAAGTTGTTACAACGGAAGAGAAGATTTGTGAAGGACGATATCGAAGCAACAACTGGGAAACAGGAGACCACAAACACCTGAGGTACTACGGAGAAACCCATCCGGGCTTCTAAAGGATCAATATCTACTGCTTAAGGAATAGAGGATCTGCTTCCGGGGCTTACACGCCTCCGTTCTCAATCGTGAGTAGGCAACATGATAAATCATGTCACAACCACCTCCATTCCTATGGTCTGGTAGATATAACCATCCTAGAGAAACCAGGATACGTGAAATCCTAACTTGAAAGTTTAGATGAGGAGAGAAAACAACGTTGCACTTCCTTACCAGAAAAGGGAGGGTGGGTGGGGAAAGAAATAAAATGGCAGAATTCCTACTCTCACGTTTCATTTTTCCTATATAGCTACAAAATAGTTTCTAGACTCAACTGCGACCAGTAAAAGGGATCCTACAGGCAGACAGGCTCTGATACCATTTGTCGCACCCGGACTTCTAAAGGATACTCGCCGTTCCGTTGAACAGTAGTAGATTGGATTACGGGGCTTACCGGCACCCGCGTCCTCTTACGAGTAGGCCAACACACGTATGTGTGACAACCAACCCCTATCTGTTCAGCGTCGACGTAAACTATCCCATAGAAATCAGGATACTACCATTGACGTACTTCATACCATACACACATGGTACGTCAACGGCGTTTAACAGAATGATAGCACAACATATCTCTAGGACACAAAAGATGGAAATAAGTTGCAAATGGCTCTCACTAGAGCAGAGATAGCAAATACAATCATCCAGAGGACACATGTCCCAACAATTCATCAGTACATCACAGCGGAAGCATTCAACAGGTCTGAGTACAGACAAAATCCAAATAGGCTTAAGAAGCCGGAAACGAAAAGACGGAGCCCATCCACGAAGTCTCGGATCCTGCCCGGGTCCGCTATCTACTCGTCAACAGCCTCGTCGTACTCCACGTAGTAGCCACCATGGAGATCCTCGGAATTGTAGTCTGCGGAAACCACAGCCCTAAAGGGGTCAGTACAACAACGTACTGGTAAGCAAGACTCACAGTTCACCAAAGTGTAACCCGTCAACACCAAGCACAGATGCTTTGGGTTCAACGGAAGAAAGGGTGATATAAAAGATGCGGCAGCGGGCTGCACTAACCAACTACAGAGACTTGCTACAACTTCCGGCTAACAGAAAGAAGATAAGATAGCGTTCCGTAACCAACTATAACTAACTCCAAACAAACCCATCCTGGATCTCGCCCCTTATCCAAAGAAGCAATCCGAGGATAACTCACACAGTTGGATTAATTATGGTTCAGGTTATTGTGTCAATAAACCTATTACTAGTCAAGTTATTATAGTTAGGTGTAAGTTGTCTGAGTACTTGTTAGCCAGTACTTTCACCAAGTCGTCACATAACCGCGGACAACACGGCTTCTCGAGAAGATTCATCCCTGCAGGGTGTGCTCCAGTACCCGTACACACTCGAGCCACCAACTAAAACTCAGGTGGACTCAACACGACTCGAACCATCTCTACAACCTGTCCTAGGAGCCACGGAGCTATAAGGTCCCGGCCAGTCCGACCTAACCTAAGCGCAAGGGTGAAAACCACACCCCCCCGGCACCACAGGCCTCTCCCTATATGCATCATCATCATCACAGTAACCATGGGGGATCCACCCAATATGCAAGGAGAAAATGGAACACCCGAACTAAGTGTGGATCTTGAGACAAGCTGCAGATCAGGTCTAAGTCGAGGGGGGGTTCCATACCACCACCCGGATGCGGTGAGCACGCTCATCATGGATCAGTAGACAAGACCCTTTTCCTAATTAGGATCGACACTAGCAGGCCTCAAAACCACGCCGGGCCTCCTGCCGGTGCCTTAACATCAAATTATTATTACCCACAAAATTAACAGGTTGATTGTTTAAACATCGAGCCCCAGAACATAATAGAATATGATAACAGAAAGTAACTGACAGCAGACTCGAGCAAAAACAACCCTAAGCATGCTAGTAAGACACGGGCACAAGCAATGGGGTTATAGGAGTGGAGGTGAGGCAATATCAGGTTAAAGGATGACATATGATAGGATCGGAACACAAGCATCGATATATAGGGCTAGCAGAATAGACAACGGAAAGTATCGGCATCCAACGTTGAAAGGAACACGATGGTTCATGTGAGTGAATACTTGCCTGCAAACCCAGTAGCCTGGTACTGAGCTATGTCCTCAGAAGGGGTGTCGTAAGATCGTCTGTCTCAACGTCGTCGTCTATTCGAGAAGAAGCAAACAAACAACACAAGGAGACAAACAATCAATAACATGGAATAATGCACAAACATGGGATGATGCATGACCATTTAATTGATGCATCAAAATAAACTACATGGTAACATAACATAATTAAATGGACCCATATGCAATTTGGATTGCATATGGAAAGCCCATGAATTAAGGTTGAAACAATTGTTTTACAACTAATCAACAGGTGAAAGTGGATTAGTATGATGCATGGATGAGGAAAACAGAAAGATAACAACAATAGAATCAATTGGAAATAAGGTTTACCAATTTTGAAAATTTATTTATTAAGTTATGGAATTTTGGTTCCTTAAAGGTGTTCCACAAGCATTTGTTGTTTTCACCAATTTTAATTGCTCAAAATAGCTAACAAAGTTTATATTTGGAAAGAACACAAATTTTTAGGTGGAATACATGTTTCAATTATTGAAAAAGGAAATAGAATGAATTACTTATGAATTAAACAAGTTAAACAAGATTTAAATGAATTTAATTCAATTATTAATATTGATTGAATTTTTATTTGTTCAAAACATTAAACAAAGTTCATATTTGAAAATTTTATGTTTTTCTGGTTTGAAAACATATTTTATATGTTCAAAAATAATTTAATTTGAGCAAGTTATGAATTTAGCAATTTTAAATGAATTAAACAAGGTTTAAATTATTTAAGCAATTTTAATTATTCAAATCATGAAACAAAATTTATATTTGTATAGGTGTTTCAAAATAGCATGGAAAACATATTTTATTTGTGTTATTTGAGTTAATATTGAATTAGTTATGGAATTAAGCAAATGTGAAAAGAATTGTTTGAATTTGAAATTTTAAAATATTTGAAATGCTCAAAACAGAAAACAAATGACTTAATTAGATAGAGAATTAAATTTGGTTCAGTAAGCATATTTTATTTATTTTATTTGGAGTTGGCATTTAAAAGTTATTGGTGTTTTGCTTCTAGGGACTAATCTGAAATAAATTGGACTGAAATTAAAGAAAAGGATGGGCAGGAAAAAAAAACTGCACCGCGCAGTGACCCAGAATGGGCCACTGCCAGTGGGCCAGGCCACTGTGGCGCCTACGTGGCGTGGCTGGGGGTCGACGTGGCCACCAGGGCCACTGACGCGCGGGGCCCACGGGCGCGCGTGTGAGGGAAAAAAGGGGGAGGCAATTGCCTCCCGCGGGGTTCGATCCCGCGACCCTGGGCGAGCGAGCGCGGGGTGTTGCGAGTGCGGCTGTCTGTGATTTGTGATAGGTAAGGAGCAGGTGGCAGGTTAACATTCAGTTAAAAATGTTAACTGAACTTTTGGTTGCAGATCGGGTTCTGAACATCGACTGGCAGCGAGGGCGGATGGAAGGGCGCCGGCGGCTCGCTGCCCGCTGCCGCGGTGGCGCGGTCCGTGCGTGTGCTCGTGCGGGCCGTGTGCGTGGCCGTGCGAGAGCAGAGAGGAGGAGGGAAACGAGGAAGGGCGACGAGGGGCTCACAGCGAGGGGAGATCGGAGGAGGACGGTGGTGGCGACGGTGGCGGAAAACGGGGACGGCGGCGGCGCTCCCGGTGCTCCCGACGGAACCCGAGGACACGGCGAGGTAGAGGGAGGCTGGGCGGCTCCGTTCCCGGCCCCAGCCTGGCCGATGGAGCTCCGTGTCGACGGCGGCGAGCCGGAGAGGAAGGCGGTGGTGGTGGCCTTCGGTGAGTTCAGAGAACAGCGAGAGAGAGCAGTGTGCAGAGGGAGGAAGGAGATGGAGGCGCTCGAGGAGAAAAGTGGAGGTGGAGATTAGGGCACAGAGGGGCTCGGCCTCGAGCTAAAAGGAGAAGGAGGGAGAGGTTCTGGCCGTTGCCTGCCTCTGCTGCCGACGTGGGCACCATAGATGTTCAGCCGTACAGAAGGTTGAAGAAACCGTGAGGGGTACCAGGCCTCGGGGCAGTTGGGCTGGCCCAATTGGGCTGCCTGCCCTTTTCCCCCTCTCCTTTCTTTTTATTTTTCTCTGTTTATTATATTTTTTTTTTGCAGATTTGGGAAAAGGAGAGAAAAACAGATGGTTTTAGGGGTTAGCAAATTTTTGGGATAACTTGTATGATTAAATTTTGTAATAGCAACAATTACACACTTTGGTTTTCCAAAAATATTTTAAATATGTTGCTTATTTGAAATTTGTTTGAAATTTGATTGAAATCAGTATTAATGGAATAATTTTGACTTAAGCCACTTAGAAGTTTTAAATTCAAATTTATTGTGAAACAAGTGATTGCTTTGTTTTGCAATTTTCATAATTTCAAATAGGGTTGCTGTTGGCAATTGAATTTGAATGCAATTTGAATTAAGTGAAATATTAAAAAGAACAATTCAATAGTTTGAGCTTTTAATTCTTAATGGAAACAAATGGAATCAAATGCAAAACAAATGCAAACAAAAAGCAATGACTATGATGACATGATGCAAAGCATAACTTAACAAGAAATAAAACATTCTAGGGGGAGTTTTTCATACTTGGGATGTTACAGGAGCCTACAGGTTAAAAAATCCATCGACTGGAGGAATCTATTCTAATCCTTGGAATATTGCACACATCCGCAAATTTTATCCCTAGATTTACTCGTTCTCACAACAAATAAGGCTATACTAGCCACTCTTGTAGCTCGAATACATGACTTCTCAGTCATCGCAATAAAATACATGGTTTCTCAACCATATTCACTCGAAGATTATTCATTCTTACATGATAAATAGTTACAGGTACACACCCCATAAAAACACACGGGGGCTACGCCTACAACTAAGCATCGCAAGAATATTTATATATACAAGGTTACACACCTTACAACAGTTTTTAAAAACTATACAGCATTACAGGATGCATCCAACAATCAATCAAAGCGCTGAGCATTTTCCGTCGCCAACACTCTATTTACTTCCTCAGAGGTCAGTCGAATGATTCTCTCCGCTGCGGGACGAACAACATCATAATACGGAGAAATATCATCGATTGGGCCATCTGGAAGCCTGGCTACGGAGTTAAAATTTATCTCAGGATGCCATATTCGGACAAAGGAGAGAGACACTACCGCGCCGCAAATCATCTGATTGCGCACACACCCGCGAATCTCTCCCTCTCGCCCGAACAGCCTGAGAAGATAGCTCCAGTCTTCAGGACCCCTTTCCAGCGGATAGAATGAAGCGTTCATCGCGACCAAGACCTCATGAAAAGAGCTCATGAGAATTCTAGCCTGGATGACACGGAACTTCAAAGTAGCCAGCACAAAGCCTCGACTGCGATCAGACCAAAAATTATTCGCATGAGGCTTTGAGCTACCAGCTTCTTGATGAATGTGGTTCTCTACCCACTGTTTTTCCTCCCTATCATCTGGCTTAACAACTGAAGAGCAAACATGCATGATCAGAAAAGGAAACGAGACAAAGAAGACATGGGGGCTATATTACTTACACAGTAAGTCCCTAGCGACAGAAGCTAACTCATCCATCAGAAACTGTTCGCGCTCAATTTCCAGTTTCTGCTTGGACTTCGCCACATCGGCTACCCCTCGCAAAGCTTTCAGCTTGCGCTCACCCTCCTGGACCTTATCACGAAGACCCGCATAGGTTCCAACAGCGGCAACAAGAGGATTAGCTGGAGCAGCACGTCCACCTGAAGGTTCTGCGGCAACCCCAGCTTCCTGGAAGAATACAAGGAAAGAAGTAAGACACCCTATTTGAAGTATCTCTATTCGCACATTTGACGAGTGCTCGGGGGCTACTCCCATCGGGAGACAACAAGAAGCAATTTCCAGAAGAACATCTCGATTAAAAGACAATGAAAATACGGGAATACATCCCAAGGTTCATTACAATCAAGATGGGAAAGCTAAAGAAAAACAAAACTAAGAAGCTACAGTGGTGCTCCCACTAGCGGCAGTCGCCCCTCCCTTGAGTCGAGCAAAAAGCTCAGACAGCTTCCGAGCAAGGATGGCGGCTGGCTCGCCAAAACGAGAGAGCCGTACCTTTTTGCCCGTGGAGGGGTCGACTGGGAGATCCGAGTAGGCCTCCCCCAAACCGCTGACTCCATGCGCCAACGCGAACTGGATCGTCGTCTTTGCGCCAGACTCCGACTGGGCGACTGCGTAGGTGTCCAGGAGATTGCTCTCCGAGAAGATCTTCAGCAGATCGCTTAGCACAGGCGGAGATGCAGCGTTGGCGAGGAGGCGACCGTGCAATTGCGTCAACACTTGAGTGGCATTTCCAATCAAGGAGCAAGCTCCTTCGGCATGCCTCTTGAGCTGAGCAAGAGTGTCGGTTAGCACATCTATCCGCTGGATCCCAGGAATTTCCAAAGGAACACCTAGAAGACCTGCAAAGAAAAGAATGTTAAGACTCAGCAAATTCACCAAGACAGAAGATGAAATTGCGAGAGCCAAAATCGCTTACCCGCAAGATGCTCAGCAAGACGACGAAGGAGTGTGACAAGGTCAGAATCCTCCTTATTGCTAGCATCCTCCAGATTCTTCAAAGCGCTTTGGGTATCCGCGAGCTTTCCTTCAAGTTCCTCCGATCGCATGCGGGAGGCCTCAAGTTCTTGTCGAGCAGCCGCTAAGTCAGCCTCCTGATTAGTTACCCGCTCAGAGAGACTATCCTTCTCGGCCTCCAAAAACTCGAGTCGAGCTATATAGCGATATTTGTCAGAAGCCAAGAATTGACGAAGGAACAGAAACAAGAAAAGGTGATAAAAACTTACTTCGAAGAAGCTCGTTTTCGGAGACGAGTCGACTACGGTCTGCTCGAAGCGTCCCGCATTCAGACTGAGCGAAAACAACACGACGGCCAATCGCCGCAAGGGAATCAACGAGCGACTGCAAGAAATTCAAAGAAAGAAGAATTAGAGGATAAAGACTTGGAGCCTGTACCCGATTGCAATCAATCAACTACAGCCTCGGGGGCTACTCCCATCATGAGCACTGCCGTGCACCCGATAGAATCAAGAAGAAGGAAAAGACAGACCTTGAGCCTGTAGCCGATCGCATGCGATCGACTACAGCCTCGAGGGCTACTCCCATCGGGAGCACTGTCGTGCACCCGATAACAATTTGAAGACGAGTAACAGAATTTACCTGGCCCTTGGCGCGGGAGAGAGGATCGGCAGAGCTATCCGTCATCTCTTTTGAAGCTGAAGCCCCGGCAGCAAAACTAGGAACTCCACGTTCAATAGTCGCCACATTGGGGGCTACGCTGGGCGAATTCTGGACGGTGCCAGCAGTAGGAGTCTCGCCCGCAGCTCCTGCCTTATTCCTCCTTTCGGGAGGAAGGGAAGAAGCGTACCTGCAAGGACTAATGGTTTGCAGGCTGCAACAAAAAACAAGACGTCAACATAGATGCAAAGGAAAAACATTCGACTAAGAACGAGGAGAAAGAGACTTACTCATCTTCGTCGTCCTCCTCATCCAGCATATCCGCGTTCCATGCGGTCTGGATAACTGGGAATGAGGAAGAGGGGCGCGAGCTTGCAGAGGAGTAGCGTTGATGGGCTCTTTCCTGGGCGACTCCTCCAAGGAGTTGTCCTTAGAAGTGGCCTCATCACCTTCCACCCGACGGCGTTTATAACGATCGCCACCCGAGTTTCCTGTGTCATCTGAAGAATCCTGGTCGGAGCTTGAAGAAGCGTCGGCAACACTGGTGTCGGTTGGGCCTTCCAGGTTACTCGCCAACAACTCCGAGGCCTCCGCCCCGGATACAGGAGGATAGCAGTTGGCCACGGCTAGGCTCTACAAAGGAGACAGAAGAAAGCAAGAGAAAATTCAATCGACTAAAGCTCGGAATAAACAAGAAAACAAAAGAAAAGAAGAAGGGTAAACAAACCGCGGCTGGTGGAGGCTTCGATGCGTCAAAAGCTGCGACTGTACAGTTGGGAAATTTCTCTCCCACCTTCAGGTTGGTGCTAGCCGCGATTTTCTTTTCAAACTCGACGTTCGAGAGCTCTTCGCGAGTAACTCGGCTAGGATCCTCCGAGCCTTGATACTCCCACATCATGGAAGGTCTGAGCTGCAGAGGCTGGATCCTGCGCTTGAGGAAGATGCCCGCCAGGTGCAGCCCGTTTAGCACGACTCCAGCTCCCTGGTCACAAAGGGCGGCCACCCTGGCGAGTAGCGGCGTAACGACTTCGGTTTCTTCAGTCGACAGCTTGTGCGCCCAGGACTTCCTCTTCTTCAGAACAGCGAGCGGGTGGAATTCATGAGTTCCACCCGAGCTGTTGTCGATGACGTAGAACCATTTTTTCCTCCATCCCTGGGCGGAGTCGATGAAGTGCATGTTGAAGTAGCTGGACTCCAATCGATCTTGGATCCCGAAGCCACCCGTGCGTAGCGGCTCACCGGGTTCGGAGTCTACCTGCGATTTCTCGCGGAAAATCCGAACCTTGAAGAGAGCCCTCCAGAGCCACCAATGCGGGCGAATGCCTAGGAAGCACTCGCAGAACACGATGAAGCACGATATGTGCCGCACCGCATTCGGGGGAACATCGTGAAGCTGTATGACATAGACATACAGCAACCCGAGAAGAAATGGATGGAGGGGGAAAGAGAGGTCGCGCGACACGTGGTCTGCAAAGACCACGCGTTCGTTCGCTTGCGGGTTGGGTACCTCCTCCTTCTTGCCGAGGCGCACCCGCTTCTCGGACTCCGCCGGCAGCAATCCTTCCCGCTGCATCTCCTTGATGCTTTTCGCAGTGGTGTTGGGCGACCTCCAGTCGCCCGAGCGCGGCACAGGTGAAAGTGCATGGTTCCCCCATATGTGGTTTTGGTAATTAATGACGATCCTTATGGACTAATGTTTGCATTGAGTTATCTTTGTAGATCTTTTCCATAGGAAATAATGGAGTTCATGTGTTGAACTCTATTAGCTTCCTTGATGGCCATTGTTACATTCAAGGATTTATATCAAGAATGGTCATGGTTTGAGTTGAGCTTATTGCTAGTGTGTCTTGAAGAAAAGGATTAGGTGATCTTTCATTATCATCTTCAAGACATCATCTTTAGAAGTGAGAAGCAAAGATACAAGGTTGATCAAGAAAGCGATCAACACACGAAGCTACAAGTTGTACCAAGTGGGATTGTGTATCAGATGGTATGGTAAGCATTTGTCAATATAGCTTTGTGAACTAACCCATGATATGTGTGTGTCGCATCTCTATGTGTGGTTAGGTATCTTTCCATGGGCATGGACCAAAAGGAAGATTTCATATAGCCCATGGTCTATGTCGTCGTCAAGCGGTGGTTGTCATCTAGCTTGATGTGGAAGCTCAAGTGAAGCATCTAGATGATATCCTATGCTTGATGCTTGCTACCCTTTTGGAGATTGTGGCCTTGTGAAGATTTGCCGAAGGGTCTCTCCCATAATGGTGTATGGGGGAGCTAGTCTCTCCCATAATGGTGTATGGGGGGAGCAACTTGCAAGTCTTCATCAAGCGGAGTTTGTGCTAGCAAGTGCAATCAAGAAAGAAGATCCACCTTGCGAGAGTCAATATCGTCATCATCTAGCTCAAGTGGAATGCTCAAGGCAAAGGTATAATCTTGATAGGTTTTCTATTTTACCGGTCTCGTGTCTTTGGGAGACCGGGTTATAGGATAGATAGTCGTACTATCAAGAGGGGTTCTCAAGTGAGTAACTCGATCGAATCATTATGGAGAGCTCAAACCTTTGCATACTTTGCATATCATCTTTCTTGGTTCTTATTTGTCTTTTGTCTCCTTTGGGTTTTAGTGCTTGTCGTGATCTTCATGACAAGCCTTGGTTTCTCGAAAAGGGATTTCGTAAGAAAAACTTGTTGCGTTTTCGGTGGTGAAAATATTCCGTTGGTCTTTGAGAATGTTCCCACACCTTACATGTTTGGATACTCCTTGCTGTTATCTTTCCAATGCAATTGGATTTACCTCGTTCGGAGTTCATTTGCAAAAGTTATGGGGTTTCTAGTTCAGCCTCTCTGTTTCTGAACTCAACCGGATTATTCTAGCCGGATTATTCCGGGCAACCGGATATTCCGGTTAGGGTAGTTTTGGTCCTTTTTCGATACTAACATGAACCGGATTATTGGAAACCGGATTATTTGGATCAGACCGGATATTCCGGTTTGGCAATTTTCGGACCATTTTTCACACTGGCATGGACCGGATTATTTGAACCGGATTATTCGGATCAGACCGGATATTCCGGTTTGGCAATTTCCGGACCATATTTCACACTGGCATGGACCGGATTATTGGTACCGGATTATTCCAAGGGGACCGGATATTCCGTTTAAAGTCAACAGGTTTTGTGCAGATCTTCAGACCGGATATTCCGGTTCAAACTTGGACCGGATATTCCGGTCCCAAATTCCTGCACAACGGCTAGTTTTTGTGGGGACCTATTTAAGGGGGCTTTCTTCCCCATTGGTCCCCAAGTCTTCCAAGCACGTTTTTCCCCCTCTCTCCCACCATTGTTGACCTTGGAAAGCTTGCCCCTCTCCCAATCCCTCCTATGATTCTTGCATATCTTTGAGGGAGAAGGTAGAGGAGATCTAGATCTACATTTCCACCAATCCATCTTCCTTCTTAGTGAGGGAAACTTAGTAGATCTTGATCTTGGAGTTCTTGGTGTTTCTCCTCCGTTGTTCTTCCTCTCTTATTCCCCCATAAGCATTTGTTGCTTTGTTGGAATTTGAGAGTGAAGGATTTGAGCACTTGTGCTCTTGCCATTTGCATCGGTTGCATCGGTTTGCTCTCTCCACGAGGATTCATGGAAGTTGAAAGTTTGTGAGCTTGTTACTCTTGGGTCTTGGACCCTAGATGACTTGTGGTGTTCTTGGGAGCCTCCAATTGAGTTGTGGATGCGTGCCCCAAGATTGTGGTGACACCGAGAGCCTCCAATTGAGTTGTGGATGCGTGCCTCGGGTTTGAAGGTTGCCAATAGTGGAAGGTGAACTAGGCCTTTGTGGCGGGGTTCATCGGAGAATAGGGTGAGGCCTTTGTGGCGTTGAGTAGGCCTTCGTGGCGAGCTCACACCCCTCCAACGAGACGTACTCTCCTTTGTGGGAGGAACTCGGGAATACATCATCGTCTCCGTGTGCCTCGGTTATTTCTATACCCGAGCTTTTTACTTATGCAATTTACATTGTGATAGCCTTCGAGATTGAAGTTATATATCTTGCTATCACCTTGTTACTTGTGTTGCTTAGCATAAGTTGTTTGTTCATCTAGTTTACCCTAGAATATTTAGGTTGTATGCTTGTTAATTTAAACACCTAGTTTATTTCCGCATTTAGCAAGCATTAACCGGAAAAGTTTTAATCGCCTATTCACCCCCCCTCTAGGCGACGTCGTTGTCCGTTCAATTGGTATCAGAGCCTCGTCTCTCTTTATTAGGCTTTACATCCTAGAGAGTACGATGTCGTTTAGAGAAATAGAACATGATCCCGCTTTTATATTCTATGGTAGAAATTATGATGCTTGGAAAAATCGCTTTCTTAATTTTCTTACGGACATGGGTCCAAAGTATGTTAAGAGAATTGTAGATATGGATTTTCCTCCTCCAAAGGATTCTCAAGATTCATCTTTAGAGGATGAGGAAAACTCTCATCTCGATACTCTTGTATCTAATGGTCTCTTGTGCATTTTGAGCGATGTAGTTATTGAATCAATCATGCCTTTTCGGAACGCTCATGAGCTATGGACAAAACTTCAAGATATATATGATGTGTCCAACATTATTGAGGATGATTGTTCTCCATCCACTTCCGGCCGTGATGAGTTCACATCTTTCTCCACTCCACCAACATGTGATTTGTCACAAGGTAATGATATGGTGAGTGGTGATAGAAATTGCATTGTAGATAGTGAACTTACTATTGAGTATACTTCATCTCTATCTCATTGCAACATTCTATCTTTGGACTTAATATCTTCTAGCACTCAAAATTCCTTACATTCTAGTATTGATAGTCCTTGCATATCATGTAATAGTTGTTCAACTAAATCTCATGATGATATGCTTCCTATGTCTTGTTTTCATACAAACAATGCTTCCATTTCCTCTAGTACTTGTGTGGCTAACAATGTAGAGGAATCCCAACTTTTGTTGGAACAAGACATGGACCTCAATGGAGCCTCATGCATTCTCTCTTCATCACCTCCCTATCCTCACTTGTGCCTTATGGCTAGGGATTCAAAGGTATCTCCACCTTTGGAACCTACTACATCTTGTGATGATGAGGATGAGGATTTATCTTATGGAGAGTATGAGGATCAGGCCTCCTTAATGGAGAAGGGTGAGTTGGTTCTTCTTGATCTCCCTAAAGGTAGTAAAGCTATCACTACTTTTAGTGAAATATTGGCTTTTGCTATTTATAGCGCTAAAATCATTGAAACTAAAGGTGAGATTGAAAGAAGTGATGCCGATGAAAAGGCATCCCTCACTACGTCTCTTGAGGAAGAGTATGAGCTCCGAGTTACTCTTGAGGAGAAACTTGAATCTATCGAGGAGCTCTATAATGAACAAATAACCTATCTCACTAAAGCACGTGACCATACCAATGCTAAATATAAAGTGCTTAAAAATGAAAAGGTTGAATTTGTTGTTGGCAATGCTAATCTAATTGAGGAAAACTCTAGGTTGAATAATGAGCTTGCCAAGTTATCTTCTTCTATTTCTAATTATGCTTGTGCTACTAACTCCACATCTTGTGAAGCATCTATTTTGAAGGAGAATGTTGAGCTAAGGGCTCAACTTGAGTTAATGACTAGCAAGTGTGGGAAATTGGAAGAGAATCATGAAAAGCTATCTAGCTCTCATGAGGATCTTCTAGCATCCCATACCAAGCTAAAATTAGCTCTTGAGGCTATCACTACAAAGGTAACATCTTGTGAGCCTCATGTGGTAACTAGAACAATCTCTTCTATTAATGCTATATTGCCTTGTTCTAGTATTAGTAACTCATCCTCTCATAATGTTTCTACATCTTGTGATGAGTTGCTTTCCTTGCCTTGTTGCTCTAACAATGAAGCATCTACTTCCTCTAGCTCTTGTGTTGTTTCTAACCATGTAGAGGAAAATAAAGAGCTCAAGGCCCAAGTCACTTCTTTGAAGAAAGACTTGGAAAAGTGTCATGGAGGGAGTTCCACACTTGACAAGATGTTGACAGTGCGAAGACTTCCCAATGACAAGAGTGGACTTGGATTCAACTCCAATCTCAAGAACAAGTCCATTATTGACAAGAAGAAGGGCCAAGAACAAGAAAAAGATTCGGCCAAGATTATTTGCTTCAAGTGAAAGATTGAAGGGCACCATGTTAGATCTTGCCCTTTGAAGAAGAAGCCTCTTAGTGAGAAGCAACTAGGGAATCGGCCTCTTGTTCAATCTCATGCTCAACCACGAGTTGAACAACGGCCACCTCCTAACAAGACTCAAGCCAATGCTCCTCTTGTTGAGAAGCCTATTGAGAAGAGAGAAAAGAGTCGATGTTGCTACCTTTGTCGCAAGAAGGGACATTTTGCTTCTTCATGCACTAATGGTACATTATCCAACCCTATACTTAATGATGATGTTTATTCTATTAGGAAGGATAATGTGGGAAATGTGTTTGCCAAGTATGTTGGTACTCCAAGTGGTGTCAAGAAAAAAACCATTTGGGTTGCCAAACCTATTGTGACTAACCTCTTAGGACCCAACTTGGTTGGGGACCAACAAGCTCAAACTTGATCAATAGGTGTTGTTGGAGGGCATTGGAGACTTGGCTAATTCATGAAGAATTAAGGGATCTTCATCAATTTTATTTCCTGAAGCCAAGTCACTTGGATTATATATATCTCTTGCCCAATGTTCCTCCAAGCGGTAACTTGTATTTCAATCATATATTCATTGAAAGTTGCTTGCTCCCTTGCATATGTTAGTTTTGTTTCTAGCATGTGTTTGTATATGTTGTGCTTCCTACTTACCTATCTTGAGTAATCTAGTTATGTTCGTTGGTTTGCACTCCATGTACTTGTGTTCTTTGTGTTGAGCCTTCATTGCTTTCATTGCTTATCTTAGTTGGCTCTTTGGGAGATTAATGGACTATCCCATTTTGGGGGAGTAATATGCTTTGCACTTTACTATCCTAAAATGTGTGTACATGAGGAATACCACTTAGTGTTGATATATCAATATTATATATTCTCTATGTGGTATGTCATTCTCATGAGAAATTCATTTCTAAATGTCCATTAACTTTCTCTAGTTGGATTTATTTTTGCCTCTTGTTGATTTCAATGGATTATCACATTATGGGGGAGTAATAAGCTATGTGCATATTACAATCCTAGAAAATGTGAACATTTGAGTTATTGCCACCTAGAGTTGATATTCTAGTTATCTTGTTCCTTGTGGCATGTTTCTCAAACAGGTTCCATATTTGCTTAAAATATCTTGTGTATCTCTTCTTTGGTATCTTGTTTGTTAGAGAGTTCTTGTTGCCTTGCTTTTTGGGTTTTGTTTGTAGCCTTCAAGAATCTCTTCGTAAGCATGTTTTTTATTGTTCCTATCTTTTACCACATGCTTATGCTTTGTGAATATGACTGTGAACAAATCTACCACCGAGAAATATCTCCATACATCTCTTGTCTTCGACAAGTTATAACAATCTGTGGTAAGTTTATTGATCATATTTACTTTGGCCATTGCTCTAAAATTGCATTCTTTCTTGCCAAGGATTTGTTTGGTTCAAACTCCTTTGTGTCTTCCTTGCTCTACTCAAAATTTGTTTTATGCTTTCTTGAGTTAGGAAAAGCAATGATCCCATACTTGTGGACTTATGTTCAAAGTCATACTTCTTTTGGTTGCACTATTCTTGGGGAAGCTATCCTACATTGAGTAGATCACTGTTCTTTAAATTGGTATTGCATCTAATTAATTTTATTTAAACATGACTAGTGTTTGAATAATATATATGGAGAGTAATGATTCCATTGTATGAATTTTGTATTCAAATGCAAGATCATAAATAATGCACTATGATTGGAAGAACTATCCTATATGCGTTTGAACACTTGTTGTCTTTAAATTTGTATTTTATCCCAATGACTTATCTCTTTGGAAGACGAACATTTTTCGTCTTGGCACTTTGTGTGCTATCATGAAAAGTGTAGAGGGTTTGTTCACTCTTTTATGTTTTTTTGGTATCTTCTCTATGTTGGTTTCCTCAATCATGTGTTGATTTGGGTCTTAATATATTTTGGCAATTCTCTGTCTTTTCACTCTTGTGAGTGGCTTCTTGGTTTAACTAGTTCTTTGTCCAATTTGTATCTTGTTTTGGTTCTTGAAAGTTTTGTGCATGCATATTTACTATGTATATCTTTTGGCATGCTTACTTTCGTTGATCCAATATATAGGATAAACTCCATCAAATCCTAAATGGCTAAGATGTGCATGAAATTCAAATTCATATTAATATGCACATATTTATGTGGAGTTTGTCCTTTGTATTGTAGTTGTTCCAACTACTTTGGACCCAATGAGTTTGGGTACCATTTTGTACTTGAATTTTGTTTTTAGGTACAATGGAGATACTTTGGTTGCTTGCTCCATTCATAAGGAAGGTGTTCTCACCATGGTATTATAGGATTCAAGCTTCGATGATTATCAAACTCGCATCCTCTTCATCACCAATGTCGTCTCGGTAACAAGTATCTATCTCATGCATACATTTCTAGCTTTCAACCTTGTGTAGGTTGCTTCTTGGCATGATTTCCCTTTGTTGCATTTCATTTGGTTCTTGCAAATGTCTTATCAAAAGCATCTTTATTGCAACTATGAGTAAGCCGGGATGATTACATACTAAGGGGATATTTATAGTAATTTTCATGATTCACCAATCCCGAGTATATTAATCTAGCAACTTCTACTTGAAGTCTCTCATATGCAATATTGATGAATTCTCAAAAACCATTTGAATCTTTTGTGTTATGCGTTACCTCTCTCGAAGCATTCCAACTATCACTTTTCCCTTGTGATATTTGTGATGCTTTGATGAGTTTTGTGTGTTCATCTATATCCCCTTAAGATTAAACTAAGCTTAGTGCTTTGCTTTCAAGCAAAAATCTTATTGGTATATTAATGAACCTCTCTTGGATATCATGTTCTTCTCTTTTGTACCTATTTTGTGTGTGCATGTTTCTTTGTGGATATATATCTTTGTGATTGTTGTCCACTTAGAAACTTATACACACGATAATAGTTACATCTTTAATTGATATTATATTTCTTTAGTGACCACGTTTTTTTGTTTGCTTTATATTCCTTGGTGGTTCCTAAAAGGCACAAGCTTTGCTTTTCTTTTGGTATTCCTTTTGCATCTTAATAAGCTTGTGGACCTATGTGTTGTATCATTTGATGGTTTGTGTGTATAGGAAAGACATGATATGCACTATGTGCCTCTTATATTGAAAGACTATGTTGATGATTCTGTCATCCTATTAGTCTCCTAAAAATGTTTTTCCTTGTCACACGCATCTATTTCGGTTGAGTAAGTCTTTATTTGTCACTTCTTGATCTTCATTGCTCAACTTTTATATGTTTGCAAGTTGCTTTGCTTCATTTCCAATCTATTCTCTTGCACTTATTTGTGTTCAAAATTATCTAGAAGGGAGTGATGATTCCATGTTGTGCACATTATATAGTAATTCAAATCTAACATTGTGCATGTACCTTGGGGAGTTCCCTCTTGATTTTCTAGAACACTTGGTTGATCCTATCAAAATATTGATGTTGGTCAATCGGTTTTTCGGGTCCTTTGGTTGGTTGCTTCTTTGTGAAAGCATCCTACAATTTGATTTTTCTTGTAAATCTTTGGATCCTCGATATAGTTTGATCTCCCTCCATCTATTCATAGTTGGAGATATGCACTTGAGTTCACTCATATCATGAGGAATGCATACACTTTTGGGGAGCTCTTACTATATTGGCCTTCTAATCCTTTTTCCCATTTCGGCAATGGATGCCAATGGGGGAGAAGTTTAGAGGGTTTAAGGGAATTTGGTTTATGCTTTAGTTTCGTTCTTAAGCATTTTCCTTTCCATTCTATTGCATCCTTGCTCTTGTTTAGCATGTTTGCTTTATTCATCATATAAACCCTCGTAAAAAGGGATTGTCATCAATTACCAAAATGGGGGAGATTGAAAGTGCATGGTTCCCCCATATGTGGTTTTGGTAATTAATGACAATCCTTATGGACTAATGTTTGCATTGAGTTATCTTTGTAGATCTTGTCCATAGGAAATAATGGAGTTCATGTGTTGAACTCTATTAGCTTCCTTGATGGCCATTGTTACATTCAATGATTTATATCAAGAATGGTCATGGTTTGAGTTGAGCTTATTGCTAGTGTGTCTTGAAGAAAAGGATTAGGTGATCTTTCATTATCATCTTCAAGACATCATCTTTAGAAATTAGAAGCAAAGATACAAGGTTGATCAAGAAAGCGATCAACACACGAAGCTACAAGTTGTACCAAGTGGGATTGTGTATCCCATGGTATGGTAAGAATTTGTCAATATAGCTTTGTGAACTAACCCATGATATGTGTGTGTCGCATCTCTATGTGTGGTTAGGTATCTTTCCATGGGCATGGACCAAAAGGAAGATTTCATAAGCCCATGGTCTATGTCGTCGTCAAGCGATGTTTGTCATCTAGCTTGACGTGGAAGCTCAAGTGAAGCATCTAGATGATATCCTATGCTTGATGCTTGCCACCCTTTTGGAGATTGTGGCCTTGTGAAGATTTGCCTAAGGGTCTCTCCCATAATGGTGTATGGGGGAGCTAGTCTCTCCCATAATGGTGTATGGAGGGAGCAACTTGCAAGTCTTCATCAAGCGGAGTTTGTGCTAGCAAGCGCAATCAAGAAAGAAGATCCACCTTGAGAGAGTCAAGATCTTCATCATCTAGCTCAAGTGGAATGCTCAAGGCAAAGGTATAATCTTGATAGGTTTTCTATTTTACCGGTCTCGTGTCTTTGGGAGACCGGGTTATAGGATAGATAGTCGTACTATCAAGAGGGGTTCTCAAGTGAGTAACTCGATCGAATCGTTATGGAGAGCTCAAACCTTTGCATACTTTGCATATCATCTTTCTTGGTTCTTATTTGGCTTTTGTATCCTTTGGGTTTTAGTGCTTGTCGTGATCTTCATGACAAGCCTTGGTTTCTCGAAAACGGATTTCGTAAGAAAAACTTGTTGCATTTTCGGTGGTGAAAATATTCTGTTCATCTTTGAGAATGTTCCCACACCTTCCATGTTTGGATACTCCTTGCTGTTATCTTTCCAATGCAATTGGATTTACCTCGTTCGGAGTTCATTTGCAAAAGTTATGGGGTTTCTAGTTCAGCCTCTCTGTTTCTGAACTCAACCGGATTATTCTAGCCGGATTATTCCGGGCAACCGGATATTCCGGTTAGGATAGTTTTGGTCCTTTTTCGATACTGACATGAACCGGATTATTGGAAACCGGATTATTCGGATCAGACCGGATATTCCGGTTTGGCAATTTTCGGACCATTTTTCACACTGGCATGGACCGGATTATTTGGACCGGATTATTCGGATAAGACCGGATATTCCGGTTTGGCAATTTCCGGACCATATTTCACACTGGCATGGACCGGATTATTGGTACCGGATTATTCCAAGGGGATCGGATATTCCGGTTAAAGTCAACAGGTTTCATGCAGATCTTCAGACCGGATATTCCGGTCCAAACTTGGACCGGATATTCCGGTCCCAAATTCCTGCACAACGGCTAGTTTTTGTGGGGACCTATTTAAGGGGGATTTCTTCCCCATTGGTCCCCAAGTCTTCCAAGCATGTTTTTCCCCCTCTCTCCCACCATTGTTGACCTTGGAAAGCTTGCCCCTCTCTCAATCCCTCCTATGATTCTTGCATATCTTTGAGGGAGAAGGTAGAGAAGATCTAGATCTACATTTCCACCAATCCATCTTCCTTCTTAGTGAGGGAAACTTAGTAGATCTTGGTCTTGGAGTTCTTGGTGTTTCTCCTCCATTGTTCTTCCTCTCTTATTCCCCCATAAGCATTTGTTGCTTTGTTGGAATTTGAGAGTGAAGGATTTGAGCACTTGTGCTCTTGCCTTTTGCATCGGTTGCATCGGTTTGCTCTCTCCACGAGGATTCATGGAAGTTGAAAGTTTGTGAGCTTGTTACTCTTGGGTCTTGGACCCTAGACGACTTGTGGTGTTCTTGGGAGCCTCCAATTGAGTTGTGGATGCGTGCCCCAAGATTGTGGTGACACCGAGAGCCTCCAATTGAGTTGTGGATGCGTGCCTCGGGTTTGAAGGTTGCCAATAGTGGAAGGTGAACTAGGCCTTTGTGGCGGGGTTCATCGGAGAATAGGGTGAGGCCTTTGTGGCGTTGAGTAGGCCTTTGTGGCGAGCTCACACCCCTCCAACGAGACGTACTCCCCTTTGTGGGAGGAACTCGGGAATACATCATCGTCTCCGTGTGCCTCGGTTATTTCTATACCCGAGCTTTTTACTTATGCAATTTAAATTGTGATAGACTTCGAGCTTGAAGTTATATATCTTGCTATCACCTTGTTACTTGTCTTGCTTAGCATAAGTTGTTTGTTCATCTAGTTTACCCTAGAATATTTAGGTTGTATGCTTGTTAATTTAAACACCTAGTTTATTTCCACATTTAGCAAGCATTAACCGGAAAAGTTTTAATCGCCTATTCACCCCCCCTCTAGGCGACGTCGTTGTCCATTCAACAGGTTGCTCTGAAGCTTCCCCGGATGCGGAAACATCAGCGCCACGTTTCTTTCCACCGGCCATGGCTGACAGCACGAGCTTGAGGAGAGGAAGAAGACGAGCGCAAGGAAGAAGATGGATTGGAGACGAAGTCTGGGAAAGTTTTACCGCAGCGCAAACACCCGTACTTATACACGGAGCGAATCAATCCTATCCACTCGATGTTCCACGTGTCGCTCATCGCTGCCACCACGTGTGAAGATGAAACGAAGGGGCGGTGAACGCTGTTTCCTGCCACGATCTCAACAGAAGATCGTGCGCATTTACTGCGCGGTTTGCGTGAAAAACGGGAACGACGTCTCGTTTCCCGGTCAAAAAGCTGACCATGTGGGCCAACCCATCTGCTCGCACTCCGTCACGTCCCATCGGGAGGAAAAAAGTGCGCCATGACGTCATAGCGCGCATCACCAAGACAAAGAAGTTTCGAATGGAAAGTTCAAACACGAAAATAACTTCGTATGAACAAAACTCCTTCGAATAATAAACAACTTTTTCATGACCAAAAAAGCAAAGACCTCTTTAAATAAGAGAAAGATACCCCACACACGAAAACTCTTTCGTATAGGTGCAGCATCCCAAACATGAAAACTCTTTCATATGGGCAAAACTCCTAACACGAAAACTCTTTCGTACTGACCTTCTAACTCAAACAGTTACTCGAGTAGGCAGAACCTACCTTTTTTCACTCACATGATATTCACACATCATAAAAACCTAGATTGTTCAGCCGACTAGGCACCTGAAAGATCTCTCTTGAGGGCCTGGAATCGCACTCAAAAGCTGCGTCCTCCGGTATGGTTCCGTGTCAACAACACGAAGAAAAATCCTAGCGGACGCGCCGGGTACCCCCTCAGGTTAAGTTCGACTCGATAAGACCACAACGGCCCAGTCGTAACAATCACCTTATCGGGTTCGAGTCGGAGGTCTCGAATCTGTGTAGGCCAGATTTTTTTTTGCCCTAGTCGCAATTAATTGGCCCTGATCTCTCGGGAGAGCCAAGCTACTGTGCCGCATCCTTCTGCGATAAAAGCCATAAAAACAGGCACTTGTATTGCTCGATGCTCGAGTATGAAAACTCAATGCACAGGGTATGCGCCCTCTAAACAAGGAAACAACCAAACTTGTTATCCGCAATAAAGAACAACCGAGAAAGGTTTGACCGTCTACTCGACTGGAAAAATCCCACTCGAGCAGACACTCGGGGGCTACTGACGAAGACATGGATTCTGGACCCTGCGGGTAAGGACACCCCGTCTCAGGCCCAAGGTTAAGGCCCAAGAAGGGGAGCCCTTGGAGTATTCTAGAAGGCCCACGTGAAGCCCACCCGCACTATCTTGCGGGCTAAGTTAGGAATATGTAACCGACCTAAGGTTAGAATTCGAGTCCTTTCCGGGTAGGGTTTGAGACCTGGCCGCTCATATAAGGCCAGGAGAGCCACCTGAGGAGGACCAAGCAACAACCGCACCACCAAAGCCTTGAACTTGAGATCTACTCTCGATTCGAGCATCACCATTGTAACCGATCTATTCGTTAATACAGATCGACAAGAGGCAGGAGTAAAGGTTTTACCTCTAAGAGGGCCCCGATCCTGGGTAAATCTCGCCCCCTGTCTAGCCGACGATTCCACCAGCGCTCATGGGTTCTCCTAATCGAAACCCGATAGGTTCACCGAAGGGATTTGTAGAGTCCGAGATTCGACATCAGTATTCCTCCTCCTCGGCCAGTCACTGCATCATTTAGTCATCGAGGAAATACCTAAGCGCCCAACCTTTTTCATCTAATCCACTGCATCTGCTTCTCAATCTAGCGCTTGGATCTGAGCAAGCAAATTTTGCTTATGCACATGTTGTTGCTTTCCGTGGTTAGTGCCCCAACCTTTCAGGAATTGACGCAGCACGCTAGATTGAGCGTGCTAGAAGTCAACCGGCCCCTATAGAATTGCATGGATGTGGTCCACTCCTGCCACTTATCCAGAACCAGGGGCTTGAACTCAGTTGAAGAGAATCACCTTGTTTCAAAGAAAAAGCGCGGTGAACGCTTCACCGCACCTTCCCATGAGTCAAGAACCAGAGGGGTATGATCCGAACCAATAGTTATTTCTGCACGCAATGAAACCATCGGGAATTTGATCTCCTAGCCTAGAGACACCAAGAACCTATCAAGAACACACCTTATGGGTCTTCTCTGTTTGTTAGTCCAAGTGAATCTGTCCCTTGTTCGCTCAATTTCACGAAGGGCCAGCCGAGCTATGCAATCATTGAACAAACCCACCTTGGGTTAGTTCACATTGGAATTGATCTTATCGTTTTGGCCTCTGATCAAGTTAAAATCGCCGCCCACCACCATTGGTTCTTGGCAGCTATTAACCTTGGCTTCTAATTCCATAAGAAAACCTGCAGAAAAGGCATGATTTGTCGACATGTAAACTCCAATAAATTCGAACTTAAACATCGAAGGCCGGTGCAACATGAGGGTACTTATGAAGAACCTGCTTTGGTCCATGCTTCCTACTTCGGATAGGCTAAATCTGATACCCAATAGGATCCCCCTAAAGCGCCCCTCCGCGGCTTTCCAGTGCCAAAATAAGGGATCACCACCCTCAAGGCTCTGAAGCTTCTAGTCGGTCAAATCAAGCTTCATAGTTTCCTGTAAAAACACTATATCGATCTTCTCCTTCTTGATGCATTCCTTGAGCTGGGTTCTGCGGCCTCTGCGCCCAAAACCCCGCGGGTTCCAGCCCATGATCCTCATTGGATGCTGGCCGCAAGAGCCCGTGCTTGGCGAGCTAGGGTACACCTCAGGTTAGGTCTTAGACCAGAACAAACAACAAGGCTCAACTTTAATTTCCCAGGTTTACAGAGAGCTGCGATCGGTAACTGAAGATCCACCTCGGTGGAGGCACTCGTACCCACCTTGGTTACAACAGGAGTAGCCACAATGGTGCCCTGCTCACGTTGCCCGCGCTGTGACTCACCTTCCTTGGAACCAACCGTGGGTGCAGCAGCCATCGCAACACACTTGGCACGCGCCTCTGCAAGTTTAGCTTGGGCTACCTCTTTGGCACAAACCAGAGAAAGGGGGGAGGAGGGGGACCGGTACCCTGGAGCAGCAAAACTCATGCACGAGTCATTCGCCACACGAAGAAGATGGGAATCTGGTAAGGAGTCAAGAACCAGAAAATTAGACGCAAGATTGCGAATATGGGCATTACCTGGATCCTTGAGTGTTGCGCGACGCGACGCCTTCAACGGTATGGACTCTAGGATGGAGACCTTGCCCCCTATCGCTGCGCCGTGTGCCTGAGAGAGGGGTCACCAACGACACATACCTCCTTCCTTTAGTCACCTTGAGCCTAGCATACACAGCTTCAGAAAGGTTGGCATCAGGGCACAGAGGTGAATCCATCGGGTTCTCTGAGGGGTTCCTTCCGAAGACAGGTCTTGCAAGGAAACGTTGATGGGTGACTGTGAACTAGAGCCCGACGCCAGCGCATCAAGATCAAAAGCCACGAAGCCGTTGAGGTTGGACCCATACTGATTGAACATGATTGGATGTAGGACCGCAACTGGCGGAACCGGTGTCAACTTAGTGATGGACACATCCCTTGTATCGGCGGGGGGGGGGGGGATGATAGAGCTGCCCACCGAAGTCTTGGCTTGTAACGGAGCATCAGGAATCGCCCCCACCAGGATCGCTTGGCTCTCCTTATCAGCGTTGGCATGTTCACTGGGGCCAAGTCCCGCTTGCTGATTTTGCAGCCGACACCGACTTGCTGGAAGTTTCGTTGGTCTTCGGAAGGTATTGAGGTCCCGTGTCCTTGTTCTTCCCTTGGGAATGTTTTTAGTGACGATCGGAGCGGCTTTGGTCCTCTGTTTCATCATTTGAATCCTCCTCTGAGTCCTTGCGGGTTTGGGGGGAGGCTGGGTTGCAACATGCATAGGGTTGGCCGTACCAACCAGGACACCATCTACTTGGACCTCGAGGCAGTGGAAACCAAGCCCGTCCAGGGCATAGCCGTACCACTGGAGAGAGGGGGGTTGCTTTGCTTTGGACACCTTCCAGTAGTGTGTCCGTCCGCATCGCACACCTCGCAGTGCGTCGGGAAGTGGCATGCAGACTGGTAATGGCCTTCGCGGCTGCAGTGGTAGCAGGTGATCCCTTCATGCTTGCCTGCCGGGGAGATCAGAGGAGCCTCGGCGTGTGACGAGTGACCAGCATATTGGATCGAGGCAGACTGGACCTGTGCATGCTCAGCAGACTGGGGCTTGTACTCAGGCTTAGATCCAGCCGCGAACTTGCGAACTGTTGCCTTCTTCCACGGGGGAGGTGGAGGTGGAGGAGGTTGTGTTGATTGATGTTGCTGATGATTTTGCCCCGACGGATCTCGCGGGAAGGAGGAAGGACCGGCCTCGAACCGCTCTGGATCGGCATGGTAATGCATCTACTAGAGATGTTCTAAACACATCAGCATGCTGGACTAGAGTAGAAATGACGGGTTGAAAGCTTTACAAAGTATATTAGAGGATTACTCCCTTTATACACTTACTATAGATTTGCTAATTTTGCTCACCGTATTGAAATAGCTAAAACATCAAGAGGGTACTCCCTCCGAGACACCTTTTAATGAGCTGACACCTTTTATGCATCTACTCCCTTCATCTCAATCAATTGTCTCATGGTTTGATAAAAATGAATGTATCAAATACTAAATTATGTCTAAATACTACACTTTTGTAAAAGTTTGAGACAATTAATTTGTAACCGAGGGAGTAACAAATAACATCGCAATCCATCGCGTCCACGTGCGCTCTACACGACCACGCTGTACGTGTTGACTACCGGTCGCCAGGTGGCCTCCGTCCCCCTCGGCCGTACGCTGGTCGCCGTCCGACGTCTCCCCTCGCTCCCGCTTCCCGACGACGACAGCTATCTACCTGTCCGATCGCTCCTAGGCACCGGTCAGTCAGCCTACTTTCTTCTCCCAGATCCCTTTCCTCTCAGGTTAGCCCACATACTCTCTGCTAGGTGGAATTCACTGTGCGAACCGGGGTGCTGCTCTCAGGGTAGCGCCGGCGAGGCCGATGCGTGGGCGTGGGCGGGGCATCCTCGCCGCCGCCGCGGCCAAGATTGGGCCCTCGTAAAAGCCAAGATGTGCGGCGCAACACGTGCTGCTTGCTCGGTAAGGTAAATTTCGTGAGCATGTCATCTCCCTCTGTTCCAGTTTCAGAGTTGAGCAGTCTGCTTGCTTGTGCTGCCTGTTAGATCTGCATAGGTTGCCATCGTCTTGGGCGGCGTTGCAGCCACATCTGAAATCCGAAATCTTAGGCACACTGATGCGTTCCTTGCAAATTACTCCTCTCTCGCTGGAGCTGCCACAGCCAACCGAACCGACGACGATCCTTCATCTCTGAAATTCCAAGTTGGCTGTGCTAAATTATATTTTACAAGTGGTAAACATGGTATGATTGTCCCTGAAATGTTTCTGCGGCTACACCAGTATGTTTTTTTGGTTAGCTGCATATGAACAATCGGGACAAACTATCAGTTTGGTGTCAGGACAAACTTTCCTTTCCTGGCCCTTGTGGACTCTTTTTCCCCAACCACGCGGCCTTTTGGACTCTTTATATGTTTTCGACACATTTTTGTAGATACAAAAACTAACATAACATTAGTAGTACTTCCACCCTTTCTTCATGTTTATCTCTTACTGATATGTGTGTCATTCTTTTGTCAGGGCTTACTTAGGATTCATCCTGTACACTCATTGTTTATCTTTTCTTTCACAGACTTTTGCAACACAATTGTGTGCTCTGCTTGGTCAGGTAAATCTCCGCCAATATCACGTCGCCCATGTTCTATTTTCAGAGTTGAGGGCTCTGCTTGCTTGTTCCGTGTCTGTTAGATCTGTTTGATTTGTGCTGTTGGTTTCAGCACTTCTGGGGCCATAGATAGGTCGCCATTTCTGAGCCCGCACTGTGATTGCAGCCACATCTGAAATCATGGAATCCTGATCAATACTTGGCACATTGCCAACCGAACTAGTACGATCCTTCATCTCAGAAAGTTCCAAGTTATATATGTTTCACAAAAGGTCATATAATTGTCCCTGAAAATATCCTGCTACACCACCGTCTTATATTTTTGTTCTCTGCATATGAACAATCAGGACAAATTATCAGTTTATTGTCGAGACAAACTTTCCTTTCGTGGCCTTTTGGACCTTCTTCACAGAACCATACGGCATTTTGGACCTTTTTCCCAGAACCATGCGGCCTTTAGGACTTTTAGCAAGGACGTGTAGTAGAGAAAATATCTAGCAGGCTGGTAGCATAGTCCATGCTTCACATCACAAGGAAACATTCTTTGGATGGCTTCTTGTTCTGCTGTGACCTGTGGAGCTCCTCTTACACCGGGATGTTTTGATATAGGAAAGTCATCTGGGACTTGGTAAGCTAATATAGTACCTTTGCCCATTTATATCACCCTTTTGAGATTGCAATATGGACTTTCTGGTTGAGATGCTCTTCTTAGCTGATCATGTCTTTAATTTATTGGGGCCCTTTGTTACCGTTTGAGTTCAGTTGTCGGATATGATATTCGATGATCATGGATTAGTCCTTCTTTCTTAGAGGTTTTATGTTTTAGTAAAGCGTCAGGAGAAAACAATAGATTTCTTCAAATCATCCTTGTCTGTAGAACAGACTAATTGCAGCTAACTTTTCGTATATCTTTCCCATTTAGAATTAGAAGGGTTGTTTATGTGTACTCAACCAAACTATTGCTCTTCCTGTCGTACTTTCTCTTGTCAGAATGTTCTCTACACCCTATTTTTCAGATTTGGAAACTGACATAATAGCAATTGCACTTTGATCCCTTATTTATGTTCATTTGTATACTGGTGTGTGTATCATTCTTGTCAGGATTTGCTTAGGATTTCAGTGTGTAAACTCATGTTTATCTTTTCTTTCAGACTTTTGCAACTAGTACTGTAAACTGAACGGCCACTTGGGTTTATACCTAGTAAATCAATCATGTCAGACTGTGCCAGGACTAGATTCAATGAGAAAGAAGACTTTCAAGTTGTTTTGGGCAAAGGAAATCCTGGAGAGTTGTCGTGCCAGCAGAACACCAGGTGGATGGCGCACTGGACCAGAGCAAGCAGGAGTGCATATGGCAAGAGCTGTATCCCTTTGGAGGATGCCAACAATAGCACTTGTACAAAAGATTCTGAGACTTCACTCTTTGAGCTTAAGAGATCTAGTGTGGCTGAAAGGCTAATGTTGGGAGGAAACTATGCAGGAATTTCCATGGAGAACGTGCAGCAGTTAAACTCTAACATGTCGGGTGTGGCGCATGATGTTTGGCAAGAAGCTGAGCAGAAGAGAATTGAACTGCAAGATGGGTCTTTTCAAACTTCTATGGTGCAGATGCAGAGACATGAGGATTTCTATGCGAAGACAGTAGTATCAGAAACACTTTCTGTTAGCAGGCTTCAAGATGTACCCTTGGATTTTCAGCAACTTGCGAACTCAGACGAGAACCTTGATTCACAGTGGAACCAGTTACCTATGTTGTCAATCAATCAAAAAGTCGACAGTATACTCAACCCAAGACGAAGATCTGCCGCCGGTACTATGTTCGATGATCTTTTTGTGCCACAACAAACTCCGAAGCTAAGCGTGGCTCCATCCGACTTGATGGGATTCTCGCATCAGGAATATGAGCTGCAGTCTCATCCAAGAACTGACAGGATCATGGATCATTGCAGACCTACAGGAGGCATCATACGTCTCCGAGAAGACCCTACCGATCTCACTTCTGATCCTGCAGGGAAGAGACTAAAATATGGTAATAACTCATCCTCAGATTGTCTGATAGATGAGCAGGATACATGTCACTATTTTGCAAACCCAAATCAGGAGCCACTCTGGAAATCTAGTGAGAAGATATTTAACCTTTCTGACAAGGGCCAGAGTGTTGTAGGTGCCTCTCAGAATCAGAAGTCAAGAACACCGGCAGGACTCCATGAAAGACAACCACTGGTGAAATTTGCAGATTCTAGTGAAGAAAAAAGTCCATATTTATTTGAAATGCTGACAACACCTTCCAAATTACAAAGCCCGTACTCGACAGATTCACTGTATTCAGGAATACCTAGTGGTTTTGGAGTTTGCTTCTATGGCCCAAATATTGGCAACCATCTGGTTGGAGATCAAAAAAAATTCTCACCTAAAACTGAAAAGTATGTGTCAGCAGGTGAGAGATAGTCTCCAACATAATAATACAATATTATCTACGAATGTCCTTTAGCATACAACGGTAGCAAAAACTTGCTTCATGTCATTGTTGTTTATGTCATAGCGTGTGGTCTGGGTAATGGGAAGTCCGAAGTATCAGTTCAATAGTATCACTCACAATTTTTGTTCTTCCGTTTTGCAGGCATTACCTCATCGTTGGCACAAAAGGTACTACCTGTGTACTTTATTACTTGGCATCCTAAAATCCATGCTGTCAAACTTTAAGTTGAATTAATTTCTACATAAAAATCACACAGTAGGTTTAATATTTTTGGAATTATTATAATTGTGGCAGTACATGTTAATGTAAAGTTGTACACAATAGCGGTCAAAGTAGCATCTTGAACATTTAAAAAGGTCGAAAATGTCAAGTAAAAAAAACTACAATGGTATCAGAGTTTAACTTGCGTATCACTCAAATGTCCTGTCTTAGGCAATATGCATGAAAATAAATCACTACGAACTGTTTTTGCTTGGAACTATTTTTTTCATATATCAAAGTGGATATATAAAATTCATAAGCTTTTCTTTCTTGCATAGAACTTTTCTCATCATGCTTATGCTCAGTCTGCACTTTGTATGCGCTCACCTGTTGCTTCATACTGCTATTCGATATGTCAATTCTTCAAACCTGTATATAGTTAGTCTTGGACCTGTATTGGTTAATTCATGCTGGGAAACTTAACCTCTTATTGATATTTGCATTTACGAACAAATGAACTACAGGACAAGGGCTGCGCGGAAGAGGCAAAAGAGCACCTGGCAACACTGTCCATCAACGGATCACCAGGACGCAATGAAGAAAGCGGATTACCTAATGTCAACCAAGATATTTCTTCGAAAGAAGATTTTTACACGCCGGAAACAGAAATCATGGACCTAGATCTCCCGCCATCTCAACAAGGCAGGACGAAGAGCGCAACTCAACCACCGATGATGGGCACCGATCCAGGCCACAAGTGGCTCAAGCGGCTGTGCCATGACGTCGCAGGCCCTGGTTCGAAGAGGCCGAAAACCGGAGACTGCAGTCCGGTTGGAGGAGCAGGTGGCACCGACATCGAAAACGACCATGTCGCAGCGAGGAGCGTCCACTGCTGGTTAGGAAGATTGTGCAAGGGTGGACGTGCTGCCCTGGTCTCGCACGAAGGTCTGGATCAGAGAATGCAGAAGCCTGATATCCCAGCCAGAGATCTCAGAGGCCATTTCCCGAGCATCAAGGCGATGGCGATGATGGGGCGGATGATGAGCAAGGTCCGGCCGCTTGATCGCCAGCGGAAGGGGCCTTGGGTGATGTGGAAGACTGAGGGAGCCTGAGTTAGACCTGAGTGAGAGTGAGTGACTAGCTTTTTTTTTTTTTTTTTTTGACTTGAAGAGTGGCTAGCTGCTATGCTTTACTTCTTGTTATGTGATGTTGAATGTGGTAGTGTGGTTAGCTCCAAATAATGCAAGGTGTATATATACACTACTGTATATGTATGTGAGTTCTGTCAGGTATAGCTAATATATATACACGAAAATAAATCACGTACGAACTGTTTTTGCTTTGAAATGTCAAGTTTCTGTTTTCTAATGAGAAAATGGGTAGTGGCAACTAAGGTTAGAGCAAAAACGATGTGGATTTTCCCAAGAAAATATACCACTAAGAAAAAACCCTTTCTAATCTACTCAATAAATTGTCCCTTTTGTAACCAAGTGTAAATTAAATGGTTGAACAGAAATTTCATAGGATTCACATGGAAAATTAAATCCTAAAGTTCATTTTCAGATACTTGTGAATCATAGAGGAGTTCACATCACAAAGACGATGGAGACATCTTATCTTGCTGAGACCCGTTTAAATCGAAAAGCCCAAAACCCGCTAAGAAATATGCCCACCCTGTTTCGGTGTTTCCCTTTCTCCCCTCGTCCACCTTATCCGTCACCGAAGCAGGCCCAAAACCTCTCACCCCCATCCATGGCGCCACCGCGCTAAACCCCCGCATCAATTCAGCCAACCACCGCCCGCCTCTATGGCGCTCTCCGAGCTCCCCCTCCACCACTCCTTCCGCCTCGCCTCCCGTCCCCACCTCCACCTCCTCCCGCTCCGCCTCCTCTCCTCCTCTCGCTCCGCCCCCTCCCACACCGCCGCCACCTCCTCCGGCGGCAACCGTGCCCCTCCCGCCCCCAGCCGCGGCGGTGGCGGTGCGCCATGGATGCAGAAGTGGGCACCCGCGGACCCCTCCGCGCCGCCGCCCGCCCCCTCCGCGGGGCCTTCCCCCACCACCTCCATCGACCGCATCGTCCACCGCCTCCGCAACCTCGGCCTCGGCACTGACGACGAAGAACCATCCTCCGCCTCCGCCACCGCACCCCTCGACGGCAGGGAGCGCCTCGGCGACCTGCTCGACCGCAGCTGGGCGCGCCCCGACCGCCAGTTCGTCGTCGCCGCCGACGAGGACGTCCTTCCGTGGGAGAGGGACCAGGATAGCGACGGCGGGAGGGGGGACGACGGGGACGGGGTCAAGCGGAAGCGGGTCAGGGCGCCCTCGCTGGCCGAGCTCACCATGGACGACGTCGAGCTGCGGCGCCTGCGCGGCATGGGCATGACCCTCCGGGACCGCATCACCGTGCCCAAGGCCGGGGTCACGCAGGCCGTCACCGAGAAGATCCACGACGCCTGGAGGAAGTCCGAGCTCGTCCGCCTCAAGTTCCACGAGGACCTCGCCAACGACATGAAGACTGCCCATGAGCTCGTCGAGGTACCGCCCCTGCTCTCAAACAAAAGCAATGTGGTATTGTCAGTGTTCAGTTTAGTTCTCGGTTCAGGCAATTGAGTTTGGGCTGTTATGTTTATTCTGGTGAATTTGATGTTACTCATGTGAAGCTAGATTTCTTACATGGTGTTTGTTTAAATTGATCAGCGGCGTACAGGAGGATTGATCATATGGAGGGCCGGGAGTGTTATGGTTGTCTACCGGGGGAGCAATTACACGAGGCCTCTGAAATCTCAAGCTCCGGATGGTACCTCATCACCAAGGAAAGCAGGAGATACTACATTGTTCATCCCTGATGCCTCGAGCACCTCTGAGAATGATAATCAGGGGAAGGATTTGACTGCGCAACACGATATTATATCCAGATTGGATATACACAACACAGATGACATGACGGAAGACGAGCTGGAGTTCAATCAAATGCTTGACGAGCTGGGCCCTCGTTTCGTGGACTGGTGGGGAACAGGAATTTTACCTGTGGATGCCGACTTGCTGCCTCAGACGATTCCAGGTTACAAAGCGCCATTTAGACTCCTTCCGACTGGAATGCGTACATCCCTAACCAACACAGAGCTGACTAATCTGCGAAAATTAGCGCGGAACCTCCCTTGTCATTTTGCTCTAGGTATTGCTTTTTGATAGCGTGAACATCATTTCCTCATCATAGCTTTTACTGTTGGCATTAAATACCTGCTTATAGCTTCCTGAACTTCATTGAAGGGAGAAACCGGAATCATCAAGGCCTGGCCGCGGCTATTGTTAAGCTTTGGGAGAAGAGTTTGGTTGTGAAAATAGCTGTCAAACGTGGAATCCAGAATACAAATAATAAGCTAATGTCAGAAGAAATAAAGGTTTGAATACCATTATGCTGTTGTTCCCTCTCATTGACAGGCATGCCTATTTCACTAAAGTTACCTTGAAAAATCTCGTTCTTGCCAGACTGTTTTTGGTCCTTAGTAGCTAAGCTGAATCGCGAGTGAGTATCATCTAAAGACTTTTATGGCATGAACAGATGCAACTAAAATATTGTCCAAGACAAGTTATAGAGAGTTCATTTTTGTCCTACCAGTCTGACGAAATTGATTTATGTTTTTACTATCCAAAGCAATATCAAGAGTTCCTAATGACCACCAGAACTCCACGCAAGTGAACATCTAGAAAACATTAACCCGTGCCCAGCACTTACTGAATTGTAAAACATCAGTAACGAAATTGTGCAACACATGATAGAACTTGCTTCCTAGTTTCTGTATAAATAAAGCCCCCTTACTAATGAAGTGCTCTCATACAGCATCATGCTTCAGTAAGAGCACCGTTGAGACCTTGCATACTTTACCATTATGTTTCCATGTTAAATTTTGCGTTGAATTCAAAAGCATCCCCCCAAAAATCATTTCTGTTGTACTAGAATTGCTTTAACCTCTTCAAGCTCTCATGCATTTCCATTATCTTCCCATTGTTCATTCAGAATTTAACAGGGGGTACCCTGCTTCTTCGAAATAAATACTACATTGTAATATATCGTGGAAAAGACTTCCTCCCAACATCAGTTGCAGCTGCCTTGGCAGAAAGAGAGGAGTTGACAAAAGATATTCAGAATATAGAGGAGCAGAGAAGATATACTTCCATTGTACACTCTCCGGAGGACGGTCTTGATGGGCATGCCCTCGTAGGAACTCTTGCTGAATTTCAGGAGGCACAAGCCCGTTGGGGAAGAGATGTAACTTCCAGGGAGCAGGAAGAAATGAAAGAAGCGTCCTTAAGATCAGAAAAGGAAAAGGCTTTCAGAAGGCTCGAACACAAGTTTTCCATTGTAAGCAATTTATATATATCGTTCTTAAGTAACTGTAGCTTCAGAAGGCAAAGTAGGGTTCTAATTAAACTTGATTATTTCATTTTGAGTGTACATGCCATTGTATTGAAATATTTATTATGTATTGATCTTGTACTTATGAGGTTGAGTTTACTTACCTTTTCTAGGTACGCAAGTATGACATGATCTTATGTCCTTAGTTGTTTGTTCTTACTTGATTTCATCTTCAAATATACAGGCTCAGGCAAAAATACATAGAGCAGGGAAGTTATTATCAAAGATTGAAGCTTCTATGATCCTTGCGAACCCATCTGATGACCGAGAAATGATTACAGACGAGGAGAGGTCTGTTTTCCGTAGAATTGGTTTGAAAATGAAAGCCTATCTGCCTGTTGGTAAGTTTCTTGAAAAATCAACTTTGAACATGGTTAACCATTTCTATTGAGTAATTTATTTATTCTCCTTATTTATGTTAGGAATCCGCGGTGTCTTTGATGGTGTCATTGAGAATATGCACTTGCACTGGAAGCACAGGGAAGTTGTCAAATTGATTACAAAGCAAAAGACCTTAGCCTTCGTTAAGGAGACAGCACGACTTCTAGAGTATGAGAGTGGTGGTATACTAGTTGCAGTTGAGAGAGTTCCGAAGGGTTATGCTATTATCTTTTACCGTGGAAAGAATTATAGGAGACCTATAAACATAAGGCCTAGAAATCTCTTAACAAAGGCTAAGGCATTGAAACGTGCAGTTGCAATGCAACGCCATGAGGTAAGTTCACCATGAGAAAAGTGGAGTTTCCTCTATATTGGATTTTCATAGAAAAGTTTACTCATGACTTGTCGTGCAGGCCCTCAGCCAGCATATAGATCAACTGGAAAGAAATATGAAGCAGATGAAGCTTGATTTGGTATGTAATTTTTCTATAAATCAAAGTGCTCCCTCCGTCTCGTATTAATCGTCTCAAAGTTGAACAAAAGTGGATGTATCTAGACATATTTTAGTGTTAGATACATCCACTTTTGTCCAACTTTGAGACAATTAATATGAGACGGAGGGAGTACTTCTATGTGCATTAAGACAATATTCTTATGTTAGGCCATACTCCCTCTGCTCATAACTGGCTTACTGTCCTTTAATTTTCTTTAAAAAAAATGTGTAATTTGTTATTTTAGTTGTAAAGAAAAAGATAACATCACTATTATTTCGCTTTGCTAGCAAGGCAATAGCAGATAAGCAGTCTGGCAGATTTTCACAATCTAGCTGCAAGCAACCCATGTCTATATTCACTTACGTATTCAAAATAGTTTTGAAGCAACCTAATATAATCAGTGAGGCATATAAGAACTCACACTAGTATTATACATCCTATCTGAGTTCATAGTACAGCTCGTTCAGTGATTAATGGTTTGCTGATGTCACCTGAAATAAAATAGGGCATGGAGGACTATGATGAGCAGGACGAGGATGGATCAGATTCAGAAGACGAAGGCAATGCAGCAATGTCTGGAAGCTATGACGAGGTATCCATCCTGTTAAACCCGATCCTTTTTTCTTTTCTTATAAACCACCATGAAAGTCATTCGCTTGTTTCATGGGTCCAGGACCAAGACGATTTCGATGAATCAAGCGATGAAGATGAATTCGGAGACTGATGATGAAGACGGAGGTGGCGGGACTGATGGCTAGAATGCAATTTTTGATATGAAGTTCTAGGGTGACGTTTATCTCTAGAGTTATATTGCAGTCCGTCGGGCATGCTTGGTAAGGATAATCGATCTGCTTTTCCCCCTACAAGATCCTTTGGGTTCTCATAAAGCCTCGTGTGAAATGCATCTTTTTTAGTCCGCATTGTCATCTCTCCTCCCAGTGTATGAACATCTCCAGCCCGAATGCAAATATGCAAATGTTGATAGGTTGACCTGTTGTGCAGTAACCAAGAGGATCCCGCGGGTGGACTCTGATGATGATCGTATGTCGGCTTCTCTTGGCTGTGATGCTGGTCTGTACTCCCTTTGATATCCGTCGTAGCAAAATGATTGTTGGGATCTGCCTCTCATGTGTCAGCTCTAGGCTGGGCAGAGTGATCCTGAATAGCTTTGTTTTTCGTTTCTTTTCTTTTCCATTTCTGGTAATTGTTTTGTACGTCCCACTTGTATTCGGGGACCGTGGGAGTGTATAGCCTACCCTGGAGGCGGAAATCACGATGCAAAATGAACTTTCCTGCTGCAATGAAATATAGTAGAGCAGAGTAATTTAGATCGACATATCAATATGAAGTAACGGCTGTTCGGTACATTTCGGTTTGGCGCTCATGCACACTCTGTACTCCCTCTGTTCGTTCTTAGCTATAAGATGTTTTAACTTTTTTTCTGAATCAAATGTACTGTATATGAACATGTTTTAGAGTCTTTGTTCACTTATTTCTATGTATGTACTGTAGTCTATATGGAAATATCCAAAACAAATTCACCATCCTGTTGAAAGTTGAAACTGAAGATGGAACTAAAATTACACCGACCAGCACTGTGTGATGACATTTTTTTTTTCTGGAACAGAGACGACAAGAGAGTTTGTTAAGCAGAAGAAACATCGCTGTTTGCAGCACCGGCACTACACGTACGAGTGCTTCTCCTGCCCGCTTACCTTTGTCTTGTCCGCATTATGTTCTGGCGCTGGCAGCCAGGAACATGCCAACGCACAATGACTGCTGCCTCCTCCACTGATCCCTACTCATAAACTAAGACCACTTCTGGATAACACTTCACCTATTCCATCCAACTCTCTTTTACCAGTACTTTATTATTCGTTCCTCCCTTTCCATGACTTCTTTTCCCCTCTCCTTTGGGGAGTCAATGGTGTTCTTACTTCTTACTCTAGTTGAACTACTAGTGCTTAGTATAAACAAAAACAAAAAACTATAGGAGATCAGTACAAGTAGTGAGGTAATGCCTGCAAAACAGATAATGCGCGCTACTTTATCTTATCATCATTTTGCTAATTACTTGACCAGTGTTTCTTCGACACTTGATGCTGATGCATGCTCAATATTTGACGCCCTTCCACTGAATTTTAGTACGTACCTAGCTATGCGTGGTCGTCACAAGCCACGATATCCATATTCTACTCCGACCATGCTTTCTTTTCTTTGGCAGCTTGCGGTGACTTAAACTGGAGCCGGTGAATCGACTGGAAAATCATGAAGCTAGCGAGATATGATTCCGCGGAGTGGCGGCGATGCACTATATATCAATTTATTTTCAAGGAAAATCAACAGGGTATAGAGTATCGCTAGTTGAAGACACTAACTTGCCAAATGCCTCCAGGTTAATTGGCCGAGCGCAAATTACTGGGCCCTTCGCAAATACGTCTACAATGTCAATGTCGAGTGCTCATAAAATATACGTACTCGGCAAAACATTTGATTGCCAAGTATTTTATCAACCGAACTCAGCAAACTCATCACTTATGCCGAGTGTCAGAGTGGGGCACCTGGATAACAAGCAAACACTAGGTAAATGGATGACCACGTGTCCCCGCACCACACCTAATACGAAATTGACAGCGCCATGCATTTTGTCGGGTGCACACGCATAGGCACTCGAGAAACACCCTAACATTAGTGCATGCCGAGTATCCTCTGACATGCACACTACACAAACATTTGAACAAATTATACGAGAATGCTTTTTTCCCCCAAATTTTAGTTGTCCTCCTTCCTTAGTTGGCATGCTAAACAATAGTGGCAAAAGGAGTTTTCAACTTTTTGTCACATTTTTTTTTTCATTTTCTAGGTGACATTTTTTTTTGGGTGAAATAAGTGTAAAGGATATGATGCAAAATGGCATTGTCCAATTTTTACACAAACTAAATCAGATTGGATGGCCAATCGGCAAGCACTACGATTTTTATCTTTTTCTAGCTACTTTCACTCATTTAAGCAATTTTGGTCGATTTCTTCAAAATAACTCAAATTTGAACTATAAGTGTGCGATAGTTCGCTCTAGAAATTAGCAAAATTATTTTAAGCAAGTGCAAAAAAATGGTGCAAAACGGCACCTCTTCATTTTTCGCAGAAAATAGACCATATTTGATTACCGTTTTTCAAGTATTAACAAATTTGTGGGTTTCTAACTATTTTCGCTCATTTAAATACATATCGACCAATTTCTCCAAACTAATTCTAATTCAAACTACAATGAATGGGACGATGATGGATCAGATTCAGAAGTCAAAGTCAATGCTGCTGTCTCTGCAAGCTATGATGAGGTATCCATTCTGTTAAATCCGATTCTTCCCGTTTCAAGAGCGTCGAGCTATTTCGCTTGTTTCATCGGTCCAAGACCAAGACGACTTTGATTAGTCGAGCGATGAAGATGACTACGGGGATTATGAAAAGGATGAATGTATAGTACGCAAAAATTTTTTTTGATATGAAGTTCTAGGTTCATGACGTTTATCTCAGGTTGTAATCGCGGTCCATGGGGCATTCTTTGTAAAAGCATGTTCCTATTTTTTTCCCTTCCTACTGTATCCTTGGGTCTTTTCCTGAAACCTCGCGCGGATTTCATCTCTCGAGTCCGTGTTTGGGATCTGAAGGCGACGTTGATAGGTTGACCTGCTTTGCAGGGACCAAAGAGGGTCGCCTGGCCGATGGACCTTGATGATCGAGATTGTATGCCGAATTCTCTTGGTTTTGTTGTTGGCAAGGAATGAGTTGGGATCTGCCTTTCAAGTTTCAGTAATAATACCGAGCAGAATAATTTAGATCAAAAGATTAGTGAATACCTAGCTGCTTGAGGTCATCAAGCACACACAGAGCCTCAAGGATTATCCGCTATAGCCAAAACTGGAATGCCGTATAAAATTACACCGACCACCAGTGTGTACTATGCGATAAACTTCTTTTCTGGAGCAGAAACGACGAGGATGAGCATATGGATCACAAAATGAAATGGCCTGGAACAGAGCAAGGGGTCCAAGCAGGAGAAGCAACACTGCAGCACAGGCGCAGTCTTCCTGCCAGCTTAACTTTGTCGGCATTACGTTCTGGTGAGCCAACCTGCAGGAACACGCCAACGCATCGGCATGACGCCTGCCTCCACTGATCCCAACTGACCAAGACCTATTCTGGATAATAGTTGACCTGTTGGATTTGAATAACGCAAGCCTCTCCTTCCAAGCATTTTCTTCTTCTTTTGGGAGGGAGTCAATGGTGTTCCTAAGTGGATCTCCAGTAGAGACACAAATAGACAGTTCAAGCAGGCGTTGATAGGCCACCCTTTATCGTCGTCGTCAAGTGGCCAATCATTTCCGACCGGAGTCTTGGCCGTGCAACTTTTATATGCTTGCTGGTGCTGCCATACAAGATCAGTCCAACTAGTAGGAGGTAATGAACCCCCAGATATAATGTAAAATATTGCTAATAGATTTGAGTTATATACATTTTTTTACGGACGGTGTTAGTTCACTTCAAAATTGCTCCCTCCGTTCAATTTTATAGAACATTTCCAGCCGTCGGTGTCACAAGGACGTTTTTCTTTGACGAAATTAGCGCCGACCGTGGGCTGCCGACGCTAAATTTCACCGTGGGGGCGCCGTCTCCCAGCCGTGACCCTAATGGAATAAGACGAAATTACACGAAAATTCGAAAGAACTACAAAAAGATGAACGTTTGATCAAATTTTAATCGATTTTATTAAAGTGGTCAAAATCTAGGCGATTTGTACAAACCGGCTAGTTCATGCCGAGGGCCTTGTAGATCTGGGAGTAGTCACCACCGTCGTGATCGGCGTCACTCCGCAGCTTGGCCTTCGGGGCACGGCTAGAAATCTGCCCTAGGTCGCCGACGTGCGCTTCTGGCGACGGGATAGGGAGGGCGCAATCGTCGTCGGCGTTGTCGGAGAGGACAACAACATCGGAGCGTGCCATTCGTTGATGATGATGTTGCTGCTCCGAGTTTGGCGACACGGCGGCGCTTCCCCTGGCTCGGCCTTGATGATGGCGAGAGGGGCTGGAGGAGCCGCGGACGATCGACGGCGGCGGCGGCCATCCCTCTGCGCAACTTCCGCTCGATGTGGGCGAGGACGGCTGCGTGAGTGCGCCCGGGTTCGCTCCTACGGATACGGCGGCCTTGGGCGTTGTTGCGCCCCGACACTGGGCCGCCAGCGGGGAGCTCCGCCAACTCCTCTTTGTAGCGCTCTTGGGAGCATGCTGTCCAGGCAGTGGCGCTGACTGGATGCCACTATGGCTTGCAACGGATGTCCTCGAGCAGGTCCTCCCTAATCTACTCGATTTCGGCGGTATGCTCAGGGCAGGTCGACGGCGGAGGCACACGGATGCCGTCTGCACTGAGCCGCCATGTCCTTAGAGCGCTCATGCGGGGCTGCGTGTGGAAGTTAATTTGCCAGGTGTAGCAGCCGGGCCTCCCACAGGTGGAGCGTGCGGCTGCCGAAGCTATTGGCGGCCGCGCCGTCGAATGGGGACCCGTAGACCATCACGAAGGTGGGTGAGAGAAGGTAAACGAGGATGGCAAGAAGGTTGACCAGAATGGCGAGAAGGATGCAGCTCCGGGGCCGGGATGGTGGCATTATGTACCGGCGAGCGAGCTGCGAGCGGGATAGTCGAAGCGACAGTGGCAGTGCCATAATTCCGCCGCTTAGACCGATTGGACTGCTCGGCCGCGCCATGTGGCATTTGGACTAACCAGCGTCGTCAATGCGCGTGTGAACCGAAGCGATGAGGACGATCGAGTTCTGTCTCGCTGACAGGGCGAAGCCGATGGCGAGGAAAATGACCGTGCTTTGTTTTCACGTCTTTTTTCCTTTCCGCCGGCTCCCTGTCTGTCCCCCTCCATGCTGGGTTCGGGCTAGGTACGCCGGCTCAATTTTTTGGTCCAGAGCGACGCTATTCGGTCTTGTGTGGACGTGGCTGGGCAAAAAATTGAGCGCCGGCGCAAAAAAAAAAAAGACTCCTGCGGGTCTCCTGGGGGCGGCTGAAGATGCTCTCATTGTTTTGATTTTGATCACATATATAGTAAAATGAGTGAATATATGCATAAAATAAGTATAGATTCACTTATTTTACAATATATAGTTTAAAATTAAAATGATTATAAAAGTGAACGGATGGAATAATAGAGTGTGTCAAGTAATAGTAGGATACGATCAGTACGACTAGCCAGTAATCTACGCTACTTTACTTTTTTTTCGAAATCACGCTACTTTACATCCTTTCGCCAGTTAGTGATCAGTAATCAGCAATCTCAGCTAAACCGGACACGCCCCTGCTTCAGAGTTCCTTTGTTAACAGATTGTTCCGACCAGTGGACGTTCGACAGTCTTGATGTACCTTTGATACATATGCACGCTAGACGTGGTCGTCAGTCGTCACAACTCACGACATGGATATTCTACTCCGACATGCTTGTGTCGACGCACGTAATCCAAGGCACTTGTCACCTAAAATATTGCTATTTGAGGACATGACGTAGTGACAAAACATAATTTAACCGTACGTGCAGAAAATATCTGACAAAATGGCTTGGATCAACTGCAGCTATCAAACCTAGCACGCTCCACACCGATTAGCTATGGATAGATAGATATCACGGTGGAGTGACCACTACGTACAAAAATATGGAAAAAACAATCTCGCCAACTTTCTACGTACGCATGTTAAACCCAGACCATTAATTAATTAACCGTATGACGGTGCTTGATACAGACGGAGGAGCTTGAGATATGCACATGAGTAATTAAGTTGTTATTTTTTTTCTCATTTGTTTATGTTCGTGCGTGCCTTCTTCTTGATCAGTGAAAGGCACGTGAACGGACGACGACGATCGATCTTGCAAAATGGCTGCCCGGTTTTGATTCCTGTCCGAATTGAAGTGGCCGAACAAAACAAATTGGGCCGTATAAAATCAGAATGTCGGCGTACTTCTTTTCGGACGAAATGAGCTAAGGTTCCGAATTGACGCTTCTTCCATAGCTAACACGCACCATATATTCTCACGTCACGTAACAGCGGTCACCACGTCCGTGATCGCATCATATCTCTCCCTTTTGATATGATCAGATCTGGCTGATGTAATTAACGGCACCGATTTTCACAAGCATTCCGTAGAATTTGTTTGCCAAACAATTCAATCCCAACCTTAAAAGAAAAAAAAATTAAATTCGAGCACAAATTCATAAATTACGATGGAGATCCTGGTTTATATAGCATGCCGTGTCCTTGTGTGAATATGAGTAGTTCTTGCAGATATAAGTAATGAGAGGAGGCAAAGGTTTTGCCGCTCTTCAACAAAAAAAAATGCAGTCTCTATTAATTCAGGACAAGGCTTCCTCCCCCTTTCCGCCGCCGAGACCGCCGGTTCCCCTGCCCTCCTCCAGATCATCGTGATAGGCGTGTAGATAGGTGTGGGATTAGTGAGTTGAGCGTTGCCGTTTAGTCAATGGCGGCGGCGGCGGCGTTTCCAATAAGATATTCAGAGCTCCAGCCCCTTCTCGACGGCGGCCTACGGGGTGGCGTCGGGGAGCTCTCGGGAAGTTGTTCCAACCATGGTCGACGAGGCGACAACGACGGCTATGGCGTGGACTTTTGTCCTCCGGTCTTGTCTCCGTTTCGACGACGCTCACTCCGATGTCGGCGGGAGGCTTGTGAGGTTTGTTTAGGTGCTGGCTTGTGTGTGTCGTCCTTGATGATGGCATGGGCGTCTGAAAGAAGGTGGCGGTTCCGACGATTGGTTCGTGGTCGAAGGAGGGTGTATCCATAGGTTGTTGTCCTTGGCGTGGTCAAGGGCGCTTGCTGGTTCTAGGGTTGGTGATTTCCAGGGCGTGTCCCTAGCCTACGTTTCTTCAACGGCAATGAACTTGTCCGGTGTGGCGGGTGGCAGATGAAGTTCATGAAGCACAAGGTTGCGAGGGGACTACACCGACCTAGGGTGTTCTTCGGCAGCGGCCGTTTCTTGTGGTGTGCTTGGGTGGTGTTGCCGGTATTGTTGATCTTCTTGGAGTTGGGCTATGCTTCGGTGTCTCCCCCTTCCCAAAACATAAAAGGGCAGTACCGTCCTTTATTACAGTTAATTAATGTTAATTAGTTGTTAATCATATTAGACTTCGCCGGGCTTGTGAAGCCCATACAATGACCATACGGTCATATGTATACTAACTAGAAATCTGCCCGAGAACTGTCCGATGTAAAAAAAAAGCGATAACCATGTAGCTCTACTATAGGAAAGCCTCACATACATGAGAATATTTTCTTGGATGCCAACACAAAGCTCAATTAGTCGGTAATGACTATTGAATAGTTTGTCAATGACCATCATACCTTAATTACGAAGGGGTATGGAGCGATCTAGCCGTTAATGTATTTTAGTTTGGTTAGGGAGAGACACCGAAGCAGAAGCTCGTGGAGTTTCCGTTCATGGTGTGTGTGTTCGTGTCTTGTATCTCCATGTTTGGATTTTAACAACGCACCTATCTTCAAATAAAAATGACGACCAAACTCACTAATAAACATTTTTTTCTGCAACGTGAACAAATTTAGATCTTGTACCCTATCTAATCGACACTACTTGTTAGGTCGCCTCCAAGTTGCAAGAATTTTGACCTTGACTTTTGTGATATTCGCTTCCACTTTTCTGACATTTATAGGTGCCTCTCCTCTCATTTTCGTTCCATCTCACCCCTCCAGATCTCGACAATATATTCCCGATTAAGTTGGTTTTCCAGCCAAGTTTTATGCTCATTAATTAACGTCGCCAGATCGCGGCAAATATGCCGATCGAATTGACAAGAACCTGCAAAAAAAGAAAAAAAAAGATTGGCAAGAGTAAGCTCTCATGACGACGAGGTATCAAATTATCAGTCCATCACTCGTCCCAGTACTGGGCGTGGAGAGAGACGAGCAAGTAGATAGCCATGCAAAATTTGTCAAATGTTCTCCGCGTAAATGGTGAAGAGGGCACAAGTCCTGGCGTATCTCTGGTTGTATACAACTTGTATTTGCATCAGTACAGTATCGTCCGAGCCGGCCAGACATGTTATGCGGCCGTAGAATCAACCGTCAACGTTCCACATTTTACTACTCGGGTGACTACTAGGACTAGTAAGGGCATGTACAATGGTGCTATCTTAGGCATGCCACGTCGGATAATTGCTGAGTTTGAGGAGAGAGAAACGGAAAAAAGTGGTATGACTTCTCTTAATTAAGAGATGATCTCTTAGCGACAATTGTCTCACCATTTTTTTAGCGGACCTGGAAAAGGCTAAGAAATAATCCATTGTACACCATGTTTTCAGTCTTATCTAAGAAAATTAAGATAAGATGTCTTATCAACCATTGTACATGCCCTAAAACAGAAGACTCGGAGGTCGACCAGTACTAGAATCTGCTGAAATTCGAATGGGCTAGCAGGCCCATTAGGCAATTTCCATTTAATCGCTAAGGCCAATGCTGCCATAGCAAATGGTGGGAGTTTAGTCCCACATTGCTAGTTGGGAGAGTTTTGCACCAGTTTATAAGGTGAGCTCTCTCTCCACTAGTGTGAGTTGGTATGAAGAGAGAGGAGTTGTGGAGGTGTTCCACACGCGCGCTCCTCCGCCGCCCGCCTCGCCTCGTCACGACGCGACGCGGGTTGCGGGAATGAGCCGAGCCGATGCCTTTATTTTGGCAGTTGGATATTTTGGTAACAGCCGTGCGCAGTAAAACACCGCATTGATCACGTGTTAACCGCGCGCAGTAAAACACCGTTCTCCTACCGTGCCTATATATTGAGGTCGCAGGGGCGGACACAAACACACAACTCATACGCTCTGCCCCCACTGTCGTTCCTCTCTCTGTGCCTCCGGTGATCCCATCCCGTCTACCGCGTAAACGGCCGACGGGAGAGCAGGCCTCCGAAACCCCGTCTCTCCAGATCCTGTACGGGAGAGGGGCGATTAAGTTTTTGGGGAGCGTCTCCTACGCGACTGCTTGCTGTCGTACGTCTACTTCGACTACTACCTCATCGTCAACATGGCCTCCGAAGCCGAACGAGCTGCTGCTGTCGCCGCTGCTGCCACCGAGGCCGTTGCTGCTGCTGAGGCCGCCAACGCTGCTGCTGCCGCCGCGGCCGCCGCCTCTGCTACGGCTACTGCCAATTGGCCAACTGCAGGGTATAGCACGTTTATCCCTGTCATTATTATTTCCATGTGTGCAACACTAATAGTTCGCGTAGATTTATCTACTATAAATCTAGTATGCACGAACATGGTTAAATATCAGTATGTTTACGTCATGTTCATGATTTATACTTGGATTAATTTAATCTGTAAATTGCCTAAATTCTTAACAATCCAAAAACCTAATATGTGTAGGCAATTTTTGATTCATGGTTTTGCTACTGCACTGAAACAGGACCCGTTTACAGGGACGTACTTTAAGCGTTGGCAGACCAAAACATTCTTATGTCTCACGGCTATGAACGTGTTCTGGGTCGTCGGTGTCACTCCCACGGAAACGATTACTCCTGATCAGGAGAAGGCGTTTAGGGATGCCACCGTCGTCTTTGTTGAATGCATTCTAAGCGTGATCGGAGAGAAGTTTGTTGACGCATATTTACATGTGCGGGTTGCCAAGGACTTGTGGGAGGCGCTCGAATCCAAATTCGGCGCAACCGATGCTGGCAGCGAGATGTACAGTATAGAGCAGTTCCATGACTACATAATGGTCGAAAACTGTTCTGTTTTGGAGCAGGCTCATGAGATACAGTGCATCGCTAAGGAGTTCGAAATTCTCAAGTGCGTGTTACCGGGCAAGTATGTCGCGGGATGCATAATCGCCAAGCTGCCTAATTCTTGGAGGAGGTTTGCCACTACTCTGAAACATCAGAGGCGTGAATTCTCAGTAGAGGATGTCATCGGCCATCTGAGTGTTGAGCAGAATTCGAGGGCAAATGACTCGCATGGAAAAGGGAATGAAGGGACTTCTGCGGCCAATATGGTACAGAAGAATTACAACTCCCACAAGAACAAGGCGAGGACTGGTGTCCAGCAGAATACCGACTTCAAGAAGAAGGCTAAGAAGACCTTCAAGAAGGATAAAAAGAAAGATGACTGCTTCACTTGTGGTTCACTGGAACACTGGGCTGGGAAGTGCCCAAACAAGTATGTGAAGCCAGGACAGGATTCCAAGGCTGTCAACATGATCGTGAGCAACAATGAGAATGGGGCATCTGGGTATGGTAATTTGTTTACTGTATTTTCAGTTTGTCAGTCTACTGATTGGTGGATTGACACAGGTGAAACATTCATGTGTGTGCTGACAACTCATTGTTTTCTTCTTATCAGGTCACAAGGAACGGGTCCGTATTGATGGGGAACGACACAAGTGCTTCTGTACTTGGTGTTGGCACGGTCGATCTGAAGTTTACTTCGGGAAGGATCGTGCAGCTCAAGAACGTGCAGCATGTCCCCGCCATCAAGAAGAATCTCGTTAGTGGCTCCCTTCTATGTAGAGAAGGATTTAAGTTGGTTTTCGAGTCCAATAAAGTAGTTGTAACGAAATATGGACTGTTTGTTGGAAAAGGGTATGAGTGCGGAGGTATGTTCCGCTTTTCCCTCGCAGATTTTTGTAATAAAGTCGTGAACAATATTCATTCGATTGTTAATGAAACAGAAGTTTGGCATTCACGTCTTTGTCACGTTGGTTTCAGTTGCATGACGCGGTTAGCAAAACTAAATTTAATTCCAAGTTTCACTTTAGCCAAAGGTTCTAAGTGCCATTCGTGTGTACAAGCAAAGCAACCTCGCAAGCCCCACAAGGCTGCGGAGGAGAGACACTTGGCGCCATTAGAACTCATACATTCTGATCTCTGTGAGATGAATGGTGTGTTGACTAAAGGTGGAAAGAGATACTTCATGACGTTAATAGATGATTCCACTAGGTTTTGCTATGTATATCTGTTAAACACTAAAGATGAGGCTCTACACTACTTTAAAATCTATAAAGCAGAAGTTGAGAATCAACTTGAAAAGAAAATTAAACGAATCCGGTCAGATCGTGGTGGAGAGTATTTCTCTAATGAGTTTGACTCTTTCTGTGCGGAACATGGCATTATTCACGAGAGGACGCATCCCTATTCACCTCAGTCAAATGGGGTTGCCGAAAGGAAAAAAACGTACTCTAACAGATTTGGTTAACGCCATGTTAGATACATCGGGTTTATCCAAGGCATGGTGGGGGGAGGCTATATTGACATCATGTCATGTCCTGAATAAAGTTCCGACGAAAGACAATGAGGTCACTCCCTATGAGCAGTGGGAGAAGAGAAAAACAACACTCTCGTACTTACGTACTTGGGGCTGTTTGGCAAAAGTCAATGTGCCGATCCCCAAAAAGCGTAAACTTGGACCAAAGACCGTGGATTGCGTTAATTTGGGATACGCTAAGAATAACGTTGGCTATAGATTTCTAGAAGTGAAATCTGAGGTACCTGACGTGAAGGTCGGTACGATTTTGGAGTCTAAAGATGCTACATTCTTTGAGGATATTTTTCCTATGAGAGATATGCAAAGCACTTCTAGACAGGAATCAGAGGAGACTCCTGAACCTGCCATTCCTATGGAATATTATGAACAAACACATGATGAGAATCCTGAGAAGGATGACGAGGAAACCCTTGGTAGGGGCAAGACACAGAGGACTGCAAAGTCCTTTGGTGATGATTTCCTTGTGTACCTTGTGGATGATACTCCCACTTCTATTTCAGAAGCTTATGCATCTCCAGATGCTGACTACTGGAGAGAAGCGGTCCGTAGCGAGATGGATTCCATCATGGCTAATGGAACGTGGGAGATCACTGAACGTCCTTATGGCTGTAAACCATTAGGATGTAAGTGGGTGTTCAAAAAGAAGCTTAGGCCTGATGGTACGATTGAAAAGTACAAGGCTAGACTTGTGGCCAAGGGTTATTCCCAGAAAGAAGATGAAGATTTCTTTGACACTTATTCACCTGTGGCCAGACTGACCATCATTCGAGTATTACTCTCGTTGGCGGCCTCGCATGGTCTTCTCGTCCATCAGATGGATGTTAAGACGGCTTTCCTAAATGGAGAGTTAGATGAGGAAATCTATATGCAACAGCCAGATGGCTTTGTGTTAGATGGTCAAGAAGGAAAGGTGTGTAAGTTACTGAAATCTTTATATGGGCTGAAACAAGCACCTAAGCAATGGCATGAGATGTTCAATACAACTTTAACATCTGTTGGCTTTGTTGTTAATGAAGCTGACAAATGTGTATACTATCGCCATGGTGGGGGCGAAGGAGTTATTTTGTGTTTGTATATTGATGACATACTGATATTTGGGACCAACCTCAAAGTAATCAATGAGGTGAAGTCATTTCTATCCCAGAACTTTGAGATGAAAGATCTTGGTGTGGCTGATGTTATCTTGAACATCAAGCTATTGAGAAACAATGAGGGTGGGATTACACTTCTGCAATCCCATTATGTTGAGAAGGTTTTGAGTCGTTTTGGATATTCGGACTGCAAAACTTCTCCAACGCCATATGATCCTAGTGTGCGGATTCGAAAGTTCGAAGGCACAGCTAAGGATCAGCTGAGGTACTCTCAAGTAATTGGTTCACTCATGTATCTAGCGAGCGCAACGAGGCCTGACATCATGTTTGCTGTGTGCAAACTAAGCCGGTTTGTTTCCAATCCGGGTGATGTGCATTGGCATGCTGTAGAAAGAATTATGCGCTATCTGAAAGGTACCGTGAACCATGGACTTCACTACAGTGGATATCCTTCGGTACTTGAAGGGTATTGTGATGCGAATTGGATCTCTGATGCTGATGAGATGAAAGACACAACGGGGTATGTGTTTACCCTTGGAGGTGGTGCTCTTTCCTGGAAGTCTTACAAGCAAACGATCTTAACGAGATCAACAATGGAAGCAGAATTAACAGCATTAGACACGTCTAGTGTCGAAGCAGGATGGCTTCGAGATCTTTTGATGGACTTGCCTGTGGTTGAAAAGCCAGTACCGGCTATCCTTATGAACTGTGACAATCAAATAGTGACTGTCAAGGTGAAGAGTTCAAAGGACAATGCACAGTCCACAAAGCACATAAAAATGAGATTAAAACCTGTCAGACATTTAAGAAACTCCGGAGTGATAGCGGTGGATTATATCCAGTCGGCTAAAAATCTGGCAGATCCCTTTACTAAAGGGTTATCACGTGTTGTGATAGAAAGTGCATCGAGGGAGATGGGTATGAGACCCACATGAGTTGCCATGGCAGTAACCCAACCTATGTGATCGGAGATCCCGTGAAGTGGAACCTGGGAAAACAAGCTAGTGGTTAACTGAGGAGAGTAATTTTTACTAACCCACTCCACTGGAGATGCAGTACTCTCAAAAACTGTATGGCAGGTTGACTTTTGTCTTAATGTGTTCCAAGGCTTGTATAAGCAAGATGCTATCCTACAGAGCGATCTTTGGAGGAACACACCTATATGATCCTGACTGCTGGTCACAGTCTATGAGATTGGGTAATCTCTAATAAGTTCATGAATAGGCCAGGAGTATGACTAATATGCTCCACCCGAGGGGTCAGCCTTCGGCAGCCTAGTACTGGCAAGACATTTAGTGAAACTATTTTACGCCAAACTGACAATTCAAGGCATAGTCCATTGTTCAGTTGTGATGTAGTGTAGCTACTTGTTCTAGGTGGATGTTCAACCTTAACGGGTCTCCACTGAAAATGGCAGTATATAAAAACAGTGAATGGAACAGAGGACAACATCATGGGTCTTCGGGATCTGGTGGGGGATTGCTGAAATTCGAATGGGCTAGCAGGCCCATTAGGCAATTTTCATTTAATCCCTAAGGCCCATGCTGCCATAGCAAATGGTGGGAGTTTAGTCCCACATTGCTAGTTGGGAGAGTTTTGCACCAGTTTATAAGGTGAGCTCTCTCCCCACTAGTGTGAGTTGGTATGAAGAGAGAGGAGTAGTGAAGGTGTTCCACACGCGCGCTCCTCCTCCTCCGCCGCCCGCCTCGCCTCGTCACGACGCGCCGCGGGTTACGGGAATGAGCCGAGACGATGCCTTTATTTTGGCAGTTGGAAACGGAGTCAACAGACACGCCAATAATATGAGACGTCATATTGATTGTTGTCTATTGCGTCATATTTATTTTGGTAACAGCCGCGCGCAGTAAAACGCCGCATTGATCACGTGTTAATCGCGCGCAGTAAAACGGCGCATTGATTACGTGGTAACGGCTGTAGTAAACGCCAAATTGATTTGTGAGCTGACCGTTCTCCTACCGTGCCTATATATTGAGGTCGCAGGGGCGGACACAAACACACAACTCATACGCTCTGCACCCACTGTCGTTCCTCTCTCTGTTGCTGCCTCCGGTGATCCCATCCCGTCTACCGCGTACACGGCCGACGGGAGAGCAGACCTCCGAAACCCCGTCTCTCCAGATCCTGGACGGGAGAGGGGCGATTAGGTTTTTGGGGAGCGTCTCCTACGCGACTGCTCGCTGCCGTACGTCTACTTCGACTACTACCTCATCGTCAACATGGCCTCCGAAGCCGAACGAGCTGCTGCCGCCGCCGCTGCTGCCACCGAGGCCGCTGCTGCCGCCGCGGCCGCCGCCTCTGCTACGGCTACTGCCAATTGGCCAACTGCAGGGTATAGCACGTTTATCCCTGTCATTATTATTTCCATGTGTGTAACACTAGTAGTTCGCATAGATTTATCTACTATAAATCTAGTATGCACGAACATGGTTAAATATCAGTATGTTTACGTCATGTTCATGATTTATACTTGGATTAATTTAATCTGTAAATTGCCTAAATTCTTAACAGAATCGTACAAGGACGCTTCCGGAGTTTGTTTCGCGTGGAGGCGCCCGAGGTCATGGCCAGCTTCTACCAGCGTTGCGTCGCAGGACACATGGACCAAGAGCCTGCCTGCGTGGGTTCCTTCCACCCAACCCGGTCGAATCCAAAGGACCAAGAGCAGGAGCACGCCTTGGCCGGAAACACCTGCTCCATCCGAGGCATCTTCTCTGCGGAGTCTCATCAAAGTGCAGAAAAAGCTGGCAACATCTAAGATCACGACGCCAGTACTAGCTGATACTATAGCCTAGACCTAGTGAACAACAAAGCCTGGCCACTGGCAGCTACTGAGTGAATAGGAGTAGGATTGGCCATTTGGCCACACGCATGTGAAGTGACTGACTGACTGCCCGCGCGACGCGAGAGTGCGTGGCCATTCTTCTCGTCGTATCATCGTTCTGGGGAGGTTCATCGGATAAACCCCATTCGTCCACGCGCGCTCTATCTTGCTTTCTTCGGCTCAGCCCCGCCGTGCGCAGCAGTCGATCGAACAGGAGGACCACGGCGCAGTACGCACTATATACAGCATCTACTCCTACCGGGAAGTTCTCCCACACGCCGCTGGTTCAGTGGAACTCAAGGAATCCAAGGCCTCACACACGGCCTCGTCGGCTCGTCCCTCCTTTCGATCGCCCGCCATGAAAAAGTAACATTCTTTTACCGTTTAATCTTAAGATTTTTTTTAACAGACCATGTACCAAACAGGTCAACCTATGCAGCATGTCCTGGTGAGTGAACACAACAAAAATCTTTAAGAAAAAAAATGATCGCAAACACGTGCGACGAGATAAGTTGACCATTATTGCAACAATTAGAAAACCAACCATGCGGCATGAAGACAAGATCTCGGTCGTGCGCTTCAAATCATTGCAACATGTCACTCTTGTGAATGCAATAGAGGATGTTGCAACAAATCGAATACGTCGCTTACAACGATAGAAAATCTGAAAATCTCTAACCTCCACCATCAACCATGGAGGCATCGACCTCGCAGCCCCTAGGGTTGTCGGCGACGAACCTGGCTCGCTAGAGCCTCACAGGTGCCATAGTAGGGGATCCCAAGACGCGTTCCCCTCAACCCATTGTCTTCCCCAAGCTTCTATCCATGAGGATTCTATGTTTTTCTATGGCTACCATTCGAGATGTGATGGCGGATCATGGGAGAGAGAAAATTATAAGGGAGTGAACGAGGAGCCGAACCTCCTGAGCAAACTGGGAATCTCTACATCCGTCGGAAAACCTGGTTGAAGGGTCATCCTCTCGCGGACAATCTATTTTTTCTAAAAATAATGTTGTATAATATGAGCAAAGAGAAGAGCTTGCATTTGGGTTAAGTGGGAGTCACCTATAATCATGTTGTTGAGAACCAAGTGTAGTCGTCCAAGAATATCATAAACATTGGATTTTGAAGATTTGGTTTTGATTAAACGACTAGTCCGATTGTGTGTGTATCATCATATTTGTTTTGCGAGGTGAAGGAGCTTTTAAGAAAAAAAACAGTACATTATAAAAAACATGAAAACTGTATTTATTATTTGGTAATATTTTGTTGAATGATGAATCAGAAGAAATGCGCGAGTCAATATTTCTAGATGGAGCGATTGGTACGTTTTTCAACACATGCATGGGTAAAACTTGATGGAACGAGCGCGTTCGTGAGTCTATGTGGAGGGAATAGTATTTGCCAAGACTTGTACGGGTAAGAATCACCCCGAGATGGGAGGGTCGAAGTGAGGTAGAAAGACAAGGTTGCCAAGACACCACGACATGTCTATAATTATAGATGATCGTTCTTGTAGAATGATGGATCTGAAGAAAAGTGTGAGTCTATATGTACAGATGGAGGGATTAGTATGTATGAATACTTGCATAGATAAAACTTGAAAAACGGGCATGAGTTTAGACAAAGGGAATACTATTCCTCAAGACTTGTATGGCCAAGAACATGGCTCACCGGATGAGAGAGGGGCGATACAAACAAGGGTGCTAAGATATTACAACATGTAACAATCCATTGGCAAACGAGTTTTGTCGAGAATTCTATCCTTGTCTCGATGTCACCTCGAGTGACCCCATGGAGTCAAAGGCTACTACTCAGGGCCATTCAACAAACCGAATAAAACGTTATTAGGGTTAGTTGTGTGCATCAGTTGATGCAAAGCCTAGAGAGGTCCCTTTCTTAGAAATAAAATAGAGCTAAGATATGTCTTTGAAAGCAAGGGCAACGACTTTTGGGCGGAGCTTAGCCATTTCCCCGTGAATTGGCATCATTCTTCTTCCAAGAATTACACATGAAATTGCTTAGGTGACATATCTTAATGTTCTTGTTAGCTTGTCCTAGGCCGCATCGATGAAACATAGCTTCCTTGGAAATGCCTCGGGGGAGATATCAAGCAGCCGAACCTGGCAACCTCTACATAGATTGGAGACAACCCCTAGAGGCCCCAAGGAAAGGGGGAAAGCGGGGTCGGAGGATCTTTCTCTGACGACCAAGCTATCTGTGTAAGGATATTGTTGTGCATGATGATCTAAAAAGAAGGGCTTGCATTTGGGTTTAGTGGAATCCTCAATCCTCACGGACTTTTGATTGTGAGAACCAAAGGGTGTTCTTCCAAAAAACAAAAAAAAAAGATACATGTTTTGGAAGATTTAGTTTTGACTAATGATTTGACGATTCTGGGTGAATTATCTAATAGAATGTAACGCATCATAATTTATTTTCCGAATAGAAAAAAACTTTTTCGCGTTCCCTCGATATGCAATTCTAGCATTACGAAAAAATATCTTGAAAAATGCATGTTTTATTCGGTAAATTTCTCATTGGACGATGAATGCGAGTGGAGATTTAGTGCACCCGAGCTCCAGTGCTCCCCTGCATCTAAAAAAAAACTGAATTTTTTTTTCATATTTACAAGTTTCAAAAAAAATGAAAAAGGAAATTCGCGATATTCTCAATGATTTATTGTACGAACGTGCAAAATTTCAATTTGAAAGGCTTTGTATTTTAAGCTGCACAAAAATGACAAGTATACCAATATAAAATGTAGTGTTTCATATATCCATTTTCTTAAAGAAAAACTGTCATTTTTATGTAGCTCGTAATAATGCATTCCGCGTTGTGATTTTACACGTATGTAGTCTATATCATAGACTGCCCCCAGAATTATTTTCAATTTTTTTTCAACTTACAAATATGTTTTCTGAGTTTCTTTTAAATGGAGGGAGCACTGGAGATCGTGTGCCGAAATGACTATCCGGATGAATTGTATATATTTGTAGATGGCGTGATTAGTCATTTCCGAGACTTTGCACGGGTAAAACTTGTCGGACCAGTCGCACGAGCCGAGACTAGACGGGGGGATTAGTATGTCTAAAGACTTGTACGGGGTAAGCGAGGAGGAAAAGCAAGGTTGCCAGGATGCCACGACGTGTACCAATCCACTGGCGAGCGAGGGTCGTCGGTGAGTTTCGTGCTTTTCCTCTCGCTCTCGCTCTCGCTCTCGGCGGAGGACGATGCGCCGGTGGAGTATTCATATTCACCGACTGGCGGAGAGAAGAAATTATTAAGTCGCGGCGAGCGACGGTGCTTTTCCTTGCTTTGCTTTGCACCGCAAACCCAACCCGACCTGACCGAGCGCGCGGGAAAAGGAGAGGCGAATTGTGGTGCTGGCGCGCGGGAGAAAAATAGAGGGGAGGATATTATTAGGCTTAGCGCGATGGAAGAAAAAGCGTGGCAACTTGGGATCGGACCTTCCTTCCACGGGGACCGGTTCCCGAGTGGACCAAACCAAGTAGGCGGAATCGGCAGCGCACGGCGTTGGTTCGCCGAATCCAACACGCACGCCGGGATGGGACGGACGCCCGTGCACAGGGTAAACAACTCCGGCCGGCCACCGCACGCGCCCTGGAATGTCCTCGCCGTCCCCTGGAAGGGGCATGCGCCGCTTAGGCTGGTGCCAATGGGGGCTATAGGAGGGGACGGTAGCGGCGCTACCGCCCGGTGGCGGGCGAGAGGGGGCGGTAGGAGGAGGCGATAGGTGCCGGCGGGCGGTGGCGGTGCCGCCCGGGCTATAGCCCGTGTCGCCCGGCTTGCCGCCCGCATAGGCGGGGCGGTAGCGCGGGGGCGGGGCGGTAGCGAGGGGCGGTAGCGGTGCCAATGGGGGCGATAGCGCGGGCGATAGTGGGGAGAGGAGTATGGTAATGGGGGCTATAGCCCGCGCACTGGCACCGTGCCCGTGAGAGTGGGGTGATAGTGGTGAGAGAAAGTGACGTGGCGGGGGCTATAACCCGTGAATAGTAGGCGGTGCATTGGCACCCGCCTTAGTTTAGGCACCACCCTGAGCCCCTGTCTCCAGTATACTACTACATTTGTTCCTATTCCGTCGAGTCACGAGCACAGAAGCTGCCTGCCTCGGGCGACGGCCTCCTCTCCCAGTAGCAAAACAAAACGAGCAGCTAGCTCTGTTCGGTTTTATGCTTAGTTTAAGATCCCCAACACACAGCCAAGCTTTCCTTGGCCTGTTCCTGTCCCAATCATTCCGCTGTCTCCTCCTCGCCCAGCGTATACAGGCTCCCTCCCAGTCCAGTATATATACTGGCCCGGCCTGCAATGGCACACAAGACAGACACAGCCCGCCCCTCCTCTGCCTCTGCCTCTGCCTGCGCGAGATCGAATCCCTCGCGGTCCTAGCCGCCTAATCAGGATCCAGGTCGGAGCATTAGCTTCATGACCGCCTAATCTTGGTGCGGTTGGAATCCCTCGCGCCACACACGAAAAACCCCGGCAAAAACAGGCCCCGAAATAACGCAGGGGAAAAGATTAGGCGGCAGACGCAAAAAATCAAACACCGGGTGCGCGCAAACTCCAGAGATCGCAGCAGATTCCAACCGCACCAAGGCGTCCCGCTCTGCCCCTGCCTCTGGGCCCCTCGTTGTATAAGGCTCGGCGAGAGAGGGGAGGGCGTATTAGCAAGGGACAAAACGCGGTCCTAGCCGCCTAATCAGGATCCAGGTCGGAGCATTAGCTTCATGACCGCCCTCGCCAACAGGATTACCGCCACACTCCTCGCGCGCGCCTCCTCCTCCCAGATGGCCTCTGCTCCGGCGCGCCGCTCATTGCGGATCCGCGACGACCGCCGCCCGCCGCCAATGGCGGGCTCCTGCTCTTCTTCCTTTTCTTCCTCGACCGCCGGGGCATCGGCGTGGACGGCGGCGCGGATGGAGGACCAGGACGCCGGCGCGGGCAGGGCGCCGCGGATGGTGGTGATCGTCGGCGCCACGGGCACCGGCAAGACGAAGCTGTCCATCGACGCCGCGCGCGCCGTCGGCGGCGAGGTGATGAACGCCGACAAGATCCAGCTCTACGCCGGCCTCGACGTCACCACCAACAAGGTGCCCCTCAGCGAGCGGCGCGGCGTCCCGCACCACCTCCTCGGCGTCCTGCCCCCGGACGCCGGCGCGCTCTCGCCCTCTGCCTTCCGCTCCCTCGCCGCCGACACCGCGGCCTCGATCGCCGCCCGCGGCCGCGTGCCCGTCGTCGCCGGCGGGTCCAACTCCCTCATCCACGCGCTCCTCGCCAACCGCCTCGACGCCGCCGCCCTCGACGACCCCTTCTCGGATCGGCTGTCGTCGTACCACCCGGCCCTCCGGTTCCCGTGCTGCCTCCTGTGGGTGGACGTGGAGGAGCGGCTCCTCGCCGAGTACCTGGACCGCCGCGTGGACGACATGGTGGGCGGCGGCATGGTGGAGGAGCTCCGCGAGTACTTCGCCGCCACCACGCCCGCGGAGCGCGCCAAGCACGCCGCCGGGCTCGGCAAGGCCATCGGGGTGCCGGAGCTGGGCGAGTACTTCGCCGGCCGCAAGAGCCTCCGCGCGGCCGTCGACGAGATCAAGGCCAACACCCGCGTCCTGGCCGCCGCGCAGGCGTCCAAGATCCGGCGCATGGCGGACGGCTGGGGCTGGCCCGTGCGCCGCCTTGACGCCTCCGCCACCGTCCGCGCGCGCCTCGCGGGCGCCGGCCCCGCCGCCGAGGCGGCCACCTGGGAGCGGGACGTCCGCGGGCCGGGACTCGCCGCCATCCGGGGCTTCCTCGCCGCCGACGAAGCACTACATGGCGATGACGTCTCGAACACCAAGAACAAGGCGAGGGTGGAGGAGCCGTCGACGCCGCCTCTGCTGATGCGGTTGCCACGGATGCAGTGCTGCGACATGGTGGTGTGAGCGGCGCTGCTTTTTTCTGGGCGAGGAAAAGGGTGGGGGCTTTGGGGTGGAGGGTTTTTGGGGAGGCCAGCCTCCGAGACTGCTCGGTGGGGCCACGGACACAGAGGTCGAGAACAGACATAGTAGCCTAGTAGTGTAAAAAGAGAGAAGAGATGCTAGCCAGCTGGGTTCGTGTAAGTTATTACTCAAGCGAAGAGTGTGTGAGTGAATTCTTTTCTTCTTTCCTTTACCGTGTTATTGTTTTGTCTGTTTCCTAGCTGCACCACTGTATCTGTACGTAAGTATATGTACACGTCATGTACTACTAGCACCACTACTCACTAATCCACTCCACTCTGTTCAAATTTTGAAATATATAGACACTTACGATCGACGAGCACAGTCTAGAGACATCCCAAAAGTTTATTAGCCAATATCTGCTGCACCTGCTCCATCATCTATCTCTGAACTCGTTTGCTGCAATGGTGATCATATTCTAGATGTGAGGTGGCAGTGCCTACTCAGAAAGAAGGAGAGAAAAATATGCCATGGTGGATTCTTGGCATGTCCCGTCTGGCCGTTGGGATGATTGGCAACGTCATTCGTGCATGCTTAGAGCGTGATTGCTGATTAGGGGAGGGAGGGACGGATTGTGTGAGTTGGCGCCCTGCCTGCGTGCCACCCGGTGTTCTTGCTGTTGCCAGCTAGGAAAAACAAGCCAAAACCAGCCCGCTCTCCTGCCTCGGTCTTCTCGCGCGTCACTGCCTCCCGAAGCCTACGTGTTCGTGCGGCAGTCCTGCTCCGGTCAGACAGCCCATGGCATCCGAGGGCTCTCCCAAACGGTCATCCGTTTGTCGTTTCCAACTCCACACTTTCAATTTTCCAAAATCAGCTCCGGTTTTTCGTGTAATCTAGTAGTATATACAATTCTTAATCCAACATATTCAAGCTAAGTTGTTTACACATTGTACGCGTAAACCGCGGCAACCTCGGAGCTAGTAAGTTACTACATCCGCCACTGATCCGCGCACCATTCATTCGAATTCTACGAGCAAACGTCCCCTTGTATATATATGCCTTATGGAACCGATAACATGGAAGTCGATGCAACATTTCTTTTTAGCCTAACTCATTCTGTGAAAATTGTATTGTCTAGTTTAGAGGATATTGCAACTTGTATTTTCTCACATAGTTGTACTTTTAAAGAAAAGAAAAAAGGAACTACACTTCAACAAATTAGGCACTTCTCAGGAATCGCGGACATTTAAATCGGCTTCGAAGACCATGTGCTCTCTAGCAAATCAAATGACGCCAGGGGTGTAAGAAATTCGAAAAAAAATACACATGGTGATGGTCTGTGTTTAGATGTGAAGTTTATGAACAAATGCTGATTTTGGTCCCTTGTGAAGAAAAATATGCCACTGTGAAAAATGTTTCTTTTAGAACACCAGGTCTTGTGTTTTTTTTTTTTTTTGATGGGAAGGTCTTGTGTTTTATACATAGGACACCATGTGCATTATTTATTTGGCATGAAAATTTGCAGGCACTGAGGAGACAAGAACACAGGTATGTTGTTGAAAAATTCTGCGACAACAAACATGTGGAGTTTAGTCAAGGTAGCGATGACAAGGGTGTGATACCATTTTTTTCTATGATGCAGATGTGACTTTGAGGTGTTTCTAAGTAGAATCAGCGTGAAAACGCAAAATGTTTGAGCGTTGGATTCGTTTGCATCGGTGATTCGACATCCTAATTTTTCTTAAAATTGTTTTTGAGTATAAGAGTCTACTAGTGTTTCGTGGCGCCATAGTCACAGATTGACAGAAACGTGTTATTTTCGATGATGGCAATGAAATTGTCGGCTTTCAGGATGTAGTATTCTTCCCGCGCATGAATTCGTAGTTGCATGCTAAGTGTTATCTTCCGAAAACTTCAAACGGAGCTCGAGCTCCATGTATCATGATTTCGAAAATAATAGGAGAAATTTCTTTTTTTGTCACTTTAAAAAAAATCAGAAATTAATCAGGATATCTAGTACATAAGTACACCATTTTATTGAATTGTTTTTTTGTTTGTGACCAACAGAAAAAAGACAAATGTGAAGACTAAAAAATGATTTATTTTTATGACTACTAAGAACCAAATTTTGTGATTTTCGTGTGGACCAAAATACAATATATTTTAAATAATAGTATCCATGTTCGTACAGATCATCTGCATACATCTATACTTATATACTTCAGAAAAAAAAAACCTTTTTTTGGAAAAATACCATGCTACTTGTATACCCCTGTCGGAGTACGTGTCCACACTCTTTGAGTTTCATGCTATACGTAGCTATTTCCACTCTTAGTTTCCACTAATTTATTACCAAGCAACTGTAGAAAATTGTTTATCAGCAAGTCGATAAATGAGCTGAGCCTACGACCAGGGTTGAGAACGATTGATCATTACGAAATCCACCGCTTCAGCTAATCCATTTAAGAACACCATTGACTCTTGCAAGAAAGGGAGAAGACAATAGGGAAACAGACTCTAGCTAAGAAATTAGATAGAACGGGTCAACGATATGTTATCCAGACGAGGTCCTAGTATATATTATCACTGGTCGGAGTTGAGAGTGGAGGCAGCCGTCAGCCCGTCACCCCACTGGCACCAGTAGCGAGCCACCGCTGCAACCAAAGCGTGTCTCGCTACAGCTGTTGCTTCTATACGTATTTTGGGCCCCCCTGTTTTTTATCTGCTCCAAGACAAGAAGGAAGTACGTATATCAGCATTGCTGGTCGGTGGTATATTGTGTATTTGTACCTACTGCAAGGCTGGACGAATGTATACACAATCGTAGATTATCATTCGCAACGGGTTCTTTATTGTACTCCTAGTAATATTGATTCGGTAGGAGGCCAGTGGCGGCGCTGTATTGTTTAACCTATACTCCACTGTGGTATCCCTAAAACTAAACCTTTTCTTGTTGTACGTACGTACGGCGAAGTCAGAGGCGAGGTCCTGGGCATTGACTGGTTAATGTTGGTCTTTGCCCCCTCGTCAAGTCACGGTGGGCCCCTCCGGTGCCCTAACTCCGAATCATGCAGCTTAATTTTGTAAAGACTGCTGCTTAACTATGCCGTAAAGTGGAAGACAACCGAGCCGACCAGGCCCACCTGAATGACATAGTACAAATTTTGCTGTGCATATTCTGCGCGCAGGAAATCTTGAAGGAAGCCAGTGATGGCTGACGAACAGAAGGCTTGCGACTCACGTCCACGCTCAACATACTACAAATGCTGGCATATAGAAATCACGCCAATAGTTCAAAGTGCATAGTGTCTCACGATGTGATTTTGGTAATTCATGATAATTTTTATGGATAAATGTTTGCATTGAGATATTTTCGTAGGTTTGTCCATTGTCATCTCTTGAACTTCGTGTGTTGGATTCAAAGTTGGATGTCTTTACGATCATTGCTTATAAATAAATATATTTGATATGATCAAGAAAGAAGAATGATCATGATAGTATTGAGCATATTGCAAGTATGTCTTAAATAAGGTGTTTACCTTCAAGACATCATCATCACGAGGAAAGAGAAGATACTTGATTGATCAAGTCGAAGTGCAAAGAATAAATTCTACATTGATCAACACACAAAGCTTAATGATGCACCAAGTAGATCATGTGATCTCGTGGTACGTTAAGCAATTGTCTATATAATTTTGTGAACTAACCCATGATACAAGTGTGGGGAGTATCTTTGTGGGGTTAGGTTTCTTTCCATGAGGCTTGCATCAAAATGGATATTCCACATAGCGCATGAAAGATGATGGCAAGTGATGATCGTCATCAAATAGGTTGTGAAGTGCAAGTTCAAGATGAGCATAAATAATATTTCATATGCTTGATGCTTGCCATCCATATGGAGATTATGTTCAACTAAAGATTGACATCAGAGAAGCTCTCCCATATTAGTTTATGGGGGAACAATTTACAAGTTTTCACCAAGCGAAACACATTCTAGAAAGATGGTCCAACTTGAGATGATTAAAATCGTCGTCATATAGGTCAAGTGGATTGCGCAAGTCAAAGGTATGCCCTTGATAGGGTTTCAATTTTATCGGTCTCATTATGTTAGTTGGGATACCGGATTATAGGATAGATAATCGTTCTCTCAGGAGGGGCTCTCGAATGAGTACCTCGATCATATCGTTCGTAGTGGGCTCAAACCTTTGTATCCTAGGCATCATCCTTTTTGGTTCTTATTTAAGTTTTCTCAATGTGTGGTTTTAGAACTTGTAATGTTCTTCATGTCAATCTGAAGTTCATCAAAAACGGTTTTCGTATGAAAACCTATCTTGTTCTTTATGTTGGATGTTTTATCGGTTGTTCTTTATAGATAGGTAAAATCTTTCATCATTTGGTTTATCCTACAATGTTGGACTATACTTGCATATTCTTGTAGTGCTCGTCGTTGCAATTTCAACGAGTCCAAGAACATTGAAAACGGATTCCGTATGCAAAAGTTATGACCGTTTCCGTATGGGAGTTTCTGAAGGTTTTCCCAGCAGCGGTAGTACTGGTGCCGGTACCGCCAAATTCTTTTTTGGTATGTAAGTGGCGGTAGTACCGGTGGTTCCACCGGTAGTACCACTGTTTGGGGCAGTTTTTCAGCCCGTTGGTGCTCCTAACTCACCCAGGGGGCGGTAGTACCGGTGGTTTGAGCGGTAGTACCGCCCCTGCGCGTTTTTCTCCCAGCGGTTGGATATTTGGGTGACCTATTTAAGAGGTCTTCTTCCCCCAATGGTTTCCTTACTGTTTGGGAAAGTTTGACCTCCATTGTTGACCTACAGAATCTTGCCATCTCTCAATCCCTCCAATGATTCTTGCTTCCACTTGAGGGAAACGAGAGAGGATTTCTAGATCTACAACTCGACCAATCAATCCCTCCTCTTTGTGAGGGGAACCTATTAGATCTAGATCTTGGGGATTCATTTGTTGATTTCCTTGTTCTTCCTCACATATTTCTCCATATCATTTGTTGCTTTGGTGGGATTGGTGAGTGAAGGAATTTGACCACTTTGTGTGTTCTTGACATTGCATTAGGTGTATCGATTTGAGTTCTCGACGGTGATACGTGGAAGTGAAGTTTGATAAGTTTGTTAATCTTGGTTTCTTGGCACTAGGGAGCTTGTTACTCTTGGGGTGCTTGGCACCAGAGATCTTGCTAGTGCTTTGAGCTTCCACCTTGTTGCAATAAGCTCCGTTGAGAGCCTCCAATTGAGTTGCGGAGATAGCCTCAACCTTGTTTAAGATTTGGTCAAAGACTTCAAGACGACCTCATAGTGGACACGAGTATCTACCTCACCGGAGAAGCTCAAGGAGAATAGGGTGAGCACAACTGTGCATTGGAGTGCCTTGGCGGCTCCACACCCCTCCAACGAAGATGTACTTCCCTTGGGAAGGAACTTCGGTAATCACATTGGTGTCTCCTTGTGCTTCGGTTATTTATATCCCCTACCTTGTCACTTATGTATTTATCTTTGTGATAGTCATCGTGGCTTGAAGTCATCTATCTTGCTATCACTTTTTTGTATTCCTTGACTAGCATAAATTGTTGGTGCACATAGGTAAACCTAACTTGTATAGGTTTTGTGCTTGATAAATTTAAACACTAGTTTTATTACGCATTTATTTAATCCTAAACCGTAATTATTTTAAAGCGCCTATTCACCCCCCCTCTAGGAGGCATTCTTGTACTTTCAATAGTCCCCTCTAAATTTATAGATTTGAGTTCCTGAGCTTGTGGCCAATGCATTCAAAGTTTGTACCACACCAACATGTATAAAGCATAAGCACTAGGAACACGTTTACTATGGCGCGTTTGGTAGATTGCACCAACTTTTGCGCTCCGTGGAGACTTGCTCGCCGGGCCATGGCCACATGGAAACATGAGCGGATACACTTTATGCCTACCATTTGGTGGCATGCATCGCATTAGTGGTAGATGTTTTTGCTCGGCGTTTGGTTTCCCTCTGGCCATGCACAAAATCATTCGACGATGAAAAATCGTTGTTTTGTAGCATCGGGGCATTGTTTTTGGTCATGTCTTCACTCCTCCGGTGACCTTACCAGTTGACACTGTCGGATTAGGAATACCAGAACTTAGTTATTAGCAGTTCATCCTATCTAGTATGATTGACAGTTCTTAAGTACTTCTCTAACTACTACAAATGGATGTTCATAAGTACTTCCCTAACTAGTACGAATCGAATGTCAGTTCATAAAGGGGGGTCGGTTCCTCTTCTTCTTCTTCTTCTTCTTGAGATCCTGGCATCATCTCTATCCTCTCGTTTGAAGTGGAGAAAGATGGTCTAATAGGATCTTCTGGATGTGTTATGGATGATTCTAAACCTCTCATTATGGCCAACAACATAAAGAAACATGGCAACTTTCTCTTCCACATAGGTGTGTGCTATGTTTTGTTGGGAACCCCAAGAGGAAGGTGTGATGACCACAGTGGTAGGAGTTTTCCCCTTAGTTAAGAACCATGGTTATCAATACAGTAGGAGAAAGAGGACCTTCGGAAGGTTGATGCCACTGACGGTGGTGCTGGCGCTTCACCGGTGTCAGCAACAACGTGAAACCTGCACACAACACAACCAAAATACTTTGCCCCAACGGCACAGTGAGGTTGTCAATCTCACCGATCTTGCTATAAACAAAGATTAGACGTATAGTGTGGAAAACAGTGTATGCTTGCAGTAAGTAAAGAGAGCATGAAATGGTTGTGGTTTGTTTAACGGTGTGGAAAATGGACCGGGGTTCATAGGTTCACTAGTGGTGTCTCTCCATAAAAATTACATGTTGGGTGAAAAAATTACAGTTGGGAAATTGCCAAATAGAGGTTGCACCGTAGTGCACAATGTAACATGATGACTACTATGATATTTAGTGCGGGCATTACAACAAAATACATAGACCGAAATCCATCTGCATATATGACTAATAATCCACCCTCTGGTTATCATCCGAACCCCCTTAGGTATTAAGTTGCAAGCAACAGATAACTGCATTAAACAATGTGTGTAATGTAAGCAATGATTGTACACGCGGGCACTCTCATCGCTGTTTTCTCCCTAGTGGCAACAACACATCCTCCCCCGTCACGTTTCTGTCACTCGAGCACAGGCGAAAAGGAGGCATGAACCCACTATCTAGCATAAATACTCCCTCTTGGAGTCACTAGCAACTACTTGGCTAGAGCAACCACTAGCAACGGAAAGCATGCAAGATCACAAATAACATATGCAATAAAGACTATAATCAATTTGGCATAAGGTCAATATTCATCGGATCCCAGCAAACACAACATATAGAATTACATAAGATCAATCTCGATCATGATAGGCAGCTCACAAGATCTAAACATGGAAGCATATGAGGAGGAGACAACCATCTAGCTACTGCTATGGACCCGTTGTCCAGGGATGAACTACTCACGCATCACTCGGGAGGCAGGCATGGTAATGTAGAAGCCTCCGGTGATGATTTCCTCTCCGACAGGGTACCGGGAGACAGCTCCAGAACCCCCCTGATCTAGGGTTGACGACGACGACGGCTGTGGATCTTTTCGGGGATTTTTGATCAGGTGCTTAGGGTTTTCCATCGGGGGGGAGGGAATAAATAGGAGAAAGGGCAAAGGCGGTGAAGGCCAGGGGGCCCCCACACCCATAGCTGGTGCGGCCAGGGGGATGCCGCGCCACCCTATGTTGTGGCCCCCCTGATGCCCGTCTTCGACTCCTCCTCGGTGTTCTGGATGCTTCCGGGGAAAATAGGCACTTCGGGCTTTGTGGGGTCCAATTCCGCGAATGTTTCCAGAACAACTTTTTCTGAAACCAAAAACAGCAGAGAATAGGGAACTGGCACTTGGCATCTTGTTAATAGGTTAGTCCGGGAAAACGTCTAAAAATGCAATAAATAAGGGAGAAAACATGTAGAAATTGGCATAATATGATCCTAGAGCATCAAAAATTATAGATACATTGGAGACGTATCAACATCCCCAAGCTTTGTTCCTACTCGTCCTCGAGTAGGTAAACTATAAAAAAATAATTTCTGAGGTTACATGCTACTATCATAATCTTGATCATTAAAATGTAAAAGCATATATACGCTGAGATCATAAAACTTCAAACACAAACATGATAAATAGAACTTTAATAATAAATCATAGCAATCACTTTTCATCATGAAGAGTATCTTAAATAAAGGATCATGGATAATAATGCAAAGAAAGATAAACGTTTGTTTCAGGTATAGAGAAAGCATGGCAAAGTGGTATTTCACTAGTCCTTAAGAGTGGGACAAAACATAAATGCTAGGAAACTTTCAAAGTTTACGAGGAAGACTAGAACAAATAATTTAAGAACAAATAATATCACATCTTGAAGTAATTATTGATGTTTATGGGACAAATGCACATAGAACTCAGAATGGCAAAAATGCTCTCTCAACTGTGCATAAAGTTAGAAGATGGAGACTCAACATAAAAGTAAAAGAAAGGCCCTTCGCAGAGGGAAGCATGGATCACTCATGTGCTAGAGCTTTTTATTTTTATTAAACAAAGGTATTAAAAGGTTGACATCGTGGAGGAATGTCTATTTTTTAGGAGAGGTGTATGCTAATCTCAACGAATGGTAAACAGACAATACAATACGTCACAACCCAACTGGATTCACAAGAGAGGCTCCCATGGTGAAGGACGCAACTGGTGTAGAAGGTCATCTCTCTTTATCTTTTGTTTACACAATTATGCTTTGACTGATAAATCAGGGGCAAAAATAGTGAAGAGAATTTGTTTGTATTAATTTGGGGCTGGCACCCCGCTACCAGCTCTTCTATCATTTGGATAAGAGGATGAGGCCACTAGTCCAGGGTGTGAAATCCAATCAACAAGTGAGATAAAGATTCTCTATTGACGTCCTCATGAGCAAAAAGAAGAACACAAAGCAGGAGTAATTTTGAAGGTTTTAAAGGTAACACATGAGAAATTTACTTGGAGTGGCAGTTAAATACCACATGTTGGTAGGTATGATGTACACAATGGGAAACTTTGGTTTAAGGAGTTTGGATGCACGACTAGAATTTCATACTCAATACAGGTGGAGGCTAGCAAAAGACTGGGAGCGACAAATCAAGAGAGCATAAGAGCCATAATCATGCATAGCGACATAAGCATCATTAATTAAAGCATAAGCGGTATCACAAGCTCAAAAACTAAGTGGTCATGGAGGCTATTCGTGACTGGTTTGTAGTCATAAACATGGTGTGATCATGCTCCAAGTCAACCAAATAAAACATTCGAAAGAGAATACCATATATTGATGCTTTACTATGACAAGAACAACTCATGAATCTTTCAAGACATATTAAACACTCTCAAATATTTAAGGATATTCATGCTACTCAATAACCACAAGGATTTAAAACTAAAATAACATTTAGCATGGCATTAAAAAGTTCTAGCCACAGTCTATACAAGCTTCTACTAGTACTGTTATAAATTCTACATCAAGCAATAATTTTCTTTTCCCAACAAGCACCATACAAGATATGTTTTAACAAAAATACTCTTTATGGTACAACAAGAAAACATGAGAGTACTCATATAATACTACTAAAACTAACAGCTCTGATAAGAGATGCATGCAAAATAGGAGTTAAATAAATGCAGGAGCCAGACCGAGACTAAGAATACAACGTATTCTCTTGAAAAAGCGGAGCGTGTCACTCTCCAATAAAAGAATGCCGGGGTCCAACCAAGATTATTATGAAAATAAAAACAAACTGAAACCAAACTGAAAACAAAAATAAAAGATGCTCCAAGTAAAGCACATAAGGTGTGACCGAATCAAAATATAGTTTCACTAGAAGTGACCTGATAATTTGTTGATGAAGAAGGGGATGCCTTGGGCATCCCCAAGCTTAGAAGCTTGAGTATTCTTGGAATTTTCTGGGATGTACCACCGGGACATCCCCAAGCTTAAGATTTTCACTCTTCTTGATCACATCATATCATCCTCTTCTCTTGACCCTTGAAAACTTCCTTCACACCAAAATTCTCACAATCTTCATTAGCAACGTTAGTGCAATCGATATAATAAACTCACATGGTTCAGTTTCAACACAAAAATAGAACTCAAAAAAACATTAGCTACTGTCACAATTTCTTTTAAAACTCTTTTTCTCAAAAGAACACCAAAAGAAAGAGATTAAGATGCAAATGCAATAATTGGCAGAAATCTGTCAAAACAAAACAGCAGACAGAGATCGATTTTTTCGAAAATATTATGTTTCTCAAATAAAAAAGTGGTAAACTAATAAAAGTTGTGTATATATCCCAGGATTGAGCACAAAAAATCTCAGGCCATTTTAAATTTTCTGTGATTTTATACGTAATTAACAGTGGACAGCAGAAATATGTTTCCTGCGCAGAAATCCGAAATATAGTGTCAATTTTCCACTATAGGCTTTAATTGGCTCAACAAAAATACAAAAGAAAAGATACAGAGGGGTTGCTAAGAAAATATAAAACACCCAGGTGCAAAGCACACCAAAGAAAACGAAGGAAAACAGAATGAAAACAAAGAAATAAAACGGGTTGTCTCCCGGTAGCACTTTTCTTTAATGCCTTTCAGCTAGGCCTAAAAGATCAACTCAAGTATTTTCAAGTGAAGAAGAATCCAAATTAAGATTAGAAATATCCTAAAAAATTAATGGTATTTCATCTATAGAAGTTTTAGATGCCCCTTTATCAGCACTTTTAGGCACACTACTTTCATCAAATGGGTTTGCAGGAACAATCCATTCAAAATTCTTTTCTAGAGTTTCATGCATTCCTACCAATTTAAAGGGTATTGGTATTTTAATTTCCTTATCGTTGGCTTTTCCCGGTGTGCTATTAACATCTACACATGAGCCTTACATCTCAAATCGATTAAGAACTTTTCCTGCCTCAATAGCAACATCACCAAATACTTTAAACAAAGCTTCTAGGATAAACTCTTTTTTTTGCTATCCTTAATGTTATCGAGGTTGAGGACCATTTTTTGTATTATGGGATTAAGTTTAAAAACCCTAGCTTCTATCATACAAACTAAAGATGCTGCAGCGGTTTCATAATCTGGAGCAAGTTTGGCTAAGGATCTATTCTCAAATTCTTCATGCTTACTAACATAATTAAATAATTCTCCAATATTATATTTCCCAATTATATCAGCGCTACCTATTGGTACGTATTTCAAGGTAAACTTGGGTAGAGTCATGATTAGAGATTAAACTAAGAGCAGAAAGAGCAGAAATAACAGCAAGCAAATAAATAACGGCTATAAAGTAAACTAATTATTTGTGTGTTTTTAATATAGAGAAGAAAAACAAGACAAAAATAAAAACAAGACAATAAACAAAATAAAGAGGTTGAGAGTGAGAGACTCCCCTCGCCAGAATACTTCCTTCTCCCCGGCAACGACGCCAGAAATATCCTTGCTATGTTTTGTTGGGAACCCCAAGAGGAGGGTGTGATGAGCACAACGGTAGGAGTTTTCCCCTTAGTTAAGAACCACAGTTATCAATCCAGTAGGAGAAAGAGGACCTTCGGAAGGTTTATGCCACTGACGGTGGTGTTGGCACTTCACCGGTGTCAGCAACAACGTGGAACCTGCACACAACACAACCAAAATACTTTGCCCCAACGGTACAGTGAGGTTGTCAATCTCACCGGTCTTGCTGAAAACAAAGATTAGACGTATAGTGTGGAAAACAATGTATGCTTGTAGTAAGTAAAGAGAGCAGGAAATGGTTGTGGTTTGTTTAACAGTGTGGAAAATGGACCGGGGTTCATAGGTTCACTAGTGGTGTCTCTCCATAAAAATAACATGCTGGGTGAACAAATTACAGCTGGGCAATTGACAAATAGAGGATGCACCGTAGTGCACAATATAACATGATGACTACTATGATATTTAGTGCGGGCATTACAAGAAAATACATAGGCCGAAATCCATCTGCATCTATGACTAGTAATCCACCCTCAGGTTATCATCCGAACCCCCTTAGGTATTAAGTTGCAAGCAACAGATAACTGCATTAAACAATGTGTGTAATGTAAGCAATGATTGTACACGCAGTCACTCTCACCGCTGTTTTCTCCCTAGTGGCAACAACACATCCTCCCCCGTCATGTTTCTGTCACTCGAGCACAGGCGAAAAGGAGGCATGAACCCACTATCTAGCATAAATACTCCCTCTTGGAGTGACTATCAACTACTCGGCCAGAGCAACCACTAGCAACGGAAAGCATACATATGCAATAAAGACTATAATCAACTTGGCATAAGGTCAATGTTCATTGGATCCCAGCAAACACAACATACAGAATTACATAAGATCAATCTCGATCATGATAGGCAGCTCACGAGATCTAAACATGGAGGCATATGAGGAGGAGACAACCATCTAGCTACTGCTATGGACCCATAGTCCAGGGATGAACTACTCACGCATTACTCCGGAGGCAGGCATGGTGATGTAGAAGACTCCGGTGATGATTTCCTCTCTAGCAGGGTGCCGGGAGAGAGCTCCAGAACTCCCCCTGGTCTAGGGTTGACGACAACGATGGCTGCAGAACTTTTCGGGGATTTTTGATGAGGTGCTTAGGATTTTCCATCCGAGGGGAATAAATAGGCGAAAGGGCAAAGGCGGTGGAGGCCAAGGGGCCCCACACGCATAGCTGGCACGTCCAGGGGGAGGCCGCGCCACCCTATGGTGCGCCCCCCTGATGCCCGTCTTCGACTCCTCTTTGGTGTTCTGGATGCTTCCAGGGAAAATAGGCACTTCGGGTTTTGTGGGGTCCAATTCTCAGAATGTTTCCAGAACAACTTTTCTGAAACAAAAAATAGCAGAAAACAGGGAACTAGCACTTGGCATCTTGTTAATAGGTTAGTCCCGAAAAACATATAAAAATGATATAAATAAGTGAGAAAACATGTAGCAATTGGCACAATATGATCATGGAGCATCAGAAATTATAGATACGTTTATTGTGAATGCTATCCGTAAGAAGACTGTCCTCTCTAAAACTTTTGACTAGATTATAGAAGGGGGCTCTACCCATCCGAAGCATTTGGACAGCCTCTACTTCGGTCGAGTTGTAGATGTAGTTCATGTTTGCAATCCTCTCCTGATCTCGAGTAAACATAGGCCCGTATGTGAGCATCAAGGAAAAAATAGCATGCTAAGAGAGATAGGGATGACCTCCTCGAGATGTTATACAAGTTATAGCCTGCTAATAGCGTTTAAAAAATGTCAAATATATCTAAAAAAAGGATTTCAACAAAAATAAATGATAAAGTCCAAAAATTTCATGACAATATATGCATAACTACATACAAAATTGTTTTCCAATGGGCTTGAGCCAAACATCAACATCCCCAGGGGAAATCAACACGATACAAATTATCTATTCAGAATCACAAACATAGCGATGTAATCTTCATGATTATTGTTCATTACCACGAAAAACAGGAAGTAACTTCCTCTTCTGCCTAATTGGAAAACACAGTCCTTTGGGCAGATAGGCAAGACATAAAATAGCGCTCTATAACATTATGACGTTTTAGCGCGATATAACGTGCAATTTAACGATTAGCGCAATAGCGGGCAAAAGTGTAAAAAGTTAGCGCGGACTCTCCAAATATGCTATAGCGTTCTATTAATGCCAAAATAGCGTGCGGTTTTTATCCATGGTGAGCGTAGGATAACCAGAGCGCCTAACTACAATCTTGTGAATCAACATGATGCATGCATGAATAAAAATTAGGAGTGATCTCGTGTGATTGTTCAGACTCATTCCCTCATCCTAATTACATGGATCTGACATTAGCACTGCGTAAATCGATAAGTGTACTATCTGTTTCCTAAGAAGGCAGTGTTTTACCTTGGCCATTGGAGATGACAGAGATAGTCCACTATGGAAGATGAAGCAAAGAAGCTCCTGCCATCACCGCTCTGGTGCCCTGCTACGGGAACTCCGGTGCCAGACCCCTAGATCATCCTCCATCGGATCTGGTGTCGGAGACTGAAATCGATAAGCCGCTGGTGTAGGTTGAAAAAATGGGGAAGTGAGCGAATGTGGAGGGGGAGCTATGGGTGGCGCAAAACAGGACCTGATTTTGGCATCTCCCGCCATCCCCGCCTTGCTCCCGCGAAGCTCCCGCTCGCACCACCACACCCGCTTTTCATAGCGCCAGTGCCTGGCTCTGTGGAAACGGTCGATTCGGGTGTTTCCATCGGGCCTGTTCCAAGGGTGCTTTGATGGGTGTGCCAGCCAAATAACAGGCCGCACGGGGCCAACCAACAAGGCTTGCACTGTACCTAGCGGGCTTGTTTCCACCTCATGCATGCTACCAAACACGCCCTATGTATCTTGAGCGGTGGGGCTTGGAAGCGTGGGCGCCTAACTCTGACGACAATTTTGCTGATTGGATTGATTCTAGATAGGGGAGAGGAATACAAAGCGAGGCATTTGGTTAGCGATATCCCTTGTTTCTCGGTGCTTGTGGAGGCATGGATTTTCACCCTCGCTGGTAAGATCTAGGAGGAGTTGGCGCTCCGGTGCATGGCTGGCTTTCTCACACGCAGATCGCTTGGGGCAGTTTTAGTGGGATGTAATTAGGGCTGGTCAAAATATCTTCAAGGTTCAGTTCCCCTCAAAGCAGGAATTAGAGAGAATGCATATTTTTTTGTACCTGTTATGTGCCAAATAGTTCTTTTTAGATCACTGTTGATAATTGGACAAAAAATTGAACCAATTGAGAATTTTTTGGAATTTTGGGTGAGAGTTTTGGGCATCCGAGAAGATCACATATGTGACTACTTGGCCCTATGGTCAGCGGGGTTTCTTTTGGGAAAACCTATAAGAATTGACATGGCTTACACTAGAGAATACTAGATTCTTCGTATTTTGGTTGGGTGCTTGAACTATACAAAAATTCCATCTTTTTTTTATCAAAGATGGGTTCTATGAGCTCAATTTCCTAGTTGAGGGGGAAAAGATGAGCACTGGTTCAGATATGATTATAGCAGAATCCAGACATGATAATGACGAGGATGATGGCCTCGGTGACGACTTCCATGATGCATTGGCTAAGGAAGCTAGCGTTAAAAGGGTTCATCTAATGGGAAGAGTTTAGCCACATGTGTGAATCCAATGGCTGAACAAGGAGGCAATGGCACTATGAGTCTTATGCTTCAAAGTGTGGCCCCAAAAAATAGGTGGAGTTATTTTTTCACCTCAAGTGTCTAGATCATTTGAGAAGGCTAAATAAGATATTAAGGTGTTCTTAGAGATGGCATAGAATGCAAGGATGGAGGTGCTATCACCTAGTGAAAACAGTCCTGCCGATCCTTCGCCAAGTGCGGGTGTTCAACTCGGGCAGAGAAAGGACATTTTTCTACCGGGCAGGACGGGAGTGTCCCCGTGTGCACTTCTGCCGGGCAGAAAAATGGCATGTTCTATGCCGCATAGATTTTGGCCGTGTCATATTGTGTCCCTACTGCGCAGAGAGCTGGGTATTTCTATGTCGGGAGATGTTGGCTGCGCCATGCTACGCGTTTGCCGGGCAGAGTTTTGGCAGTTTTTGTGCCAGCAACAGATGGAAGGGATTGATGGAGTGTTGATAACCCACAAGTATAGGGGATCGAAACATTCTTCAAGGGTAAGTGTAACTCAATTTATTTATTCGACAGAAGGGGAGGAAAAATAATACCTATAACCCTTACCAGTTGAGTTGTCAATTCAGCCACACCTGAGAAGCACTTACAAAATATATTAGTAATAAACGGTGCCAGAATATGGTTGGTGGCCTAGTGATGGGATGATTCTCTTGCGTCGTCAACATACCTAATACAATGGGTGATTGTGCAGAATCATTGGTTTGACTAAGATTTGATAAAATACATGTAATATGGATAGTAAAACAAGGTGTAGTAATTTTGTAATAAAAATGGCAGCAAGGTAACATGTAGCAAAACTGAAAGTAAACGGTGTAGCAATGGTAGGAAACAAGGCTTAGGGGTCATACTTTCACAAGTGGTAACTCTCAACATTATATTCACATAATTAAACACATGCCTCCAACACTAGTTACTCGGAAATCGTTCCTAATGGATCAAATAGGATAAGAATCTCGTAGGGCTACACAAGCACAACTTAAAGTTTGCGTTCCCATCAATGGACACACCAGCCTTGTCACTTTGAGAATCCAAAGATAGTACTAGCAAACACCACAACATATCTCTTGAATAGTCTCTTTCTAATACATCCACAACACCTACACTGTCACCTTGACACTATAGAGATTATACTAAACACAAGCATTAAGAAACCTCATGATTCCATAATTTAATCCAACAAAATAAGAAAAAGTTCATGAGAAGTACCCCTATAATCCATGACCCATAGAGTCACCCATGCACCGACAGTGTCACCGTGGCACCGTGGAACAAAGGTGACTCCGGAAGACTATACTAGATTAAATCAAATGAGCAATTTCATATACATTACATCACAAAAGGGAAACATCAAGAATTCAACTATAATAACATAGCTCACGATCACAAGAAGATCACACCATGGGAGATAGATAACCACATAGTTACTAGCACAATCCCCAGCCCTAAAGATGACTACTGACACATTATCATGGTGAGAAAGAAAGAGTTGTTGATGGAGAGGTGCAGCCCCGAAAAGATGGAGGTGGTGATGGCCATGGCACCGGTGGTGGGAGGTAGCCCTAGGGCGGAGGATTCCCTAGGAGGCGGCAACCCCTTGCCCCCTTCTTACTTGATCTTTGTCCAGAAGTAGAGGATCCCCTCCCCTTCTTGGCGGTTGGCAAGGGAGAGGCAAATTCATGACAATGGGTGGCTGCCAAGAAATTAGGGTTTTCCTCTCCTTATATGTGCCTCCGTCATGATCTATGGCCCTCTGATGGATGGACCCTTGATCTAATGGCTCTTGGGCACCTGTAGGACCTTCCTAGGATCCCTCAAAGCTTTTATGAGGCTCCAAATTGGTGGCTTGGCCGAATCCATCAAACATGGCAAGAGTTGGGCTCAATCAGGTCACCGATTCTCGTAATCTCGTAATCAGATATTTTGTCTCCAGTAAAACGGGTCCACAGCTTGCTTACGAAATCGTATTGTGCTGTTACTGGGCTTAAATGAAAGCTATGGAAATTTACAACAACTTTTTTGGATATTTGAAATTAAGTTGACGCCGTGTTCGGTGGTCAAGCTAACGATCTCTAAAAACTGTTGATGGACAGATTTCAGGAAAGTCGGTGTCCTCCCCCAACAAGGCTCCTTTTGCGTTTTTGCCATTTCCAACTAATTCCTACACATAAAATTGTAAAATAAGAAGTTGTGCAATTTTGCAACTATTAATAGGTTAGTCCAAATAAATCATAAAACCATAGGAAAAACATGGTGCAATTAGTAGAAAACAATCATGGATCATCAAAAATTATGGATACATTTTGTACCTATCAGTATTCCCAAGATTAACTCCTACTCGTTCTCGAGTAGGTAAGTGATAGTAAAGTAATTTTGAGGTGACATGTTACCAACACAATATGGATCAAGTAGTAATGTAAATCATGCAACTAGGATCAAATGAACAAGAGCTGAAATTTATAGTTGACACCAAATGAATAATGTCTAAACTATTTGGAACAATAAAGTAACAACTTGTAATTAATCAATACTAAAAGACCATCAAACGGGAACGTTATATCAAATATGATTTTAGCATAAACCAAAATAATATAATCATTCAAAGCATCAAACACCTACAATAATTTTTGTCCGGATCAAGCCAAGTGATACCAATACGTAGAAGATCATCGCGTTATTTGTGCACTAAAAAGGAATATGCGATTAGCATTGGTTCTTGGCACCAAGATGTTATGGCTAAGAGAAAGTTATGGGGGGTTTGGATGGTCAATGGAAGAAAGTATCACACATCATAAAGTGATCATTAGACAAGAGGAAGTCTTATAATCGACGTGATGCAAGGAGTAGTGATTGACACACAACAGATGCACATAGAGCTATAAGTGTATGAAAGCTCTCCAATGGAACTAGCAGAGGGTGCATCCAAATTTCTTACTCACGAAGACCTAAAGCACTTTTGAGGAGGCTCATCATTAGAATATACAAGCTAAGTTCTATAATGGAAGGATCCCCACATAGTTAATGCAAGTAATGATATGAAAACTCTCTGTAAACTGAAATATAGGTGCTAAAAATAAGCACATATGTGGAATAAAGGATAGTAAGGCTTCCCCCTCTCTTTTTTTTTGTGGCTTGCGTGGCTCTTTTATATTTTCTCTCGTTTTCCTCTTTGGGATCTTTTTTTGGCCACTTTGGACTCTTTTTTGGTGGTCTCTTTGGAATCTTTTAAATTCTCATTGCTAGGGGGAAACATTCCATGTTACAATGAATAATCACACTTTTAGTACTCACAACTCATAATGAAATATATATGATTTATCAAAGTAAATATAACAATGGAGCACGTCATCAAGTAACATAATTTAGGTGGATGTTGCATGGCAATATATCTCGGAACGACTATGAAAATGCCGTGGTAGGTAGATATGGTGGCTGTTTTAAGGAAGGTATATGACTTATGTGTAGGAGAACAAGGTTAAGTCCTCCCACGGGGTTTGGATGTACTAGCAAAGTATGCACCTACTCTCGATGTGAGAAAGGGCAATGCACATCACCGAAGAGGCTAGAAAATATGGTTAGTGGAAGTACAAGAACACCGCAACTTACTTTGAATAAAAAAGAACTCACAAGTTAAAAAATTCAACTAGTATATGATCTTGCAAGACAAAATGAATATCACTCCAAGAGGGTATATGGCAATGGCAAGTCACTGTTAGATACCCCGACAGAAGCACTTAACAAAAATTACCATTGTTTCCATCCACGATGAAGTCATACAAAATTATGATATCCACTGATTATTCGAGTGTGGCACAGTTTCAAGTTTTTAGACCAATTCACTAATTGTTTTTACTTTGCTAGACCAGAAAGTTTACCCATTAAGAATATTAATATCTCAAAACTCTAGCAATGATTCAAGTGAAAAAATTAACGATCTACAAGATTATACAGTTTTTTCTCATACCACTACCACATGCTTGACAATTTTCAGTCCAATCAATCACCAAGAAACTTGAAACAACTCTCTAAACAAATAGTCAATAAAGACGAGAGAGCTAATCATATCTAAATATAGCAAACAAAAAATCTCTAAACAAAATAAGTAAGAAAAACGATAAATAAAAATAGGAGTAGCAAAAACTTCTTGCACCACTGCCGAGGAGCTTGCTTCAAGCCATAAGCTCTTCTTCAATCTGCAAACTAGGTGCTCCTTGCCAGCAACCATGAATCTTTCTGGCTGCTCCATGTATATATCCTCCTCTAGGTCACCATGTAAAATTGTTGTCTTCACATAAAATTGTTCAATTTCCAAGTCCATGGAGGCAGCTATGCCAAAAACAACTTGGATCGAAGAAATATTGACCACTAGAGAGAACAATTCCTTTCTTTTGACTAAAAACTTTCACAACCAATTGATACTTTGCAAAGGTATCTACTTTTTCGACCACTTTTCTTGTTGTTTTCCCTCACATTTTAATGATTTGAATTAAAAATAACACAGACTAACGCTGTTTTTAGCAGAATTACCCTTGGTGTCTAGTTTTGTGCAGAAATTCAATTTCCTCATAAAATTCCAAAAAAATCTAAATAATATTTTTTCCCCACAAGACTCCAAGAGCCCGAAGGAGATCTGAAGGGGGGCCACTGTTCACCTAGGGGGTGCCAGCCCCGTCCCCCTTTGGCCGCGCCTGGGGGGGGGGGGGGTTTGACTGGGACCATCCTAGGGTCGCCTTTGTCATAAACACTTCTTCGTCCCCGAAATGGAGACCTGATACCTCATAAAGGTATCCATAAATTTCGCATGTAACATGTTGTTTTCATGCCATATGCTACATGTTTCCTTTACACTTTATGTCATTTTTATGGATTTTCTCGGACTAACCTATTGACAGGATGACATAGAGCCAGTTCATGTTTTCTGCTGTTTTTAGTTTAAAAAAGTTGTTCTGGAAATATTCTCGGAATTGGACGATTCGAAGCCCAGAAGTCTTAGAATTCCCGAAGGGTCAAGGAAGTTCAAAGGAGACCTGGAGGTGGGCCACATTGTGGCCACAACATAGGGTGGCGCGGGTCCCTCTAGACACGCCACCAGGTGGTGTGGGCCCCCGGACAACCACCGACATCGCCCTTTCTCCTGTTTAGTCCCCCCGAGGAATAAACCTTAAAGATATCGACCCCCTTCCACGAAAAGTTCCATATCTCCGCCGCCGCCATCAAGTTTCGGGGGACAGAATTCTCTGTTCCGGCACCCTGCCGGGACGCGGATGTGCCTCCGGAGCCATTTCCATCGACTCCACTGCCATCTTCATCGCCGTTGCTGTCTCCTATGATGAGGAGGGAGTAGTTCTCCCCCAGGGCTGAGGGCTCTACCGGTAGCTATGTGTTTCATCTCTCTATCCCATAGTGTGATCTTTATGTGATCATGAGCTTAGTAATCTAGTTGAATAAGTAGATGTTACTATTCATCTCCTTGTGCTACTCAAGTGGTTTTGTTATGAGATCTCCATAAACACTTTGATCATGGTGTAAAGGTGACAGTGTGTGCACCGTGTGGTTTAGCATGATATTTATTGGATGACCTATGAAATTGTGGCGTTTGTTTAGTACTAATGTGCGGCGCTCATATGACAGCGTGGGGTGCCCTAGAGAGGGAATACAGACTTGAGGAGTGATGTTAGAGCCCTACGCATGGATTGGTGTTTGTTATCTGACCGGAGATTGGTTCGGAGTAGCGTAGTGAAGAGAGATATTTATGCATTCAATTATGTTATCATTGTTGAGAGTGTCCACTAATGAAAGTAGGATCCCTAGGTCTTAATTCTAAGCATTGAAACACCGTTTACAATCAGTTCTGCTACATGTTTGAGTGCTGACATTTTTATTTCAGATTGCTGTTATCACTTACAATCATCCATATTACTTGTATTTTACTCTCTCTTCACAGAACTAGTGCACCTATACAACTGAAAATTGTATTAGATGTGTTGGGGACACAAGAGACTTCTTGTATCGTAATTTCAGGGTTGCTTGAGAGGGATACCTTTGACATCTACCTCCCTAACTTCAATAAACCTTGGGTGATCCACTTAAGGGAAACTTGCTGCTGTTCTACAAACCTATGCACTTGGAGTCCCAACACTTTCTACAAGAATAGAAGCGTGCGTAGACATCAAGCTCTTTTCTGGCATAAACTTATTTGGAACCTATCATTATTTATGTGGGAGAAAGGCACGCTCCGCCTTTTCATATGAGTATTCATTATACTCGTATTCTTAGTTTTTCTTCTAGCTGCTGCAAATCCTTTTAGCTCCTATTTTTCATGCATCTCTTATTCCGAGTTGTTAGTTCTAGTAGAGTTGTGTTAGTAATCTCTTGTTTCATTTGCTATATTATTTGGAGAGTTTTTGTTGTTTGGTGTTTGATGGAAATAGAAAATACTACATGTGGTAGATGGTATAACGAAAAAGCTTGCATATTCTTGTAGATCACTAAATTGTTTCACTTGATTATTTGTTGTTGTTTTGAGATATTAATATGCTTAATGGTAAACTTGCTGGTTTTAGTAAAGTAAAAACAATTAATGGCTGGTCTAAAGGCTTGAAACGGTGCCACACTCAAATAACCAGTTGATAGGATAATTGTTGGGGGAATAGGTGAGGGGGAGCCTCACCGACCGCCCATTTAAACCGGAATCCACTTGATCCGGCTCAGAGTGACCGGTCGGGTTTATATCAAGGAGAACCGGATCGTGATGGTCACTCGGCAGAAAGAAGACCCGGGATACCATGTGCGTAACCCGGAGAAGACAAAGGAACCGGCCCACGGTACAAGCTGGGAGGCGTAAGGGCCCAAGGCCTGGAGATCAGCCCAAGGCCTAACGGAGACAACCAGGTCACGAGGAGAACCGGAACGGGACGACCCAGAACCGGATGTAACTAGGACTCCGACGACGGGTATAACCCGGATCCTTTGTAACCCGGGGGACTCGACCACTATATAAGGCGAGACCCTGGGACGTAGAAAGAAATGTTCTAAGTCAATAGCAAGGTAGCTCAAGACATTGAGAGCCGGAATCTCCCTTTGTACTCGAAATCGTGTTTCCCGATAGTAAGAAGGAAGGAGTAGGTTTTGCCCTCAAACGAGGGGCTGAACCTGGGTAAAATCGCGTGTCTCGTTTCAGCCTTAACCCTTCTGAAGTTTCGCTTAGAAGCAATGGCCTCGCAATCTAGTTCTCACACGAGGACACTTGCCGTGAAAATACCACGACAGTTGGCACCCACCGTGGGGCCTGCTCGAGGAAGCGTCATCTTTTCGGAAGGAGCCTTACCTGGGATCAAGAAGCTCGCAATTGGCCGGCTCAGGAGGAGCCGACGAGGAAATTACTATAACCATGACACGTGGGGTCCCGAGTTCGTCTCCGTGGAGTCAGTATTTCACGTCCCATTTGGAAAGATCCACGTCTTCATTGGGTACGTAGGAACATCAATCTCAGAACCGGACCAACTGTCAGATTCAGTATCTGAGGAAACTACGGTGATGCATTCTGATGGAGAGTCCTTAGTTGGAAACAATGACGATCGTGACAAAACAGGCTCTATCCACCTGCTCTTTGGAGACCGGTTAGGAGGAGGCCTTGAATTGGATCCGCAGAGTTCGATAGAAGCAACTTATCATGCAACTGTTTACATGGCTGGGTCAACACGGCCTACGGAGCCCAGGTATGACGCTGGTGAAAATTTAGTTACAAATGATGTTTCAACTTCGAATCAAGTTCTAGGAGCACCGAGCGTCTCACTGATAGAACCTACTAGGCCGACGGTATCCCCCGTCGGGCCAACAGCACCACCTCCAATAGGACCTAGGCCGACGAGCTCTGGGCCAACGGAAGCAGTAATCGACTTCGCAGAACCTGCACCATATAACCCGAGGCCCGAGCTGATGGCCGCAATGGATTCATTGAATGAGGTCTTGGCGACTCCGATCACCCCGGAAAACCTGGTGCAGCGTAATGCAGAGATAGAGAGGCTTCGACAGGAAATAAGTCGTGCCCGTCGGGAGATCGAGAAGGAGGTAACAAGCATAAGAAAAGATCGGTCAGAAGTTTTGGGGGAAGCAACACGTCTCGAAAGAGAAGGAATTCATCTGAGCTTCAAACAGAGGGAGTTAGCTTCAATACAGAACAAACGTTATCATACTCGGTTGAATAATGAGTTTGGTACAGGACTAGGGCCAACCAACCTTCAGAATCTATTCTCGTCACCGGTTGGGACCCCTGGGGCATCTAATCCGGCTGGCCTGGTTCACCCTATGATGCCGGTTGCTCCCGTTCCAGTTCACCCATCACGTTTTCAACCGCCTATCCAGCTGCATGGTAATCCGAACCCTGTTCCAGTGCAAGAACAGGAAAGGTTCCATACACCACCAGGACATTTCAACAATCCAATGGACAACATTTGGGCCGCAACAAATAACCTGTCACGGATTCCAGTCAATCCCAACGATCCTATCGGAATTGAAGCCTAGAGGGCTATCGAAATGTTACAGACAGTGGTGGTCCAACATATGAATTATAGTAACCAGGACAGAATACACTCAACTCCCTACAATAGCAGAAACACTTTGCCAAGAAGTCACCATGGAAATTCACCGATTCCGGCTGGCTCTAGCAATGTAAACCGGCAGCAACCTATCCCACCCAGGCAGACTGTGTCCTATGCGCCTGGAGTTATAAATACAGGACATAGAGGTGCAGAGCTAGAAAAAAGAAATCCGGGTCATACTCAAAACCCAATTCAAAACGCAGTTTCAAACCCAGTCCTCACTGGGTCTCGCCGAATTGGGATTCAGTGCCTTGGTCCCGCAATTAGGAATGAGAGAATACCGGCTGATTTTAAAGGACCCCGCAGAGTTGTAAACTATACGCTAGACATGGAACCTGCAGACTCGATAGAGGGGTACGAGATGGCCATGGAGATATTGGAAGTAAGTGATGCGGTATGTGAAGCGTGATGTTGGAGGGACCTACAAAATTCTGGTTAAAGAACTTGCCCGCAGATTCGATTGATAGCTGGCAAGAGTTGAAGGACCAGTTCATCAAAAATTTCTAGGGAACATGTAAACGTCCAACGACTATTACAGACTTGGAAAATTATTTTCAGAAGGAGGGGGAGTCTTCCCAACACTGCTCTTGGCGTGTCGCGGAGATTATCCATTCGTCTGTTGGACTCACCGCCCAGCAAGCAGTCATAGCATTAGAGAGAAATTGCAGATTTGACCCACTGAAGCATAAGTTGGGACGCATCAAGCGCTATGTGAGTGATATGAGCGAGCTGATGGATGCCATGACCAAGTATGCCGAGTCTGATAAAACAAAAGACTAGTGGGCCTCTTGCGCACATATGTAATACCGACCATAACATCTCTCCCCGCCTTCTCAAACACCTCGTCCTCGAGCTGAACTTCTGGAAACTGCTTGCGGGGATCATCAAGCTTCTCCCAAGTAGCCTCTTCCTCCGGCATGCCTGTCCAATGCACCAAGACATTCCACACGCCCCGGCGTTGCTGCGCCTGCATCACCCGCGCCACTGTCGCTGGAGCTGGCACGAGGCGCCCATCTGAAGTAGGAGGAAGAGCCGATGTCGCAGTAGGAGGGTCTCCACGGCAGGCCTTCAGGAAGGCGACATGGAAGACGTCATGGAGTCGAGAGCCCGCTGGCAGCTTGAGGCGGTAGGCGAGCGTGCCGACACCTTCCAGCACACGAAAGCGACCGGCGTAGCGAGGCCCCAACTTACGCCTGGAGCACGGATCCAAAGACTGGGTGGTCCTGTGAAGGAGGCGCAGCCACACCCAGTCGCCCACCGCGAACTCTACCTCGCGATGATGCGCATCATAGTACTTTAGGGCCAGCTGCTGTGCTTGGACAAGACGCTGGCGTGCCTTAGCCAGTATCTCGTCGTGGGTGCAGAGCAAGTCTTCAGCCGTGTCGGTCCGAGCCGCACCAGGCTCATATGGGAGCATCGCCGGAGGTGGGCACCCGCAGACCACCTCGAAAGGCGTGGTGTGTAAGGAGGAGTGATAGGAGGTGTTGTAGCAGTACTCCGCCCATGCTAGCCAGTCCACCCAAGCTCGTGGACGATCCCCAGTCACACAGTGCAGGTACATGGCGATGATCTTGTGGACGACCTCAGACTGGCCGTCCGTCTGGGGATGAAACGTCGTGCTCATGCGAAGCTTCATGCATGCCCACCTAAAGAGATCCCGCCAGACATGATCGGTGAACACAGGGTCACGGTTGCTGACGATGGACGAAGGGAAGCGATGGAGGCGGACGATGCCGTCGAAGAAGGCGCGCGCCACCGACGCATCCATGTAGGGATGACCGAGGGCGATGAAGTGTGCGTACTTGGAGAAGCGGTCAACCACCGTGAGGATGACGGACTTGCCCCCCACATTAGGTAGCCCCTCGATGAAGTCCATGGAGATGTCCGACCACACCCGAGAGAGAACGTCCAGCGGCTGCAGGAGACCCGCGGGCCTGAGTGTCTCCGTCTTGTTCCGCTAGCACGTCACGCATGCCCGCACCCAGTCGCGCACCAGGGCGCCATCCCCAGGAATGTAAAAATCAGCACGGAGACGGTGAAGGGTCTTTTGCATGCCCTCGTATCCTGCAGAGTGAGCCAAGGTCAAGACCTGGTGGCGTAGGTCGCCCTGATTAGACATGAAGATGCGGCGGCCATGGAGGAGCAGCCCCTCGTCCATGCGCCATGGAGCGGCTAGCTCGCCATCGGCCAGGCGTTGTGCGTCCGCGGTCGTCGAAGTAGCGCGGCGGATGTCGTCGAGGAAGGCGAAGGACGGGCCGGAACAGATGCACAAGACCACGCCGGCCGTGGCGATGTCGGACACGTCCTTAGTGTCGCGGAGGGACAAGGCATCGACGACCGTGTTGAGACGGCAGGGAAGGTACTCGACGATGAAGTCGAAGCCGAAGATCTTCCTGGTCCACTGATGCTGAGGCACGGTGGAGAGGCGCTGATCCAGCAAGAACTTCAGGCTGTAGTGGTCCGTACGCACACGGAACGTCCCGCCCCAAATATAAGGCCGCCAGTGGCGCACCGCCTGGACCAGCCCGATCAAATCGCGCTCATAGGCCGCGAGCTTGTGATGACGCACGGCGAAGGGGCGACTGAAGAAGGCCAGCGGTCCCTCGCCCTGGTGGAGGACGGCGCCGAAGCCGATGCCGGAGGCGTCGCAGTCCACCACGAACGGCACGTCGAAGTCCGGCATCTGGAGGATGGGTCCTGTCGTGAGCGCCCGCTGGAGGGCGGCGAACGCCGCGGCCGCCTCCTTGTCCCAGGAGAAGGCGTCGCGACGAAGGAGGCGCGTCAGAGGTGCGACGATGAGGCCGAAGTCCCGGATTTACTTCCGGTAGTAGCCCGCGAGGCCCAAGAAGCCGCGGATAGCCCGAGGTGACTGCGGGGTCGGCCACGCAGCGACGGCGGCGACCTTGTCCGCGTCCATCGCGACACCGTCCGCCGAGATGACGTGGCCCAAGTACGAGACGGATGTCGTGCCGAACGAGCACTTCGAGCGCTTCAGGTGAAGATGATGCGCTCGAAGCTCGTTGAAAATGATGGCCACGTGCTAGAGATGCTCTGCCCAGGATGAACTGTAGATAAGAATGTCATTAAAGAAAACAAGCATATAGTGGCCTAAGTAGGGGCTAAGCACGTCGTTCATCAGGGCCTGAAACATTGCCGACGCATTGGAGAGGCCGAACGGCATCACCAAGAACTCGAAGTGGCCATGGTGAGTGCGGAACGTCGTCTTCTCGATGTCGTCCGGGTGCATGCGCACCTGATGATAGACTGAGCGCAAGTCGAGCTTGGTGAAGAAGCGCGCTCCAGGTAGCTCGTCCAGGATATCATCCACGACGGGGATGTGGAACTTGTCCTTGGACGTCAGGGCGTTGAGGGCGCGGTAGTCGATGCAGAAACGCCACGTACCATCGGCCTAGCGTATCAGGAGCACTGGGGTGGAGAAAGGTGACGTCGAAATCCGGATGATGCCCTGCGCGAGCATGACGGCCACCTGGCGCTCGAGCTCGTCCTTCTGCAGCTGGGGGTATCTGTACGGGTGCACTGCAACAGGCGCCGTGTCCGGCAGCAGGTGAATGCGGTGGTCACGGGCCCGCGCGGGAGGGAGTCCCTGTGGCTTGTTGAAGAGGTCGTTTTGCTGCTGCAGGAGGTCGTCCAGGAGGGGGTGTGCCCATAATGGGCGGCGGCCATCAGGTGGAGCTGCGAGGTCACGCCGGTGCTGCCAATGCCCGTCCACTGAACGCGACGGCCACCCTCGCGCCAGAAGTTGAGGGACAGCATGTCGAAGTCCCAAAGGATGGGGCCTAGTGTGCACAGAAAATCGAGGCCAAGGATGAAGTCGTAGCAGCCCAGGACGAAGCCGACGCAGTCGATGGAGAAAGGCTCGTCGCCGATAAAAACAGGGACCTATCGCGCCACGCCCTGGCATGTAAGGCGGTCCCCGTTGGCGACGGTGACGCTGTACCGTTCTACGCCCGCCGGCTGGAGTGCGAGGCGGTGCATGGCGGTGTTGGACAAGAAGTTGTGCGTCGAGCCCGTGTCCATGAGTGTCGTAAGCTGCGCCCCATTGATCGTCACCGGAAGCAGCATCGTCTTCGCCGTCTTGATGCCCGCCATGGCATTAAGGGAGACGACGAAGGCGGACGCGTCTACCGGCCCGTAGGTCGTGATGCCAGCCGAGGTGATGGTGGCGGCCGCGAGTTCCGCGGTGAGGGCCTCCACCTCAGTGTCGCCGACGGTCTCCAAGTAGAAGAGGCGAGCACACGTGTGACCCGGCGCATACTGCTCGTCGCAGTTGAAGCACAGGCCCTTGCGACGCCGTTCGAGCTGCTCGGCCGACGTCAGGCGATTGAAGGGTAGTGTCGGCGCGAGGGTGGCCGGCAGGGCGGGTCGCGGCTGTGGGGTCGGCGCCGGGGCGGGGCGTGGCAGGGGCCGCGTGCCGCGGCTCGAGAACGCCTGCTGCGTGGCGAGAGCGCGCTGCTCGTACACGCGCGCGTAGTACATGGCCGTCTGCAGGTCCTGGGGTTCCCGCATCTTGACGTCAATGCGGATGTGGTCGGGGAGGCCGCCGACGAAGAGGTCGGCGCGCTGGCGCGCCGAGACGCCCGGGGCGTGGCAAGCCAGTGCCTGGAAGCGGTCGGTGAAGTCCTGCACCGTGGTAGTGAAGGGGAGTCGGCCCAGCTTGGCGAGGCGGCTCCCGCGGAGGGTGGGGCCGAAACGCTGGAGGCACAGGTTGCGTAAACGCTCCCACGGAGGCATCCCGCCCTCGTCCTGCTCGAGGGCATAGTACCACGTCTGTGCGGCGTCACGGAGGTCGTAGGAGGCGATCCACGTGTGGTCGGACGCGAGCGTCTGCTGCCCCCTAAAAAACTGGTCGCACTGGTTGAGACAGTTCAGGGGGTCGATGGTGCCGTCGTAGGTGGCGAACTCCATCTTGGTGAAGCGGGGTGGCTGCTGCACATGCGGAACGGCCGCGTAGGCGCCCTCCTGGCGATCTGGGGCGAGGGAAGAGCCCCATGAGTATGGAGCAACGATCCCGCCTAATCTGCCGAAGGAGGGGCGGGCTGCCGTAGCACCGTTGGCTGGAGAGGCGCTGTCGTATAGACGGGTGTGTCGACCCACGTCGGAAGAGGGGACGGCGATGACAGACACTTGACCTGGCTGAGCGGTCGTCCATGGGAGACGACGGGGACCAGCGGCGGTAGTGTATGCGACGTGGCCGTCGACGACGGGGGCGGCGGATGCTGGGCCGCCCGCAGCTCTGCGAGCTGCTGATTGATGTCGTGGATGGCCTGCGCCACCTCGGTCATTGAGAGGGCGGGCGGTGCGTCTGACGCCGGCGGTTGTAGCCCCTGCGACATCTGCTGGGAGGTGACGGCGGAAGTGGCGGCGGTGGTGTGGGCGGCGTCGGAGGTGATGGGGAGGCCGGTGGACAACATCGAACCAACACAATCTGCTACCAAATTGGTAGACGCTAGGGTTCTACTAGTCCTCGAACTTAGGTTGTATGGGTGGAAGTAAGGGCGGAGGAGCTCGGGCAGCTGTCGCCGGCGGCGGGGCGCCGTCGCAGCGGCTAGGGAGGAGGGCCGCGGCTAGGGCAGAAGCGGCAGCTAGGGTTAAGGGCCGACTCCTCTGGGAGTCGGCAATAAGATATATATTTATTGCTTAATTATCATGAAGGGATACATATGCTTGTATAGGAAGACAACTCCTCTAAACCCTAGATACTATTGGACTAAGTCCATAACTAGCCACTAGTAGGACTCTTACGCGCAAATGTAATACCGACCATAATATATCTTGAAGTTGCTTTTGGAGTATTTTAAAATTACAGGACAGAGATGTTAGCATTTGAAGTGGTCAAATTCAAAAGTCCATACTACGCTTTATTCGGACGGCCTGCTTATGCCAAGTTTATGGCAGGACCCTGCTACGTTTATCTCAAGATAAAGATGCCAGGTCCCCATTGAAACATCACTGTCAACGGTGACAGCGACATAACTTTAGAGTGTGAGGAAGGGGATGCAACATACGTAGAGACCGCTTGCGCGGAAGAGGAGCTGAAATTGTATAAACTGCAAGTTGATCCAGAGGACATGACCTCGCTCAAGAAACCATCAGCCGATTCCAAGTTAAAATTTAAGTCTGCTCAAGACACCAAGCTGGTGGACTTTACCCCCGGTGACTCATCTAAGCAGTTCAGCGTGGGGGCTGACAAGACAAAAAAATAGGAAATCGCACTCATCAAGTTCCTCCGTGAGAATTGGGACCTCTTTGCATGCATGGAAACCTTCCGACATGCCAGGTGTTCCAAGGGAACTTGCTGAGCATAGTTTGAGTGTGGACCATAACCTGAAACCTATTCGTCAGTTCCTCCGTCGTTTAAATGATAAGAGAAGGAAAGCAATTGGAGAGGAGATAGCTAGGCTTCTCGCAGCAGGGTTCATAGTAGAAGTGTTACACCCAAAGTGGTTAGCCAATCCAGTTCTCGTCCTAAAGAAGAACGGAACATGGAGAATGTGCATAGATTACACAGATTTGAACAAAGCATGTCCTGAAGATCCTTTCGCCTTACCCCGTATTGATCATATTATAGACTCTACGGCTGGTTGCGAATTATTATGTTTTCTGGATGCTTACTCAGGTTATCATCAAATCAAAATGAAGGAAGAGGATCAGGAGAAGACCTCATTCATTACACCATTTGGAGCTTTCTGTTATACGTCAATGCCTTTCGGACTGAAAAATACAGGAGCAACCTATCAAAGGTGTATTCAGAATTGTTTGAAAAGTCAGATCGGACAAAACGTGCATGCTTATGTGGATGACATAGTGGTCAAATCCCAAAAAGGTGACACTTTGATCTCAGACTTAGAAGAAACGTTCGCCAGTTTACGTAGATATCAGATGAAGCTCAATCCAACAAAATGTGTCTTTGGAGTACCGGCTGGAAAATTACTGGGTTTTATTATTTCAGAGAGAGGAATTGAAGCAAACCCGGAAAAAATTCAGGCCATACACAGCCTGAAAAAAACGGTTTGCTTGAAGGACGTACATAAGCTAACAGGTTACGTGGCTGCCTTGAACCGGTTTATAAGCAGACTGGGCGAAAAGGCCATACCTTTATACCGACTCTTGAAGAATACTGACACATTTGTGTGGAATCAAGAAGCTGATGTGGCATTAGAGGCCTTGAAAAAACAACTTTCCAACGCACCTATATTGTCTGCACCTGAGAAGAAAGAGCCCATATTACTATATACTGCGGCAAATAACAGGGCGGTAAGTGCAGTTGTGGTTGTGGAACGTAAACTGGAGAAAAAACTACCAAATTCCGCGCGATCCGGAACGTTTTGAGCGGCACGTTTTGATAAAGTCGTGTTGTTTCCGTCGCAGATGGCTAGAAAGTTGAATTTGCTCTCGAAGGACGCGGTCCATCTCGACGTTTCTTATATGTTCCGTCGCGGATTTTTGTTCCTGGCCCAATAGGCCCAGTTGGAGGCGAGTTTCGTTCCACGAGAATATGGCATATTAGTCGAATATATCCCTTTTTATTTTTGTCATTTATTTGTCCATATTGTGAAATCGAATTATCTGCTTGGTATATGTTTTTGCATCGGCATTAGTCTTTCTAACCCTTTTAACTTCTGCCACTTAGATCCATCAAAACTTCTGTCATCTATTTCTCCATATTGTGAACTCGAATTATATCTATCTTAAGAAAATAAACATAGACTATATATTAATAGAAACCACCCAATACAACCAACGAGATTCTCGATCTAAAGAAAACATCAGAAGAACGGGGCAGCAGTAGGGGGCTAAAAGAGCATCAATAGGGTCTGACAGCTCCTCCGATGGCACTGGATCCTCCGACGGCACTGGATCCTCCACTGGCACTGGATCCTCCCTTTCCTGGGGACTCACAGATGCGAGGAGAGCGATCAGAGTTTTCTTCTCTGCCAGGGCTAAACCGATCTTCAGTTCCCCAACCTGCGAGGTCAGTTCGATGTTGGTGGCCATCATCTTGGACATATCATCCATCAACTTCCGATACGCTACGAGGGAAGCTTCGCCCTTAGCCACCTGCTCCAACATGGCATCGCGTGCCTTCTCGAGATTGTCGTAGGCGAGCTTCAAGGCCTTCTCAAGCTCAGCTTCTAGGATGTCAACCCTCTTCGCCAGAGCGGCGAAGATGACCCTCTCCTCGGCTTCATGTGCCCTGTAGATAGTTGCATGATAGGAAGTTGTTGTTAATCTAAAAGGAAAAATGGATCTAAGAAAGATGAAATCACGAGGAATTCAGAAACGGATTTAAGAAAGATGAAAGCACGAGAAATTCTGAAAAGGATCTAAGAAAGGCGAAATCACGAGGAATCCAGAAACGGATCAGAAGTACGTGAACGGAAATGGAACCTACAAAAGAACAGCAGACCGCTTCGCCAAAGGAGCCATGGCCGCCTCGAGGAACGATCGAGCAGCTACTACGACAAAGGGTTTTCGCTTGAGGGGAGGTGGTGAGGCAGATAGAGGATAAACTGAAGAGTGTGTCTATTTATACACCGGGAGGGGGAGTGGAACGGAGGATCCGCATGCACGACAGAGCAATAACTCGTCTCCGGAACTAAAGGGACATGTTTCACGTTCACAAGATCGTGACGAACGCGGTTACTGCGGTGAGTGGAAGAACGGTTGTTTCCAGACTTGGGCCATGATGGCACTTTCTTGGGCCCTCTCCTGTCAGGCACTTTTTATTGGGCTTATAGCACTCCGTAGCCCATAATTATCCTACTACAGTTGTAGCCCAAAATAAGAAAGAAGAAATGTTGAAACTTCAACGAACACATAAAACGTCGAAATTTTGATTATTTTGACACGTTTCAACATCTTCCACACTTTAAACACTACACATCATCCCAGAATGCGTCGTCAATTTCGTCGTCATCGGAGTCCTGTATAAGGCTCTCCCAAAATGCTTCGTCCATCTCCTCATCCGACGATGAGACGACGATGGTGGAGGGGCCAGCATCCCCCCGGGATGTACGAGCTCGCATTTTCGCGTCCCTCTAAGCGCCGAGCCGCAACTGCGCCTGTACCATATCTGGGTGATCACGGCGGAACCTCTCCATCATGGCCTCGTCGTCCCGGTGGATGCGCAGCTGCATGAACGCGCGGCGGTTCTCCTTCTCCTCCTTGCGGGTCACAATCCTCAGATCTGGGGCGAGGAACTCGGCAACTTCCCTTCTCTCGACGTCCCGGAAGTTGAGCTCGGCGCGCGGGCGGCGAGCTCGGGCGTGTTGAAGGTGTCCATCCACCACCGCACGCCGTTGTGTGTGATCCTGCAGACCAGCGCTCGGACGGACGCAGCTGCACACCTCGGAAGCCGGTGCTGCTTCTCACGCGCGGAGCCATCGGGCGGACCAGCGCCGAGAGTGAGGGGGGAGGTCGGGGGGCTGTGGCGGCGTGCAGTAATCAGCGCCAAGAGTGAGGGGGGAGGTCAGGGGGCTGTGGCGGCGGCGTAGAAGGTAGGTTGCGTGGTCCGTGCTCGGTCGTATTTATGCGATAGCGACGAGGTCGAGAAGTTCAGTGACCGTTGGCTTGCCAACCTTTTGTTGAGTTATGCAGTGATGAGTTGCACGATCTACCAGCACGAGGGATTTTATCTAAACTCGAGGTTTTAGCAGCTATATTAACGATTTGATCTTTACTCGGGTTTTAGCACGAGGGATCTACCGGTGATAATATACCATAGAAGTTTACGAAAAAAACTAAACCTTAACAAGTCCAGGAAACAAACGAAATTACAATCCATCCAGACAAAATAAGAAGTTCATAGGCCTAGCTCAGCAGCAGCCTAGTCTCTTCACCAACAATGCATATCCTTTGTTCCGGTTCTATATCACCCCCATCTCAATGACCGCCTCCAACCTAGGGTCATCGGTCTCCCTCACAATGATCAAAATAGGTTGTTGATTATGAAAATTATTGCCTTGGACAAAAATCGTCCACACCAGCTTGTCGAGGATAATGCGTCTGTCGGTTTTCTTATTGTAACAAATGGTGCTGACATGCTCTTCTGCTCTAAGCCGTAGGCCAACCCTGCCATGATTCCTCAGGCCAGCGTGTTCCCCTATCAACTTCGGTAGTTTCCAAGCATGAAAGACAACATACCATATTAGCAGACCTTCTCATGGTTCTTGGAAATTTACTTGCAAAAAGAGGAGGTCGTCTTATAGATACATACCATAGTATAGTGCTGCAAGTTTGTGACGGTGAAACGAGTCACAAAAGGAAGCCCAACATAGGGTCCAAGGGGTAGAAGCCGGGCCAGGCGGTTCGTCTCGGGATTGTCGAGATTGGCTCTTTGGGCATATACGATGTTGGCATCATCATGCCTCTCATCAGCAGAATTGTCAGAATCCTCATAATGGACCTCATCATCAGAATTGCTAGAATCCTCATCACGCATCTCATCATCAGAATTGCTAGAATCCTCATCAAGCATCTCATCATCAGAACTGCCATCTACGCTGCAAACTGAGTCATCTTCGCCTGAAATGCAAAGTGAGTCATCTTGGGCGTCACCAATAATAGCAACGTAGATAGTGGGCCTTGGTATCATGGAAAACACTAGTATGTCTCCCACGGAGATGTTCTTTTCCTCGATGAACCAGTCCCATTGTATCCCGTGCAAACGGGTCTTGCTTTGTTCTTTTGACACACGAAATGTGTACTTCCTGCCATGGGAACTAAACAGCACACGCTCGCCTACTAACTTGTTGAATGCTATCCAAGCAGTGCACGGTACAACCTGTGCATCAGGAATAAAAAGAAACGTGGAAATTAGATATTGTAATAAAAATACAATACATAATGCAAGTGTAAGAAGAAGAATTGTTTTCTTACCACTGACTTGAGGTGACACTCTTGTACAGCAACACCGAACTTGGATGCAGAAGGATCAACATTTGGGCAATTATTCTTGCATACAGGGCATGGAATACGCTGTTAATCAAGCAAAAAAGAAGAAGAAATTACAAAAGGTGCATATAAGAAGACTGGTTCTAAAAAGGAACAATTCTTTCATGAAGACATTTATGTAAAACTGGGGCCAAACTACGAACAACTGGTAATGCCTCATAATAAAAGCACAACCATGTTTATCCAAGAAGTAAATTCTACACTACAAAGAGCAATGCACAGTGAATGTGCTTGTACATTGCACAAGATAGTATGGAACCCTCATTGCAATGATATGGTGACACATTTTAATCATCGACTTAAAGGGATCATGCACATTCAAAAAAACATCTATAGTCACAGCTATGTACTCATTGGCCTTAGGGAACATAGAGACAAAGCAAGCATGCACAACTTTGCTACGCCAGGTGGGCCAGCAAAAGCAAAGACATGGCACATCTATTTGTGTCTGTTTCTTACTTTTGCTTGCCATCTGGTGCAGACAGTGAGGCATCAACCAAATATAAATGTGTAAAATTCATCATCATTGACCAAATCAACTCATAAATTGTGCATAGTGATAACAAGCCTCATAAACACATAGGTGATCATGCACTAAAGGGCATCCCTAGAATTCATTGTAACATGCAGTCAGAATAAACACATATGGAACAATACAAAAAAAATGTAAAACAAGCCTCATAAACACATTTCCAACACTTACTAGAAGAACGAGCCCAATACCAGGCAGTAACACAAGACGTGGCCTTGTATCACTGCCACGTATTGGATCTGATCTCCTAGCATTTATCATGGCATGCAAACCAAGGGAAAAAGAGTGCTTATAATAGCATGTACGAATACACATACTCAAATTGTATGCACTACAAGGTACTATAGACACTCTTTTTGCGTTTACCATGGCCTAGTTTAAATCATCGGCATATAACGAGGACATTCAAGGCAAAGAAAAGTGGAACAATGGAAACAAATGTAAAACGAGCCTCATATATCATTGCCATGCAAACCAAGGCAAAAAGAAGTAATTACAATAGCATGTACGAATACAAATACTCAAATTGTATACACTACAAGGTATTGTAAACACTCTCTTTGCCTTTACCATGACGTAGTTTAAATCATCGGCATATAACAAGGAAGACATTCAAGGCAAAGAAAAGTGGATCAATAGAAACAAATGTAATACGAGCCTCATATATCATTGCCATGCAAACCAAGGGAAAAAGAAGTGGCTATAATAGCATGTACGAATACAGATACTCAAATTGTATACACTACAAGGTATTATAGACAATCTCTGTCCCTTTACCATGGCTAAGTTTAATCATCGGCATATAACAAGGAGGACATTCAAGGCAAAGTAAAGTGGAACAATAGAAACAAATGTCATACGAGCCTCATATATCATTGCCATGCAAACCAAAGGCCAGGCGAGTGCCTACAATAGCATATACGAATACAAATACTCAAATTGTATACACTACAAGGTATTATAAACACTCTCTTTGCCTTTACCATGGACTAGTTTAAATCATCGGCATATAACAAGGACATTCGAGGCAAAGAAAAAGTGGAACAATGGAAACAAATGTAATACGAGCCTCATATATCATTGCCATGCAAACCAAAGGTCGAGAGAGTGTCTAAAATAGCATATAAGAATACAAATACTCAAATTGTACACATCACAAGGTATTTTAGACACTCTCTCTGCCTTTACCATGGCCTAGTTTAATTATCGGCATATAACAAGGAGGACATTCAAGGCAAAGAAAAGTGGAACAATGGAAACAAGTGTAATATGAGACTCATATATCATTGCCATGCAAACCAAGGGAAAAAGGAGTGGTTATAATAGCATATACGAATACATATACTCAAATTGTATACACTACAAGGTATTATAGACACTCTCTTTCCCTTTACCATGGCCTAGTTTAAATCATCGGCATATAACAAGGAGGACATTCAAGGCAAAGAAATGTGGAACAATAGAAACAAATATAATACGAGCCTCAGATATCATTGACATGCAAACCAAGGCCAAGCGGGAGCCTATAATAGCATATACGAATACAAATACTCAAATTTTATACACTACAAGGTATTATAGACACTCTCTCGGCCTTTACCATGGCCTAGTTTAATCATCAACATATAACTAGGAGGACATTCATCATGTTGATAAATTAGGATACACAAAATAAAAACATGTGGAACAACGGAAAATGCACAGAAAAAATGAATCTGACCTCAGAATTTCTAAGTACAACAAGTATAGTCACTACTAGCACCTGGCCTTGGTAAATCATTAGCCAAAGTGTTAATAATTGGTCAAAATTGAAATAACCTTGCAAAAGTACCAAATCTAATCCGTGAACCCAACAAAAACCCCAAATCTAAGACTAATCTAACTGAAGCACCCAAATTGTGTACGGAATTAAACCATAACCTATCGAAATCATGGTGGAAATAGATGAACTAAGCCTGCCGGATATCCCAAACTTAAGCCATAGAACAAAACCACGTTTACGGGAGAAAATACGAAGCAGAGACGCAGAATGAAGGTAAAAACATGTAGATCTACCGTGCATGTCGTGCTACGAAGAAAAATCGAGCTCAATCTACATATCTATGATACATACAAGGGATAAGAGGGTTAGATATCATCTTACCGCCATTGCCAAATCCCTCGAAGAGGACGGGACGACGCACGCTGTGATCTGAAAAAAAGCCGATGAAGATCCTGCCTACCAAGGGAGGAAGAGGAGGCCTGGCCTTCGTTTCCCGTCAAGGATGGTCGCCGCGGTGCTGTCGATGTCCTAGCGGAAGAAAACCCGCCGACGGAGAGAGGGGAAGATCAGGAAGGCGGTGAGAGGGATAGAGCGAGTGATATGATTAGAAGAGAGAGAGAGGGAGGTGAGCGCAATTAAAGGGCGCGCCTTCCCGAAGGGGTTGACGCTGCGTCTCTCGCGCAATAAAGGGTCGGCCTGGCGCCAGTTGCCCAAGACATTTCACAAAAGAGAAGAAAAATAATTTGAAATGGAAATAAAAACAATTAATACAGAATAATAATAACTTAACCGCAAAATACTCCATCCGTTTGATATGAAAGAATAAAAACAATTTCTCCGATTTTTTTGAAAGACAAAATGCAGATTCAATTTTTTGAAAACCAAGCTTATCTGAATTGTGTTGATTATTTAGTGACATCGTGCCTTTTTTTATAAATGATTATCTACTGGCTTGGATGTGTTAGAGTGGACACTAGAAAGTCCCAAGACAATGGTATGACCCAACTCATCACAATATTCCCTCCCGTTTCTCCGTTCCGGGAGTTTCAGGCCAATAGGGCATGTAAATTCGAGAGAGAAACACAGAGAGAAAAAGTCGGGCTCTAAGTAGTCCTGGAACCTGCCAGAGAGAGAATCCGACGCCGGTGGAGCCCTAACACACATGACACACTCTAACACACATGGTATGTCATACCATGGGATTTGGTGGCATTCATACGACCCGGAGCCCCTCCGGAAAAACCATGCATAGCTAGCCCCGCCGGGGAAAAGGCGGAACTGCCATTCTGGCCCTCTACGTGAGCCGAAAGGGGGTAGCAAAGCGGAACCAATTGTTTGGTTGTGTTAGGTTAGGCCCAAGGAACACCCAATAGAATGTTAGGGTCCACCTCTTTGCAAGATTCCCCTAGTTCCGTGAAATCCGGGAGTTTCGGGCTCTAAGTAGTCCTGGAACCCGCTAGAGAGAATCCGACGCCGTTGAAGCCCTTAGAGAGCGAGGGATTTGGTGGAATTCAGACAATCTGGAGCCACCTCTCCGGAGAAACCATTTCCCCGCTGGGGAAAAAGACGGAACTGACATTCTGCCCCCATCTACCTGAGCCGGAAGGGGTAGCAAAGTGGAACTAACTGTTTGGTTGTGTTAGGTTAGGCCCAAGGAACACCCAAGAGAATGGTACGGCACACCTATTGGCAAGATTCCCCCACTTCCGTCACACCCAGGAGTTTCGGTCTCTCATTAATTAGTCATGGAACCCGCGAGAGAGAACCCGACACCGGTGAAACCCTAACACAGAGAGCGAGTGAATCTTGGGAATCCAAGACCCATTCCATACTCTATCACACGTGGTGTTGCGTGTAATGGGATTTGGTAGCATTCATACGATCCGGAGCCCCCTCTCCGGATAAACCATAGCCCCGCTGGGAAAAAGACGGAATTGTCGTTATGCCCCATCTACATGAGCCGGAAGGGGGTAGCAAAGTAGAACCAATTTCTTGGTTGTGTTAGGTTAGGACGAAGGAACACCCAATATAATGGTAGGGCCCACCTCTTCGAAAGATTCCCCCACCTCCGTCAGATCTGGGAGTTTCGGGCTCTAGGTAGTCCTGGAACACGCGAGAGAGAATCCGACATCGGTGAAACCCTAACATAGAGACCGAGTGAATTTTGGGCATCCAAGACCCATGCCACACTCTATCACACGTGGTGTGGCGTGTAATGGGATTTGGTGGCATTCAGACGATCCAGAGCCGCCTCTCTGGATAAACCATAGCCTCGCTGGGAAAAAGACAGAATTGTCGTTCTGCCCCATCTACATGAGCCGGAAGGTGGTAGCAAAGTGGAACCAATTTCTTGGTTGTGTTATGTTAGGCCTAAGGAACACCCAATACAATGGTAGGTCCCACATCTTTGAAATATTCTCCCAGTTCCGTCAGATCCGGGAGTTTCGGGCTCTAGGTAGTCATGGAACACGCTAGAGAGAATCCGACGCCGGTGAAGCCCTAACACAGAGAGATAGGTAATCTTGGGTATACAAGACCATGACACACTCTAACACACATGGTATGTCATACCATGGTATTTAGTGGCATTCATACGATCTGAAGCCCCCTCCGGAGAAACCATAGCCCCCCGCTGGGGAAAAAGGCGGAACTGCCGTTCTGGCCCCTCTACGTGAGCCGGAAGGTGATAGCAAAGTGGAACCAACTGTTTGGTTGTGTTAGGTTAGGAACAAGGAACACCAAAGAAAATGTTAGGGTCCACCTCTTAGCAAGATTCCCCTTGTTCTGTCAAATCCGGGTGTTTTGGGCTCTAAGTAGTCCTGGAACCCGCTAGAGAAAATCTGACGCCGGTGAAGCCCTAACACAGAGAGCGAGGGACTCTTGGGAATCCCAGACCCATGAAACACTCTAACACACATGGTATGGTATACATACCATGTGATTTGGTTGCATTCAGACGATCCGGAGCCCCCTCCGGAGAAACCATAGCCCCGCTGGGGAAAAAGACGGAACTGTTGTTCTGCCCCATCTACGAGAGTCGGAAGGGGGTAGCAAAGTCGAACTAACTGATTGGTTGTGTTAGGTTAGTCCCAAGGAACACACAATAGAAATGTAGGGCCCACCTCTTGGCAAGATTCCCCCAGTTCCGTCACACCAGGGAGTTTCGGGCTCTCATTAATTAGTCCTGGAACCCGCGAGAGAGAATCTGACACCGGTGAAACCCTAACACAGAGAGCGAGGTAATCTCGGGTATCCAAGACCATGACACTCTAACACACATGGTATGTCATACCATGATATTTGGTGGCATTCATACGATCCGGAGCCCCCCTCCGGATAAACCATAGGCCCCCGCTGGGGAAAAAGGTAGAACTGCCATTTTGGCCCATCTACGTGAGCCGGAAGGGGGTAGCAAAGTGGAACCAACTGTTTGGCTGTGTTAGGTTAGGCACAAGGAGCACGAAATAATTTTTTTTTGGGTCCACCTCTTGGCAAGATTCCCCTAGTTCCGTCAAATCCGGGAGTTTTGGGCTCTAAGTAGTCATGGAACCGGCTAGAGAGAATCCGACGCCGGTGAAGCCCTTACACAGAGAGCGCAGGACTCTTGGGCATCCAAGACCCATGACACACTCTAACACACATGGTATGTTATACCATGGGATTTGGTGGCATTCAGACGATCTAGAGCCACATCTCCCGAGAAACCATAACCCCGCTGGGAAAAAAAAACGGAACTGTCGTTCTGCCCCATCTACGTGAGCCGCAAGGGGGTAGCAAAGTGGAAATAACTGTTTGGTTGTGTTAGGTTAGGACCAACGAACACCCAATAGAATGGTAGGGCACACCTCTTGGCAATATTCCCCAGTTCCGTCACACCGGGGAGTTTTGGGCTCTCATTAATTAGTCTTGGAACCCGCGAGAGAGAATCTGACACCGATGAAACCCTAACACAGAGAGCGAGGTAATCTCGGGTATCCAAGACCATTGCACACTCTATCACACGTGGTGTGGGGTGTAATGGGATTTGGTGGCATTCAGACAATCCGGAGCACCCTCTCCGGATAAACTATAGCCCCGGTGGGAAAAAGACAGAATTGTCGTTCTGCCCCATCTACATGAGCCGGAAGGGGGTAGCAAAGTGGAACCGATTTTTTGGCTATGTTAGGTTAGTCCGAAGGAACACCCAATAAAATGGTAGGGCCCACCTCTTGGAAAGATTCCCCCAGCTCTGTCAGATCTGGGAGTTTCGGGCTCTAAGTAGTCCTGGAACACGCCAGAGAGAATCCGACACCGGTGAAACCCTAACACAGAGAGCGAGTGAATCTTGGGCATCCACCCATGCCACAATCTATCACACGTGGTGTGGCGTGTAATGGGATTTGGTGGCATTCATACGAGCCGGAGCCCCCTCTCCGGATAAACCATAGCCCCGCTGGGAAAAAGACGGAATTGTCGTTCTGCCCCATCTACATGAGACGGAAGGGGGTAGCAAAGTGGAACCAATTTCTTGGTTGTGTTAGGTTAGAACGAAGGAACACCCAATACAATGGAAGGGACCACCTCTTGGAAAGATTCCACAGCTCCGTCAGATCCGGGAGTTTCGGGCTCTAAGTTGTCCTGCAACACGCCAGAGAGAATCCGACACCGATGAAGCCCTAACACACACAGAGAGAGAGGTAATCAAGGGTATACAAGACCATGACACACCCTAACTCACATGGTATGTCATACCATGGGATTTAGTGGCATTCATACGATCCGGAGCCCCCCTCCGGAGAAACCATAGCCCCGTTGGGAAAAAAGGCGGAACCGCCGTTCTGGCCCCTCTACGTAAGCCGGAAGGGGGTACCAAAGTGGAACCAACTGTTTGGTTGTGTTAGGTTAGGCACAAGGAACTCCGAAGAAAATTTCAAGGTCCACCTCTTGTCAAGATTCCCCCAGTTCCGTAAAATCCGGGAGTTTTGGGCTCTAAGTAGCCCTGGAACCCGCTAGAGAGAATCTGACGCCGGTGAAACCCTAACACAGAGAGCGAGGGAATCTTGGGTATCCAAGACCCATGCGAAACTCTAGAACACATGGTATGGCATGAAAATTTTATTTGGTGGCATTCAAACGATCTGGAGCCACCTCTCCGGAGAAACCATAGCCCCGCCGGGGAAAAAGACAGAACTGTCGTTCTGCCCCATCTACATGAGCCGGAAGGGGGTAGCAAAATGGAACTAACTGTTTGGTTGTGTTAGTTAGGCCCAAGGAACACGCAAGACAGTGGTAGGTCACACCTCTTGGCAAGATTCCCCCAGTTCAGTCACACCCAGGAGTTTCGGGCTCTCATTAATTAGTCCTAGAACCCGCGAGAGAGAATCCGACACCGGTGAAACCCTAACACAGAGATCGAGGTAATATCGGGTATCCAAGACCATGACACACTCTAACACACATGGTATATGTAATACCATGGGATTTGGTGGCATTCATACGATCCGGAGCCCCCCTCCGGAGAAACCATGCATAGCCCCGCTGGGGAAAAGGCGGAACTGCCGTTCTAGCCCCTCTACGTGCGCCGAAAGGGGGTAGCAAAGTGGAACCAAATGTTTGGTTTGGTTAGGTTATGCCCAAGGAACACCAAAGAAAATTTTAGGGTCCACCTCTTGGCAAGATTCCCCTAGTTCCGTCCAATCCGGGAGTTTCGAGCTCTAATAAGTAGTCTTGGAACCCGCTAGAGAGAATCTGACGCCGGTGAAGACCTTACACAGAGAGAGAGGGACTCTTGGGAATTCAAGACCCATGACACACTCTAATACACATGGTACGGTATAACATGGGATTTGGTGGCATTCAGACAATCTGGAGCCACCTCTTCGGAGAAACCATAGCCCCGTTGGGGAAATGAGGGAACTGTCGTTCTACCCCATCTACGTGAGCCGGAAGGGGGTAGCAAAGTGGAAATAACCGTTTGGTTGTGTTAGGTTAGGCCCAAGGAACACCCAAGACAATGGTAGGGCACACCTGGCAAGATTCCCCCAGTTCCGTCACACCCGAGAGTTTCGGGCTCTGATTAATTAGTCCAGGAACCCGCGAGAGAGAATCCGACATTGGTGAAACCCTAACACAGAGAGCGAGTGAATCTTTGGCATCCAAGACCCATTCCACACTATATCACACATGGTGTGGCGTGTAATGGGATTTGGTGGCATTCAGACGATCCGGAGCCCCCTCTCCAGATAAACCATAGCCCCGCTGGGAAAAAGACGGAATTGTCGTTCTGCCCCATCTACATGAGCCGGAAGGGGGTAGCAAGTGGAACTAACTGCTTGGTTGTGTTAGGTTAGGCCTAAGGAACACCCAAGAGAATGGTAGAGCCCACCTATTTGGAAGATTCCCCCAGTTCCGCCACACCCGGGAGTTTCGGGCTCTCATTAATTAGTCCTGGAACCCGCGAGAGAGAATCCGACGCCGGTGAAACCCTAGAACAGAGAGCGAGGGAATCTTGGACATAAAAGACAAATTACACACTCTATCACACATGTTATGGCGTGCAATGGGATTTGGTGGCGTTGAGACGATCTAGAGCCACCTCTCCGGAGAAACCATAGCCCGCCCGGGGAAAAAGACGGAGCTGTCGTTCTGCCCCATCTACGTGAGCCGGAAGGGGTAGCAAAGTGGAACTAACTGTTTGGTTTTGTTAGGTTAGGCCCAAGGAACACCCAAGAGAATGTTAGGGCCCACCTCTTGGCAAGATTCCCCTTGTTCTGTCACACCCGGGAGTTTCGGGCTCTCATTAATTAGTCCTGGAACCCGCGAGAGAGAATCTGACACCGGTGAAACCCTAACATAGAGAGCGAGGGAATCCTGGGCATCCTAGACCCATAAAACACTCTAGCATACATGGTATGGCGTGCAATGGGATTAGGTGGCATTCAGACGATCGGGAGCCCCCTCTCCGGATAAACCATAGCCCCGCTGGGGAAAAAGACGGAACTGTCGTTCTGCCCTATCTACGTGAGCCGGAAGGGGGTAGGAAAATTGAACTAACCGCTTTGTTGTGTTAGTTTAGGCCCAAGGAACACACAAGAAAATGGCAGGGCCCACCTCTTGGCAAGATTCCCCCAGTTCCGTCAGATCCGGGAGTTTTGGGCTGTAAGTAGTCATGGAACACGCTAGAGAGAATCCGACGCTGTTGAAGCCCTAACAAAGAGAGCAAGGTAATCTCGGGCATCTGTCGCACCCGGACTTCTAGGGGATACTCACAGTCCTCTAAACAGTAGATAAATGGCTTACGGGGCATACCGGCACCCGCATCTCAATATGAGCAGGCCAACACGTAAACGTGTGACAACCATTATCTTACTATTCATCGTCTGCGCAAACCATCCCATAGAAATCCAGATACTTCCATTGACGTACTTCAAAACATACACACATGGTACGTCAACGGCATTGGAACAAGTGATATCACAACAGATCTCTACGACACAAAAGATTGAAATAAGTTGCAAAATGCTCTCATTAGAGCAGAGATAGCAAATACAATCATTCAGAGGACACATGTCCCAACATATCATCATTACATCACAGCGGAAGCATTCAACATGTCTGAGTACAGACAAGATCCAAATAGGCCTAAGAGGCCGGAAACGAAAATACGGAGCCCATCCACGAAGTCTCGGATCCTGCCCGGGTCCGCTATCTACTCGTCAGCAGTCTCGTCAAACTTCACGTAGTAGCCACCATGTAGATCTTCGGGAACGTCGTCTGCGGAAACCACAGCCCCAAAGGGGTCAGTACATAAACGTACTGGCAAGCAAGACTCACAGTTCACCAAAGTGTAACCCGTCAACACCAAGCACAGATGCTTTGGGTTCAACGGAAGGAAGGGGATATAAAAGATGCTGCAACTGGCTGTTCTAACCAACTACGGAGTTACTACCACTTCCGGCTAACAGAAAGGAGATAAGATCGTGTATCGTAACCAACTATAGCTAACTCCAAACAAACCCATCCTGGATCTCGCCCCTTATCCAAAGAAGCAATCCGAGGATAACTCACACAGTTGAATTAATGATGGTTCATATTATTGTGTCAATAAGCCTATTACTAGTCAAGTTGTTAATCATTGGGTGTAAGGTTGTTAATCATTAGGTTTAAGTTGTCCTAAGTACTTGTTAGCCAGTACTTTCACCAAGTAGTCCATAACCGCGGAAAATACGGCTTCTCGAGAAGATTATCCCTGCAGGGTTGCACCAATTTGGCCGTACACGCATGAATAACCCGCCAGATGGAAAGGCCCTTCCACCAAGCGGGGCACTCAACACAACTCAACTCTTCTCCGCATCAAGCCCAAAGCACCTTGGGTGCACGGCTAATCGAGCCCAGAAGAAAATGGACCCTCATAGCACTCTAAGAACGTGTCCCCCTATATGCCGACTACGAAAGTTCCACCCGGGTACCAAGGGCTCGCAAGATCATGCATGCAGCAAATGGAAAACCCGAACTAAATGAGGCGATTTGGACGAGATGCGAATCGAATCAAATTGAGGGGGGCGCCCATACTCGCTTCCCACATGCGGTTAGTGCGCTCATCATGGATCAGTAGACAAGACCCTTGTCCTATTAGGGCCGACACTAGCAGGCCTCAAAACCACAAAGGGCCTCCTGCCGGTGCCTTATCATCAAATTTATTATTGATAATAACATTAGCATGATTGATTGATTAAACATCGAGCCCCCAGAACATAATGGAATATAGTAACAGAAAGTAACGGGTAACAGACTCGAGCAAAACAACCCTAAGCATGCTAGTAAGACACGGGCTCAACAAAAGGTTATAGGTATGGAGGTGAGGCAATATCAGGGTTAAGGGAATCATGTGATAGGTTCGTAATAGAAACAACTAATACTAGGGCCAGCAGAATAGACAACGGAAAGTATCGGTAACCAATGTTGAAAGGAACACAGTGGTTCATGTGAGTGATAACTTGCCTGCAAAACCCAGTAGCCTGGTACTGAGCTAACTCCTTAGAAGGGGTGTCGTAAGAATCGTCGGTCTCAACGTCGTCGTTTATCCGAGAAGAAGCAAACAAACAAGGCAGAAATATAAACAATCAATATCATGGCATAGTGCACAAACATGGGATGATGCATGACCATTTAATTGATGCATCAAAATAAACTAGTTGACAAGATAACAACATGATTAAATGGACCCACATGCAATTGGATTGCATATGGAAATCCCATGAATTATGGTTGAAACATTTGTTTTACAACTAATCAAATTGTGTAAGTGAATTAGCATGATGCATGGATGAGGAAAACAGAAAAATAACAACAATAGAACCAAATAGAAATAAGGTTTGCCAAGTTTAGAAATTCATTTATTAAGTTTTGGGATTTTGGTTACTTAAAGGTGTCACATAAGTATTTGTTGTTTTCACCACTTTTAATTGTTCAAAATAGATAACAAAATTTATATTTGAAAAGAAAACAAGATTTTAGTTGGAATACATGTTTCACTTGTTGAAAAAGGATTTCAAATAAATTATTTATGAATTAAACAAGTTTAAGCAAGAATTAAATGAATTCAATTCAAACATGAACTTATATGAATTTTTATTTGTGCAAAACATTGAGTGAAGTTCATATTTGAAAAGTTTATGCTTTTATGGTTTGAAAACATATTTTATATGTCCCAAAAGAATTTGATTTGATCAAGTTATGAATTTAACAATATTAAATGAATTAAACAAGGTTTAAATTATTTAACCAATTTTAATTATTCAAAACATGAAACAAATTTTATATTTGGAAAGGTGGTTTAATTTTGCATGGAAAACATATTTCATTTGTGCAAATTGGATTTAAAATGAGCAAGTTATTATTTTGGCAATTTTAAAAGCAATACATAAGAAACAGTTGTTTTCAGCAATTTAAATTATTCAAAACAGCAAACAAAATTTATATTTGGAAAGTACATGAAAAGTTGATTGGAAAACATATTTGGTTTGTGAAATTTAAAATTCTTATGAACAAGTTATGATTTTTGCAAGTTTAAGTGATTTAAACAAGAATTCAAATGTTTTACCAATTTAAAATATTCAAAACAGTAAACAAATTTTATATTTGGATAGAACATTTAATTTGGGACAGAAAACATATTTAAAAGGTCAAAATTGGAGTTACAATGATTTTCTTATGCAATTTACAAGATATAGTGCAAATCTGCCATTTTTTAATGAACCAGGGACTTGGAAATAAATTTCAGGGGTTTAGAATTAATTTACAAGGGCCTAGTTGTGAATTCGTGAAGTTGCTGTGACCAAACAATGCAAAATAAAAAAGGTGGTTTATTCTGCAGGGGGTGGGATTCGATCCCCCACCTCCTGGACGCGCAAAGGGGACAGAACCAGTGGGGCTGGTGCGGTTTTGTGATATGAAGGGCAGATCGGGGGGGTTAAGGTGTTGGCTGCGGTGTTTAACTGAATTAAAACGGAAAAGAACAGAAAAGAGTGGGGGGGGGCTGGGAATCGAACCTGGGACGTGGGGATTGCGCGCGGTGGTCTCTGCCAGTGGGGTGGATGCTGCTTGGTTGGAAGGAAGGGAAACTCGGGGGGAATAAGGCATTGCTGCGGGCGTTAACTGAAAGTTTGGGTTGACTGAATCTGTACAGCCGGTTGCTGTATTCTCGACAGAAAATAGCTGCAGCGAACGGCAGCGCTCGCTGTGGCCGCCGTGCGTCGGGCTGCTGTGGCCGTGGGGTGGGCGCACGGTGCGGTGCTCGGCGAGTAGAGAGGAGGGGCGAGGGAGGAGGACCGAGGGAAGGGGATCGAGGGCTTACCTCGTGCGACAGAAGGAGGAGGCGGACGTGCAGGAACAGAGGCGACGGCGGCGGCGCTCCGGGCAGCCACGGCCGGTGACGCCTTCATCGAACTTGGAGAGGACGGGGAGCCGTTTCCATTCCCGGGGACAGGAGGTCCTCGAGGTGGCTGCGACGATCGGCGGTGAGGGTGGTTGGGGCTGCTGCTGTCGGTGGTTTTCAGAGGAACAGAACAATGGATCGGGGCAGCTAGACGAGGGGGATGAGAGGGATGGCGGCGCAGGAGGATGGGGCTAGGGCTAGGCTAGCAGAGGGGGGAGGTGTAGGTTTTATGGAGAGGGGAGAATGGTACGGCATGCCATCGGAGAGGGGAGGGAGAGATCGGGTGGAGGAGAGTTGATCGTACAGAGGAGGAAGAAGACAAGATCGAAAAGGTATGGGCCAGAAGGAAAGGGCCTGGGGGGAAAATAATTGGGCCTGCTGGTTGCTCTCTCCCTCCCTCTAGTTTTTATTCGTTTTGCTATGTTTTATTTTTTTTTGCAGCAAAGAATTGGAAGGAATAGATGACTTTGGAGTTTGCAAAAATTCCAGAAAAAAATTGGGTAGCATATTTAGGTCAAACACAACCAAAGCCATGTTTGGAAAACAAAAACATTTGTATTTTTGGTGCTGTTTGGATAGGTTTCAAATTGGAGTTAGTTTGGATATTGATTGAAATATTTAAGACAGGAAATTAATTAGGGTGATCATATGATTCTAATTGGAAACAAATGAGCACCTTTGTTTTGGTTATTTTTATAATTTCAAATTGGGGTGCTGTTTAGTGATTTGGTTTGAATTTGAAAGCAATTTGGGAATCAATTGATTAATATTGAAAACAAGGATTTTAATAGGGTGAACCCTATTGATTTAAAATAGAACAAATGGTTGATTTGTTTGGTAATTTCAGAATGTTCACATTAGGTGCTGTTGATGATTGCTTTGAATTTGAAACCAATTTGGAATTAATTAATTGAAATAAAAGCACCATTTTATTAGTTGATCAATATGGAATAACATGAGAACAATTGGTTGTTTTTATTTGAAATAACATTTTGGAAATTGTAACATCACAAGGATGAAACAAAAGGTTAGGATTTTGGTTTGAAATTCAAATAGAAAACAAAGGAAAACAGTTGGAAAACAAATGAATACAGAGGAAAACAAAAGGAAAACAAGCAAAACAATTGCAATCAACATGATGCCATGATGCAAAACATAAAATAACAGAGAGCAAACATTCTAATGGCTATTTTTCAGACTTGGGATGTTACAAAACGCCCCCCCCCCTTGAAGGAATCGCGCCCCGAGATTCCTACTGAGAAAAGAAAAGGTCCGGATACTTCTTGGGAAGATCCTCTTGAGCTGTGACACGTGAAACACATCGTGCACCTTGGATAGTTTTTCTGGAAGTTCAAGATGACAGGCATTCCTGGCAACTCTTCCGGAAAGATGTCAGGGAATTTGGAAACCACCGGAACATTTTCAAGTAAAGGGAGAGGTTTTGCATTGAGGGTGTATAGCTGGATAGAACTTGATTCATTTGGGGAATAGACTATCTGGAATTTGGTGATTCAGGAATGCTTCCTCGAAACAACCCCAGGTGATAGGAATGCCAGCTCTCATAGCCTGGAATCAACAACAACAACAACAACAACAACAACCTTTCTGGCCAGATAGACTTGATATTTGGGAAGTTTTGATTAGACGCCGGTAGAAGAATTGATGTGGAAAGCAACAACAAGATTTCAACGGACGAAAACGATGTTGAGAAGAACAGGATATCAACATCGGGGAAAACGAGAACAAAACTCCTGAGGTACTACGGAAAACCCATCCGGGCTTCTAAAGGATCATTATCTACTGCTTAAGGAATAGAGGATTTGCTTCCGGGGCTTACACGCCTCCGTTCTCAATCATGAGTAGGCAACATGATAAATCATGTCACAACCACCTCCATTCCTATGGTCTAGTAGATATAACCATCCTAGAGAAACCAGAATTCGTGAAATCCTAACTTGAAAGTTTAGATGAGAAGGGAAAACAATGTTACACTTCCTTACCAGAAAAGGGAGGGTGGGTGGGGAAAGAAGAAAAATGACAGAATTCCTACTCTCACGTTTCATTTTTCCTAAATAGCTACAAAATAGTTTCTAGACTCAACTGCGACCAGTAAAAAGGGATCCTACAGGCAGACAGGCTCTGATACCATTTGTCGCACCCGGACTTCTAGGGGATACTCACAGTCCGCTAAACAGTAGATAAATGGCTTACGGGGCATACCGGCACCCGCATCTCAATATGAGCAGGCCAACACGTAAACGTGTGACAACCATTATCTTACTATTCATCGTCTGCGCAAACCATCCCATAGAAATCCAGATACTTCCATTGACGTACTTCAAAACATACACACATGGTACGTCAACGGCATTGGAACAAGTGATATCACAACAGATCTCTACGACACAAAAGATTGAAATAAGTTGCAAAAGGCTCTCATTAGAGCAGAGATAGCAAATACAATCATTCAGAGGACACATGTCCCAACATATCATCATTACATCACAGCGGAAGCATTCAACATGTCTGAGTACAGACAAGATCCAAATAGGCCTAAGAGGCCGGAAACGAAAAGACGGAGCCCATCCACGAAGTCTCGGATCCTGCCCGGGTCCGCTATCTACTCGTCAGCAGTCTCGTCAAACTTCACGTAGTAGCCACCATGTAGATCTTCGGGAACGTCGTCTGCGGAAACCACAGCCCCAAAGGGGTCAGTACATAAACGTACTGGCAAGCAAGACTCACAGTTCACCAAAGTGTAACCCGTCAACACCAAGCACAGATGCTTTGGGTTCAACGGAAGGAAGGGGATATAAAAGATGCTGCAACTGGCTGTTCTAACCAACTACGGAGTTACTACCACTTCCGGCTAACAGAAAGGAGATAAGATCGTGTATCGTAACCAACTATAGCTAACTCCAAACAAACCCATCCTGGATCTCGCCCCTTATCCAAAGAAGCAATCCGAGGATAACTCACACAGTTGAATTAATGATGGTTCATATTATTGTGTCAATAAGCCTATTACTAGTCAAGTTGTTAATCATTGGGTGTAAGGTTGTTAATCATTAGGTTTAAGTTGTCCTGAGTACTTGTTAGCCAGTACTTTCACCAAGTAGTCCATAACCGCGGAAAACACGGCTTCTCGAGAAGATTATCCCTGCAGGGTTGCACCAATTTGGCCGTACACGCATGAATAACCCGCCAGATGGAAAGGCCCTTCCACCAAGCGGGGCACTCAACACAACTCAACTCTTCTCCGCATCAAGCCCAAAGCACCTTGGGCGCACGGCTAATCAAGCCCAGAAGAAAATGGACCCTCATAGCACTCTAAGAACGTGTCCCCCTATATGCCGACTACGAAAGTTCCACCCGGGTACCAAGGGCTCGCAAGATCATGCATGCAGCAAATGGAAAACCCGAACTAAATGAGGCGATTTGGACGAGATGCGAATCGAATCAAATTGAGGGGGGCGCCCATACTCGCTTCCCACATGCGGTTAGTGCGCTCATCATGGATCAGTAGACAAGACCCTTGTCCTATTAGGGTCGACACTAGCAGGCCTCAAAACCACAAAGGGCCTCCTGCCGGTGCCTTATCATCAAATTTATTATTGATAATAACATTAGCATGATTGATTGATTAAACATCGAGCCCCCAGAACATAATGGAATATAGTAACAGAAAGTAACGGGTAACAGACTCGAGCAAAACAACCCTAAGCATGCTAGTAAGACACGGGCTCAACAAAAGGTTATAGATATGGAGGTGAGGCAATATCAGGGTTAAGGGAATCATGTGATAGGTTCGTAACAGAAACAACTAATACTAGGGCCAGCAGAATAGACAACGGAAAGTATCGGTAAGCAATGTTGAAAGGAACACAGTGGTTCATGTGAGTGATAACTTGCCTGCAAAACCCAGTAGCCTGGTACTGAGCTAACTCCTTAGAAGGGGTGTCGTAAGAATCGTCGGTCTCAACGTCGTCGTTTATCCGAGAAGAAGCAAACAAACAAGGCAGAAATATAAACAATCAATATCATGGCATAGTGCACAAACATGGGATGATGCATGACCATTTAATTGATGCATCAAAATAAACTAGTTGACAAGATAACAACATGATTAAATGGACCCACATGCAATTGGATTGCATATGGAAAGCCCATGAATTATGGTTGAAACATTTGTTTTACAACTAATCAAATTGTGTAAGTGAATTAGCATGATGCATGGATGAGGAAAACAGAAAAATAACAACAATAGAACCAAATAGAAATAAGGTTTGCCAAGTTTAGAAATTCATTTATTAAGTTTTGGGATTTTGGTTACTTAAAGGTGTCACATAAGTATTTGTTGTTTTCACCACTTTTAATTGTTCAAAATAGATAACAAAATTTATATTTGAAAAGAAAACAAGATTTTAGTTGGAATACATGTTTCACTTGTTGAAAAAGGATTTCAAATAAATTATTTATGAATTAAACAAGTTTAAGCAAGAATTAAATGAATTTAATTCAAACATGAACTTATTTGAATTTTTATTTGTGCAAAACATTGAGTGAAGTTCATATTTGAAAAGTTTATGCTTTTATGGTTTGAAAACATATTTTATATGTCCCAAAAGAATTTGATTTGATCAAGTTATGAATTTAACAATATTAAATGAATTAAACAAGGTTTAAATTATTTAACCAATTTTAATTATTCAAAACATGAAACAAATTTTATATTTGGAAAGGTGGTTTAATTTTGCATGGAAAACATATTTCATTTGTGGAAATTGGATTTAAAATGAGCAAGTTATTATTTTGGCAATTTTAAAAGCAATACATAAGAAACAGTTGTTTTCAGCAATTTAAATTATTCAAAACAGCAAACAAAATTTATATTTGGAAAGTACATGAAAAGTTGATTGGAAAACATATTTGGTTTGTGAAATTTCGAATTTTTATGAACAAGTTATGATTTTTGCAAGTTTAAGTGATTTAAACAAGAATTCAAATGTTTTACCAATTTAAAATATTCAAAACAGTAAACAAATTTTATATTTGGATAGAACATTTAATTTGGGACAGAAAACATATTTAAAAGGTCAAAATTGGAGTTACAATGATTTTCTTATGCAATTTACAAGATATAGTGCAAATCTGCCATTTTTTAATGAACCAGGGACTTGGAAATAAATTTCAGGGGTTTACATTTAATTTACAAGGGACTAGTTGTGAATTCGTGAAGTTGCTGTGACCAAACAATACAAAATAAAAAAGGTGGTTTATTCTGCAGGGGGGGGGGGGTTAAGGTGTTGGCTGTGGTGTTTAACTGAATTAAAACGGAAAAGAACAGAAAAGAGTGGGGGGCTGGGAATCGAACCTGGGACGTGGGGATTGCGCGCGGTGGTCTCTGCCAGTGGGGTGGATGCTGCTTGGTTGGAAGGAAGGGAAACTCGGGGGGAATAAGGCATTGCTGCGGGCGTTAACTGAAAGTTTGGGTTGACTGAATCTGTACAGCCGGTTGCTGTATTCTCGACAGAAAATAGCTGCAGCGAACGACAGCGCTCGCTGTGGCCGCCGTGCGTCGGGCTGCTGTGGCCGTGGGGTGGGCGCACGGTGCGGTGCTCGGCGAGTAGAGAGGAGGGGCGAGGGAGGAGGATCGAGGGAAGGGGATCGAGGGCTTACCTCGTGCGACAGAAGGAGGAGGCGGACGTGCAGGAACAGATGGCGACGGCCGACGATTGGAGGCGACGGCGGCGGCGCTCCGGGCAGCCACGGCCGGTGACGCCTTCATCGAACTTGGAGAGGACGGGGAGCCGTTTCCATTCCCGGGGACATGAGGTCCTCGAGGTGGCTACGGCGATCGGCGGTGAGGGTGGTTGGGGCTGCTGCTGTCGGTGGTTTTCAGAGGAACAGAACAATGGATCGGGGCAGCTAGACGAGGGGGATGAGAGGGATGGCGGCGCAGGAGGATGGGGCTAGGGCTAGGCTAGCAGAGGGGGGAGGTGTAGGTTTTATGGAGAGGGGAGAATGGTACGGCATGCCATCGGAGAGGGGAGGGTGAGATCGGGTGGAGGAGAGTTGATCGTACAGAGGAGGAAGAAGACAAGATCGAAAAGGTATGGGCCAGAAGGAAAGGGCCTGGGGGGGAAATAATTGGGCCTGCTGGTTGCTCTCTCCCTCCCTCTAGTTTTTATTCTTTTTGCTATGTTTTATTTTTTTTTTGCAGCAAAGAATTGGAAGGAATAGATGACTTTGGAGTTTGCAAAAATTCCAGAAAAAAATTGGGTAGCATATTTAGGTCAAACACAACCAAAGCCATGTTTGGAAAACAAAAACATTTGTATTTTTGGTGCTGTTTGGATAGGTTTCAAATTGGAGTTAGTTTGGATATTGATTGAAATATTTAAGACAGGAAATTAATTAGGGTGATCATATGATTCTAATTGGAAACAAATGAGCACCTTTGTTTTGGTTATTTTTATAATTTCAAATTGGGGTGCTGTTTAGTGATTTGGTTTGAATTTGAAAGCAATTTGGGAATCAATTGATTAATATTGAAAACAAGGATTTTAATAGGGTGAACCCTATTGATTTAAAATAGAACAAATGGTTGATTTGTTTGGTAATTTCAGAATGTTCACATTAGGTGCTGTTGATGATTGCTTTGAATTTGAAACCAATTTGGAATTAATTAATTGAAATAAAAGCACCATTTTATTAGTTGATCAATATGGAATAACATGAGAACAATTGGTTGTTTTTATTTGAAATAACATTTTGGAAATTGTAACATCACAAGGATGAAACAAAAGGTTTGAATTTTGGTTTGAAATTCAAATAGAAAACAAAGGAAAACAAAGGAAAACAGTTGGAAAACAAATGAATACAGAGGAAAACAAAAGGAAAACAAGCAAAACAATTGCAATCAACATGATGCCATGATGCAAAACATAAAATAACAGAGAGCAAACATTCTAATGGCTATTTTTCAGACTTGGGATGTTACAGCATCCAAGACCATGAAACACTCTAACACACATGGTATGTCATACAATGGGATTTGGTGGCATTCATACGATCCGGAGCCCCCATCCGGAGAAACCATAGCCCCGATGGGGAAAAAGGCGGAACAACCGTTCTGGCCCCTCTACGTGAGCCGGAAGGGGGTAGAAAAGTGGAACCAATTGTTTTTTTGTGTTAGGGTAGGCCCAAGGAACACCAAAGAAAATGTTAGGGTCCACACCTCTTGGCAAGATTCCCCCTAGTTCCGTCAAATCCGGGAGTTTCAGGCTCTAAGTAGTCTTGGAACCCGCTAGAGAGAATCCGACGACGGTGAAGCCCTAACATAGAGATCGAGGGAATTTTGGGCATCCAAGACCCATTATATTTCACAATCTAACACATATGGTACGACATACCATGTGATTTGGTGGCATTCAGACGATCCGGAGCCCCCCTGACGAAGGGATGGATCCTAGACCTATCGGGTGAGCCTACCCGGTCTAAGGCCCAAGACCCAAGCTCCAAGGGAGACGCCATGAACTGTTCTAGAAGGCCCAATCAAAGGCCCACCCACAAATCCTTGCGGGTTAAGAAAGGAAACTTGTAACCGACTTTAGGTTAGGGTTTGTATCCCTCCCGGGCACAGTTTGAGACCTGGCTATCTATATAAAGCTTGGAGAACCACCGGGGGGAGGTACCAAGTAATACTGCACCATCAAAGCCATGAGATCGAGATCATACTCTCGACTTGAGCATCCCCCATTGTAACCGATCTAGATCGACAGAAGCAGGAGTAAGGGTTTTACCTCTACGAGGGCCCCGAACCTGGGTAAATCTTGCCCCTGTTAGCCGACGATTGTCCCCAGCGCCTACTCGTTCTCTTACTCGAAACCCTATCGGTTCATCCGAGGGACTTGTTGAGATGCATATTCGACAATTGGCGCCGTCTGTGGGAACGGCGGGCGCTGGATCTCCAGCATCTTCGGCTTCATCGACAAACAACTCACGCTGGAACCCAGGAACTTCAACTCCAACCAATCCGATGTCATCGGGTCGGTCGTCGTCACCCCTCACTCGCCGTAATCGTGCCCGGTATTCAGCGAGTTGGAGAAAAGCATCACCCTAACCTTCGGGAGCTTCCAGTTCTACGCCGACAAAGAAGAAATCCTACAATTCCACGAGCGACTTAATCTCGATGGATCAGGCTCGGAGTCGGTCTCAAGCCCAGAAGATGTCGAGTCATGGCCTGACTACACGGATCGCAACTTAGCGAAAAGCGGCGAATCTATCCGCCTCAACACCCGCAACTTCCATACCCTCTCCACAGAGGAACCTTATCGGGTCAGGAAAGCTTTCCAAACTACGCCTAGGACCCGCTATCCATATATGGCTCATGTCTGCATGGTAGGATCAGGAGATCCACCCGAAGAAACTAAGGACAGCGCAAGGGAGCGCGCTACCATCGGCGTGTCACGAGCCGCTTGGGATCGGGCAAAGGAAGCCATCCGTACAAGCAAACCACTCGAAGCCGGAGCCCCTCACGAAGACATGACTGCATACCACTACCACCTGGTGAGAGTAGCAACTTTGATCAAGGAAGCTAGAAAAGACCTGGCTGAATGAATGAAGCTAGCGGACGAGTCTAGTCAACGCCGGGCAGCGCTCTCGAAGACACCTTCCGTCGGGAACCATCCCGGAAGAAAAATACATGTCTCAAGAACCGCGACTATGGATGGCGCATCCCCAACTGGAATCAGCAGGTCACTCGAGGCCTCCCTTATGCGCGTCGACGAGGACAGCAACGTACACCCGACGACTCCTGCCGCCGCAGTACTAGCTGCAGCCACCTACCTGCAAACAAACCAACCAGGGGAGAACGACCCCCACGCAGAGCAATACAGGCAGGTCCAGAAAGGACTAGGCATGGCAGCCGCAAGGATCGCTGCTTACGACCGCAGGAAGGCTGCTGCACAGAAGGATAAGGAAACACCTCGCGGACATAGGAGTATGTCACCTAGCAAGGAAAAATCGCCTCGTCGCGCGCGAGGAAAAGAAGCTCAACGACACGGAGATAGTCCGAGTGGCAGTGACGACATCCCGAGAGATCGAGACTGTAGCCGTAGCCCGCGAAGGGGTCGAGATCACAGCCCGCGAAGAGGTCGAGATCGCAGCCCGCGGAGAGATCGAGATCGCAGCCCACGACGACACCGCAGCCGCTCGCGACATCGCAGCAAGGAGCCACAGAGAGACGTCAATCGCGACGAGCCCGGGTACAATGCGCGATCAGACATCGCTCAGCACAAGGTCGACAGAGCTCGAGCAGCCAGGAATCGCGCGCGTTCCCCATCTACCTCTTCCGACGAAGAGGTCTGCGGAGCCTTATGTTTTGCTCGCAACATCCGCAAAGCACCGCTGCCCAAGAGGTTTAAGCTCTCTACGGAGGTGCAAAAATACGACGGTTCGCAAGAGCCACAAGCTTGGTTGTCAGATTACCTCACGACATCAAAATACCAACGTGGGAACAAAAACACGGCTATGCAGTACCTTAACCTACATCTCGTAGGCGCCGTACGCAGCTGGCTCGAAGCAAGACCGAAGGCATGCTACAGATCATGGGACGATCTAAACCTCGATTTCTGCAAGAATTTTCAGGCGACATACAAAATACCTGCGACCATCGAGGAGTTACGAGCTTGCAAGCAGAAAAGTGGAGAGTCTACTCGCGAATATATTCAGCGATGGACCACACTCAGGAATACATCAGGAAACATATCAGAGGAGGTTGCAGTCGAAGCATTCGCCAAAGGAGCTCGGCGAACCGCCTTCCAGGAAGAGCTAGGACGGGTCTCACCAAAAACCATGGAAGAACTTATGGCTATAGCTGACAGATGGGACAATGGCGAGGACGCGGTGCGCAACGAGAAAGCATCATCACCAACACCAGATGACGACCGCCATGGTCGAAAGAAAAGGAGAAAGCATTACGATCGCGACGATCGGGAAGAACTGGTGGCAGCGGAATTTACAAGAAATCGCGACAGCGGATATCGCGGAAATCGCGAGGGGAAGCCAAAACCAGAGGACAAAACTCCCGAGGAGGACCTTGATGGTTACTGCACGCTACATCTATTTACAGATAAGCGCACTGGAAAAACTAAAGCAACACACCTTCTCAACGATTGCTGAAAGTTTCTTGACATCCACGAGGCCTTCTCGAAGGAAAACAGAGCAGCAGTCAATCAGGGCTACCCGCAGCTCCCTGGAGGAGGACCCCAAGGATTCCACCCGCCGCAAGCCCTGCCTCCACCAGGAAACCAAAACACGGTGCTCGCCGCGCTACCAGCGATATCCGCCCCAAACCAGGGAGCCAATGGATACCCGAATCCAGCAGGACTCCTGGGGATGACACAGAAAGTTTGCCCGTCCCGCAGAGTCCAGAAAACAAACACTCGACAAGTATTCATGGCCGTCCAGGCACCACCATCCCAACCGGAGTATCTCAAGATAGCTGACCAGCCGATAATTTTCTCCAAGGAGGAGCATCCCCCGAGTCTACCGACCAGGGCATGCCGCACTTGTCATCCAGGCACAGATAGGCAACTACAAACTTGCCCGAGTGTTCATGGACGGAGGCAGTGGGATTAACATCATTTACGCGGACACACTCCGCAGGATGAACATGAACCTGGACGGACTCGCGGAATCAGAGACATCTTTTCACGGGATAGTACCAGGGAAGGCAGTCCGTCCACTCGGAACAATAAACCTAGAGGTGGTGCTTGGCAACCGAAGTAATTACAGACGAGAATTCCTCGACTTTGAAGTATTCGACTGGCCCTCACAGTATCACGCTATTCTTCGCCGAACAGCGTTCGCCAGATTCATGGCAGTACCACATTACGCATACCTGAAGCTCAAGTTACCTGGGGAACATGGCACCATCACCATCGACGGCGGTTTCCAAAAATCCAATAAATGCGACATCGAATTCAACGAGATCGCCAAATCCTTCGGGATGCAGGAGGAGCTAGAAGAGATAGAAAAAACCACGGATCACTCCGTGATGCCTCTCACAAAAAATAACGCCCCAGAGCTCGAGTTCAGCGCAAACAGCGGCACTCGAAAACATCAGGTGCACCCGACCGAGTCTACAAAAACGGCGATGGTCTCCACCACCCTCTCGCTAGCATAGAAAGGCGCGCTCGTCGAACTCCTCCGTGGGTACTGGGAAATTTTCGCCTGGCAGCCTGCAGATATGCCAGGGATACCAAGGGAGTTCGCCGAGCACTCACTCGAAGTTTACAAAGATGCCAAGCCTATCAAGCAGACAACCCAAAGATTTTTGGAGCCAAAGCATAAAGCGCTTGGAGAAGAAGTAAACAGGTTACTCGCAGCAAACTTCATACGCGAGATAAAGATCTCCACCTGGTTAGCAAACCCGGTATTAGTCCCGAAGAAAAACACTGACATCCTTCGCGTGTGCATCGACTACACGTCGCTGAACAAGGACTATCCCAAGGATAACTTTCCCCTACCACGGATCGACTAGATCGTGGACTCCACAGCAGGCTGCCAGCGCCTCTCTTTCTTGGACGCCTACTCGGGCTATAATCAGATCAGGATGAAAAAGGAGGACGAGGAGAAGACAGCGTTTATCACACCCCATGGTGTCTACTTCTACACGACAATGCCCTTCGGGCTAAAGAACGCAGGCGCAACATATCAGCGCTGCATGCAAAAATGCCTCACCAAGCTCATTGGCAACAACGTACAAGTGTACGTTGACGACATCGTCATCAAGACTGGAGTAGAGGACACGCTCCTCGTTGACATCGGAGAAACATTCGACGCGCTGAACGTGTACCGAATAAAGCTCAACCCGTCCAAATGCGTATTTGTCGTCCCTGCAGGACAACTTCTCGGGTACCTGGTTTCTGCTCGAGGAATTGAAGCCAACCCAGAGAAATTCCAAGCGATCCTGACAATGAGGGAGCCAACTAATCTCCGCGGTGTGCAGCAGCTCGCAGGACGACTAGCCGCTCTAAGCAGATTCATTGCGAGGCTGGGCGAGCAAGCATTGCCTTTCTACAAGCTACTGAAGAAAACGGATAAGTTCGAGTGGACACCCGAAGCGCAGAAAGCATCCGCAGACCTCAAGCGAGCATTGCAGAGTAGGCGTGTCCTGGCAACACCACAAGAATGGGAGCCACTGTATCTGTACCTAGCCGCAACAAATCAAGTCATCAGCACAACAATCGCGGTCGAGCGGCCAAAAGATGGCAAGGCGTATGGCGTCCAAACGCCAATATATTATATCAGCGAGGTGCTTTCGCCCTGCAAACAGCGATACCCTCATTATCAGAAGCTCGTGTATGGCGTGGTACTCATAGCTCGAAAACTCAAGCACTACTTCCAAGAGCACACCGTCACGGTGCTAAACGACTCATCACTCGGTACTATCATGAATAACCCCATGGCATCCGGAAGAATTGGAAAGTGGAGTATAGAGCTCGGCGCCTGGGACATCCTATATGCAGGGCGCAAATCTGTGAAATCACAAGTACTCGTGGAATTTTTGAGCGAGTGGACAGAACTACAAACACCAGGCCCTCCAGAATACACGAGCAACTGGATAATGTACTTTGACGGATCGAAGAGAAACGAAGGAGCTAGAGCCGGGGTTGTACTGATATCCCCCAGAGGGGACAAGTTGCAGTACGTCCTGCGATTGGATTTCGCACCCGACAACCCAGCATCAAATAATGACGCAGAATACGAGGCCCTCCTTCACGGCAAGAAGATGGCGATCGCCTGTGGAGCCACCCGACTGATGATCTACAGAGATTCAAACCTCATCGTACAGCAGACGGTGAAAGAGTGCGACGCCATTGCAGAACACATGGTCGCCTATCGAGATATGTACAATCTACTCGAAGGAAGTTTCAAAGGGTGCGAACTAAAGCACATCGAGCGATCCAGCAACGAGGAAGCAGATAAATTGGCAAACATGGGTTCAACCAACACACCCATACCGCCTGGAATATACTTCGAGAGGATGATCAAGCGCTCCGTCAAGGTCAAAAAATCAGCAGAAGCACCCGCAGCATCGGAGACAGAAGTCAGCCCGCAAACTGCTATGATTGAGCTCAGCCACAACATTTCGAGACAAGTTTTTCTGGTCGAACCAGTCTGGACGCAGAAATACCTCGACTACTTGTCCAACAAGCAGCTCCCAGCAGATGTTCGCGAGGCTCGACAGATAGTACGATGCAGCAAATCTTTTCGAGTGCTCAATGAAGAGCTATACAAACAGAACATATCAGGAATATTGCAGAGATGCATAGCACCCAAGGATTGCACGGAATTGCTGCGGGATATACACCAAGGAGATTGTGGGCACCACGCCAGCTGGAAGACGATCGTGGGTAAAGCTTTCCGAGCAGGATTCTACTGGCTCACAGCGGCCAGGGACGCAAAGGACCTAGTCGACAAGTGCAACGCTTGCCAAAGATTCGCGCCCAAGCCGCACGCCCCTGCCACTGAACTTCACATGATCCCAATCGCCTGGTCCTTTGCACAATGGGGGCTAGACATGGTGGGGCCACTGCGAAAGTCGACACCCGGAGGATACACGCACTTGCTCGTAGCAGTCGACAAATTTACGAAGTGGATCGAAGCTATGCCAGTCACCTCCGCCAGCGCCCAATGCGCTGTGAAATTCCTCAACTACATTGTGTGCAGATTTGGCATACCGCACAACATCATCACCGACAACGGCAGCAACTTCACAGCGAAGGAAGCACAAGGGAATCACCCTCAGTTTTGCCTCAGTGGCTCAACCGCAAACTAGTGGTCAAGTCGAGCGATCCAATGGGTTAGTCTCAGCCGGCCTGAAGAAGCGGCTACTCGATCGCGTAAACCCAGCAGCAGGGCACTAGGGAGAGGAGTTACCATCAGTATTGTGGAGCCTCCGCACAACACCAAATCGGTCAACAAACTACACGCCATTTTTCATGGTCTATGGAGCCGAGGCCGTCCTACCTGAAGATGTCAAATTCAGCGCACCCCGAGTCATCGCATACAGCGAAGAAACCTCGAACAGGGCACTCGCAGAAGACGTGGACGCACTTGATGAAATTCGCGATATTGCACTCGCAAGATCAACGGTATACCAGCAATCACTGTGCAATTACCACAGTCGTCGCATACGCCACAGATCTTTCATGGTAGGCGATCTGGTGTTGTGGCTCAAGAAAAAGGAAGGGCACAAGCTCGAGCCACCATGGGAAGGACTCTTCATCATACACGAAGTTATCCCAGGTGGCGCGTATCGATTGAAGAACCCCGAGACCGGTGGCATCTACTCCAATCCATGGAATATTGCGCATCTCCGCAAGTTCTATCATTAGGATTATTCTATTCGCACAAATAAGGTTATACTAGCCATCTTGTAGCTCGAGGCAAATACATGGCTTCTCATCCATATAAATAAAACACATGGTTTCTCAACCATAGCTATTCGTGTTTCTTCATTTTTTACATGCTAAACAACAGGTATACACCCCAAACGTAGAGGGGCTACGCCTAACTAAGCATTAGAGGAAAATTTACAAATACAAGGTACGAACAAGGATCACGCCTTATAAAACACCTTACAAAATCTCAAGTAGACTATACAAGGTAACATGATATCTACATCCTAAAATTATGCCTGACGATGAGCAGTTCTTTCGGCCAGCATCTGGTCAACCTCTTCGTAAGTCAGTCGAATGATCTCCTCCTCCGCGGGTTGAACGATAGCGTAATGAGGAGTAAAATCGACTGGGGCATTAGGAAGCCTAGCCACAGAAGGGAAATTGACCTCAGGGTGCCACACCCAAACAAAAGCAAGCGCTACTTGAGCACCGCAGATAAGCTGCTGACGAACGCACTCATGAACTTCACCAACTCGGCTAAAAACTCTTAGCAGGTCGCTCAACCTTTCCGGAATGGTACCCAGCGGATAGAACGTCCGGTGCACAGAAGACAAAACTTTGCGACAAGAATCCACAAGCAGCCTCGCCTGGCCAGCCGGTACTTCAAAGTAGCCAGAATAATGCCGCGACTGCGGTCAGACCAGAAGTTATTCGCATGCGGCTTCGAGCTACTCGCTTCATGAACAATGTGGTTGTCTATCCAATGAGTTTGACAGGGACCGTCGGGTTCAACAACTGCGAAAAAACAACGCGGAAGGTTAAAAGGTGAAGCGAAGGTAAACAACAAAGTGCTAGGGAGCTAGCATGCTTACAAAGCATGTCTTTGGTAACAGCTGCCAGCTCCTCCATCACGAATTGTTCACACTCAGCCGCAAACTTTTGCTTTGACTTAGCCACATCAGCCACTCCGCGCAAAGCTTTCAGCTTGCGCTCGCCATCTGCGACACGATCACGGAGCCCGGCAAATGTACCAACAACAGCAACAAGGGGATCTACTCGCGCAGCAGATCCACTCGAAGACTCTGTGTTAGGACCCACAACCTGGAAGGAAATGAAACAAGTTCAGGTACACTCCAAGACCCCACTCGAGAAATATACCACCTACTTAACAGGTGCTCGGGGGCTACTCCCATCGGGAGCTCGTAACGCTTCAATCGCAATAATCAGGCATTTTAGACATCAACAGAACACTTTGATTAAAAGAAAAATACGAAAATGCATCCCAAGGTTCATTACATCAAAAGGGCAAAGTAAAAAAATAAACTATCCTATGGAACTGCGGAGGTACTAGCGCTGGCAGCAGGATGTCCCTTGCGACTAGCACGGGCAAGCAATTCAGATAGCTTCTTGGCGAGGACTTCAGCCGGATCGCCAAAAGGACGAAGAGCTACCTTTCTGCCCGTGGCAGCGTCGTATGGAAGGCTCGAGTATGCTTTCTCCAGGCCCTCGACTCCACCCGCCAACAAAAATTGGATGGCAGTCTTCGCTCCACATTCAGCTTGGGCAACCGAGTAAGCCTGAAGAAGATCACCCTCTAGGAAAACTTTCAGAAGGCCGTCTAGCGTGGGCGGAACCGCGGCATCCACCATAAGACGCTCGTGGAATTGCGTCAGCACTCGAATGGCTTCGCCAACGAGGGAGCAGATCCCACTCGCGTGTTTCTGGAGCTGGGAGCAGGAGTCCGTCAAAGCATCCAATCGCCGACTCCCAGGTAGCTCCAGTGCAACACCGAGAATATCTACAAAAGGACAACGTAAAATCCCGAGATAGCCAATCAAAATCACGTCGCGGAAAAAATCAAGTACAACTTACCCGTGAATTGCTGAGCCAGAGGGCGGATGATGCTAACAAGATCGTTGTCGTGTTTAGCACCAGCATCCTCCAACTGCTTCAGCGCATCCTGGACCTCGGCGAGCTTCCCCTCGAAGTCAACCGAATTCTTGCGAGTTGACTCCAGCTCCTTTCGGGTGGACTCCAACTCGGCCTCAAGGGTTTTCACCCGAGAAGCAGCTTCGGTTTTCTCGGCCTTCAGGAGATAGACTTGAGCTGTAGAGCAGTGAATTCAGCCTAAAGAAAACCGATATGATCAAAAGAAATAGGGGAAGAAAAATGGAGTGGATTAACTTACCTTGGAGAGCTTGGCCATCCTCGACAAGTCGATCACGATCCAGCCAAAGGGAGGTGCAATCTTCCTCAGCCGAAAGCACGCGTCAGCCAATGGCGGCTAGGGATTCAAGAAGAGACTGCAAAAGCACAAGACAAATTTCAAGTTAAAGAAAAAAGTTCTTGAGCCTATTCACGACTGTACACAATCGAGTATAGCCTCGGGGGCTACTCCCGTCGGGAGCACTACCGTGCACCCCATAACATCTAAAGAATAAAAAAGCTTAAACTTGAGTCCGTGGCTAATCGCAAGCAATTAACAACGACCTCGAGGGCTACTCCCATCGGGAGCACTGACGTGCACCCGATAGAAAAAATACAAACGGACAAAGTAGAATATGCGAAAGAAGTGACAAGATTTACCTGGCCCTAGGCGGTACACACAGGATCCGTCGAGCTACCCGAGACTTCTTTATTCAACGGAGCCCCACCCGCGAAGCCATGTAGTCTATAGTCTGGAGCCGCAGCTGCCGGTGCTGGGCTCAAAGGTTTCTGGGTGACCTTGGCGACTGGAGTTTCGCCCGCAGCCGCTTCTTTTCTCTTCACAGAGGGAATAGAGGAAGAAAACTGACCAGGGCTGATGGATTGAATCCTATCATGAGAGGAAGAATCGAACAAAAGCATAAGGAAAGCGAGAGAAAACATTCGACTAAAGGACAATAGGAGAGGAAGTACTCACTCGTCGTCGTCGTCCAGCATATCCGCATTCCAGGCGGTGCCAATCTTTGACTTGGGGGCTGGAGAAGGAAGCACGTTCAAGGGCGTCACCACAAGGGCTCTGTCGCCTTGCCAGGTCCACCACCCAAAGAACTATCTTTGGAGGTGGCCTCATCGTCTACTTGTCGGCGGCGCTTGCGGTGGTGGAGGTCGCTACCCGACTCTTCCACGTCATCTGAGGAGCCGTGCTCGCAGCTCGACTCGGACTCAACAACGCTGGTGCCGAGAGCAGCCTTGACGTTGCTAGCCAGCAAGTCAGAAGCATCATCAGGAGAAACTGGCGGATAGCATGTGGCCATCTCCAAACACTACAAGAGAAGAAGAGGAAAAGAGAAAACTCAGTCGATAAACTATCGAATGGCAAAAATGTTGAAGCAGAGAAGAATTTTTTTACCTCGGATGGAGGAGACCTCGAAGCTTCGAATGGTGCAATAAGGCAGATAGCAAAGGCTTCGCCCACCTTCAGCTTGGTGATAGCCGCAATTTTCTTCTCGAATTCAGCATTCGAAAGGATATCTTGGCTAACACAGATAGGGTCTTCGACACCCTGGTACTTCCACATGGTTGAGGGTCTCTCTTGTAGAGGCTGGATCCTGCGCCTGAGGAAGACGCTCGCCAGATGCAAACCATTCAACGCAACCCCTGCGGTCTGGTCGTGAAGAGATGTCACCTTGGCGAGTAGCGGGGCGATGACGCGGTTCTCTTCGACTGAGAGCTTGTGCGCCCTGGACTTCCGTCGCTTCAAAACAGCGAACGGGTGGAATGCGTGAGTTCCTCCCGCGCTGTTGTCAACAACATAAAACCATTTCCTTCGCCATCATTGCGCGGAGTCGAGGAAATGCATCTCCGGGTAGGAGTCGTCCGTCTTCACTTGGATTCCAAAGCCGCCGGTACGCAGCGTCTCTCCAAGCTGGCTCTCCACCCGCGACTTCCCTCGAAACACCGGCAGTTTGAATAGGGTCTTCCAAAGGCCCCAGTGCGGGCAAATACCCAGAAAGCACTCACAAAGTACGATGAAGCACGAGATGTGTTGCACCACATTCAGAGGCAGGTCGTGGAGCTATATGCCGTAGACATACAGTATATCGAGGAGGAAGGGATGAAGGGGGACTGAGAGACCGCGCGAAATGTGACCCGCGAAGATCACGCGTTCGTTCGCGTGAGGGTTAGGTACCTCCTCCTTCTTGCCGAGGCGAACTCGCTTGTCGCCGTCCGGGGGCAGCAGCCCCTCCCTCTGCATCTCCTTGATGCTCTTGTTGGTGGTTTTAGCAGAGTGCCAGTCGCCCGTACTCGGGGCGGGTGGTGCGGGAACATCTTCGGGCGCCTTCGACGAGGAGGCAGCGGTGCTCCGTTTCTTTCCTCCTGCCATGAGAGCTTGTGGGTGTTTGTAGAGGAAGAGATGTGCGCAGGGAAGAACAAGAAGAGAAAGCAAATAACCGGGAGGTTTTCACTTTCCGCCTAAGGGTGGATATATGTACAGGACAAAGCGATCTGGAACGCCCATCGTGCAACGTGGCACCCATCGCGGCTGCCACGTGTGAAGCGGAAACGAGGCGGCGGTGAAAAGCCGTTTCGAGCCATGATCTTAACAGCAGATCGTGTGCATTTACTGCGCGTGGCTCGCGGAAAAACCGGAAACGACGTCTCGTTTCCGGTCAAAAAGCTGGCAAGGTGGGCCAGCATGCTCTGTTTTCACTTCGTCACGTCCCATCGGGAGGAGTCAGAACGAACAAAGTGCACAATGACATCATTGCGTACCTCATCAAATCCGAGAACTTCCTCGGGTAGAATCCTAAACACGAAATTTCTTTCATATGGACATATCAAGACGCGATTTTTTTTTGCACAAGATCCTAAACACGAAATTTCTTTCGTATGGACACATCAGGACGCGAAGACTCTTTCGCATAAAAGCCCTTAAAAACACGAATTTTTTTTGTATAGGCACAACAAGGCTTCCAGGCAAGAAATTTCTCTTGTATGGACAGGAAAACACAAATGCAAAAATCCGTACGCGTTAATGCAACAAGGAAAAATTCTTTACTCGCAAATTCGCGAGGAAATATTCACGGGTGAGCGGTCTCAACCACTCTAGCATACGATGTATACGCATCTTTACCCTGGATCGTTCAGCTGACTAGGCACATCCGGATGCCGTATCCTCGCGATACAAAGGTAAGACCCAAAAGATCTTTCTTGAGGGCCTGGAATCGCACTCAAGCTGCGTCCTCCGGTAAATTTTCGTGTCAACAACACGAAGAAAAATCCTAGCAGACGCGCCGGGTACCCTATTAGGTTAAGTTCGACTCGGTAAGACCTCCACGGCCCAGTCACAATAATCACCTCACCAGATTCGAGTCGGAGGTCTCGAATCTGTGTAGGACAGAACTGTTTTTGCCCTATATGCAATTAATTGGCCCTGAGCTTTCGGGAGAGCCAAGCAACTGAGCCACATCCTTCTGCGAAAACAGCCAACACACAGGCACTTTTATTTTCTCGATACTCGAGTACAAGAAATGCATCGCATACAGGGTACACATCCTCTTCAAACGAGTGAAGTCACCAGTTGGAAAGAAATCAAGATAAACTTTGAGCATCTACCCGACAGGTTCTCAGCCGAGTAAACGCTCGGGGACTACAGATAAAGGGATGGATCCTAGACCTATCGGGTGAGCCTACCCGGTCTAAGACCCAAGACCCAGCCTCCAAGGGAGACGCCATGAACTGTTCTAGAAGGCCCAATCAAAGGCCCACCCGCAAAGCCTTGCGGGTTAAGAAAGGAAACTTGTAACCGACTTTAGGTTGGGGTTTGTATCCCCCCCGGGCACGGTTTGAGATCTGGCTATCTATATAAAGCCTGGAGAACCACCGGGGGAAGGGACCAAGCAATACCTCACCATCAAAGCCTTGAGATCGAGATCATACTCTCGACTTGAGCATCACCCATTGTAACCGATCTACTCGTTAATACAGATCGACAGAAGCAGGAGTAAGGGTTTTACCTCTACGAGGGCCCCAAACCTGGGTAAATCTTGCCCTGCTGTTAGCCGACGATTGTCACTAGATCCTACTCGTTCTCTTACTCGAAACCGTATCGGTTCATCCGAGGGACTTGTTGAGATGCATATTCGACACCCCCACTCCGGAGAAACCATAGCCCCGCTAGGGAGAAAGACGGAACTGTGGTTCTGGCCCCTCTACGTGAGCCGAAAGGGGTACCAAAGTGTAACCAATTGCTTGGTCGTGTTATGTTAGGATCAAGGAAGACCCAAGACAAATGGTAGGGCCCACCTCTTGTCAAGATTCCCCCAGTTCCGTTAGATCCGGGAGTTTCGGGATCTCATTGAGCAGTCCTGGAACCCGCGAGAGAGAATTCGACGCTGGTGAAACCCTAGCACAAAGAGCGAGGGAATCTTGGGCATCCAAGACCCATGCCACACTCTAACACACATGTTATGGCATACCATATGTTGTGGTGGCATTCAGACGTTCTAGAGCCCCCTCTCCGGAGAAACCATAGCCCCGCTAGGAAAAAAGATGGAACCGACATTTTGGCCCCTCTACGTGAGTCGGAAAAGGGGTAGCAAAGCGGAGCCAATTGTTTGGTTGTGTTAGGTTAGTCTCAAGGAACATCCAAGACAATGGTACGGTAATTTATTTATTATTAGTAATAGTTTATGTCAGTAATTTATAGATGTCTTCCCATTATCCTTAAATAACATATTTCAATAATGGTTATCTTTTTAGGCCATCCATCATGTATCCAACGGCCAGCAATGTTCTCCAGCCAATGTACCAAAAACTGGCGGGCGCAGAAAATTTCGCGCCGCCCACCCAAATTATCGACCAAAAACTTTGCCGCCTATGCCGCCCTACATTTCGAACCTCTCCCTCTTATCTGCCCCCTCACCAAAATTTCCCCTCCTCTTCTTGTCCGAAATCCCCTTTCCTCCTAAACCCCATCTACTCCGCCCCAGCCTTCCACTTCGCCATGTAGCTCGCCTTCCCGGGCTTCCACCTGGCTGTCCCCGATCTTCCACCTCGCCGTGCAGCTTGCCTTCCCGGGCTTCCAACTTGCCGTCCCCGGTCGTCCACCCTGCCGCTCAGCTCGCCTTCCCGGGCTTCCACCTCGCCATCCAGGACGCCATCCAGATCTGCCACCTCGCCGTCCAGATTTGATACCTCGCCGTCCCGGTCGCCGTCAAGATCTGCCACCTCGCCGTCCAGGTCGTCCTCAGGATCTGCCACCTCACCTGCCTGGTAACCATCAAGTTCCTTTGGTTAGAGTTTGCTTATTTTCGAGCTTGTATAAAGCTTAAGATAACTTCTCCTGGGATCCTATCATACTTAGGTCCACAAATTAGATTACTGATATGATATGGTTAAACTGCGAATTGCATCACTAAGATTTTCTAACTCTATGTTGTCATATCCTAATGAAAGATAAGGCTATTTGTAAAGAACATGTATGCGCTATTTATTTTTATTTATTCGCATAAATCATCAATTCTAGACTTATATTGTAAGCTATTTATTTCCATTTATACCATGTCCACCATCTAGATAAGGCATGCCTTGCATGATAGCTCAACAATAAAGATAGTTATGTTGTGTCGAACCGCTGGCTTAATTACTGTTCTTCCATGTATTTTGTGCTACTATCCTAGTTGATTTGGTACATATGAACCGTGCAGCTTAGGAACATTAAAGTCAAGAGTACATCTGGTAGGACAAAGATGCCTCCTCATGGACATGGTTGTAAAAGCAAGCGCGTCAAGGCCCATCGCGAGCATGCAGTTGCCCATGTCCATCCGTATGCAGATGACGAACTCAAGCGACCAGTGGTCCAAGACGAGGAGGCAGCTCCCCAAGGCCAGCAGGAAGCTGCCCAAGGCGAGCAGGCACTTGCCCATGGCCAGCTGGAAGCTGCCCAACAGAAGGAGGAGGCTGACCAGGTAGCCTCCCAATGCGAGAAGGTACCTCCCTACGGTGAGCTGCCAGGTGTGCAAGGCGAGCTGCCACCATTCCTAGGCGAGGGACAAGGTTTCCAAGTCGAGGAGCAAGGTGCCTGCAACAAAGAGCAAGATGGCATATCACAGAGATTGCATGCTGTACGAGGGGCCATGTGTGGAGGGAAATCCAAAATGCAGAATATTAACTCTAGCAATGCCACAATTTCTTTAGATTACCCATGTGAAGACATTGTTTCGAGTGGTGCGGATGGGAGGAGAAGAAACATGTCCAAACGAAACAGGATCAGAATTGTTATTCCTCTGGGAAAGACAAGGCCAGTGGACCCAAAGGTTGCTGCCATGTATTCTACTGCGTGTTTATTAGCTGTGAAGCACACTGTCCCTATCTTCCCCCGTTGGAAAGAGTACAAGGGAAGGGAAGATATATTCTCCTCCTACCACGGCCATGCGTCTGTAAGTTTTGTAACCCAACCTTTAAGTTCATTCCATTGATGTTCATATAACTGAAAAGTGCTCTTTCTTTTGTTTCAGTCAAAGTTTCATCTGAACCCAGAGACCCTGTTATTCGTCAATCTCTTCTGATGCATCTCAAGAACTGTACAAGACAAAGACGCCATATTCTGAAGCAAGAATTTTTTGACAGCGTTAGAGACAAGAGTAGAGTTGTACGAACGCCTCCTGATGTAGTTGGGCACATGAGCGAAGCAGAATGGTGCAGGCTAGTCGATAACCGGTCCTCAGTCAGGAAACAGGTATTGTCTTTGTTCACTCTACCTTGCCACTTTTTCTATTCCATAACCTGGACTGTGTCTAATCAGTTCATACTTCATTTATGTAGATGGCTTGTATGAAAGCCAGGCAAAGCAGACAGGCCGTCCAGTTCCATAGCGCCACAGGTTCTCGTAGCTACGAGGTTTGCTGCGACATGGGGGAAGATGCCTTTGAATTGTTCAAAGCTACGCACAACAACAAGACACGTGGATTCTCTTCGCCCGTGAAAAGAGCAATTGTAAGTCCCTCAGAATACTGTTTATCTCTGGAATCAACAATTGTTTTAATAGATTCTTCTAGATACGCACTGATGCTTCCCTTTGTGAATTCTGATGCAAACTCCTGCTATTTCACCTATGCTTGTCATCAAATAGTTCATGCACATGCATGCTTCTTGCTTTTCATCTACTAGTTCATCTATCCTTGTGAGCTGCTATTTTCATCTATGTTCTGTACATGCTTGTCGTCTGCTATTTTCAGCCATGTTTACTTACATGCCTGTCATGTGATGTTTTTCATTTATGTTCCTTACAAGCTTGTCATGCGTGCTTAATTGCTTGTCATCTGCTATTTGCATCTTTATTATGTACAAGCTTGTCATGATAACAATGTTCCTTACAAGCTAGTTCAGCTTCTATTTCATCTAAAGCTTTTACATGCTTTATAGGAAGAAATGCAATATCATATGCTAGAACGTACTTCAGTAGATGGCGCTGTCAAGGAACCTCTTTCTGCCACCGAAGTTGTTGCTGCCGTGCTGACCAAGAACCGTCTAAAGTATTCGTTCCTGAATACCATAGGTGGGGTCACAACCAGTGCAACAGCAACAAAGTCTCAGCTTCACCTTCAACTTGATTCTGAGAGAAAACAGAGGCAGGACATGCAGTCTGTAGTTGATGAGTTGAAGCAGGCCAAGGAACAAGCTGATGCAGATAGGATGAAGCATCGACAAGAATTGCTACGTATGACGGAGGAACACAAAGGTATGAAGAAGAGTCAAGGAATGTACAAAACCCTTATTGGTGGCATATTGGCTCAAGTTCATCCGAGATATGGAACTGAGTAGCCCTTTATGAAACCGCTTGTTGTCTGTTGAACTGTATTAGACTGCCTTTGTTGGCGAGCTATGTTGTGACCTTATTCGAAATTTATGTATTTGTTGTGTTTGCTTTGCTGTGAAAACTATTATAGTATTTTCCATGCTTATGAATACGAGGACACGTGGTACTATATGGTAGGTCCATGAGGGGCACCTTATTGGATGGAAATCGCGACGAAATAACCACGTCACGGAAACGTTTCGACGTGGACATGTCGTGTTGGTACACGTGCTGGCTCATGATTTGCGACGTCTTACGATGAACTAAAACGTCGCATCGTCGGTCAACGTTATAAATTCGTCGGGAATAAGCGTATACGTGGAACATTATGAGAGCGACACGTGGCACCTTATACTACGTGTACCCGCGACAAGAAAATAAACGTCGCACATATTATGACATCATTAATGGAGGTAACGGTAGTTCCAATCGCGACGTTTTTAAAATGTCGAGACGATGATGACGTCAGGAACGGTGGGAGTGACGTTAGTAACGGGTAACGGGAAAACGATGCCACGTGTACACACATTGCGACGAAAAAAACGTCGCTCCTTGTTGGGCCTTGTGCTGGCCGGCTAGTAGCTCGCGGCGGATTAGTGTTCATTTAATCGTCACAGAATCATCTGTGACAGTCGATCAGGAACGTTTTCACTCCGTCCCGTAAACCGTCGCAGATTGCCCTTAGCGACGGTTCGGAGCCCATCCGCAACGGTATTGAAACGTCACAGACCGTGCGGAATTCGGTAGTGAAAGAAGGTATCGTCCAAGGGCCGTTTTACTATGTGAGCGAGGTCCTTACATAGTCTAAACATCATTACCCACATTGGCAGAAGCTGGTTTTTGGGGTGTTCATGGCTAGCCGTAAACTGAAACATTATTTTCAAAATCATCCTATTACTGTGGTCAGTTCGACACCTTTGTCCGATATTATTCAGAACAGAGAAGCAACAGGGAGAGTTGCAAAGTGGGCTATTGAGATGGGGTCATATCATATCAAATATGAGCCAAGGACAGCAATAAAGTCCTAAGCCTTGATCGAGTTCATAAATGACTGGACACAATTAAAGGTTCCACTGGATAAATCAGATATTGAATATTGGACTATGCATTTCGATGGGTCTCGACAACTGGAAGGCTCAGGAGCTGGTGTGGTATTAACATCTCCAAGGGGTGATAAGTTTCGCTATGTCTTACAAATTTCATTCAAATGCACTAATAATGCAGCAGAATATGAAGCTTTGCTTCATGGGCTTCGAATTGCGAAAGAGATGAGCATAACCCGGATTTGATGTTTGGGTGCTTCAGACCTTGTTTCTCAAAAAGTTACAGGAATCTGGGATTCTAAAGACCCAGTTAGGGCAACTTATAGGCGAGCGGTTACCCAACTGGCTGGACATTTTCAAGGATATCAAGTTGATCATATTGATCGACGTCTCAACGAAGCAGCTGATGCATTGGCTCGTCTAGGTTCCCAGAAAAAACAAGTTCCACCCAACGTTTTTCTGGACGAAATTCATAGCCCGTCAATTAAAATCCCAATAGAGGAAGACCTAGGAAATCCAGATCCTGAGTCAGAATTGGTAGCCGCCTGCATACAATCCCATAGTGGACTGAACCATACTTGGTGTAACTTATGAGGGGCGAGCTCCCGCAGAACGAGGTTATCGCTCGTCAGGTTATAAGACGGTCAAAGTAATATACAATTATCAATGGTGAGCTATACAAGATAAGCGCGACTGAATCTTTCAAAGATGTGTTTCTCCAGAAGAAGTGTGTCATATTTTGAAGGAAATTCACTCAGGAGATTGCGGCCACCACACAAGTTCCAGATCTTTGGTCAATAAGGCTTTCAAACATGGATTTTTCTGGCTAAGTGCAAATGCTGATGCAGAAAAAATAGTGAGAACATGTGAAGGATGTCACACATATGCAAGGCAGGATCACATGCCAGCTCAGGATCTGCGCATGATTCCCATAACTTGGTCTTTTGCAGTTTGGGGGCTAGACATGGTAGGACCTTTCAAACAATCTTCTAACACAAAGACTCATCTGCTGGTGGCAGTTGAAAAGTTTACAAAGTGGGCAGAAGCAGAACCAATCAGTAAATATGATGCGGTTACAGCAGTCAAGTTCTTGAAAAAACTGATTTTCAGGTTTGGTTACCCAAATAACATTATAACAGAAAATGGGACGAATTTGTCAAAAGGAGCAATGCGTAAGTTTTGTGAACAGAACCATATACGGCTTGACCTTGCTTCAGTAGCACATCCACAGTTTAATGGACAAACAGAGCGAGCTAATCAGGAACTACTAAAAGGTATCAAACCTATGCTCCAGGTCCCACTAGAAAAAACTGTTGGGTGTTGGGTCGAAGAGTTACCTGCTGTTTTATGGAGCATAAGAACTACCTCGAACAGATCAACAGATTACACACCGTTTTTTCTGGTTTATGGGGTTGAGACAGTTTTTCCAAGTGATATTTGTCACGATTCACCACGAGTGGATGCTTATGTTGAAACCCAGAATGAGATAGCTCGTCAACACTCGCTTGATGCTTTAGAAGAAGCACGCGACCTCGCAGCATCCAGGTCAGCCATATATCAGCAGGACTTGCATCGCTATCATAGCCGCAGGGTTAAAACTCGAAGTTTTCAGGAAGGGGACTTAGTGTTATGCCTGATCCAGAAAAAGGATGGGATGCACAAGCTAAGCCCACCATGGGAAGGACCATTTGTAGTAAGTAAGAAACTACATAATGGATCATATTACCTCATTGATATGCATGATGCTGATAAGTCATGAACATCTGAGGAAGAAACTAGAAGACCATGGAACATAGCCCAGCTAAGGCCATATTATACATAGGATCATTGTACTCACTATGTTATATTGACAATAAAAAGGAGACTTGATAAAATCTGAGTTATTGAGATTTGTTCCAGGAAATTATCACTGTGACAGAGAGTTAAACTTTTTCATATATGATTACTTGGGGGATGATGCTAGAGCACAGTCTATATCTCAAGAATCTGGCATGCGCCAAAATATATTGGTTATACTTTCCTGCCGGTCAGTGGTTTCACACAAATTTATGACCTAGATGTTAAAATATGGCTGAGTCAATCATGTTATAACCCGGCAAAACCGGGTTACTATGACCCTGAACTCACCACAGTTATAAACACTTGAATATGTCATGCGAAAAATCGGCTGAGCTAGAAAGCAAAGAACAACCAAGTCAAGGAAAACTTCAGATACAAATCAAAGATGTTGCAAAAGTATGTAACCCGGAAATATTTCGCATAACCTTGCAGGAAAACCGGGTTATTACAGACCAAATTGTAGCATAAGTGCACATGCGCACTTTCAAAAATAGAGCTAGAAATAAAACAGTTTATCTAGCCTATTACAAACCCATCCGGGTTGAATTACTGTTTTTTGCATGAACCAAATGTTTATTCTGCAACAGATTTTCCTTTCTGCTGGGTAGCGTCTTGAGTCGTCGGGTCTTCAGTCACCGGGTGATGCATGTAAAATGCATAGATGAACTTTGCATGTTATTACTTGTTTTTCCTACATATTAGCAACTTATATTCATGTTTTATAATGATTTGGGGGATTTTCTAAACAATCCCCCTTCTTTTGGTTCTAACCCTGTTTTTTTCCAGAAAACGTACTTTTTAGTGTTTCAGACTTTCCGGGAGCTTCGGGACTCCAAAAAGGGCAATGCCAAAGAGCACGGCTCAGAATTTTTGAGACGAAAACCATGGGCCAAAGTAGAGGGCCAAAAGGCCAACCAGGTGGAAAAGAGGACCCTCCACGCGGCCAGATTCCATGGCCGCGTGTGGGGCCCCCTTTTTGCCCTTGTGGCTCCGATGCCGTCGATATTTTTTCTCCCGAGTGTCTCGTGACCTAAAAACGACTATATAAAGGGTCCCCTGGCCTTTTCGAGAAGGAGGCGGTGCCGAGAGACAAAACCACGAAACAGAGAGACAGAAGGCTGCCGCCGGAGAAGATCGGAGGGGGGAAACGCCGCCGGGATTACCCCCGGAGGGCTCCACCCCCCTCCGGCGTGTTCATCATCAACATCTACAGCAAGATCAGCTCCATCTCTCCACTGTATTCTCTTGGCAAACACGATGTATGATGCAATTCTATATTCCCTTGATGTATTGTGTCTCCCCGTCTATGTTTGAGTAGTGAATTGTTCTTGGCAATGGTGAAATAGTTCGTTGATTGGTTGCATACAAGTTTGTTATCTTCTATGATTGTCTTTATGTACAATATATGAGTGCACACATATGTTGGGGAATGCATGTAAGGTGATCACCGGTAGCATAATGGAGTGGTGGTGACTTGGGAGTGACAGTAACCTGAGACCGGGCCACAAAGTTAAGTTATTGGGGGATATATATAGGGGACCTTAGAACGTAAGGCTATGGTGGGACTTTATGTCTTAATCAATCTTGTGCAGTCATTTACTTGGCTACATGATCCATCATAAGGGGTTGTAGATCATTTACTTGACTATACCTATTCATGGCTCCTTCCTAGAAGAAACAACTAAGACTAAAACATGTGCTTCACTAATTGTGACAACCACACGAACGAAACACCTATTGCTAGAACACTTGCTCCCTTGAGATACTTGAGATATTTGCTGCTTGCTACTTGTGAAACTTGCTTATAAACTTGCTTTAGAAACTTGCTTTAGGATTACTTGCATTTTAAACTTGCTTCACTAGTTACTAGACAAACCACACTCCACGTCACTTGCTTTTAATTAGTTAGTTCCTTTTAGTCAAACTTATTGCTTTGCATAAACAGCCATATAAGAGGGTTATAGGGCTTTAGAGAATAGATAGCTTACCTTCAGCTCCTCGTGGGTTCGACACTCAAATACTTATCGAAAGGTACTACAATTGATCTCGTGCACTTGGGAGTCATCAAGCACTTTTCTGGCGCCGTTGCCGGGGAGCGTTGTGCTAAGCTTTTATTCTTGTTTGCATTGAATACTAACATATAAACCTAAAAATACAAAAAAAATTATAAAATGGAAAACAACCAAACAATTTTAGAACTGTATAATATCTACCTTGAATTAGGACATGAAGTGTTTGAGGAGAAATTGAAAAATTATTTGCACAACAATCATATTTGTGGTAGTACTAATTCTTTGAACACCTTTATTGCTAAGGAAAACCTTGTGCTTGGGGAAGTTTGTCTTGATGAATATGATATTTTTAGTCCCCCTACTATTGAGGATAAAAATGATATACTTGCTGATTCTATGGAAAGTTTTAAGCTTGGGGAAGTTGGTTTTGATGAGCATGATATTTCTAGTTCCCCAAGCTTGGAGGAGAAAATTCACTTTGATGATACTATGCCTCCTATATATGATGATTGCAATGAAAATTATGAATGTTTAACTCCCACTATCACTAATGAGGATTTTACTTATGTGGAGAGTAGTGATTCTTTTATGCATGTGGCTCATGATAAGAATGTTTTATGTGATATTCATATTGTTGAATCTATTCATGATGCTACTGAAAATTATTATGAGAGAGGGAAACATGGTTACACATATTTCAACAATATTAAGTTTCCCCTCTTTATGCTGAAAGTATTGAAGTTGCACTTGATCTACCTTTCTATGCTTGCTATTATGTGCTTCTTTTATTTGTTTCATTACAAAATGCCAATGCATAGGAAATGGGTTAGACTTAAAAATAAATTGTTTAATATTTTTTGGTGTGTTCCTTATGCTTTAATTTCCTATTCGGTTTGAGCACACATTTATGTCTTTTCAACATGTAAAATACCTTTACCTACTGTTATTTATCATTTAGTTTAAGATTTTCATTTTATAAATTTTTGGGAAAGTAAATGAGAAGGATGAGTAATGGAGAAGTTGGGGTCGACCTTGAACATGTGTTGTTCATGCCAATGAAACCATTGCAAAGTCTCTATCATTAAAACTTTTTCCAAAGCTAAAAACAATAAAAATATTAGTTCACTACTGTAACATCACATTTCTGTCTTATTTCTCATCTTAAATGGCAAGAATAATCTTATATGAGGGATAGGATTAAACAATAGTAATTAGCTGTCAAGAAAACAGATTCCTGAACTTCACTGCGAAAAATGTTTAAAATTACAGAAGTGGAATTTTGACCTGGTAATTTACGAAAGCAATATTTAGTTATCACTACATATTTCATTAGTTTTAAGTTTTATGATTTGAGCAACTTAAGTGCCTCTAAAAATTCACTCTTTACGGGCTGTTCAGTTTTTGGCAGATTATGTCTTTATTTTGCATTGCTCTCATTACTTGTGTTTTGTGTGGTTCTTTTGATCAAGGAGCAATTCACAACTGTAGTAACAGTAGTTAATATTTAGAATCAACTCATGATGTGTCTTTTCTGTACCTATGTGGATTTTATTTATGGAGGCACTAACCCCTCTAATCAAGTTTTATGTTGAGATTTGTGTAAGAAGAATTTTTCAGGAGGAAGAGTTGAGTGAGATGAACAAAGATCAAGAGGGACAACCAATCAAGCTTGGGGATGTAACCCTGGGCTCACCCTACATGTATCAAATAATTACAAGAATCCAAGCTTGGGGATGCCGAGCCACCTCACTCCAACCATCATGATGTTAAGTAAGTAAAGCCTAGCTATATGGCTATAAAGAAAGCGCTTTACGGGAGGAAACCCGGTTGTATTTGTTTGGATTTTCCTAGTTTCCTCTTGATGTATCAAGATATTAGTTTTTGTTGTTTTAATTCTGGATTTTTCAATAAAGAGTCAAGTCAAACCCATTTGGACTTATAAGTTGCTATCCTAGTGCATGAAATTTCTGTTTCAGCACGAGTCTGCTCACCGTATGATTTTAAGTTTTTTATTTCTATGTCGGATTGAGCTAATTTTTTAGTATGTTCTGCAACTTTTCGTCCTCTGTAAGCACAAAAATTGGCTTAATTTTTTGATGAGTCTAGCTTAGGGAAAAACGTTCTTTTTGCTGCTGTTGCTTTTCTGGACAGATTCTGCCTTCTTTTGTTTTATGCACTCTTTGGGCTTGGGAATCGAATTTCCATGATTCTTTCAAGAAAGATAGTGAACATACAACATAATGAACCTTATTGTCTATCTACTGGATCATTTGATTTGGAATTTTTCACAGGAAGCATGTGATTTGTTTGTCCTTTCTAATCTCACCCCACAGAAAAAGAATGGGAGAAACATGTTTTGTGAAGTTTTTTTCACAGGGAATAGAGGAGCTGCGCCTCAAGACATCCAAGAATGGTGAAATACATAACCTTGGGGATGTGATTAACACCCCACTAGAGCTACACTATTTTGGTTAGCACACGTCTACTTTCTGTTTTTCTAAGCAAAGCATTTATCGTAGAGACTTGAAGCGTCTAGTTTTCGTTTTGATAAGACCACCACCATCATTTTATATGAGATTGTGCTACTGGATTTTGGGGTTGGAATGTATTGGATGCTAGTATTATGACTTGGAATAGGGATGCCATGGTTGATTTGAAGAGATACATATGTTTGCATGATTTATAGGCTTTTTATGTGTAGAAATTTGCAATAATGTTGTCTTGAGCTATCTCTTATTCATGTCCTTGATGTTAATTGCTGGTTTATTTAGTTTGTCATGAAATGAGTAGTTCTATGGACATATGCATGCATATTAGCAGGTCAACTATCTCCCTCTTGCTAGCCAAAAAATTAAAAATTCCAACAAGTAAAAACTTGTTTCCAACACTCCTTAGCCAAGTATTTCCAGTGAGTCCACCATATCTTCCCATTAGCTTCATTGCTATTCCGAGTATGTTCACCATGTTATTGTGTTATTTATGTTCTAAATTATGGGTTGAACTTGGGGTAGGACTCTCACGAACTTTTGAAGGCACACTTTACTTTTTATGCATCTAATAAACATGACCCAATAATGGGAGCCACAAGTTTTGCGTTTGACAAGTGTGTGGTTGGGAGCTAGCTATAAACGTGTATCACCGTAAAGCTTTCAACATTGCACAAAAAAATTTACATTTGGTTGATATCATGTACTTTTGTTTTTGGACTCCTGCCATGCCGAAATGTAATAGAGGAATAGTAAGTTTTTATGAGTAAGTATCTATATGACTAGAGAAACGCATTGGGCCACTAACCCAAGCCATGCTTTATCATGGTGGAAATTTACTTACAGCTTGAGTGACTCTACAACACATCCTATAATAAAATAAGAAGCTATGCATAATAGTGAATGAAAATAAAAAGGATGATGAGTCTACTCCGTTTGTTCATCTTGTCATTGTAACATGGGCTTGTTTCCATGTCATGGGGCAAGAGGTACCTCTTTTCGGTTCTCTATGATGTCATTAATACTTATTATGATTGTACAAAGCTTATTAGGAATCTTAAGTTGAGTAATCATGGAGTAGGTTTTCACACTCACGGGGCATGAGGCTTTCAACCACCTTGTCATTCTCATTACTTCAATACTCACAATTTTAAGATGCTAGTGACAAAGGGGCAATGAGAGTCCTAGATCAATGGATACCATATTTCAATTAGTAATTTTAGTTGAATAATTTAGAGGCTAAATAAGACTTGATCATGTTTTACCTCTACTCAATTTTCTCCAAAGTGTCCACCATATTTTCTTTTTTCCATTATGCTATTTTTTGACCAATATAGGATTTTATTTTTCATTTTGTGTATGCATTTGGTCCATAGTGCTTTTATTTCATTATACACTTTGTGAACTTTCATGAAGCATCTTTGCTTGCATATTTGATATTTCTTATAACATGAATTGAATGTTGCTACTCATCTACATTATGAATCATTTGATTTTATGTAGCATGAATAATCTTATTTGATATTCCATGATTGTTTTAAAATGCAAAGTCCATGTTAGTTTTATCACCTTCATACTCGAGGACGAGTATGGGTTAAGCTTGGGGATGTTGATGCATGTAAAATGCATAGATGAACTTTGCATGTTATTACTTGTTTTTCCTACATATTAGCAACTTATATTCATGTTTTATAATGATTTGGGGGATTTTCTGAACAATCCCCCTTCTTTTGGTTCTAACCCTGTTTTTCCAGAAAACGTACTTTTTAGTGTTTCAGACTTTTCGGGAGCTTCGGGACTCCAAAAAGGGCAAGGCCAAAGAGCACGGTTCAGAATTTTTGAGACAAAGACCATGGGCCAAAGTAGAGGGCCAAAAGGCCAACCAGGTGGAAAAGAGGACACTCCACGCGGCCAGATTCCTTGGCCGCGTGTGGGGCCCCCTTTTTGCCCCCGTGGCTCCGATGCCGTCGATCTTTCTTCTCCCGAGTGTCTCGTGACCTAAAAACGACTATATAAAGGGCCCCCTGGCCTTTTCGAGAAGGAGGCGGCGCCGAGAGACGAAACCACGAAACAGAGAGACAGAAGGCTGCCGCCGGAGAAGATCGGAGGGGGGAAACGCCGCCGGGATCACCCCCGGAGGGCTCCACCCCCCTCCGGCGTGTTCATCATCAACATCTACAGCAAGATCAGCTCCATCTCTCCACTTTAATCTCTTGGCAAACACGATGTATGATGCAATTCTATATTCCCTTGATGTATTGTGTCTCCACGTCTATGTTTGAGTAGTGAATTGTTCTTGGCAATGGTGAAATAGTTCGTTGATTGGTTGCATACAAGTTTGTTATCTTCTATGATTGTCTTTATGTACAATATATTAATGCACACATATGTTGGGGAATGCATGTAAGGTGATCACCGGTAGCATAATGGAGTGGTGGTGACTTGGGAGTGACAGTAACCTGAGACCGAGCCACAAAGTTAAGTTATTGGGGGATATATATAGGGGAGCTTAGAACGTAAGTCTATGGTGGGACTTTATGTCTTAATCAATCTTGTGCAGTCATTTACTTGGCCACATGATCCATCATAAGAGGTTGTAGATCATTTACTTGACTATACCTATTCATGGCTTCTTCCTAGAAGAAACAACTAAGACTAAAACATGTGCTTCACTAATTGTGACAACCACATGAACGAAACACCTATTGCTAGAACACTTGCTCCCTTGAGATACTTGAGATATTTGCTGCTTGCTACTTGTGAAACTTGCTTAGAAACTTGCTTTAGAAACTTGCTTTAGGATTACTTGCATTTTAAACTTGCTTCACTAGTTACTAGACAAACCACACTCAACGTCACTTGCTTTTAATTAGTTAGTTCCTTTTAGTCAAACTTATTGTTTGCATAAACAGCCATATAAGAGGGTTATAGGGCTTTAGAGAATAGATAGCTTACCTTCAGCTCCTCATGGGTTCGACACTCAAATACTTATCGAAAGGTACTACAATTGATCTCCTGCACTTGGGAGTCATCACCGGGTCTTGAGATTTCGGGTTATCCTCAGCATCCAGTTGGACATTATCTGTTCCTCCAACTTCATCGGCTGAAACGTACTTCCACTCCAGATGAGCCAGAGCATCATTGGTATTCTCCAGTTCATATAAAGGACGGGGTGGAGCAGAAACTGGAGGTGTAACGGATTGAGGCGCACCAGATGAAGAGGCTATAGAGAGCCGGCTCTTTTGCGGAGCTTGGCGGACAACAGTTACAACTTGAGGACAGAATGGCATTTTGCGCTCACCCGAGGAAGTGTAACCCGGATATAGTTCCTTAAGCTTCACCTTTTCTGCAATGGTACATGCTTGGAACCGTCACTCTTTCTCAATCTTGGCAAAGTCCTTCCTATCATACTTGGTCCTGTCTACACCATATTCTGGGAAACCTTTCACAAGGAGACCCAGATTCAATTCTGGGTGATAAGCTTTGGCTAGGGACATAACCTTGATAGCTCCACGGCGGTAGGATGACATTGTGTGTTCTTCTATCCATTGTGAAACTTGAGTTAGTTCGACAAGCATCTCATGCAGTTTCTTGGGAGGATTGTCCCAGTTCCTGACAGCCTTAATGCGTTCTCCTCCTCCAACATACAGCTGCCGGATCAAGGTGAATAGGGACTTTAATTTCAGGTCAGGAAGTTGGAGGTTGTTGCTATGCATCCTTCCTGCAAGTTACAAGAATTTTTTGATTATAAAAAAGATAATTATAACCCGGCAAAGGATATCATGAACCGGAAAAGGATGACATAAAAGTAAGGCATGTGGAGCAAACTTACCAAACACACTACATTTGGTATTTCTTAGAAGGTACTTCACCTGGGTAAAGTTGTTTAGGGTCTCCTCTAAATCTTTCTTAGCCTTTTCTGCTCTTATAATAAGAGCCTTTTCCCTGTTCTCAAAATCCTGCTGGAGAACGGACCAAGTGTTGGCTACCTCAGTAACTTGATCTTCCAGCTCCTTTTGTTAGGTCCTGGCCTCCTCAGTCTTCTTAGCCTCTTGTGCTAGCAGGCTCTTCAAATTTGAAACCTCCTTTTGCGAGGAATATTCAAGACTCTGCACAATTATTGGTTGCATCAGAACAAGTTATCATCAGGTTCTAGTTATAACTTGAGGAAATTCCGGCTTATAATAACATAACCCAAAAAATTACGAGCTTACAAGCACTTATAGCCTATTCCAAGTTATGGTTAAGTCCCGAGTAGCCGTAGGCTGGCAAACCCGACACTTGGTGGCTACAAAAATTGGGTCATAAGCTATGATTAAGTCCCGGGCAGCTGCAGGCTTGCAACCCGGCACTTGGGGGCTACACTATTTCAGCTTAAATTTCAATGGTTAAATATAAAAGCAGAACAAGTCCCGGTTTACAATAATATTGTATACCGACACTTGGGGGCTACAACTATTCAGTTCAAAACATTCAATGACAAATCTTCAAGTTCATATTAAAGATATAAACTGGAAGATTGAGGGCTACATGTTATGGATATCAAGATTACCTCATATTTCTTCTTCAAAAATTCTATGATTCCATCGGCGCGGCGCCGGTTCTCGGAATGTTCCTGAGCCTGTGTATCAAAATCCTGGCCCTCGATATTCAGGTTGGAAGGATCCCTCTTTTCTTCTGGTTTTACCTTCAAATCCTCTGTGACTTTGGAGAGCACAGTGGAGGTTCCAATAACCTGGGTAGCTTGAGAGCCGGTTATGACTACATCCGGGTCAGAAACAGTCACATTTTCAACCGGAGGCTCATTAGCCGGTGCGTAATCAACCGGATTCACCTCTTTTCGGTATCTTCAACCATAGCATCAACATGACCTGGCGATCGAGCGACCGGTTCATCCTATTCTTCTCCAAAAAAAACCTCTCCTCGAGGTTTGTAGCAGGAGCAGCAGATGAGATAGGGTTTACTTTCAGCACAGCTTGGGCTCTGCAATAAAAAGAGAATCATAAGACAGATGGCATGACTAAATGTTAGTACTAATGAACAAAAGGTAGAAAATCTAGCCAACCCAGAGTTAATGAAAAAATCACTAGCCCCGCTAAAATGAGATGAGTCGGAGTTTGGAGAATCTGAATGAAAAGGACGACTCAGCTCATGCCTGATTTTTCCGGCCAAAGGATGTGAAGCAATGGGTGAAACTCGAGCCTTGGAAACCCGGCGAAGAGGAGTTTTCTCAGGAAAACCTGTTTCTAACTCACTTGACCCGGAGCTCCGGGTCCTCCTTCTCTTGTTGCCCTCTTCATCATCCTGCGTTTTCTCTATATGTGAGGATGGGTTCAAGGGGTGTTTGGACAGTCTAGAGATAGGCACCTTTGCAACGACTTGCCGGTTCCTCTTGTTACCTGCGGGCAAATCCTTCTCAGCCACCATGTTAGAACCAGTGATGGGAGTAGTGGGAGTGAGATCCAGAGCGGTCTGATCCGGAACGCCCTGATCCAGCGCCTCTTCACTAGCTCTTCCTTGGCCTAATCCGGCGCCCTCTTGCTCTGTCGGTTCATCCCGCGAGTAACCAGCGTCAGCGAATTGATTGTGCAAGTGACCAAGGGATTCAAATTCAGAAACCTCATCCTCTTCGTCACTTTGCTCCTCTGATTCATCGTCTTCAGGAGGAGAAGCTGGTTCTTGAATGGTGACCCAAAATGGATCCGTGAGCTGTAAGCCGAATAAAATCAGGGTTATGATATGTGCAGTCTTAAAAAATGAAAGTTACTTACAAAAGACGAAACTTACGGGGGGAGCCGGGTTAGAAACATAGAAGGCAGCAAGGCCAACTTCGAAGAACATGTCCCTTTTTATTCCAACCAGATCTTTCAGAGCAGCAACTTTATCTGACTTAGAAGCTGGAGACTCAGAATATCGCATAGGATATGCTAAACCGGTGTACTCATGGAATAACCGGTTCCTGATGCTCAGGGGTTGGATACGCCGCTCCACCGATGTCTTAGTCAGTACTAAACCAGTTAGACCATGAACTATTAGAGAAGTGACACGTTTGAGAAGGGGTTTGATTCTAACCCTATCGGAAGGTTTGGCATATGAGTTCATAGTGCTAGTGTAAACTAGACGCTTTGGGCGAAAACCCGGAAGGGTCGGTTCACCCTCTGGAGAGTTTTTCTTGATGTAAAAGAAAGATTTTTGCCAAACCTTTGGATGACTAGCTAAGGGAATACCCGGATAGGCAATGTCTTTCCGCCTCTGAAACGAGACGCCCCCGCAGTGGATAAGCTCACCCCCGGCAACTTCCGGGTGTTTGTTACAATAGAAGTACTCAAGAAAAAGATCTAGGTTAGGTTCTATCTGGAGGTAATCTTCGCAGAGAACAACAAAGTCACTAACATTGAGTATGGAATTGGGAGGAAGATCTTGAAGGTGAAGGCCATAGTAGTCTAAAAGCCAGTGGAAGAAATGGGACCCGGGAGGGCGAAACCCGCGAAGGATATGGGCTTCGAAAATTATTACCTCGTCCGGTCCAAGTTCAGGCCGGATCTCATTCCCAGGGGCACGCCAAGATAGGCTCTTGCGAACTAACTCGGAGTCCTCCTTCTACGTAAACCGGCCTAGGGTCATCTCCGAATTACACGAGTTAACCTGCATTTTTCCTCTCCCAGACATGGCCGCTCCAGAGCCAGAAGCACCTCCGGTCTTCTTCTTTTTTCCGGTTCCTCCAGTCTTGGTCTCTAGGCTCTTCTCCTTCACCATCTTGTGATGAACGCCGGCAATGCTCCGGCCACGGCGGCACAAGGGAAAAAGTGGAGCTCTCGAGCTTTTTCTGGAGGAGGAAGATGAAGTGGAGGACGCAGGGTGCGAATGAGCCTGGGCCGTACTAGGAGGCTATATATAGGCGAGGGCCTAAATCCTAGGGTTAATCGAAAATTTTGCAAAAAGGACCCTCAGGATCAATCTTTTTCCAAAAAAGGACATGAACATATTGGATCTACAGGAGAAGATTTTCTGAGAAAGATGCATTAATTACGTGGAGAAAAATCCGGGTTAGACTGAGATGTTTTCTGGTTCAGGAGATCTAGGAGATAAAAACGCGAAGTTATCTTTTGAAGAAACAGAAAGATATGATCCTGAAGATAAAGAACTAAACCCGGGAAATCCGGATCAGATATTTCTGAAGGTTATCCTATTAAAGCAAATGGTTTTTGCCTGGCTTGTGCTCCAAACATCTTAACGTGAACATCGTAAGTTTCAGCTTAAGTGTTCACGTTAACCTGGGGGCTAATGTTGGGAGAATAGGTGAGGGGGGCCTCACCGACCGCCCATAAAATTGAAATCCACTTGATCCGAATCAGAGTTACTGGTCCGGTTTATATCAAGGAGAACCGGATCGTGATGGTCACTCGGCAGAAAGAAGACCCGGGTTACCATGTGCGTAACCCGGAGAAGACAAAGGAACCGGCCCACGGTCCAAGCTGGGAGGCGTAAGGGCCCAAGGCCTGGAGATCAGCCCAAGGCCTGACGGAGACAACCAGGTCACGAGGAGAACCGGAACGGGACGACCCAGAACCGGATGTACCTAGGACTCCGACGACGGGTATAACCCGGATCCTTTGTAACCCGGGGGACTCGGCCACTACATAAGGCGAGACCCTGGGACGTAGAAAGACAAGTTCTAAGTCAATAGCAAGGTAGCTCGAGACATCGAGATCCGGAATCGCCCTTTGTACTCGAAACCTTGTTCCCCGATAGTAAGAAGGCAGGAGTAGGTTTTACCCTCAAACGAGGGGCCGAACCTTGGTAAACTCGTGTCTCTCGTTTATGTCTTAACCCTTCCGAAGTTTCTCTTAGAAGCAATGGCCTCGCAATCTAGTTCTCGCACGAGGACACTTGCCGTGACAATACCACGACAATAATGGTATATGAATTCCTTTGCTGATAGCAATCATAATGACTTTTTTTTACGCGCGACGGTCGGCATAGCTAACAATGACTTTTCACTAGCACGGACCCTCTTGGAGTGATTTTCATTATGCCTTGTAAGATCATGATTTTAGTTGTAGTCTTTTAACTTGTGAGTTCTATGTTAAGGTTTTATGGCACTTCCACCATCCATATTTGCTAGCCTCTTCGGTACTGTGCATTTTCCATTCTCACATTGAGAGTTGGTGCAAACTTCGCCAGTGCATTCAATCCCCGTGGGAGAACTTTGTTCTTCTACACATAAGCCAAAAATTATCTTCCTCAAAACAGACACCATACCTACCTACCATGGCATTTCCATAGCCATTCTGAGATATATTGCCCTACAACATCCATCATCATTATGTTACTTGTCACGCTTCATTGTTATTTTGCATACTGCAACACTGGCAGATTCGAGTAATCATTTATTTCGTACCGCTCAAGGAGCGGGAACTGCCATTCTAACTCTTCTTGGGGGATTCCACCCACAAACACAAAGGAGCATTTAATTTTATTTACATCAGAGATATTTCAGTTTGAGTTATGAGTACTAAAAGTGTGATGATTCATTGCAAAATAGTGTTGCCCCTACCACTGAGGTTATATATCAAAAAATAAAAAAGAGAAAAAGCCCAAAAAGAAAGAAAGTGCAAAAGAGAGATAATAAAGAGAGAGAGGGAAGCACTACTATCATTTATTCCACACTTGTGCTTGGTTAGCATCATTACTTCAGTTTGGAGAGAGTTTTCATATTATGACTTGCATAACTATGTGGGGAACTTACATTATAGAACTTGGCTTGTATATTCCAATGATGAGCCTCCTCAAAAGAGCTCTAGGTCTTTGTGAGTAAGCAAGTTTGATGCACCCCCACTAGTCCCATTGGAGAGTTTTGTAACATCCCAAGTATGAAAACCATTCCCTTAGAATGATTGATTTCTTGTTTATTAAAGTATTGCATCATGTCATCATGTTGTTGCATTTGTTTCTTTTGTTTTGCATCTGTTACCCTCTGTTTTCACAATGAAAATCAAACAATTTCAAATGCCTTGTTTTCATACTTGCTCTGTTACAACATTTTGAATAAAAATCACAAATAATAACAATCAATTGGTTCCATGTTTTTCAATAGTGATCACTTGGGAAAATAATGGTTTTAAATCAATTATTCATTTTCCAAACACAATTAAAAATTCAAATCAAAGCACCAAATCAGAACCATTTTGAATTTATGTTGATGCCAAAACAAATCATTTCAATTTGTCTAAATACCTTAGGGGTTACCCTATTTAAATGGTTGATTTTATTAATGTTTATTAATATTAACAATTTCACCCAAAATTGGTTCAAATTTCAAACAGCATTCAAACCTTTAAATTTTTTAAAATAAGAAGTACCAACTGGTTGTATTTGAACTAAGGAGCTTCTCCAAATTTTTTCCAATTTTTTTCCATCAATTAAACCTATTCTTTTCTTCCATTATTGGTTGCAGCAAAAAATAAATAAAAGAAACAGAATAATAAAAGAAAAGCGAGCCACAACTAACCTAACTACCGCCCAGCCCAACCCCATCTCCTTTCTCCCCCCAAGCCCATTTATTCTGGCCCAATACCTCCCTTCCCTTGTCGTCTTCTTCGCTGCTTCCGTCACTGTTGTACGAACGCAGCCATCGATGGCCACGTCCACAGTGGACGTGATGGACGGCCTCCCTAGCTCCTCTCCTCCTATATCTTGCCTATCCGGTAGCCCTAGGTTTCCTCTGCTTCCCCCTCCTTCTTCCATCGCCGCCATCCTCCCTCTCCCCTTCGTTTTCCTCCTCCAATTCCACTGTAATTTCCCTGCCTCTGAACCTGCAGAGATGGCCATGGATGTGCGGGCATGGCGCCGCCGCCTTGGTCACCGGCGGACCGTGCCGAGGCCGGGAATGGAACCAGGGAGGTTCCCTCTCCGTCCTCGCTGCCTCGGCCGGCCCGGAGGAGCCCCGGATGCGCCTCCCCGTCGCCTCCCGTCGCCGGCCTTCTCTGCCGCCGACCGCGCCCTGTCCGCCCCGACCTCCTCCCCTTCGACCGCTAGGTGATGCCCGATCGCTCCCCTTCCTCCTCTCGCCTTCCCTCCTCCTCTCCCTTCCGCCACCATCACCCACCGGCCGCACCCACGACCACCGCGAGGGCCGGCCGCGAGCAGCAGCCGCAGATCGTTTTCCTTCCATCGTTGTTTCAGCGAGTACGTGCAAGGTTCAGTGAGCGAACTGAATAAAAATTCAGTTATGCCCGCACCTGTAGCATATCCACCCCCCACCATATTTCTGTCACCAAATAATTCGCAGCCGCAGTGGTTCTGTCCGCCCACGCGCAAGCCATCGATCGCGGGGTCGAATCCCCATCTTCCCCTTTTTCTGTTATTTATTTCCAATGCAGGTTCTGAACAATAACCCCCCAAGTTTCCCCCTTCTATCACGATCAGAGCAGTAGCCCCACTGGTTTGGTTCCCCCAGCGTAGCAGGAGGTGCAGGGATCAAATCCCACCCCCTGCACCATTAAAAACATTTTTTGTTTTGCAATGTTTTGGTCCTAGAACTTATAGGAAATCACACCTAGGCCCCTGGTATAAAATCTAGACCCCTGAAATAATATTTCCAAGTCCCTAATAAGTTAAAAATGGCAGATTTACCCCAAATCTTGTAAATTGCATAAGAAAATCATTTTAACTCCAATTTTAACTTTTTAAATATGTTTTATGTCCCAAATTAAATGTTCTATCCAAATATAAAATTTGTTTACTGTTTTGAATATTTTAAATTGGTGCAATATTTGAAAACTTGTCAAATTCCCTTAAAATTGCAAAATTCATAACTTGTTCATAAAAATTCCAAATTCAACAAACCAAATATGTTTTCCAATAAATTTTTCATGTACTTTCCAAATATAAATTTTGTTTGCTGTTTTGAATAATTTAAATTGCTGAAAACAACTGTTTCTTGTTTATTGCAATTAAAATTGCCAAAATAATAACTTGCTCATTTTAAATCCAATTTCCACAAATGAAATATGTTTTCCATGCAAAATTAAACCCTCTTTCCAAATATAAAATTTGTTTCATGTTTTGAATAATTAAAATTGGTTAAATAATTTAAACCTTGTTTATTTCATTTAATATTGCTAATTCATAACTTGACCAAAACAAATTCTTTTGGGACATATAAAATTTGTTTTCCAACCATAAAAGCATGAACTTTTCAAATATGAATCTCACTTAATGTTTTGAACAAATAAAAATTCAAATAAGTTCATGTTTGAATTAAATTCATTTGATTCTTGCTTAAACTTGTTTAATTCACAAATAATTTATTTGAAATCCTTTTGCAACAAGTGAAACATGTAATCCAACTAAAATCTTGTTTTCTTTTCAAATATAAACTTTGTTATCTGTTTTGAACAATTTAACATGCTGAAAACAACAAATACTTGTGTGTCACCTTTAATGCACCCAAAATTTCCCTAAATTACTAATAAACTTCTAAATTGCTACACCCTATTTAAATTTGATTCTTATGTTGTTATTTTGCTGTTTTCCTGTTGTATGCATCATGTTTAACTACTTACACTTGTTAATCAAATGTAGATCATTGCTTCAACCTAAACCATTTGCATCCATATGCAATTCACATTGCATATGGGTCCAATTAAATTGGGTTCTCTTGTCAAGTAGTTTATTTTGATGCATCTATTAACATGACATGCATCATCCCATGTTTGTGCACCTATGCCATGATAATGATTGTTTATCTTTCTGCAATGGTTGTTTGCTTCTTCCTGGATAAACGACGACGTTGAGACCGACGATACTTACGACACCCCCGTCTAAGGAGTTAGCTCAGTACCAGGCTACTGGGTTTGCAGGCAAGTTATCACTCACATGAGCCATCGTGTTCCTTTCAACATTGATTACCGATACTTTCCGTTGTTCTTTTCTGCTAGCCTTAGTAGTAGTTGTTTCTGTTACGAACCTATCACATGTATCCGTTAACCCTGATATTGCCTCACCTCCATACCTATAACCATTGTTTGAGCCAGTGTCTTACTAGCATGCTTAGGTTGCTTTTGCTCGAGTCTGTTATCCGTTACTTTCTGTTACTACTTTTTTATGTTCTGGGGGCTCGATGTTTAATCAATCAATCATGCTAAGGTTACTATTAATAATAAATTTGATGATAAGGCACCGGCAGGAGGCCCATGAGAGGTTTTGAAGCCTGCTAGTGTCGACCCTAATAGGAAAAGGGTCTTGTCTACTGATCCATGATGAGCGCACTACCCGCATTTGGGAAGCGAGTATGGGCGCCCCCCTCAACTTGACCTGATTCGCATCTCGTCCAAATCGCCTCATTTAGTTCGTGTTTTCCATTTGCCGCATGCATGTTTTTGCGAGCCCAGGCCAGGGTGGAACTTTTGTAGTCGGCATATAGGGGGACACGGTCTTAGAGTGCTATGAGGGTCCCTTTTCTTCGGGGCTTGATTAGCCGTGCGCCCAAGGTTCTTTGGGCTTGATGCGAAGAATGGTTGGTTGTGTTGAGTACCCCGCTTGGTGGAAGGGCCTTTCCATCTGGCGGGTTATTCATGAGTGTACGGCCAAATTGGTGCAACCCTGCAGGGATAATCTTCTCGAGAAGCCGTGTTTTCCGCGGTTATGGATTACTTGGTGAAAGTACTGGCTAACAAGTACTCAGGACAACTTAAACATAATGATCAAACATGTTACACCCCATGATTAATAACTTGACTAGTAATAGGTTGATGGCACAATAACTTGATTCACCTTTATTACAACTGTGTGAGTTATCCTCGGATTGCTTCTTTGGATAAGGGGCGAGATCCAGGATGGGTTTGTTTGAAGTTATCGTTCAGTTGGTTCCAATACTCGATCTTATCCCCTTTCTGTTAGTTGGAAGTTGTAGTTCTCTGTAGTTGTTAGCGCATCCAGTTGCAGCATCTTTTATATCCCCTTTCCTTCCGTTGAACCCAAAGCATCTGTGCTTGGTGTTGACGGGTTACACTTTGGTGAACTGTGAGTCTTGCTTGCCAGTACGTTGGTGTACTGACCCCTTTGGGGCTGTGGTTTACGCAGACGACGTTTCCGAGGATCTCCATGGTGGCTACTACGTGGATTATGATGACGAGACTGCTGACGAGTAGATAGCGGACCCGGGCAGGATCCGAGACTTCGTGGATGGGCTCCGTCTTTTCGTTTCCGGCCTCTTAGGCCTATTTGGTTCTTGTCTGTACTCAGACATGTTGAATGCTTCCGCTGTATTGTAACGATGTATTGTTGGGGCATGTGCCCTCTGAATGATTGTATTTGCTATCTCTGCTCTAATGAGAGCCATTTGCAACTTATTTCAATCTTTTGTGTCGTAGAGATCTGTTGTGATATCACTTGTTAAACGCCGTTGACGTACCATGTGTGTATGGTTTGAAGTACGTCGACGGAAGTGCCTTTGATCTCTAGTGGATAGTTTACATCGACGATGGAATAGCATGGCTTGTGTTGTCGCGCATAAGCGCAGGCCTACCAGGAAGCTGGGACGTGGGAGCAGTTATGCCCCATAATCCAAGCATCTGCTATCCAGTTCGTACGGTGAGTATCCCCTAGAAATCCGGGTGCGACAAATGGTATCAGAGCCTGTCTGCCTGTAGGATCCCTTTTTACTGGTCGCAGTTTAGTCTAGAAACTATTTTGTAGCTATATAGGAAAAATGAAACGTGAGAGTAGGAATTCTGTTCTTTTTCTTCTTTCCCCACCCACCCTCCCTTTTTCTGGTAAGGAAGTGCAACGTTGTTTTCCCTTCTCATCTAAACTTTCAAGTTAGGATTTCACGAATCCTGGTTTCTCTAGGATGGTTATATCTACTAGACCATAGGAATGGAGGTGGTTGTGACATGATTTATCATGTTGCCTACTCACGATTGAGAACGGAGGCGTGTAAGCCCCGGAAGCAAATCCTCTATTCCTTAAGCAGTAGATATTGATCCTCTAGAAGCCCAGATGGGTTTTCCATAGTACCTCAGGAGTTTTGTTCTCGTTTTCCCCGATGTTGATATTCTGTTCTTCTCAACATCCCTTTCGTCCGTTGAAATCTTGTTGTTGTTTTCCATTTCAGTTCTTCTACCGGCGTCTAATCAAAGTTTCCCCGTTCATCTCCTAAACTCTATTCCAGCTAAAGTGTTATTTGATACCGGAGCATCACATTCCTTTGTGTCAACAATCTTTTTCACAACATACAACCCAATTCTGGTTCCACCAAGCAATCAAAACTCTGTTCACTCCCCGGGATATCAAATGTTTACTTCCAAGATAAGTAAGAACAATCCAATTCTAATGGGAGGCCACATATTCCTCGTTTCTCTCATGTTGCTGATTCTGACATTGATCTCATTCTTGGTGTTGGATTGATGTCAATAACTCTGTTCCACCTTTATTACAGATAGTCTATTCTCCAAATGAATCAAATTCTATCCAGCTATACAACCTCAATGCAAAACCTCTCCCTTTACTTGAAAATGTTCCGGTGGTTTCCAATTTCCTTGACGTCTATCCAATGTGCACGTTGTGTTTCACGTGTCACAGCTCAAGTATCCGGACCTTTTCTTTTCTCAGTAGGAATCTCGGGGCGCGATTCCTTCAAGGGGGGCGTTTGTAACATCCCAAGTATGAAAACCATCCCCTTAGAATGATTGATTTCTTGTTTATTAAAGTATTGCATCATGTCATCATGTTGTTGCATTTGTTTCTTTTGTTTTGCATCTGTTACCCTCTGTTTTCACAATGAAAATCAAACAATTTCAAATGCCTTGTTTTCATACTTGCTCTGTTACAACATTTTGAATAAAAATCACAAATAATAACAATCAATTGGTTCCATGTTTTTCAATAGTGATCACTTGGGAAAATAATGGTTTTAAATCAATTATTCATTTTCCAAACACAATTAAAAATTCAAATCAAAGCACCAAATCAGAACCATTTTGAATTTATGTTGATGCCAAAACAAATCATTTCAATTTGTCTAAATACCTTAGGGGTTACCCTATTTAAATGGTTGATTTTATTAATGTTTATTAATATTAACAATTTCACCCAAAATTGGTTCAAATTTCAAACAGCATTCAAACCTTTAAATTTTTGAAAATAAGAAGTACCAACTGGTTGTATTTGAACTAAGGAGCTTCTCCAAATTTTTTCCAATTTTTTTCCATCAATTAAACCTATTCTTTTCTTCCATTATTGGTTGCAGCAAAAAAAAATAAAAGAAACAGAATAATAAAAGAAAAGCGAGCCACAACTAACCTAACTACCGCCCAGCCCAACCCCATCTCCTTTCTCCCCCCAAGCCCATTTATTCTGGCCCAATACCTCCCTTCCCTTGTCGTCTTCTTCGCTGCTTCCGTCACTGTTGTACGAACGCAGCCATCGATGGCCACGTCCACAGTGGACGTGATGGACGGCCTCCCTAGCTCCTCTCCTCCTATATCTTGCCTATCCGGTAGCCCTAGGTTTCCTCTGCTTCCCCCTCCTTCTTCCATCGCCGCCATCCTCCCTCTCCCCTTCGTTTTCCTCCTCCAATTCCACTGTAATTTCCCTGCCTCTGAACCTGCAGAGATGGCCATGGATGTGCGGGCATGGCGCCGCCGCCTTGGTCACCGGCGGACCGTGCCGAGGCCGGGAATGGAACCAGGGAGGTTCCCTCTCCGTCCTCGCTGCCTCGGCCGGCCCGGAGGAGCCCCGGATGCGCCGCCCCGTCGCCTCCCGTCGCCGGCCTTCTCTGCCGCCGACCGCGCCCTGTCCGCCCCGACCTCCTCCCCTTCGACCGCTAGGTGATGCCCGATCGCTCCCCTTCCTCCTCTCGCCTTCCCTCCTCCTCTCCCTTCCGCCACCATCACCCACCGGCCGCACCCACGACCACCGCGGGGGCCGGCCGCGAGCAGCAGCCGCAGATTGTTTTCCTTCCATCGTTGTTTCAGCGAGTACGTGCAAGGTTCAGTGAGCGAACTGAATATAAATTCAGTTATGCCCGCACCTGTAGCATATCCACCCCCCACCATATTTCTGTCACCAAATAATTCGCAGCCGCAGTGGTTCTGTCCGCCCACGCGCAAGCCATCGATCGCGGGGTCGAATCCCCATCTTCCCCTTTTTCTGTTATTTATTTCCAATGCAGGTTCCGAACAATAACCCCCCAAGTTTCCCCCTTCTATCACGATCAGACCAGTAGCCCCACTGGTTTGGTTCCCCCAGCGTAGCAGGAGGTGCAGGGATCAAATCCCACCCCCTGCACCATTAAAAACATTTTTTGTTTTGCAATGTTTTGGTCCTAGAACTTATAGGAAATCACACCTAGGACCCTGGTATAAAATCTAGACCCCTGAAATAATATTTCCAAGTCCCTAATAAGTTAAAAATGGCAGATTTACCCCAAATCTTGTAAATTGCATAAGAAAATCATTTTAACTCCAATTTTAACTTTTTAAATATGTTTTCTGTCCCAAATTAAATGTTCTATCCAAATATAAAATTTGTTTACTGTTTTGAATATTTTAAATTGGTGCAATATTTGAAAACTTGTCAAATTCCCTTAAAATTGCAAAATTCATAACTTGTTCATAAAAATTCCAAATTCAACAAACCAAATATGTTTTCCAATCAATTTTTCATGTACTTTCCAAATATAAATTTTGTTTGCTGTTTTGAATAATTTAAATTGCTGAAAACAACTGTTTCTTGTTTATTGCAATTAAAATTGCCAAAATAATAACTTGCTCATTTTAAATCCAATTTCCACAAATGAAATATGTTTTCCATGCAAAATTAAACCCTCTTTCCAAATATAAAATTTGTTTCATGTTTTGAATAATTAAAATTGGTTAAATAATTTAAACCTTGTTTATTTCATTTAATATTGCTAATTCATAACTTGACCAAAACAAATTCTTTTGGGACATATAAAATATGTTTTCCAACCATAAAAGCATAAACTTTTCAAATATGAATCTCACTTAATGTTTTGAACAAATAAAAATTCAAATAAGTTCATGTTTGAATTAAATTCATTTGATTCTTGCTTAAACTTGTTTAATTCACAAATAATTTATTTGAAATCCTTTTGCAACAAGTGAAACATGTAATCCAACTAAAATCTTGTTTTCTTTTCAAATATAAACTTTGTTATCTGTTTTGAACAATTTAACATGCTGAAAACAACAAATACTTGTGTGTCACCTTTAATGCACCCAAAATTTCCCTAAATTACTAATAAACTTCTAAATTGCTACACCCTATTTAAATTTGATTCTTATGTTGTTATTTTGCTGTTTTCCTGTTGTATGCATCATGTTTAACTACTTACACTTGTTAATCAAATGTAGATCATTGCTTCAACCTAAACCATTTGCATCCATATGCAATTCACATTGCATATGGGTCCAATTAAATTGGGTTCTCTTGTCAAGTAGTTTATTTTGATGCATCTATTAACATGACATGCATCATCCCATGTTTGTGCACCTATGCCATGATAATGATTGTTTATCTTTCTGCAATGGTTGTTTGCTTCTTCCTGGATAAACGACGACGTTGAGACCGACGATACTTACGACACCCCCGTCTAAGGAGTTAGCTCAGTACCAGGCTACTGGGTTTGCAGGCAAGTTATCACTCACATGAGCCATCGTGTTCCTTTCAACATTGATTACCGATACTTTCCGTTGTTCTTTTCTGCTAGCCTTAGTAGTAGTTGTTTCTGTTACGAACCTATCACATGTATCCGTTAACCCTGATATTGCCTCACCTCCATACCTATAACCATTGTTTGAGCCAGTGTCTTACTAGCATGCTTAGGTTGCTTTTGCTCGAGTCTGTTATCCGTTACTTTCTGTTACTACTTTTTTATGTTCTGGGGGCTCGATGTTTAATCAATCAATCATGCTAAGGTTACTATTAATAATAAATTTGATGATAAGGCACCGGCAGGAGGCCCATGAGAGGTTTTGAAGCCTGCTAGTGTCGACCCTAATAGGAAAAGGGTCTTGTCTACTGATCCATGATGAGCGCACTACCCGCATTTGGGAAGCGAGTATGGGCGCCCCCCTCAACTTGACCTGATTCGCATCTCGTCCAAATCGCCTCATTTAGTTCGTGTTTTCCATTTGCCGCATGCATGTTTTTGCGAGCCCAGGCCAGGGTGGAACTTTTGTAGTCGGCATATAGGGGGACACGGTCTTAGAGTGCTATGAGGGTCCCTTTTCTTCGGGGCTTGATTAGCCGTGCGCCCAAGGTTCTTTGGGCTTGATGCGAAGAATGGTTGGTTGTGTTGAGTACCCCGCTTGGTGGAAGGGCCTTTCCATCTGGCGGGTTATTCATGAGTGTACGGCCAAATTGGTGCAACCCTGCAGGGATAATCTTCTCGAGAAGCCGTGTTTTCCGCGGTTATGGATTACTTGGTGAAAGTACTGGCTAACAAGTACTCAGGACAACTTAAACATAATGATCAAACATGTTACACCCCATGATTAATAACTTGACTAGTAATAGGTTGATGGCACAATAACTTGATTCACCTTTATTACAACTGTGTGAGTTATCCTCGGATTGCTTCTTTGGATAAGGGGCGAGATCCAGGATGGGTTTGTTTGAAGTTATCGTTCAGTTGGTTCCAATACTCGATCTTATCCCCTTTCTGTTAGTTGGAAGTTGTAGTTCTCTGTAGTTGTTAGCGCATCCAGTTGCAGCATCTTTTATATCCCCTTTCCTTCCGTTGAACCCAAAGCATCTGTGCTTGGTGTTGACGGGTTACACTTTGGTGAACTGTGAGTCTTGCTTGCCAGTACGTTGGTGTACTGACCCCTTTGGGGCTGTGGTTTACGCAGACGACGTTTCCGAGGATCTCCATGGTGGCTACTACGTGGATTATGATGACGAGACTGCTGACGAGTAGATAGAGGACCCGGGCAGGATCCGAGACTTCGTGGATGGGCTCCGTCTTTTCGTTTCCGGCCTCTTAGGCCTATTTGGTTCTTGTCTGTACTCAGACATGTTGAATGCTTCCGCTGTATTGTAACGATGTATTGTTGGGGCATGTGCCCTCTGAATGATTGTATTTGCTATCTCTGCTCTAATGAGAGCCATTTGCAACTTATTTAAATCTTTTGTGTCGTAGAGATCTGTTGTGATATCACTTGTTAAACGCCGTTGACGTACCATGTGTGTATGGTTTGAAGTACGTCGACGGAAGTGCCTTTGATCTCTAGTGGATAGTTTACATCGACGATGGAATAGCAGGGCTTGTGTTGTCGCGCATAAGCGCAGGCCTACCAGGAAGCTGGGACGTGGGAGCAGTTATGCCCCATAATCCAAGCATCTGCTATCCAGTTCGTACGGTGAGTATCCCCTAGAAATCCGGGTGCGACAAGTTTTCATACACTTATAGCTCTATGTGCATCCGTTGTGTGTCTAATGATCACTTTCAGTTGTGTGAGACTTTCTTTCATTTCCATCCAAACCCCCCATAATGTTCTTTTAGCCATAGCATCCTAGTGCCAGGGACCAATACAAAATGTTTGCTTGTCTTGAGTGCACAAATATTTAATGATATTCCTACGTGCATATTGTTGTCACTTGACTTGATCCTAACAGGAGTTGTTGTGAGAGTTTGATGCCTTGGATGATTATATTGTTGTTTTTGAAGTTTAAATCATCTTTAATAAACCTTGCAAGGTTCATTGTCTTTTAGTATTGATTCATTGAAAAGTTTTACTTTGTTCTTCTTAATGGTTTATACATTATTCTATTTGATATCAACTATAAGACACATCCTTTATTCATTAGATCCTGGTTTACATGCTTTACATTACTATGATGATCAAGTTTATGTTGGTAGCATGTCACCTCAGAAATTATTTGTTTTTATCGTTTACCTACTCGAGGACGAGTAGGAACTAAGCTTGGGAATGTTGATACGTCATAAACGTATCCATAATTTCTGATGTTCCATGGTGTTTTCATGACATATGCTACATGTTCCTTTTACACTTTATGTCATTTTTATGAATTTTCTGGCACTAACCTATTTACAAGATGCCACAGAGCGAGTTCATGTTTCTTGCTATTTTTAGTTTCAGAAAAGTTGTTCTGGAAATATTCTCGGAATCAGACTATTCAAAGCCCATAAGTTTTAGAATTCCCGGAGGGTCAAGGAAGTCCAAAGGATACCCGGAGGGGGGCACAAGGTGACCAAATCATAGGGTGGCGCGGGTCCCCCTGGCCGCGCCACCAGGTGGTGTGGCCCCCTGGCCACCCAACGACATCGCTATTTTGCCTGTTTAGTCCCCCGAGGCATAAACCCTATAGATATCGAACCCCTTCTACGAAAAGTTCCGTAGCTCCGCCGCCGCCGACAAGTTTCGGGGGATAGAAATCTCTATTCCGGCACCCTGCTGGGACGGGGAAGTGCCCCCGGAGCCATCTCCATCGACTCCACCGCCATCTTCACCGCCATTGCTGTCTCCTATGATGAGGAGGGAGTAGCTCTCCCCCGGGCTGGGGGCTCTACCGGTAGCTATGTGTTTCATCTCTCTCTCTCTCTCCCATGGTGTGATCTTTATGTGATGATGAGCTTTGCAATCTAGTTGAATAAGTAGATGTTACTATTCATCTGTTATGCTACTCAAATGGTTTTGTTATGAGATCTCCGAAAACACTTTGATCACTGTGTAAAGGTGACAATGTATGCACTGTGTGGTTTAGCACTAATTTTGGGAGCTCATAGTGACAATGTGGGGGGTGCCCTAGAGAGGGAATACATACTTGAGGAGTGTTGTTAGAGCCCTACGCATGGATTGGTGTTTGTTATCTGACCGGAGATTGGTTCGGAGTAGCGTAGTGAAGAGAGATATTTATGCATTCAATTGTGTTATCATGGTTGAGAGTTTCCACTATTGAAAGTAGGATCCCCAGGACTTGTTTTTAAGCATAGAGACACCGTTTACAATAAGTTCTGCTACATGTTTGCTTGCTGCCATTTTTATTTCAGATTGTTATTATCACTTACAATCATCCATATTACTTGTATTTTACTCTCCCTTCGCCGAACTAGTGCACCTATACAACTGACAATTTTATTAGGTGTGTTGGGGACACAAGAGACTTCTTGTATCGTAATTGCAGGGTTGCTTGAGAGGGATACCTTTGACCTCTACCTCCCTGAGTCTGATAAACCTTGGGTGATCCACTTAAGGGAAACTTGATGCTGTTCTACAAACCTATGCACTTGGAGGCCCAACACTGTCTACAAGAATATAAGCATGCGCAGACATCAAGAACCCCCGAAGGATTTTCCCGGAAATGATCTGCATCTCTGCCGACACCCGAAACCCTAGTTCGGGAAACAGAAGTTCCTGTTTTGGAACCTTGCCGAAACGGGGATTGGAGGAGATCGTTTCCATCGTCATCACCATCACCTCTCCATCAACCCTCCATGATTTTCCCTTTGATGTGTGAGTAATTCTCCGTTGTAGGAAGAGGGGATGGTAGGGATTGGATGATATTCACTATGTAATATATCATGAGATTGTTAGGGATTGATGCCTAGTATTCACTATTGTTCTTTGTTGTTATTGTTGCACCTTGGAGTGCTTACTGCTTGTAACACTACTAGGAAAATGGCTATAGATGGACTAGCATCAGTGGCGCACCATGTAGCCATGCGCCACTGATACTGTTGGGAGAAAACAGGTCCAGGCATCAGTGGCGCACCATGTATTCATGCGCCACTGATGCTATGAGCATCAGTGGCGCACCGTGCACTGGTGCGCCACTGATACCTGGCACCCATGTATGTCCATTAGTATCAGTGGCGCACAAGTGCACGGTGCGCCACTGATTCTCCATAGCATCAGTGGCGCACCGTGCACGGTGCGCCACTGATACCTGACACCCATGTATGTCCATTAGTATCAGTGGCGCATCGTGTATGGTGCGCCACTGATGCTATGAAGAATCAGTGGCGCACCGTGCATGATGCGCCACTGATACTAATGGATATACATGAGTGCCTAGTATCAGTGGCGCACCGTGCATGGAGCGCCACTGATGCTATGATGAATCAGTGGCGCACCGTGCATGATGCGCCACTGATACTAATGGATATACATGAGTGCCTAGTATCAGTGGCGCACCATGCATGGTGCGCCACTGATGCTATGATGAATCAGTGGCGCACCGTGCATGATGCGCCACTGATGCTATGGACATACATGGGTGCCAGGTATCAGTGGCGCACCAGTGAGCGGTGCGCCACTGATGCTCTGGTCAAACTATGGTCAAACTAGTCAAATGGTGGTCAATGTATGGTCAAACTATTGAAATTTCGGTCAAACTAAGGTCAACGGGTGGTCAAACTAGTCAAGCTATGGTCAACGTGTGGTCAAACTCTGGTCAAAATTTGGTCAGATTATTCAAATGATGGTCAAACTATTCAAACTATGGTCAAACGTTGGTAATGTATATTCAAACTATGGTCAAATGTTGGTCAACGTGTGGTCAAACTAGTCAAACTCTAGTCAATGTGTGGTCAAACTATTCAAACTTGGGTCAAACTTTTCAAATTATTATTATCAAACTTAAACGTAAATGTGTGACATCATGCTCAGGGGCTTAATAGGATTGATATGATACATATATCAATAAGTTATAACTTCTTTCCCGGGACTGCAGTCGAATGGAACTAAGATGTTAAGCGTGCTAGGGCTGAAGTAGTTTGAGGATGGGTGACCTAGTGGGAAGTTAACCAAAATTGGTGAGTGAATAAAAATACATTTTAAAAAATAAAAATTGGGGGAATCAGTGGCGCGCCACACTGATGCGCCACTGATAAGGAATCAGTGGCGCATCGGACTGGTGCGCCACTGATACTGTGGGGAATCAGTGGCGCACCACACTAGTGCGCCACTGATGAGGAATCAGTGGCGCACCACACTGGTGCGCCACTGATGCTCTGGAGTATCAGTGGCGCAATAGTAGTGGCGCACCATGGTGCGCCACTGATTGTCCAAAGTGGTGCGCCACTGATGCCCTTTTTCCTAGTAGTGTAACTTAGGGCCCAAGTGCCATGATTTTAGATCTGAACATGTTATGTTTTCATGAGTATAATTGTTGTTTTGGATCATATCTACTAGTTGTATACATTTATTATTGTCTGGAACCCGAGACCCCAAGGTGACATGGTTGGGATATCGGAGGCGATGGACTCTATTTCGAGGATTACATGTTTTCACTATATGTTAACTCTTTGCTATGGTGCTTGGTAGAACAAGTACCTTAATTACCATTAGTTCCTTTTTGGCCCCGCAACAACAGGATGGCAGGCCAAAAGATATCGTGCAAGTTCTTATTCCAAGCACGTGCGACAATTCTCAATAAACATGCCTATGATAGTTTGCAACTTGGATACTCTCTTATATATTTGTGATGCCCTTTGTTACGTCTATTACATGGTTAATCTCATTCATACAACGCCCGTACATCCATCCCTATGCCTATGGTGTTTTTAGCACTCCTTCTCAAACCGTTCACATTCATTGTTACTATTCCTACTATTGTTTTCAGGTGTTGTTACTATTAAACTACTACTACCATTATATCAATGTTACTGTTGATAAATTGTGTGAAGCAATATACTTTTCAGGTACAGCTGAATTGACAACTTAGTTGTTAAGGCTTATAAAAATTCTTTGGCGCTCATTGTGTCGAATTAATAAATTGGGCTATATTTACCTTGGAAGACTGTTGCGATCCACTACACTTGTGGGTAATCAAGGCTATTTTCTGGCGCCATTGCCGGGGAGCATAGCTTTATTTGTAATCTCACTTGAGAATTATATTGTTCGCTGCAATTTATTATCCATCATGGGAAATACTACTTATCCTAAGGTTCCAATATTACCTTCCACTACAAGGAAAGGTACAACTCTGAACAGCGCTATTGCTCTTGATTCACCTTATGTTTTAAGTAAGCTTGTTACCCCATCGCATGTTTTGCCTGCTATTACTGCTGAGTCTGATACCATATCTGATGAATTTGATGATGCTTGTATTGTTCTTGATACCTTTCTTTCTTTAGGCTCCTTTTTAGACACACAAATTGCTAGACCTAGAGAAATTGAACATGCTGAAATTTTTGATAAACTATTATCTACTCATGAACAATCACATGAACGACCTGATCTTGATAATGATAAGAGTGATTATTTAGAGGAAACTTATACAATTTATGATGATGTTTTTAAAGAATATATGACTTATGACACTACTCTTGATCCTGAGACCTTTAAGAAGCTGCTTGACAAAAATTTCCGTTAAAAAAAAGTTTACTCCTGATCCCGAATTCGCTAAATCTCCGTGGACATTAAAGATGAGAAGTTTGATTTCTCCGTTGATCTTTCACTTATTCCTATGGTTGAAACTGAACCCTTTGATGGTATAGAAAATAATGATGTCTAAGCCGACTTGACTAAATTGTTTGAGATTGGCATGTTGTTTTTCTAGTGAGAATTTGATAAGAGGATATTATGCTATTACGTTGTTCCCTTTCTCATTAAAAGGGGATGCTAAATTGTGGTATGATAACTTTCCTTATGGTTGCATTAAGACTCCTCAATGCTTGACATGTGTCTCTCGTGAGAAATATTTTCCTGCTCATATGTAACATGCTGCTTTACAAAAGATTTTTAACTTCAAGCAATTGGGGGATGGGAAACTTCCTAAATCTTGGGGGAGGTTGTGCTACTCTCAAGCGTAGGCCTGATCATAGTATATCTAATAATCAGTTTATTGATATATTTTATAATGGACTAATCACTGAATCTAGGACATACCTGGATAGTTGTGCTGGCTATATTTTCAGGGAAAGAACTGTGGATCAAGCTGAAGAATTATTGGGTAATATAGCCAAGAACCATGATGATTGGGATATTCCTGAACCTACACCATTTCCCACACCCAAGAAAAGTGGATTTCTTTCCCTTAATCCTGAAGACATGCAAGAGGCTAAGAAATCTATTAAAGAGAGGGGTATTAAATCTTAAGATGTGAAGAATCTACCTCCAATTAAAACTCTATGTGAGCCTACCACACCCTCCTATGGTAGAGGTACATTCTCTTTACAAATTTAATGCTACTGATATTCCTTATGATAAACCTCCTGAACAATGATTAGACAAATTTGATGATTTCATTATTAAACAAACTCATTTTAATGCTCAAGTGCAAAATCAATCGAATGAGAATTCTCTTTGTATCAAAAATTTGGATGCTACTTTAGGAAGAATAATTAATGATGTTAAAGGTCTTATTAATCACTTTGAAATGATTCAAACCAATTAGAGTAACTTACTCAGGTACAAAATATTCATTTGCTGAAATGTCTCGTCAAATTAAAGAACAAGCTTGTAGTGTTAAAACTAGAGGTGGTGCTTTCACCCAGGATCCTATTTATCCCGAGGGACACCCAAAAAGGCTTGAACAAAACTCTCATATGCCATAGGAAAATGTTGTTAGCACTCCTAAAATAATGAAGAAGAAACATAAAAGAATTAGAGAGGGTAATGATATTAGTAATGATGCTAATAAAGAACCCGATAAAGATCCTAATAGTATATCTATTTCTGATGCTGAAACTGAGAGTAGTAATGAACCTGATAATGATAATGATGAAAATGATGCTTCCAATAAGGAATTAAGTGAAGTATAACCTGAAAACCCTCCTAAAAACAAAATTATGATAAAGAAGGTTTTACTGCTAGGAAGCTGGTAAAGAAATAGAACCTTGGATACAAAAATCTATGCCTTTTCCTAGCAAGTCTCTCAAACGTAAAGAAGAAGAACACTATAATAAATTTTGTGAGTTGATGAAACCTCTGTTCTTGCAAATTCCTTTGACTGATGCTATTAAGTTGCCTCCTTATTCCAAGTATATGAAAGATATTGTCACTAATAATAGGAAAATTCCTAATGAGGAAATTTCCACTATGCTTGCTAATTATTGCTTCAATGGTAAAATTCCTAAGAATCTTGGAGACCCAGGTATTCCTACCATTCCTTGCTCTATCAAAAATAATTATGTGAGAACTGCTTTATGTGATCTTTCTGTTGGAGTTAGTGTTATTTCTCTCTCTCTTCATAAGAGATTCTATTTAGATAAATTGCTACCTACTGATATCTCTTTGCAATTGGCTGATAAATCTACTACTATTTCTATTGGCATTTGTCCTTGTCAAGATTGCTAATTTTTTAATTTTAACTGACTTTGTTGTGTTGGAAATGCTTGAGGAAAATATGTATATTATTCTTGAAAGAACTTTTCTTCATATTGTAGGGGATGTTATTGATTTTAATAAAGGGAAGTTCACTTTCAATATCAATGATAAAGAACATATTGTTTATTTTCCAAAGAAGACTGATAAGAAATATGGTCTAAACTCAATTAAAAATATTGAGATCGTCAAGATTCGAGAATTCTATTGTCCCATTCTAGTGCCACAGAAAGAATATTAAACTATTATGATTGGGACCATGTCTATCAAAATTGAGGTAACGTAATGGTTTCAGGGAAGTGCACGGTTTTATTTCATATAAAATTGGTTTGGTGACAAGACTTGATCAACCTTGTTAACAAATTGATTTTGAATGAATGAAACTATGTTTTCACTTTGTTTTCACGTGTTCTCCATTTGTTTTCCTTTGTTTACTCCTTGTTTTCTCTTGTTTCCATTTTGTTTTCCACCTCTTCCGTCTTGTTATCCTCTGTTTCCTCCTTGTTTCCTCATGTTTCCACTTGTCATTTGCATTGTAGCATGTCTTAGAACTTCTATAGAATTAGTTTTGGTTTTGTTTTCCATCACTTTGTAAACATTTTTCCATGTTATAATCATTCATTGAAATTTTGGAATTTCCCAAAAATAAAGTTTCGCAAAAAGTTCCGAAAAAATTATATTTAAATTTTATGCAAAAGAAGGGAGAGAGAGGCACCTGGGGCAACCTAGGGGGTAGAATACGCGGCCACCCCATAGGCCATGCCTAGGAGGCACTTGGGAGCCCCAGGGCCCCACAGCTTTACTGTTGGCTACTACTGAAAGAGATTATTCTTTTAGCATTGGTGCGCAAATTGTTAGACGTATTGTTAACAATGCTAGTAGAGGACCTTATTTTGGAGGCATTGTTGTCTCGCATATTTTATTTGCTTAAACCGTTATGCCTTTAGACCCTAATGATTAACTGTTGCTCCCTGATAGATTAGTTGCATGGTTTCTTTAAATCCAAGATCGCTTATGGTGACTCGAAGCATAAACTTTTATTTGAGGTGGGTGACATTGAAGCCTGCTATGTTAGTCTGCCCGCGCCTTCTTTGTTTGATGTTTCCAGGAACGGATGGTCCATCTCCGAGGATATTTTGGACGAGTACCTCAGGACGGTGTTCGATGTGAACCCCGGTACCAACGAGTAGGCCCACAAGGAGGATCCCACGAGGCCATGTTTTGTCGCTTACATGGAGGACCCATTCTTCTTTTATCATGAGGGGGGATCTTCATCTCAGCCGCCCTCCATGGACGGACTCTCGATGCAGCATACGACGTCGGATATGCATCTCACACCATATCAACAGTACGAGTACATGCAACACTAGCAGGAGACTTCAGGATGGAACCCGTGGGATCATCACTACTCGTAGGCCAAAAGCCTAAGATTGGGGAAGTACGTATATGTTGACACTTACTTTATGATTCTATTCGTTATTTATCTTGGCGTAGTACTTGATACTTTGTATATTCCTTTAGACCTGCTAGTATTTGTTTCTTACTATGTTTTCACTATTTAGTTGTTTTCCTCTTTTATGTTCTCGTTCTTTTCAGTTTTACTTTATTTTCTCTCTCTCTTGTGTGTTCATGTGTTTCTTATAGAAAAACCTAAAAATATTTGTAACTTGTTGTTTCCTTGTTTTTATCGGTTCTTCGCTTATTCATAAAACACCAAAAACATTTATTTGCTCCCTTCGTTTGGTTTTCTTCTCTCCTCATTTTCTCTTCCTGCAAGTTTTCTTGTTTCATGGTTTTCCCTCATTCTTTTTCTTTCGTGTCTCTTTGTTTGTGTTTTATCTCCTCTTCGTTTGTTGTTTCCTAAAAACTTAAAAACCAAAAAAATAATTTACTCGTTTTCTCTTTGTTTCCCTTTTGGAAAACAACAAAAATATTATCTCTTATTCTTGTTATTGTATAGTTGTTTGCACAGTTCAGCTCATGTTCACGGTGGCCTTGCGCTCTATTATTATTATTATTATTATTATTATTATTATTATTATTATTATTATTATTATTATTATTATTATTATTATTATTATCATCCGGTTGTGCAAGTGGCAAAGTAATAATGACGATATATGATGAAGTGGACAAGATTAGAAATTTGGTATGAACACTTTTCTGTTCATTTTTGTACATATGCTTATTCGCATGATCTTATATTAGCTCGTCACGATAGATAGTTGTATGTATAATATTTCTTTAGTAGTTCATGCTTTCTTATGACTAGTCTCAAATGGTTAGGAGTGCTCAATGTGTTACTAGAATTTCACATGTGTTACTTTGTTCATAAGACAATACAGTTTGATGGTATTCCCCTCTGAAGAATTTATTTGGATCAACTTGGCACATGTTCACACATGTAAATACTATAAAGAAAGTCAATTTAAGCCTCAATGATCTCTTAACTTTCAGGGTTATAATATTAATCCATGCTTTATTCAATGTTGTTTTGTCGCAATGCATGATTATAACCATCGTTGCTCTCCTAGTTGGTCGATCCCCGTCTATTGCTAGCCTACACACTTTATTGCGTATGAGCTCTACTCGTGCATCCAACTCCCGAAAACCAAAGTTTTCCATTGTTTCCACCATACCTACCTACATGTGGTATTTCGCCGCCATTCCAAGTAAATTGCTCGTGTGCTACCTTTAAACCTTCATTATTAACCTGTTTTGTGTTCCTGTTTTAGCTCACGAGGAAGTAGTTTAAAGTTTATCATTGTTTATGTGAGGAAAAGTTCTTCTCCCTTATTTCACCCGATGAGTATGGAATCTATGCTCATCTAAATTTGATGAGAGCTGGTGCCAAATAATATGAACTCAAATAATAAAAAGGCATTTCCCCATGGTTTTATGAATGCTGGTGGGTACCAGTGGATACGGCTAACCCTGGTTTGTGAAAGAAAAGGCGGGGGAAGGCTAAAAGAAAAAATGCTAATGGAAACCGCTCTCAAAAGTCTAAACACTTTGCTTGACATGGGTTTTGATAAGTTATTCATTACCATTGGTTGATATAGACATACACCTCTCTCAAAATTGTTTTCAGTACCTCTGTTTTATAAAATAAAAAGCTCTAGCATATGAGTAATCTTTGCTTTACTCCGCGAAGAGTTTTTATTTTAGTTTTATGCCGAGTGTTCACCTTATCACTTTATGAAATGGCTAGGAGAGCATGATTTTCATTTGGAGTATAATGTGCATTGTCCCAAAATATTATTGTCTATTACATGTAAACAATATTGTTTCTCCTGAAATTATTATATCTAGTCACCATTTGAGCTTCGGAGGTGACGTGGCATTTATGTTTTGCTATACAATTAAGGGCAAGCGGGATACCATCTTTCCATGCTTTATTATGATTATTGTAACCTAGTTGATGTTATAATTTCATATTGTTTACTCTTGGTTATTTTTCACTTTTCATGAGCTAGTTTGAGTTCGTAAGCTTTATTATCCTTATAGCAATTATCATGTACTTGTTAAATACTGATCAAGGAATAATCTTATGCACACCTTATGAATTGAAAAGTGTTTGGCAAAGTTTCTTTATCGCGTCCATATTGTCAACTGAACTGCTTGAGGACAAGCAATAAGCTAAGATTCAGGGAGTTGATACGTTGTAAACATATCTACTTTTCCAACCAATTTTCTTGTTGTTTTCCGTATCGTTTGCATGATTTGGATCAAACTAACACGGACTAACGCTGTTTTCAGCAGAATTATTCTTGGTGTCTAGTTTTGTGCAGAAATTCTATTTCCTCAGAAAAATCCAAGAAAATTCCCCCAAAAAAGTTCCCCGGAAGACTCCTGGAGCCTGAAGGAAAGTCGAAGGGGGGGGCCACTGGTCACCCAGGGGGTGCCAACCGCGGCCTCACTCTGGTCGCTCCTGGGGGGGCTGGGTGTCTGGGACCACCCCTAGGGTCCTCTTTGGCATAAATACTTTGTCCCCAAAATGGAGAACCCGCGAAGGATTTTCCCGAAAACCTTCCAGAGCTCCGTCGACAACAAAAACCCTAGTTCAGGAGAAAGAAGTTCCTGTTCTAGCACCCTACCGGGACGGTGATTGGAGGGCGATCATTTCCATCGTCATCGCCATCACCTCTCATGAACCCTCCATGATTCCCCCATCGATGTGTGAGTAATTACCTGCTGTAGGCAGAGGGGATGGTATAGATCATGAGATTGTTAGGGCATGATGCCTAGTATCCACTATTGATGTTTATTGTCGTTGTTGCAACTTGGAGTGCTTAATGCTTGTCACTTAGGGCCTGAGTGCCATGATTTCAGATCTGAAAACATATGTTTTCATGAGTATAATTGTTGTTTTGGATCCTATCTACTGGCTGTATACACTTATTATTGTCCGGAACCGAGACCCCAAGGTGACATGGTTGGGATATCGGAGGGGATTGACTGTAGTTTGAGGATTACATGTTTCCACTATATGTTAATGCTTTTCTCTGGTTCTTGGTAGGATAAGTAACTTAATTACCATTATTATTTTTTTGGCTCCGCAACAACGGGATGGTAGGACAAAAGATGTCGCACAAGTTCATATTGCAAGCACGTACAACAATTCTCGGGAAACATGCCTATGATAGTTTGTGACTTGGATACTCTCTTATATATTTTTTCTGCCCTTTGTTACCTCTATTACATGGTTAATCTCATTCATCCAACACCTGTACATCCATCCTTATGGCTACCAGTGTTTTTAGCACTGCCTCTCAAACCATTTCCATTCACTGTTACTATTGCTACTACTGTTTTTGTTTTGTTTTTGTTACTATTAAACTACTATTGCTATTATATCACTGTTACTACTAATAAATTGTGTGAAGCATGATACTTTTCACGTGCAGCTGAATTGACAACTCAATTGTTAAGTCTTATAAATATTCTTTGGTACACCTTATTTCGAATCAATAAATTGGGTTATATTTACCCTCGAAGACTGTTGCGATCCCCCACACTTGTGGGTCATCACCAATCTAGCCTCGTATCTTGGATGTTAGATTTGTTCTTCTCTCTTCACTCTGTACACCCACTTTTTCTTGGGCTCTTTCTTGCCCTTCGACAGAGACAGCAAATCAAAGGTGGCATTCTCATATAGCAATTTCATCTCATCCTGCATGGCTTCTGACCATTCATTCTTGTGCCCATCAGACACTGCCTCCTCATAGCATGAGGATTCACCTGCATCAGTCATCAACACATATTGATGGGTTGGCTACTTGTTGGAGGGTGTAGGGTTTCTTCCACTTCTTCTTAGCTGCTGCTATTATGGTGGGGAATTAGGTCGATTATCATCACCATGATTGTCAACACCATCTTCATCAAACAGTTGTTCATGTCCCTGACTTGTACTTTCTTGATCAGTTGCATCATCATCATCATCAACATCATCATCTCCCCCATGATTGTCATGGAGGGCAACCTGAGGTGTGGTGGTCTTCGGCTTCTCCGGTTTGCGAATATCTTTGATTATTTTCTCTTCGATGAACACCACATCTCGGATTCTCACAACCTACTTCTTGACTGGATCCCACAATATGTATCCAAACTCATCGCTTGGACTGTTGAGATAGATGCTGTAAGGTCCGCCCCAGAACCATTGTTCAAGGACACCTTCTATATGCATACATTCACGATCCCAGATCACACCAGTCGTGAACAACATATCAAGTTGGTACACAGATACAATATCCATTACACGGTTGCATAAACACTTACAAAGAGACATGGCCACATGACCAAGTCCAACACAACTGCCACGCAGGGCAAACACACAACTCACAGCGGAAGACTAAACACACACAAAACGTAGTAGAGCCCAAGTCACGCCTTAACCTACAGGCTGCTGACCGGGAGACGATCCTAGTTCGCAAATCCATCAGCTCCGTACTCCTCCTCGTTGATCTCCTTCTGAGACTCCTTCTCAATATCTAGCAAGTTGATACCAATATGAGTACATTTGAATGTACTCAGCAAGACATCCATCATGTAACTTACCAAATGCAAGTATGCTTATATTGTGGAATAGGTAGGCTATAAATAGGGTTCACTATCAATGATATATGAAGGATATATCATAGTTGATTTTGAAAATATCTGTATCTTCGTTAAAGAGGATACTTCAAAAGAAAATAGTTTAGTTTTTCTTTCTCTAGTAGATATCACATGTACACGAGGTTTTATAAACTCATTTTGTAAAAGAAGGTATTCTCTTTGCAAAACTTTTTGTAAAACAACTTTTGGCTCTTCATCATCAGTACCTCCGCGATACAAGATTTTATCCTTTCCGAACTTCACAAGTCCAGCACCTTTTTGAAAACTCCTTTTTGAAAACATTGACACAATGCTAGCTACATGGCCATTCAAATGTCCATATCCGAGGATGCGGCTACTTCAAAATAGTTGTACTCTGCAGAGGTGTACACATCCACCAGATCTAGTACATCCGCCGTGAACAACCACGGACTGTAACAACAGTATGTAAACATCAGATAACTGATCCTAACCATCCACTATGCTCAAGCTAGTATATGACTATCTCTTCTATTGGGTTTGTTCTCCCCGGCACCATGTCGCACATTGCCACGGCAGGAGACCCAACAGTCGCACCCGGGGGGTAACTTAATCCCTCACTTTGTATGCCTTGTGTTTCATGAGTTGACGTCATGTCGGTTCGAGGGTAACTCACACCCTTATAGCAAATTGAGATAGAACACACACTAACAAGAACAAACTTCAAGTTAAGCCCCGTGCCCATGTTGGGGTAGGGTGGCAGTACGGTAAAGGTTGTCCGGCGAAGACTAGGTTATGTGTCATTTTTGTAAAACATCTTTTTCCCAAAAATGACCACTCCAACATTCCTTCGGTGAATAAGGCTCAGCCTTTTCTCCGGGTTTTCCATAAAGCCTTTGTTTTGTAAAAACATATTTTTAGGGTGTCCACTTAGGGACTAATTTTTGGGATGGCAATAAATACCATATGGTGGCTATGGGCTTGGTAACACCAAGTATCAACTACTGGCATAGTATATAATAGTAGTAGTACTCACTCAAAAATCGTTTTTGGTAATCAAAGTTTTTGTAAAACTTTCAGAAGTAAAACATGCATGATAGATAATGATAAGTGTAGTATAACAGCAAGCATCAGGATGGCTTGCCTTAAAACTCTTATTGTCCCTTGCCTTGAAGTAACTTGAACTTGACGCACAGCTCCACAACTACTTCTTCTTCTTCTTCGTTTTCTAGCGTCGTAAAAGAATAAAAGACACATTCTAAGATCTAAAGAACAAACAACTAAAAAAACAACACATACAGTAATCAAACTTATACTAGCGCAATCACTCAAAAATTATCGCGAAAACTTTCTCACAAACCCTCATGGTACAAAACTATCGCCAAACAAACATATGGTTGAGAAACCATATCTCACATCTTACATATCATATATGGAGTTGGTGTACCACTCTCATAATAAGATATTTAAGAAGCTAAAAGTATAGCTTGTGGGCACAAAAAGTGAGGTTACTTAATAATAACAATCTATCGAAGCAATACCCATGGCAGTGGGTATTAACAACACACAAGCAATCATCACCAAACAAGTTCATGATTAAACTAATGCTTAGATAACAAGATACTACCTAAGCACAATAACAACACTAGAACAACAATTAGCACAAGTACAATACTCATGCTAAGGTAACCACTCAGACAATTTCCAAACAACAGGCAAACACAACACAGATGAATAGACTATTGATAGACTATGCTAATGTCTAGTTGAAGTTATGGAATCCATCAATCGTGAAAATTTAACAAACAACCAGTAGCTAAAATCAATGATAACATGTCATAAAAATAAACTAAAACACAATCATTACTCAATATAATATTCCTATCAAATAATCATACAAACAGGACTGCATTTATAGCATACTAGTATGGAAAATCTACACAAGCATGCTATAAGAAATAATTGTATTCTATAACCATAGCACAAGAAACTAAAGCATTCATGGCATCATAACAGAAGTAATAACTTCCTAAATATGCTAGAATAAATCATACACTCATAAAATAAAAGATGACAACATTAGAGCAAATCCACAATTTCTAGTGGTGACACTAGTTCAACACTAGAGAAGTAAACAATGCTACAATGATGCTTAACTCTAAACAAGAAAGTCATGAATATAAATATAACTACTAACAGTACCCAACCCATACACATGCTAGTAAGCAATACCATAAAATAATTCTATGAGAATATCTACTAAGCAAGCATAAACCAATTCTAATTACTTAAATAACAAGCAACCAAGGTATGAACTACACAACCAATAGATATGCACTCAGTGAAAGGTTAACTAAACCCTTTCAAAAATACAAACACTCAAATAAAAATCATTCACAAACAAGCTATCAATCACAAGGAAATCATTCTAATAGCAAACAATTCAATTTAAGCAATCAATAGGGAAACATCTCTTAACATGATACCCCTAAGGAATATTATGCTAATAAATGAATCACACCTAAACATACTACTATACACAAAGAAGAAATAAACTTTTCACTTGCATAAGTGAAACAAACAACCTATTTTCCATGGTGGAAAATAATAATCAAACACATGATAAAACATATTATTTTCACACACATGTCTGGTTGGGGATTTTTATCCTCAACCAAAATGCAATGGGACCAGTGGGTTATGGGCCCACTAATACCAAGGCAAAAGAGGTACTAATCCTCTGGTTACTCATGACAAAATTAGTATACAAGATAAATAACACAAGGCTATTTATTCTAGTGAAAACAAGACTAGTGCAAATGAATAACAAATCTTACACATGCTTTGCTATAAAATGACATGCAAGCTAACAGAGGTATTAACTTCAAAATAACAGTACCAAAATGGTACCGGATCCATAGAAAACCTAGCACACGTTTTAGTCAATCCAACACACAAAGATCTAGCTCACACAACAATTCCAAATAATAAAACTAGAAGATAAGAATTGTTATTCCTATTTTTATTCTATTTTCCAGACATGCACACACTTTCTAAGGTAGATGTTCTGCAAGCAAACAACTTAATAACAAGTCCTAACACATGCATACAAGCTAGGAAACAAAATACAATCAACCACACATTTCATTTTAAACAAAAACACACTTAAAAACAAAACAAAATAGCTGATGTATCTAGTTTTGCTCACCAAAAATAATCTATGGCTCCAAAAATTAATCTGAGGTAGTGTTAGATAGATCTAGTCAATATCAAACTCATCCAGTTGGATTTACTTCAAAAATCATTTTTAAGATCACTCTAAAAATCCCAGAAGAACCCAGTGGTCTTTTACCAAAATGGATGTCATTTCCATTTGGTAGCTCACCTTGATGTGAGGCCAAGTGCTATGGATAGACATGTTCAAGGGATATCCAAAAAGAAATAGTTTGTCCCTTTTAGTTGTAGATTCAAAAAGTTATGTACAAAGCATGTTCAGAGACTCTCTGTGGCAAAACAGTCATTATGAGAAAAATATGGTCCAAAACTCATATATTTAGGTTCATGATTTTTGGTAGATTTTATTTTGCACGTTTGGTATTTTTCACACGTCCAAAGTAAACGTTCAAGTTTCTGTTAAAAACAAAAAGGAAAAACAAACAGAGCAACGCGGGCTGGTTCACTGCGGCGCGGCCCAGCTAGGCGGCCATGTGGCCCAGCTGTGCTCAGCGCACGCGGGCGGGCGCGGTAAAACGCGGGTTTAAGCGCGGCCGTGGATCAAGGATCCAACGGCGCGCTATCGTCGTCCTCCTCTCTCTCTTCCTCACCCGACGGAAAACGCACGGCGGCGGGGGAGGGCTCGGGTGCTCACCGTGAGGGCTCGGGAGGCGAAGGTGCGGGGTCGGGGATGGCGTAGGGTGTCCGGGGAGCCGAGGGGTGCGGGCTTGGCGGATGGCTTGGCTCCAGTCGACGGCACGGACGCAGAGCGGCCACGGTGGCGGCTTCCCTGCAAGCGAACGACCACGGGAGGGAGTCAGGGAGGGTCAGGGAGAGGTGGGGAGGTGATACAGAGCAGAGAGGAGAGGTGGGAGGGCATGGGTCGAGGCGCACCACCTCGACTTGGAGCACGGTGGCCGGCGGCGATGTTTAGCTCGTGGAGCTCACGGGGCTCGGTCAGGCGGCTCGAGGTGAAAGGGTGGGTGTGTGGGGACGCAGTGGCGCAAGGGACACGCACCGGAGGTCTTGTACTCGCGGGGAAGGTCAAAATGGCCACGGGTGGGCTCGGGGGCATGTTAGTGAGCGGCAAGAGGGCGCTCTGGGGGGGGGTTTGGTCACTTGCTTTCGTGCACTGGCTATCCTAGGTATAGACCACAATGGGGGCAGGTCAAAGCTGGCCTTTGGAGGCAAGGGGAGGGCAGGGGCAAGTCAAAAGGTCAAGGTATGGGCTTCCATACCATTCCACCTCATCTCCTTCTCTCTCTTAGTTTCCTTCACCTACAAGCCTTCTAGAAGCCAACCAATGTATCCTGGTTCGAGTTGGTACTGTGGTAAACACATTTGGCAAGGCCACACTTCCAAATTTGCAAAGGAACACAAAGAAAACAAATGCCCAAAAGTCTATCTCACACTGTTCACAAAATTCAGAAAATTCAGTTTAGACTTAGAAAAATTTCCAAGTGTTGGAAACAGATTAAATCATCCAAAAGTTGAGTTTGTTTTCAAGGTTCAAAAGTTTCCCAAAATTTGTTTTCAAAGTGGGAGCTTGTTAATCATGTTATAAACTTTCAGAAACATCTTTTGAAAACAATTTTAAAATATTTTAAGGCCATAAAAACAATGTGGAAAAAGGTATACTTTGTGTTTTTCTCTGTTTTCCAAAAATGTCATTTTCTGCCTTAATTTTATACCACAGAAACAACAAGAAAAAGATAACTTTTATTAATCCAAAAAATAAAACTAAGCTTATGTATTTGTAGTACATATATCAAGGATCAATTAAAAGTCAAGAAAACATAAAATAACATTTTATAGCCTAGTGAAAACAAAGGTTGAAAACAGGTACTTGGCTATATTTTCAGGAAAATGTTTTCTATAGAAATCCTAAAAGAGAACTTTCATAAATCATTTTGAAAACTTGTTTTCTTGGATCCAACAAAGTTAAAAGTTTGTTTTAAGATGCAACCAAGAATAATCCAAGTCTTGGAATAAAAATCTACTCAAGTAATATTAGGAAAACATCAGGGAAAAATATCAGGAAAATAATAGAATTTGTTTTCAGGAAAAATTTGGTATTGGTTTTATCCAAGAAACAAAACTTGTGTTGAAAATATGATTGAGAACATAAACACATGTTAGTTCAACCAATCATGTTGTTAAAAAAATAATTGTTGGCCCTAATTTTTGCCTTCTTAAGCACAGTACAAGATTCCAAAAATTGGGGTGTGACAAATGCACTGCTTTGTCTTGCTATCAAGCTTGGCTTTCTCATCCCTCGGGATGTGCACAAATGCTTTGCACCCAAAGACCTTCAAGTTCATGTATGATACATCTTTCCCTGACGAAACTCTCTGAGGAATATCACCTGCAAGAAGCATGAATCAAAATGCTTCATCCCAAAAACAGTTAGATAAATTTGCATGATAGATCATAACTGTGACTCTCTATGTGAGAGTAATATTCATCTTCTCAGTGAGACCCTTGAGCTCGGGTGTCTTTGGCAGTCTTCTCAAGCATGATTCTAAACCTTCTGTAATACCTTTCAAAAGGACCTTGGTATTTACCACCATTGTCTGATCTGGCGCACTTCAACTTCTAGCTAGTTTCTTTGTCAACGTTGGCATGGAATTCCTTGAAGGTGTCGAGCACCTGCCACTTGTTTCTCAACACATGCACAAAAATGTTTCTGGAATGTCATCAATGAATGGCACAAAGTATAAGGCTGCACCGATGGATATTTTGGTCATGGAGCAAACATCAATGTGAATAATGTCAAGAACATTCTCCGCATTACGTGGCAGACATGTATGAAATCCAACCCTATGTTATTTGCCAGCAAAACAATGTTCACAGGGTTTCAAAGTTATGCCTTCAACTAAGGGAGGCACTCCATGCGGTCAAGAGCATGCATTTCCTTCTCACTCATATTCCCAAGCCTCCTGTGCCACAACTCAACCAAAGTGTCATTCTCGGCGACATTCAACACTGAATTGCGTAACTTGGTTTTATTCACATAGAGGTTACCTTGCTTAATTCCTCGAGCCAGGATCAAAGATCCTTTGCTGAGCTTCCATTTTGCGTCACCAAAATAACTTTCATGGCGAATGTCATCAAGATTTCCCACTGACAACAGATTCAGACGAATATCTGGAACATGCCTCACATCATCGAGCACCGAATGAGAGCCCGTGGAATTCTCAACGCATATAGTGCCCTTGCCAACAATTGTTGACGAACCGTTGTTTCCCGCCTCACCTGGCCAGTGACACCGCTAGTATAAGACGTGAAATACTCCTTGTGTGATGTAATGTGGAAGGACGCACCTGAAACTACAATCCAGCTCATGGCACCATCACTAACAACACTATGTCATTCTTCATCTTCAATGGGTAGAAAGTCTTCACCTTCAATACATTCTGCAGCCATGGTAGCACCATTCTCGGCCTTTTTCTCGTTCTTGTTTGCAACTTTTCCATCTGCAATATCCTTTTTTTATTTCCTGCATTCGCTCTTTATGTGATTCGGTTTCCACAGTGAAAGCAAGTAACATCTTTTATATACGTTTTGACTTTAATTTCCCCCTGGATTTATCTTCGCCTTGCTGAAATATTACATGGCCATGTCCACAATTTTCATTCTTCCCATGGGATTGAGCCACATACGGATCAGAAGAAGTGGCATCACCCTTTTCCTTGTTTCCAGCTTCTTCATTCAACATGCTATTCTTCACCATCTCTAATTTTAGCTTCCCATCCGGAGCTGAATTTCTAATAGACACAACAAGTGTGTTCCAACTGTGAGCATGGAACTCAGCAGCAACAATGCTTGCACCTCATCATCGAAGTTGATCTTCATGGCTGAAATTTGACTTATATGGCACTAGAAAACATTTAAGTGTTCACCCACACTACTTCCATCTTGGTACTCAAGCTTTGCAAGTCTTTTGATTACCGAGGCCTTGTTCATAGTTTTCTTCCTCTCATACATAGACTCCAGCTTCTGCCACATCTCATACACATTTGTGTCATTTGCAACATGGTGGAACATATTGTGGTTGATATACAATCGAATCATACCTACTGCCTTTCGGTTCAACACTCTCCATTCTTCTTCCGTGACACCGGGTGGTATCTTGTCTTTCACAATTGGCTTATACAAATCCTTGCAATAAAGGATGTCTTCCATCATGTGCTTCCATAATGAGAAATTGGAAGAATCAAGTTTTATCATGCCACTTGTGGTGGCGCCTTCTCCCAAAGCCATTGGGAGCAGCAACCTTTGATCAAACCAATGCTCTGATACCACTCTGTTGGGAAAACCGGGCACACCAATTAACACTTAATAGAGGTTAGAACACTATTAACGTGATCTGAAAATACGCAACAAAATCAATGTAAACTTTAGCACCACTTGTGTACTAACTCACGAATCATTGCTTGTGTCGGAAGGAAACAAATTCTGCCCTAACGGAGGACAAATCCTATGCGGTCTCACCACACGGGTTTCAGCAACTAGCTGAATCTGCATGTAGGTAGGACAAGTCCTATGTGCTCTCACCACATAGAAGCAATAACAAGCATTAACCGAGAGACACCAGATTTTACGTGGAAAACCTCTCAACGTGGAAGAAAAACCACGGTCCAAAACCACCTAAATCTTCTTCCACTATTATCGAGATACAACAAGTTCTTCTCTAGAGAGCACTAGAGGGTCTCATACATCAAGATATGGGGCACAAGAGTTAGGGATTAAAACAATATCATCAAAGATGGTGGAATCAAAGCTTGAAGGAGACAAGGTAGTGGGTTGGACTTCACAACCTCATTGGGAAGACCCGGTGCTTGATCTTAAACTCTTCCTTCAATTTCTTTTTCTTCCCTTCTCTCTTGGTTTCCTTTCTTTCTTTTCCAATGGAGGATATCCTATGATTTTCGTCACTCTGCCTAGTGGTGGCTGGTTGGGAGGTTATCATCCTCATCTATCATGTGCAAAGTCCAAAATGACCCTAGGTCACAACCCTAATGGGTAGTGGGCTTCTGCACCTGTTTGGGCCGCCTAAAAGGTTTCAAATGTCCATCTCCTCACAGCTCACACGAGGACGATACCCAACACATATTCAACACATATAGCTAGCTAGAGTTTGCCTTGCTTGCGACAAGATAATTCAGTTGGGCCAGATTTTAATTAATCTGTATTATGTCAACTAGTCAACCAGCTATCTATCCTTTCAATTTTTTTTCCAAACGGATCGACATAGCTAGCTTTTCACTCCATAGCTAACTACGCTGGAACATTTAATCTGTATTATGTCAACTAGTCAACCAGCTATCTATCCTTTCATTTTTTTTCCAAACGGATCGACATAGCTAGCTTTTCACTCCATAGCTAACTACGCTCTCGTGCCAGAATAGATGATACTAGAAGGGTTAGCGCGCGCTTTGCTGCGCGTAAGTGGATCATTTTCGAAAGGAAGTAAATTAGTTGATCAATCACCAAAGACTCTACTATACGTGCCGAGTCACCGAAACCACTCTTCAAACAAACCGAGTGCACGCGAGGACCTCAAGGAGCAGAGCAAAGTACAACCCTACTCACCGAACAACTTATTAGCACCTAGACATTATTATAGTAAGGTAAACATACATAGAGGTGTTCACCTGCCGAGCACACGACCACCAACCAGTGTTGTCTCATGAATTCTGATCTACTTCCCGATGTCCTGATATATGTACATCTTGGCACATGTAAGGTATTAGCCGAAGTTGACGGCGACCATCATGGTGAGCAGGCAGTAGAGGTTATCCAACTTGGAGGCGTTCATGTTGTCCGGCAGTTACGTTGTTGCGCGCATCACAATATTGATGAAGGCGATGCTGAGATAGAACCCGAGCGTGACGATGATGGCCATCATGCCCGTGCCGGTGTTCTTGAACGACAAAGGGAATTCCTGTTAGTAGAGTGTCAGCTGTGCCGGCAAGTGAAGCGCCTCGCCCGCCCCGGACAGGGCGAACGGTAGGAGCAGCCACATCGCCGACAGTGGCGACACCCAAATTGGGTTGCCTTCCACTCCGCGTGGCGCGCGCACACGGTGTCGTGTAGTGGCGTTCGACGATGGCGGATGCGGCGGTGCTCAACATAGTCAGCACGTGGCGCATGCTCACGCACTGCAGCGGCGTCGGCGTGTGCCCGTAGAGCCGCTTCCAGACTGGGAGGAGGATGCGATCGAGGAGGCCGAAGAATATGACGACGGAGAGTAGGCTTCCGACGAACTTGGTGCCTGCCGGCACGGTGAAGCGGGTGACAACACGGTCCATGGCGAGTGCCTAAAGGACGACAAAGTTGATCTGCACGCCGATGGAGATACTCAGGACAAGCGACAGGATGCACAGCTTGAAGTCCTCCACCTGAGGTGTCACAGCCGCACTACTGAATAGTCTGCTGCGTCGGTGATCGACGCAGCACAGTTCAGGAAGCTGCACGCCAAGGGCTGACACACGGACCATAGCTGAAGACGAACCACACTGCAACGATTCATGCTTGGTTAGATATTAGCAGCAAAATTTAGTATGACCGGCACGAGGCGAGGCTCTCCGGCAATGCAGACCTACGAAAGGACGTGGCTCGATAGCACATCTGTATACCCTGGCGCGAGGTGAGACCAGTTCAAGAGAGACCTTCGACGCCGACACGACGCACGGCGGCACCCGAACCCGCGGCTCCGAGCGGCGCTGCGCCTGTTTGGCGCCCGACTCATACCGGCAGCGAACGAGACACATGGCCTCATAGCCGGTACGTGTGGCGCCGCGTCACGTTCATCGCAATAGCAGCGCCCTCGCGCATTGCTCGAGATACAGACCTAGTTTCTTTGTTTGTTTCTATTTATTGGACCGGTGCGGCAGGGAACGAGGAGGAGAAATTTTTTGAGGGGTTCTTTTTTTTGGTAAAGGGAAAGGGAAGTTTGAGAAGACGTGAGTAGAAAAAAACGTACACGTGGTGACCTGCTAGTGGTGTGGATGGGAGGAGCAAGGAGAACTCTCCAATTCTTGCATGCTTAGATATTGTAGAGATGCGTTGCTGCCCGCAAGATGGAAGGAAAACGTTCCATTTTTTTCCACATTAGGTCTTGTTTGCTTGTGGAGTATTTTCACCCTAGGAGGATTGGGGTTGGTAGAGGATTTGGTGAAAATTTTGCTTTTACCCAATCCCCTCCTATCCCCATAAATACTCTTCCCTCCAAATACACTAGCATGAGGTAGGGTTTTTAGTTAGGCAAAAATGAGGTGGTTAGTAGGGAATATCTAGGGATTATCCTGTAAACATATATGATTAGGAATATTCCAGGATTCGAGATAATACCCTACAATCCGCTAGAATACACTACCAATACGCAAGAAGTAGTTGGTTGTATCGCTCGGTTTGCTCTACGCCGTCCTTGTGCGTGTGTGTGTGTGTGTGTGAAGCCGGGGTTCGACGAGCAGGACAAGTAAACATGAGTACAGCAGGCCTGGCGAAGAGGTCATGTATTGTGCCCAACAACGGCGCCACGATGTCTCCAGCAACCGGTAAACATATTACTAGTAAATACCGGCCAAAACTTCATAATTTTGAATGCTGAAAATTTTATAAGAAATCCACCAAAATTTGTTTAATTTGCACGAGTTTTAGTACTCCCTTCGTCTTAAACTAATTGTCTCAAACTTTGCCAAAGGTGGATGTATCTAGACATAATTTAGTGTTATACATCCACTTTTGTCAAACTTTGAGACACTTAATTTTAGACGGAGCGAGTAAAACTAGTAATTTTTATCTCCGGCAAATAATTCATCGGAGGGGTCAAGTAACCGAAAATACCTGCCGGTTACCAGATCATCTGTCTGACATAGAAAGTCTGCTAAAGTAGCATATAGTCCTCCTGCACTACTACATCAGGATGTCTACTACTCTGCTTACGTGAGCTGCAGGTTAGTGTACTTCACATAACTCGCCATTTAGTAGATTTGGTTCAGCACAGTTTTCTCTCAGCGTGTTCTGTTGCCTGAAGTTCTACTCATCAGACCATCTACAGCGGTGACGTGGAATTTTTTTAGTCGCGGCACCACGAAAAATATATATACTGCTACGCTTGCATAAAAAGAAAAACGGCAATAATCCACTTTGAACTTGTAAATTTGAGTTCTTGTGCAAGAAAATAGCGATACCAATAAGAAGGAGCATTAAGAAGTCACCATCTGAAAACTCACAACCAAAGCGCATGGTTACTTAGGCCACGGAACATACCCAGTTAATCGAATGGTGCTGAATCCTTTGGCACAGGTACACAAATAATCTTCACAAAACAGACTGCAGCATTCTTCTGTCAATTGAGACCATCTGACAACCGACCTGAGAACAAACAAAATGATACCATTCTTACATATAAATACTGTATGATAATAATCCCTTTAATTTGTGGCAAGTACGAATAAGCCAGCAGCACCTCCCAACCCTAGCGTAGGCTCCTCTCCGCTCCCGTCCGCCCTCGCCGCCATCTCGCCGGCGGCGTGCGCCCCCGTGCCCGGTGCCATGGACAACTTCGCGTTGCCACTTCCCCTGCCACCTCCTCCGTCGGTGCTCCCTGCGGGCTTTGTCCCGGTGCGTTTGGACGAGGCTGCCTCCCTGCCTGGCCCCGTGGTTTCCTCCTTCCGGGACGTGCTCCTGGCACCCTCTCCCGCCCGCTCCGCCCCGAGTCCAGTGGTGCAGCAGGGACGGGGCGAGCGTTCGCGTCCGCTGGTGAAGTCCGTCATCATTGCCTCTGACAAGGGAGCGGATCTTGAAGAGGGTGGTTGGCAGCTGGTGGGTGGCCGGCGTCGCCCCGCTCTGCCGCGCATTAGCTCCATTTATGGCGCTGAGGACTTCAAGCAGCTCCTTTTAAGGAGAGCAAGAGGGCGTTGCTTCCGGTGCCTGTGTTCGGACCATCGTATTGCAGCTTGCAGGAACCCAGCCAAGTGCCTTCTCTACGGCGATCTTGGGCACAAGGCCAGGTGGTGCACTAACCCTAAGGTGCTTGCTCAGCTCGCCTTGAAGCACCGGGATCGGAGGTCGTTGCCGTGCCGCGCTCTGCTCCAGCCCCAGCTCGCGCCGCCGCCCAGGTGATCTCTTCTTCGCCCTCATTCACGACCATGGCGGCTCCAGGAGGCAACCGTGCGGGCTTCGTCTCTGCCGTGGCTCCGCGCACCGCGGCGATCGCGGACGCCGAGCGCGACCTGCTTCGTCATGCGCTGGTGGCCACGGTGATTGGCACCTGCCTGCCCTTGCTGCTGTCCTCGGCTAGGTGGGGTTTCGCCTCGGCCTTCCGGGTGGCCGAGGACTCGCTGGAGGTCTCCTGGATCGCCAAGGGCGAGCTGCTGGTGCGTTTCAGCGATCCTCAGGTGAGGACGGCGGCGCTCGCCGGACAAGGTCCTCTGGTGATCGGGCATGTCGAGTTCGCGTTGGCACCGTGGTCTCGCTTCCGCAAGGCAACGGTGAATGTGCTGCAGTACATGGCGCGCGTCTGTCTGGAGGGTGTGCCTAGAAGCGCCTGGAACCTGCCGGCGGTGGCGCCCCTTTTCGGCCCCGACGTCATCCTCGACGAGGTGGACAGCCGCTGCGACTCGGAGGAGGAGGCCTCCTGTTTCAAGCTCTGGCTCTGGACGGACAGCGTCAACAAGATCGCTACCAAGGGCGCGCTGAGGCTGGAGGAGCCCATTGAGATTGACTCGCCTTTGCTGCACTTCCCCGAGCATGGCATCTTCGCCGACATTCCGACGCGCACGGGGCCGGTGCGACTGCTCCGACACGACGTTCTTCTGCACCTTGATAGGGTGCACGATTTCGCCCCTTCGCCGAACTCGAGCCCTGACAGTCGCCGCAGCGCTCACAGCGACATCAGCGGGCTGCCGTCTGAAGGATCATCGAAGGGGGCGGAGGTCGTCAAGTGGCATTACCGGTGGAATTTGTTCTTCGAGGACGGCACCTTCCCTCCGGCTCCGCCACGGGGCCCGGTGCACTCTCGGCTGCAGTTCCCTAACCGCCATGACGGTGGTTCAGGAGGTGGAGCGGCTGGGGGTGGCGCTGCGGATGGCAACAGGCGCTCGCTGGGCGGTGGCGGCCGCTCTTCGCGTTGGGATCAGCAGCCGCGTCAGCATTCCGGTGACCGGCGTCAGGACGGCGGTGGTGGACAGCGTGGGTACGGTGCAAGTTGCAGAAGGGTGGGGGACGCTCGTGATGCAGCGGTTCAGGCCGTGGCCCCGTCTCTGTCAGGCCTGGCTGCGCACGCCTCTGAACCGGTCGGGGGAGACACGCAGCTGGCTGCGTTGACGCCCTTTGTGGCTCCTGCATCCCTGGAGGCCGAAACTGGACAGCAAGACAGTTTCCTTTCTCATGTAAGTGCTGCAGGGACCGGTCTGGCTATCCAGTTGCCGCAGGGCGGGCAGCTGTCCGCTGGCTCTTCGCATGCGCGCCCTGATGCTGAACCACAGGACCATGGTCTTGGTCAGCTTGCTAGTCCTGTGGACCAGCTGTCGGTAGGGAGTTTTCCCTCTAGTGGAGGGTTGGGGGCTGGCAGCCCACTTTCTTGCAACCAGGTGGTCACTGTTGGGCCAGGCGTGGCGCGTCCCATCTGTTTCCAAGGCCCAGTCACTGGCCATGAGCCTTCTGCGGAGGATCGGGATTTCCTCGCCCTTCTGACCAATCCAATCCCCCCCGCTCTGCTCCCCCGCGCCGCGGCGGTTCCGGCGGCACCCCACTTCCCGCCCCCGACAGCGGATGCCTCCGCTGCTCGCGCCAGCAGCAGGCTGGCCGCCAAGCCCTCCGCCGGCCTCTCAACCATGGACAAGGTCAAGCTCGTGCTACTGAAGAAGAATGGGGAAGATACTCAGGAGGAGCAACCGGCCGCCATCGCTCTAAAGAAATATGGTAGCCTGTACCAGAAGCCGCTGCAGCCTCAGTTCATCAAGGCAATCACCGCCCTCGTGGAGGCCACCCAGCCGAAGCGTGGTCATCAGGGTGGGAAGGGGGCGGCGATTGCTGTCGCCGCGCCAACGGAGGCCGCGCTGGCCTGATCAGGTTGTGTCTGTTCCGAGTGTGTATCTGCAGTTTCCAATGTTAGTCGCTTTCGTTGCTCTTCGTTGTTGTGGTCGGGTCGCCCTCTGCCTGTTCTGTTGTTGGCAGTGCTGTTGTTGTCGAGTTCAATTGTTTGATGGATATTAGCCTTCTCAACTGGAATCCTAGAGGACTTAACAGCCCTGCTAGAAGGAGATCGATTCAGAGTTTTGTCGCAAGTCTCAATTGCAATATTGTGGTGTTCCAGGAGACTAAGTTGTCAGATGTTACCGCGCCGCTTGTGTGTGAGTTTTTAGGCCCCAGGTTTGCGAACAATTTCATCTTCAAGGGGGCTGAGGGCACCCGTGGCGGCATCCTCGTGGCGGTCTCGGACGATTTTGCTGTTGAGCTCGACCCTGTGGCGTCCTGTGATTTTTTCATCACAGGGTTGATCACTGACCGGTCTTGCAGCGCATCCTGGTCCCTAACTGCCGTGTATGGGCCCCAGGTTGATGAGCAGAAGATGGTCTTTTTGCAGGAGATGAGGAGAATTCAGTCGCTGGTTCGCAAAGAGTGGGTAATCCTTGGTGATTTTAATCTCATCAAGAGTGCCGAGGAGAAGAGCAACTCGAACTTAAACCTGAGAATGATGGGGAGATTCCATAAAGTAATTGATGATTTGGAGCTTAGGGAAATTCACCTTAATGGGAGGAAGTTCACGTGGTCTAACGAGAGGGCCGCTGCTGTGCAGTCCAAGTTGGATCGTGTTCTGGTTACCAAGGATTGGGAATTGGCTTATCTGAGATATCATCTGATCCCAGCTTCCACCTCAATTTCTGACCACTGTCCTCTTATCCTAAAGAAGATGGACGTGAAGCATTACAAGGGGTTTAGATTCGAGACGTGTTGGGCTAGCGCTGTTGGTTTTCAAGAAGTGGTCTCCTCGGCTTGGAACAAGCCTGTGAGATCTCGTGATGTTGTGCGTGCCCTGCACATTAGGATGTCCAGGACCGCTGTTGCTCTCGGGTCGTGGTATAGGCAGCTCAGGAAGATGGCAAGGTTCCAGGAAGACGTCGCCAACAAGGTCATCTTTCAGCTTGATCTGGCGCAGGAGGACAGGGAGCTCTCCTCTGATGAAAGATTGTTGAGGCAATTCCTGAAGGCTCGTCTCCTTGGCATTGCTCCTATTGATCGCTCACGATGGAAACAGAGGGCTCGTGTCTCTTGGCTTAAGGCCGGAGACGCAAACACTCGTTTCTTTCATCTCTAGGCAAATGGGCGCCGGCGAAAAAACCACATCCCTTCACTTCTGAAAGATGATGGCGTTCAAGTCTCTGACCACAATGCCAAGGCGAGTATCCTGCATCAGAATTTCAGCGAGTTGCTTGGCAGTACTTTCCAAAGGCCGGTTACCTTCGATTGGAATGCGCTTGGCATTGTGCCAATAGATCTTGATCACCTGGAGGCCCCTTTTTCCATGGATGAGCTGAAAGCTGCGGTGTTTGCCTCCCCTTCAAGGCTCCTGGCCCGGACGGTTTCACGGGCCTTTTCTTCAAGAAATGTTGGCTGTGTGTCAAGGATTATTTGCTTGCTGCCATCAACGAGGCCTTTGTGCGGCAGGGTAGGCATTGGGAGCTCGTCAACACGGCCACAATTGCTCTGCTTCCCAAGAGTCAATCCACTTCCTCTCCTCTTGGCTTTCGCCCTATTATCCTTATGCATAGTATTGCCAAGCTGCTTGGTAGGCTGCTGGCCGCGAGATTGGCCCCTGAGCTTGACGGTCTGGTCAGCGTTGGTTAGAGTGCTTTCATCAAGAGACGTTCCATTCATGACAATTATGTCTTCGTTCAAGGAGTGATCAGAGATGCACACAAAAGGAAAAACCCTTTGCTATTCCTGAAATTGGACTTTTCGAAGGCCTTTGACTCTGTACATTGGGAATTCCTTATGGAGGTTCTTACTGCCTTTGGGTTTGGAGAGAGGTGGCGCAGAGTCGTCCTTCTGATGCTGTCCACGGCGTCCTCTAGAGTTTTACTCAATGGGGTGCCAGGTCTTTCCTTTCGTCATCGAAGAGGGCTGAGGCAAGGTGACCCGCTAGCGCCGATGTTGTTCATCCTTGCTCTCGAGCCTTTGCAGCGGCTGCTCTCCAAGGCCACCGTCGAGGGTCTGCTGTCGCCCATCCCGCGTCTGCCTCAACATTTGCGCACCAGCTTCTATGCCGATGACGCGGCCCTCTTTCTGAATCCGGTGAAGGCCGAGGTGGACACTGTTCTGAATCTGCTGAGCGTTTTTGGGGATACCTCTGGCCTACGCATAAACCTCAGTAAATGCACGGCCTATCCTATTCGCTGTGAAGGGATCGATCATGAGGAGTTTTTGAGGGGTTTTGGTGGCAGCTTGGTGTCCTTTCCGTGCTCGTACCTGGGGTTACCTCTCAGTTTCAGGAAGATTAGGAGGGTTGAGTGTCAGCCTTTGCTTGACAAGATTGCTGGCAAGTTAAATCCATGGAAAGGAAAGCTCATGACAAGGCAGGGTCGCTTGATCCTGGTTAATGCAGTGCTTACTGCGGTGCTGACGTATTTTCTCACTGTTTTTGACCCACCAAAATGGCTTATCAAGAAGATTGACAGAATTCGTAGGATTTTTCTTTGGTGTGGAGAAGAAACCGCATCTGGAGCTAAGTGTTTGGTCAACTGGAAGATCATCTGCGCTCCAAAGTTTTATGGAGGACTAGGCGTCAAAGATATAAACCTCTTCAGTATGGCATTGCAACATAGATGGCTATGGTTTAGTTGGCAGGACGTGGCTAAGCCTTGGCATGGGCTGCCAATCCCTGTTAACAGAAAGGATGGTCAGCTCTTCCAGGCTTGCACGGACGTTCACCTAGGTAATGGTCAGAGAGTAGGTTTTTGGAAGGACTGTTGGCTATCTGGCTCCCCTCCTTGCAGACTGTTCCCGGGTCTTTTCAAACTTGCTTCACGCAAGAATCTTTCCCTGAAAGAAGCTTTGGTCAATGATCGCTGGATGGTGGGACTGCAACGGGTGAACACACCAGATCAGCTTGGTGCCCTGCTTGATCTTTGGGAGGCAGTAAAGCAGGTCCAGCTGACAGATGAGGATGATACAATTGCTTGGAACCAGTCCTCGAATGGTATTTATTCAGCGTCCTCTGCCTATCAGGCTTGCTTTCTTGGCAGAATTCCCAAACCCAACATTGCGTCAGTTTGGGAGTTGAAGGTCGAGGGCAAGTTGAGGTTTTTTCTTTGGTTATTGGTTCAAAACAGGTTATGGACAGCTGACAGGCTACTTGCTCGTGGCTGGCCGCACCAAGATAACTGCACTTTCTGCGATCAGGAGCTCGAGACGGTTAATCACATGATGCTTGCCTGCCCCTTCGCGAAGGAAATCTGGCAAGGCCTCGCTCACACTCACGCAATCGCTGCGTCCATCAGTTTGCGATCCACCACGATCAATGGTTGGTGGAGGAAGATGGCTAGATACAGGAAGTGCAAGATTAGGAAGGATCAGGCCGCTACTGCTGTCATTGCACTTTGGAATATTTGGAAAGAGAGAAACAGGAGGACCTTCGAGAACTTGAGTACTGACGCTCCTAGCATTCTGGCTCAGATTAGAGCAGACTACAGGGATTGGGCCCTGGCAACGCGCGAGTAGTCCTTTTTCGTTTTGGCTTAGGCCTTTTGCCTACGTGGCTTTTGTCCTGACTTCGGTCATTGTACAGAATTCCCTCTTCTATTAATGCATAAAGGAGAGCTCCTCCTATTTACAGTCAAAAAAAAAATCCCTTTAATTTTAAGAATTTCAGTTCTTCTGCCGGTGGCATTTGCATTGCAGAATTTGCCATAATAACGGGTATAAAGTAATAATCATTAGCAAGTATGCCATGAAACAAATAGTGAAGATCACACTCACATTATTGTTCACACTCGGAGAAGGAATATTAGCGAAGATCACACTATCACGGCTGTTGCAGGTCGCTAAAATGCAAGCAACACTAAAAAAAGATTCACAACCCCTCTAAATTTGCAAGTTCGAGTTCTTGTGCTAGCGTCATTACATTCAAAGTTTCTACCATAGCAAAGCATATAAAGCATATACACAAATTGTGTTGCAAGCAGATAATAATACTACCATTGTACTCAGAGAAGGAGCATTAGGAAGTAAAACATCCGAAAACTAAAAAATACGACGACGTTCCAGCAGGCTACTGAAAAAACAATGCTATATGATGCTGGAACTACTATAACTTGACGGTGTATCAGCATAATGGAAATCGTCTTGCTCTTCCCACGGGAGGATAAGAGGCCAAGCTCTCCTCATATAACATAGTAACACGAGGCATTATCTCACCGTCCAGTCTACTTAGCTCCCCTTGCCCATCAATTTGGACTGTATGACTGATTTAGCTGGCAGGCGGAATAGGATCTCTTATACCGCTTTAGCCACAGTAGACGACAAGGCTATCTCTATATTTGTTTTATGAACTGGAGCAAGGCAATCTTCAAATAAACTGAATCTTGTCGACGTGTTTGTCTCGGTGACTGAAAGAATGATGTCCAGAGCCTGAGTACTAAGGTCATAGGTGTGAACCATTTTTTGAAACTTCTCATGAACCTTGTGCTTGCAAGTAGTGATGATAATCTTCTTCCCTGACCTGCCATTGTCAATAGAACCAATAACTGTCATGGTCTCTGGCTCACACAATTCTCTCCTCAAGACACGCCCTGATAAATCAATCCGATGATCCAACGACCAATCGCTAGAGCTGTAATCTAGCAGTCTCCAAATCTCGAGAGTGCTACCATAAGGGTTACTGCGAAGGTCTCGTACCAGACATAGCTGGTTATCCATCTCCACTAGGTGCCCTGCTGGTGCCTGGGAAGCAAATGTCAGGTGAAACGGGACATGAGGCTTTGGCCCAAAATCTGATGCAGGGACGGGAGGTGATCGGACACATTTGAATGTCTCCTCCATGACAGAAAAGTATACGATGGCGCCTCTTGGCCGTGTGAAGACAAGGTGAGGCTGGATCAACCAGTGCAGGAACCCGTTTGCAAACACAGGAGCTAACCTATGTTGGTATGCGTTACACACGGCAGAAGCTGCAAATATTCGCAACCCAAAGGGAACACCTCCGGCAGCAGGCCTCCAGCAATCCCCATGGCTGCCTCCAGGCGTGTACACCTCACACCTGATAGTATCCTCCTCTTGGGACCGGCGCATCCCATCGATCAACCTCACCACCTTGTATTCCCTTGTCCGAGCATCAAATCCTAGTCCGGTACTAATCATGTAAGCCACATCAGGGGAAGGTGGAAGACGTGCAAATGTCCGTGTGGCTGCATTACAAATATAGTAAGCCTTAGCAAGAGCATCGTACAAGAGGGTAAGGCCATGGCACGATGCAGGTGTCAGCACTTCCACCTTGTTGCCGCACGCATGTTTAATGGTGAACAGCAGCTCGTCATCTATGGGGCCTGTTGACAGGGAGAGCGAGTACGCCGCCGTGGCCTCAAATCCAGCGGTGAGGGAGAAGTTCAGAAGCTTCAGCGGCAACCCTGCTGCCCTGGTGATTGCCCGGTGGAGTCTGCAGAACTCCTCAGAGGAGAGCAGCGCAGCCCAGGAGCGGCAGACGGCTCTGAAGCGGACCACGGATTTGATGGGAAGCCGCAAAAGTACCTCTATCACAATATCCTCTGCAACTGACGCCCTGTGGCCGGACAGGACAGCCTTCCGGCGCTTGCTGCTCGGCATGGCACTGCTCTTTTTCTCGCTGTTACACACCATCATGTCTGTTGTCATCACCCAAGTGCTTGCTGCTTCCAAATGATCAGGTAACCAGGAGAGAAAATACGGTCTGCAATGAAACCAATACAGAGAAATATTTTTAATGTTAGTATATAGCAAAGCTCGATTCATATGGTCATGAGTAGTGGGTTTAAACTCAATTTCAGTTTTACATTCAACTCTCTCAATTAACAGGCCGTTAGTTGAAACCAATAGATACCCGGAATTATCTACAATAGTGACGCAAAATATACTGAAGGAACTTGGATAGTAGTACTGTCAGTTACAATATTACAGTGCTCAAGGAACTTGGATAGTAGTACTGTAAGTTACAATATGAAGGTTGTGATCATGTCCCTTAGCGATAATTGTACAAAGAAGTAATACTATTTTCTGATGGGGTAAAGCCAGAATAGATCAGTCATGTTCGAGACCTTCAACCCTAAATTTTAGTTTATATCCATATCCATCCTTTTTTTTTGAAATATATATCCAAATCCATCCTGTATTCATTCATTAGTTGAAGTTAACAGCCTACTATTTGTTAGTTCACCAGTTCACTAAAGCTGATTGGTACACCAAATTCACCGGGGACATGGATAGTACTACTATCAAAGTATCAATTAGCAGTACAAAATTAAGATGGGGATCCTGTTCCCCTCCGTGACTACTACACAAATTAGTGCTACAGTCAGTTGATTGATGGGGGTCAATGCAGACTAGATCGATCTTGAATAAGACCAATCTGGTCGGATACGATTGCTCAGAGCAATAAGTAAAATTAAAAAAATTCACCGGAGAGTAATCCAAAGAAAGCAGGCGAGGGCCGTCTTACCGAGGAACAGAACGGCGTCCGGGAAGAAACCGATCTTCAGTCGAGGTCCAGGCGAGTCCGGCTCCGGCCGGCGGAGGCTGTCTTTATTATCGACGAGCAGAAGGAGTAACACGCAGCAAAGCAGAGAGGAAACGAGATGAGGAAAGAAAAACGAACAGGTAGGGATCGGTGCCATACCAACGAACCGAGGGGGAATCGGCGTCCAAGAATGCAGATGGATCTTCTTCCGGCGAGTTCTTGGGCGCGAGGATGAGCGGCGGGTTGGAGGTGCGGGACGATGAGTTCTTCTGTTTTCTTTCTCACGGGATAAAAACTACAGAAAAGATGGAGTCCTCATTTGCCACGTCGAAATAAACCTAGACCCTTAAAGTTCGTATCTACTCCAAGTTCGACAACTTTTTTATACTTTTGGAAAAATCTGCTATTTAGTGGTACACAACGGGGTGCACTAGGTACCTTAAACTTACTAAAATTTGAAAGCATTTGAAGATGGTGAAATTGAAAGTGGACAGTGGTAGTAGGTTGAATCAACAAATGGGGTTAGCTAGACCCCACAAACCATACTCCATTCTATGTCGAACAGGGTGCCACTAACTCCGTTCACTTTTTGTTCCCCTCTTTGTCCTTCTCCGGGTAGCACATTACCACCAAAATTTATCGATGTGTTGTAGCACATTGAGAGGGCATTACAGTTGCATGACCGTGCCTCACGTTGATAATAATATAATTAACCATGTGGAATATTCACAGTTTACAGCCTCACGAACTCATGAAAGCGAGTGTGTGTCGTTTTATTTTCCGTGCCCAAAAATCTACCTCTGGTATCTACCATGGTTGTCTTGTTCATCCCACAATTGTGTTTGTCGGTCTTGCAAATGCAATCGGTATGGTGGGAAAGATGAAATTCTTGGGTATTGAAATGCTAAAGAGCATTTTTCTATCCATATTACCAACCTCCATGGAAGTGGGGGTGGCCTATATTGTTGAGTTCCTTGCAAACTAGGGATTATGTACTGCAAGCACGCCTGGAGGGAAGTTGGTTCTCGACTAGTCTAAACTCGAGATGATCCGACTACTATCATCGCCTTCTCACAAGTTTTGGTGGCATCACCTTTGTGTACTTTCTAGGCTTCGGCGGGGAGTAAGTTAATGAGGGGAAGAATCTTGAGTGCGAGCCATATCTTGTGGGTATCTCCAAGGACGGCCTCTCAAATGAATGAACAAGATGTGTCGTGACAATTCGAGAGGTGGACATGTACCACTTCCTACAATGAGATCTCTCATTTGTCCACTTCTCAATTATCCAAAACTCGTTTTATTTCGTAATTATATTCTTTCAACAACTATGTACAATACTGTCAATTCAGACATAAATATTACTAGAATTTATATAAATTTATAAATGATTAGAATTTCACAATTCAAGTCAAAATACACTTTTTTTCCAAAATCCTAAATAGAGAAAAACCACGGCAATGCAACTCGAGATAATCTTTGAGTTCATCCGCTTTATGTAGTGAACTGGCCTGATGAAATAAAAATCAAGTTTTTTTAAGAGAACTACGGCGGACCGAAAGTCGGCTGAACCCCATTTTCAATTAAGCCAAAAGGCAAGCAAAAAAAATCCATTACAAGGCGGTAAAAATTTAAGAAGAAAGAGAAAAGCCAAATACAGGCACCAAAAACCTAAAAGCAAAAGAGAAAAATAACAGAGAAAGGAGGCTAATTATAACATAATTACAAGGGGCAGCAAGAACTGTGTGGCAAACACTATAGGCGAAGCAGAAGGGGGGCTGAGGGGGCGAAGCAAGGTGATCAAACATGATCGCCCAATCATGCATAATAGGCTTCGGTGCAGGGTCATTGCATCTATGAGTAGGCCAGCCGCGCAACGATGAAAGACAAAGGAGATCAGCTCTTTATCCTGCCGAAAGACCTTGGTGTTGCGACGTGTGACGCCCTTGGATCGGGTGCTATGGGTATTTGAGCGTTCCCGCCAAAATCAACATAATACCGATCCGGGTTGTCAATTTGTGGTAACATTACAACAGTTCACGAATATCGAAAACACAACAGAATAGATATACAACACGACTCCAACGAGTCAAGAATACAACTGATACGATACAAAGATCCAAATAACAGCGGAAAACGAAATAATATCCGACTACAGACAAGATACAAATTGGACTAAGAGTGCTAAAGATAACCGATGTCGTCTAATCCCTGCCCAGGCCAAGCCGAAGGGACTCCCAAGCTAACGTCGTCAAACTTCAAATCTGTCGGCTGTATTTTGGCATATGCAGTCCCGAAGGGATCAGTACGGTAAAGTACTGGCAAGATATGCAGTATTAGTAAGTATGCCAAACACTTCACGAGCTATCAATGCTTTGAATTCCGGGAGAAGGGGTTAGTGGTTGAAGCGGCAATCAGCACTAACAACTTATAGAGACACACTAACATCCGTTTATTAGAATGTGACGAGAGAGCGCGCCGAAACCAACTATAACTACTTACCAAAGCAAGCCCATCCAGGAATCACCCCCGCGCCAGGAAGCAATCCAAGGAAAATTACATAGTTGATTAAGATGAGATTCATAATATATTGAAGGTAGCTCTATATTGCTAATCAAGTTATCATCATTAAGTGTAAGTTGTCTGAGTACTTGTTTGCCATCACTTTTACCAAGTTGGCACATAACCACGCACAACACAGCTTCTTGAGAAGATTTATCTCTACAGGGTGCGCTAGTACCCCTAGACACTCGAGCCACCAACTAAAACTCAGGTTAGCTCGACACAACCTTTTCCATCTTCACTGCCAATACAGAAACCACGGGAGCTGTCGCGTGCATGGATACTCGATTCCGGGAAGAAAACGGGACCCTTGTAGCACTCTAAGACCTTGTCGCACCTAACCGCAACGACTACATCACCACCATGGGGTCGTACCTACAAGTTATCATGTCAAATGGAAAACCGGAACTAAGTGTGGTTCCTGGACGAACAAAAAATTCAGTCAAAGCCGAGGGGGGTCTCATACTACCTCCCGGATGCGGTTAGCGAGCTCATCATAGATTAGTGGACAAGACCTTTTTCCTAAGTTCGACACTAGAAGGATCCAAAACCACGTCGGGCCTCGTGTCGGTGCTTTATCATCAAATTATTATCACCCCAAACATTAACACGATGTTGATTTAGTTGAACCCAGCTAACAAACTAAACAGGTGACAACATGACGCGAGCACGAACAACACTAAGCAGGCAACTACGACACGCATGCCAACAATGTAAACAAGCAACAAGGTAATAGGATGTGGAGGGAAGAATATCTCATGGCTGCGAAGTAACATGTGGATAGGATCGCAATACAGGAATCGTAACACAAGGCTAGCATAAAAGACAACAACAAGCATAGGTAGCCAATGAGGAATCATCAAGCATCGATATCAAGTGAGTAAAGCTTGCGTGGAATTCCAGCCGTAGAGGAAGCATAACTTGTCGTTGCTCATATCATCTCAACGTCTTGTCCGCGAAGAAGCAAAGCATTAGAAGAAACAACGAATACAACACTTACTACTACGGCATAAGATCCAGCATGATCAAGATATGGATGCATGACATCCGGGGATGCAACTTAACCAATTTAAGTGGAATCGGAATGCCAACAATTAATCATAGGTTTAACTTATTTATCTAGCCATCAAATTAAATGTTGGTTGACATGGATAAGAATAATAGGTGAGCTAAACGAAATTATATGGAATGAGGCACAATTTAAATTAAGTACCCAACACATTTCACGTTTATTATTTAGGTGCACATACATCACACTACTAATATGCAAACATAAGCATGGATGCCAAATTAATATTCCTTGCATTTTTCTGATGAAAATAGAAATAAAGTTTGTGTTATTTGGATTAGTAAAACAAAAGATATAAGCATTTTAATTTTGGGGTGTTTTCTGTAAAGTGCAGGGGCGTGCTCGTGATGGAAACAGAAGAAAGGAGGGCTTCCGTAAAAAAACTGAAAGAATAGGGACCTGAATAGAAATATCCAGATTCGATCTAGATCTGGGACATTATCACCGGGAGCAGATTCAGCCATAGAGGCTGACAAGCGGGCCCTGCAGACACGCGGCCCGGACGAGTGATTCAAACTCGGATCTTCCGAGTGGGGCACGGATAGGCGAACCACTTGATTGTGGTGCGCCTGGTGAAATCGAAGGAGGCTAACACTAAAATAGTGTGTCTCCGCGTTAATTAAACTTTCGATCTAAAGAGGTTTCAGACTTCAGGCAGAACAACGACGACGGGCCAAGGAATGACGGTGACCAAGGATGGAAGGAAGGCTCGTGCTCATGATGGTTGGGAATGGGTGAGGTGTGTGCCTGTACGTGCGGCTGGGACACAAGACGGGGCATCAGCCCCCGAAGGCGATCGCTTGGAGCTCCGCCTTGGCGTCCATGGTGGCCAGCTCCACCAGAACGCAGTCGCACGATGGCGAGGACGCAGAGCAAGAGGAGGAAGGGGAGGGTGTCCCATAGGATGAGCTCACCTCAGGGATGTCGATGGCGCGAGGGTTTGGTGCGGGGAAGACGATGACGACAGGACCCGAGGAGAGGAAGACGATGCACCATTGAGCTCCACACGGACGGACGAAGATCTTGAGAGGACCAGAGGAGAGGAAGACGGTGCACCGTTGAGCTCCACATGGACGAAGATCTTGAGAGGTTGGTGGCGGCGGAGAAGGAAGAGATGGAGGAGGCTAGGGTTTCTGGCTTGGAGGAGGGGGAGTAGATAAGGAGAAGGGAGGGTCCATGGTGGTGGTGAAAGCGACCCGAGGTGCATCCTGCGTGTTCGTTTGTCCCGTACGGAAGAAGAGAAGGGAAGAAGGTGGGTTGGATGACTGGGCTGCTTTTGGCCTGGTGGGCTGCACCTCCCACATTTGTTTTTGTTATTTTGTTTATTCATTTTTCAGAAAAAAAAGAGAAGTGGTTTAGGGATTTAGGGAACATAATTTAACCATATAGAGTATTGTAGAAAACAAATTTTATTAATGTCATATGATATGATGCATGAAGCATGATGCCGAAAATAAAACGAACAAACAATTTCCAGTTAAGGAAAAAAAAACCCAGGCGTCACGACGTTTCCAAATATTCAAAAAGAGCATAAATAAGCACCAAAGAGCGAACTTTGCAGTTCGGAGAGGGAAACCAAAGATCCCTAACTTGGCCACAAGCCTACACATGATCATGAAGAGCCAGAATAGCAGACTGAAAAGGCTGGACGGAGCTGCAGTGAAGCAGAAGGTGCACCATCGTTTCAGCATGCGGGCAGAAAGGGCAAGCCTCGGAGTCCGTTAGACCTTGACCGAATGATCCCGAGTTCGTGAAGAGCCGACCACGATCCACCAGTCAGGCTGGTGCCAATGCACCGCCCACTATTCACGGGCTATAGCCCCCGCCACGTCACCTTCTCTCACCACTCTCACGCCACTCTCACGGGCACGGTGCTAGTGCACGGGCTATAGCCCGGGCTATAAGATTCTCTCTCCCCACTATCGCCCGGCCTATCGCCCCCATTGGCACCGCGTCGCCCCGCTATCGCCCCTCACTCTCGCCCGGCGCGGGCGCTATCGCCTCGCTATCGCGGGCGGTAGGCCGGGCGACACGGGCTATAGCCCGGGCGGCAGCGCCACCGCCCGCCGCCGCCTACCGCCCGCCCCTACCGCCTCCTCTCGCCCGCCACCGGGCGGTAGCGCCCCTACCGCCCCGCGCTACCGCCCCGGTTGGCACCAGCCTCATAGTTGAGAAGGGAAAATACTGCAAATGATCAAAAGCTACCATATATGTTGATTCAGTGTTAAAAGCCTTATTGTCGAGATGTCGCAACCCTATTATCAACCAAGGTATGACCAAGCGTGACAAAGGCTAAATCAGAGTCGGTACACCCCCTCCCAAACTCAAAAGGGTAATCTAGACTTTTCTATTAATTAGTCCCTAATCCAGTTTTAATCATGTATCGCCTACGGATACGCACGTGCTCACCATCGATCGGACCTGAGATCAGCAGTGCGCATACTCGCCATCAATCGGACTTGAGAACAGCAGCGCCCGCCCATGTCTAAGAGCATCTCCAGTCGTCCCCCAGGACGCCCCCAGCGCATATTTCTGGTTCGATTTTAGGCTCGGATGGCCAAAGTGACCGAAAAATGGTCCAGTCGCGTCCCAAGCGCCCCCCAGGACGTCAAAACAGCGACGGGAAACCCAAGCGAAACCCAAGGCGCTGGGGGGCAGCTGGGGGCGCCGGCGAAAGTTTGGGCGAATCACGTCTCTCCATTTGTCTTTTTTCTTGCTCACTCAATCATTCCTCTCACAAACTTTTGCCTGGGATGTGCTATGACTGGGAACATACAATTTTCAACACGCCCAAATAGCGCCGGCAAGCTGATTTGGCCCCCCAGGACCTTACCTTTTTTGGTTCGGCGTGCTCCTGGGGGCCTCCAACGGCTGGAAATGCTCTAAGCACGAGCTCCCCATCTATCAAGGCCGAGTTACATCTACTCGCCACTAATCATGAGAGTGCCGCGTGGGTCAAGGACATCCTCAAGATGACAGAAGGACATCCTCATCCGACGCCGCGGTTGCGGTGAGCTGCAGGTAGACCTGACGCTCCGTCTCCTCCCTCTGGTGGGTCTCCAGGGATGCACGAACAGCGGCAGCCTCGGCCGCTGCCGCCGCCTCCTCGAGCCAAGCGCGGACCTGGTGGGACGCCTCCTCGTTCCGCCATGTTTGGAACGAGTAGAAGGCCGCGTGCTGCTCGGGCCAGATAGGCTGCCTCCTCCTATGCCTCCTCCAGCGTTGCGCGTCCTACGGCGGCTGCTGCTCGGGCGCCGCCTCCTCCTGCGATAGCTGCTGCTCGGGCGCCGCCTCCTCCGGCGCCGGCTACTCGTTCTCCTCGTAGTGGAACTCGTTTTCGCTATCGCCATCACCGTGGCCCCGCGTCGCGGCCGTGGGTCGGCAGTACAACGGCGAGTTGCGTCAGGCACGGTGTCGGCGAGGCATCGTCTCGGGGGTGTCTAGGTGAAGTGCGGCGAGGGCGATGAGAGTGAGTGCGGTGAGGGCGAGGAGATGAACGGCGAGAATGGGGAGAGCAGCGAGCGGCGAGGGGCCTTTTGTAGCCCTGGCGGGGCATTTACTGCGCCGCGCGTGTCGTTACTCCGGCAGACTTTGATTGACCCGGGGGCCGCGGTTTTCCCACGCGTCGCTGACAGCTCTGGCCCACGTGGGCTGCCCCGCCTTTTCGCCCCTCAAGCCGAACCCAGCGGTTGTGGTGGTGGTGGTGGTGCCGCAGGTGCTCGTGGCGCAGCAGAGGTGGTGCGGCGGTGGCGGCGGCGAGATCGGCAGCGCACGACAGCGGGTCAACTAAATTGGGAGGCAGCGCACGACGGTGGTGGCGGGAAACTCGGGTGTGGACTATTCAACATAGTCAACTAACTGCGCGGTCCCACCTGTAACCTCCGGACGGTTTCAACGAACTTGGCAGTCCCACCCGGACCCACTTCGCGAAACATAGTCTGACTCCTCGGACCCACTTCGCGAAACGGATTCGACTCCAAATTTACCGTTCCGGCCTCTCCATAGTAGTTGCGCACGGATTAGGGGCAAAACTGAGCACCATTCGGCGCTACGGGTAAAACTGAGTAGTACTGGACAACTGTGGGCAATTCGATAAAAAGCCCTTTATAATTAATGGTTAATTATGTCAAAACACCGGTATGACCCAGTTAAATACTTACGGATCAATACATGTACGTATTCGCACTTCACGTTGTAACAGGGAACTGGCAAGCCAAGCGTCGGGGACTTCTTCTTGTGCTGTGGTGGCTCGAGCGTGAAGCATCACGTGCGAATACGTACATGTATTGATCCGTAAGTATTTAACTAGTTCATACCGGTGTTTTGACATAATTAACCATTAATTATAAAGGGCTTTTTATCGAATTGCCCACAGTTGTCCACTACTACTCAGTTTTACCCGTAGCGCCGAATGGTGCTCAGTTTTGCCCCTAATCCGTGCGCAACTACTATGGAGAGGCCGGAACGGTAAGTTTGGAGTCGAATCCTTTTCGCGAAGTGGGTCCGAGGAGTCAGACTCCGTTTCGCGAAGTGGGTCCGGGTGGGACTGCCAAGTTCGTTGAAACTGTCCGGAGGTTACAGGAGGGACCGCGCAGTTAGTTGACTATGTTGAATAGTCCACACCCGAGTTTCCCGCCACCACCGTCGTGCGCTGCCTCCCAATTTAGTTGACCCGCCGTCGTGCGCTGCCGATGTCGCCGCCGCTACCGCCGCACCACCCCTGCTGCGCCACGAGCACCTGCGCCACCACCACCACCACTACCGCTGGGTTCGGCTTGGCGGGCGAAAAGGCGGGGCGGCCCACGTGGGTCAGAGCTGTCAGCGACGCGTGGGAAAACCGCGGCCCCCGGTCAGTCAAAGTCTGCCGGAGTAACGACACGCGCGGCGCAGTAAATGCCCCGCCAGGGCTACAAAAGGCCCCTCGCCGCTCGCGGCTCTCCCCATTCTCGCCATTCATCTCCTCGCCCTCACCGCACTCACTCTCATCGCCCTCGCCGCACTTCACCTAGACACCCCCGAGACGATGCCTCGCCGACACCGTGCCTGGCGCAACTCGCTGTTGTACTGCCGACCCACGGCCGCGACGCGGGGCCACAGTGACGGCGATAGCGACAACGAGTTCCACTACGAGGAGAACGAGCAGCTGGTGCCAGAGGAGGCGGCGCCCGAGCAGCAGCCGTCGCAGGAGGAGGCGGCGCCCGAGCAGCAGCCGCCGCAGGAGGCGCAGCGCTGGAGGAGGCACAGGAGGAGGCAGCCTGTAACACCTGGGGTGTTACCCTAAGTAGCTTGTTTTTCTTTTGCTTGCATCACATGCATCACATAAGTATTGCATTCTGTTTTCAAAACAACTCAAAATTCAAACCACTTTAAACTTTCACACATGTCCACAATTTCCAATTCAAAAATTGCAAACTAAGCATCTCAAATTGTTTTCAATAGTTTGAAGTTATTTAAATTGCTTACTCACTAAAAATTCCTTTTATCAAACACCCTAATGGCAAATTAAATTTCAAATCATTTTCCTTCTTAATGGGCAAGATCAAATTGTGGGTTTAAAAACAATCAAATTCTTGCAAACAATTAGATAAGGTCTCATCAATTGTTTGGGGTATTGAATAAATTGTTTAAATATCAATATTTATGGAAAACTAATGGAATTTCAAATACCAACTTAAAACTCCAATTAATAATTCAAATTTTTGGAATTAATGTGCACAATTGCTTCTACTCATTATTTTGCAAATTAATAAAATTCAGTTATAAAATTTAAAACCCCAAACCATATTTGAAATCCAACTAACCATTTAAAAAAACAAACTAATATTCCCAATTTTGAAATCAATACTAACCTTACTTTTACTCACTGTTTTGCAATTAATAGAAATTTAATTATAAACTAAACCCACCCCCCCCCCCCCCCAAATTCTATTCCTATTTCATCTTTCACCCTTTACAACAAAAATATTCAAAAGGAAAAAAAATCAAAGAAAAAGGAGAGAGGCAGCCCACCCCATCCCTTTTTCCCCCCAGCCCACTTCCCCTCTTTCTGGCCCATACCCTTTCTGCTTGTCGTCTTCCTCCTCCCGACGTCACCCTCTGTACGAACACCCCACCCACCACACGATCACCTCCCCCTCCTCCGATGCCTGGCCGTACCGAGCTCTCTCCCCATATAACCACCTCCGCTCTGCCTGCCCTAGCCAAACCCTAGAGCCCCTCCTTCTCCCATCGCCGCCGTCCTCTCTCTTCTACCCATCGATCCCCTCTGTTCTGTCCCCCCCCCCAAAATCCACCGAGAACACCTAGCTCCGGCCGATCGCCGTGGGCAGCGGGAGCCACCCGAGGGCGGGAATGGAACCGTGGTGGTCCCATACCCCCCCTCGCTTCCTCGCCGGATGCTAGGCGGCTCCAGGGAGACCGCGGCGTCGAGTTGCCGCCGACGGCGTCTCTGTTGGCCGCCCCGAGCTTCAGCGACCTCTACAGCGCGGGTGAGCGCCCACCCTTCCTTCTTCCCCTCTCCCTCTGCTCCCTGCTTGCGTGCGTGAGTACCGCGCTTGTCCACTGCCTCCTGTTCGCCGGAATCGTCCCCAGTCGAGGTCGCCGTGGTCGTTCTGTCCGCCGTATCGTTGCAGATCGTTCCGTCCGTCAGCTTCCGTTTCGTCAGAATACAAAAAAGGCAGCGATTTTACCTCTTACACTTTCAGTTCTGTATCTGAACCAAACAGCGAACAACACTGCAGTGGTAGCGATCCGTGCGCGCGTGAGGCAGGCCGCGGGTTCGAGTCCCGCCCAGGGCAGTTTGCCCAACCCTTTTTTTCGGAATTCTTCCGCGCGCAGCAGGGCCCACTGGTCATGGACCTGACATGCCACCTCACCGCGCACACGCCCGCGTGGCTGCCACCTGGGCACGGGCCCGCGCCGCAGAGGCCCAGGCTGGGTTGCCCTGGGTGAAGAACGCCCCAGGGGCCCCTCTGCAATTTCTGTTTCTATCTTTTAGGTCCCTGCTATTACATTTTGGCCCCTAAAATGAAAATGTGAATAACTTCCAAATTACAAATCCAATTAAGATAAATAAAATATGTTTGTTAAACCAAATTAAATTATCTATCTATTTAAACCATTTGTAATCTGTTTTGAATAATTCAAATGCATTCAAATTGCAAATTCATACAATTCATTTAAAATTTGGTTGATTCCATAAATAATTCATACTTAATCCAAATAACATAAATAAAATATGTTTTCCAACCAAAATTTCATGCTCTTTCCAAATATAACATTTTTTCTGTTTTGAATAATTTAAATTGCTAAAAACAACTGTTTCTTATTTAATGCAATTTAAATTGCCAAATTCATAACTAATTTAATATTAATTCAAATAACACAAATAAAATATGTTTTCCATGCAAAATTAAACCACCTTTTCAAATATAAAATTTGTTTCATGTTTTGAATAATTAAACTTGGTTGAATGATTTAAACCTTGTTTAAATCATTTAATATTGCTAAATTCATAACTTGATCAAATTAAATTCTTTTTGAACTTATAAAATATGTTTTCCAACCATAAAATTATAAGCTTTTCAATTATGAATCTCACTTAATGTTTTGAACAAATAAAAATTCAAATAAGTTCACACTTGAATTAAATTCAATTAAATCTTGCTTAAACTTGTTTAATTCATAATTAAATCATTGTAATTCCTTTTTCAATAATTGAAACATGTAATCCACCTAAAATTTTGTGTTCTAATCAAATATGAACTTTGTTATCTGTTGGGAACAATTTAACTTAATGAAAACAACAAATGCTTGTGTGACACCTTTAAGTAACCAAAATTCCCAACACTTAATAAGTGAATTTCAAAATGGGTAAACCTTATTTCCAATTGGTTCTATTGTTGTTATTTTGTTGTTTTCCTCATCCATGCATCATGCTAATCCACTTTCACCTATTGGTTAGTTGTAAAACAATTGTTTCACCCATAATTCATGGGCTTTTCATATGCAACTCAAATTGCATATGGGTCCATTTAATTATGTTATGATATCATGTCAATTAGTTTATTTCTATGCATCCATTAAATTGTCATGCATCCATATCTTGATCATGCTGGATCTTTTGCCGTAGTAGTAATTGTTGCATCCGGTGTTTGTTCGAGGTTCGTTGCTTCTTCCCGGATAGGACGTTGAGATGATGTGAGCAACGACAAGTTCTGTGGATGTACCTCGACTTGCTGGATCTCAGGCAAGTATACTCACTTGCTGCCAAAGGGCTGCCCTTCATCACTTGTTACCGATTCTTTCCGTTGTTCTTATTCTAGCCTGTTGATACGATGCTTGTGTCTCGATCCTATTATTGTTTACCTTGCAGCCATGATATAGCCTTTTCCTTCCACTTCCTATTAACTGTTGTTTGTTTACCTTGTTGGCCCTCGTGTCGTAGTTGCATGCTTAGTGTTGTTTGCGCTCAAGTCTTGTTGTTCCTTTCGTATCACCTGTTTAGTTTGATAGTTGGGTTACAATTCAATCAACAACATGTTATTGTTTTGGGTAATAATAATTTGATGATAAGGCACCGGCAGGAGGCCCGGCGTGGTTTTGAAGCCTGCTAGTGTCGACCCTAATTAGGAAAAGGGCCTTGTCTACTGATCCATGATGAGCGCACTAACTGCATGTGGGAAGCGAGTATGGGCGCCCCCCTCAACTTGATTCGATTCACATCTCGTCCAAATCGCCACACTTAGTTCGGGATTTCCATTTGATGCACGCATATGCACGTACGAACCCTTGGCGCCAGGGTGGAACTTTTGTAGTCGGCATTTAGGGAGGCGTGGTCTTCCAGTGCTATGAGGGTCCCCTTTTCTTCGTGGGGCTCGATTAGCCGCGCACGCACAGCACGTGGTGCTTTGGGCTTGATGCGAAGAAGAGTTGGGTTGTGTTGAGTACCTCGCTTGGTGGATTGATCCCCCGTCTGGCGGGTTATTCTTACGTGTACGGCCAAATTGGTGCACCCCTGCAGGGTTAAATCTTCTCGAGAAGCCGTGTTTTCCGCGGTTATGGTTGACTTGGTGAAAGTACTGGCTAACAAGTACTCAGAACAACTTACACCTAACTAATGATACCTGCCTAGTAATAGTCTCATTGACACAATAACTTGATCCATCATTAATCCAACAGTGTGAGTTATCCTTGGGTTGCTTCCTTAGTAGGGGGTAACATTGGATGGGTTTGTTTGGTGAGTAGTTGTAGTTGGTTACGATACGCTATCTTATCCCCCCTCTTTTAGCCGGATGTTGTATCAAGTCTCTGTAGTTGGTTAGTGCAGCCCGCTGCCGCTTATTTGCAATAATCCCTTCCTTTCCGTTGATCCCAAAGTATTTGTATCGTGTGATGACTGGTTACGCCGGTATCTCGTGAGTATGGTTTATCCACTTGCCAGTACTTAACCGTACTGACCCACGAATCTCTTTCGTGGCTGCATATTCAATATTGCAGTCAACAGGTTTGAAGTCTGACGACGTTAGCTTGGGAATCCCTCTGGCTTGGCCTGGGCAGGGATTGGACGCTCTCGGTTATCTTCAGGACTCTTAGTCCAATTTGAACCTTGTCCGTAGCAGGACGTTATGTTATTTCTTCCGCTGTTATTTGGATCTTTGTATTGTATCAGTTGTATCCCTGACTCGTTTGAGTCATCTTGTATATATCTTTTCTGTTGTTGTTGTGGATTATTCGTGAACTGTTGTAATGTTATCAGACGTGGCAACCTGGAATCGGTTATTATGTGAATTTTGGCGGGAATGCTGAAATCTGCATAGTGCCCGATCTCGGGGCGTCACACAGCCTATCTGGCCCGAGCAGCACGCGGCCTTCTACTCGTTCCAAACATGGCGGAACAAGGAGGCGTTCCACCAGGTCCGCGCTTGGCTCGAGGAGGCGGCGGCAGCGGACGAGGCTGCCGATGTTCATGCATCCCTCGAGACCCACCAGAGGGAGGAGGCGGAGCGCTAGGTCTACCGGCAGCTCACCGCAACCGCGGCGTCGGATGAGCAGTAGGCGCTCGTCGCGCTGTACGAGAGCGGACGGTGCAAGGTTGCCCTGCAGAGCGAGAGGCGGAACCGCCGCCATCCCTCCGAGCAGGCGCAGCTGCACCGGCTGCGGATCCAAGGCAGAGCAGAGTGGCGCTGGCTCGCTACGCTGGCGAACCCATCGCCCTTCGCCAAGAACGACCACGAGGCGGGGCCCTCCAACATGCTGGCCTACGTCGACCGCAATAAGGACGACGAGGAAGAGGACGACGTCTAGGAGGAGGGCGACGACCAGACCGGGTGATCGCAGTGAGCCTCGGCCAACCGTAGTTTTTTTTTTAAGTTTTTTCAATGTTTTTAGTTAAATTATGCCGTCTTTTTGTAAAAATATCGTCGGATCTATGAATTTGCGCCTATTTCAACGAGTTCGCCGTTTTTAATTAATTTTGAGTAAATCTGAACAAAATCACGAGCCAGAATGTAGATTAAAAGCGAAAAGAAGGAGTAGTTTGGATGATGTTTGAATAATGTTGTATGATGTTGAACCAAGTCATTCCAAAATTTTAGGCAAATGTGCTTCAAATGAGATCTGAATCTAGGGTAGACACCCCCGTTTGAAATTTCATGAAAGATTCGACTTTGCCAAAATTATCCAAATAAATTTGAGGAGCAACTATATCACATTTAACAACATTGTGCGTTGGATTTATGTCATTTTGATTTTTTTTGAATTATTTATGCTCATTTGAAACCATCGCTCTATTCTCATGAGAAATGTGCTTCAAATAAGGTCTGAAGCTAGGGTAAATACCCCCGTTTGGAATTTCATGAAAAATTCGACCTTGTCAAAATTATCCAATCCAAATCAATTTTAGGAGCAACTATATCACATATAACAACATTGTGTGTTGGATTAATGTCATTTTGATTTTTTTTTGAATTATTTATGCTCATTTGAAACCATCGCTCTATTCTCATGAGAAATGTGCTCCAAATGAGGTCTGAAGCTAGGGTAGACACCCTCGTTTGAAATTTCATGAAAAAATCGACCTTGCCAAAATTATCGAAATAAATTTGAGGAGCAACTATATCACATATAACAACATTGTGCGTTGGATTCATGTCATTTTGAATTTTTTGAATTATTTATGCTTATTTGCAACCATCGCTCTATTCTCGTGGGAAATGTGCTTCAAATGAGGTCCGAAGCTAGGGTAAATACCCCCGTTTATAATTTCATGAAAAATTCGATCTTGCCAAAATTATCCAAATAAATTTGAGGAGCAACTGTATCACATATAACAACGTTGTGCGTTGAATTCATGTCATTTTGATTTTTTTTTGAATTATTTATGCTCATTTGCAAGGGTAAATACCCCCATTTGTGCTTCAACATTTTTTGGCATATTTTCTAAATCAACCAAATTAATTTCCTAGACATCTATTCTACATATATAGTGTAAATCTGAAGTTTCATTATGTTTTGAATAATTCTTCTATTTTATTATTTTTTATTTAAATAACATGGTTTAATAGAAAAATCATATGTAAAACTGATAAAAATCATCGTTGTAGTAAATCTGAAGTTTCATTATGTTTTGAATAATTCTTCTATTTTTTATATTTTTTATTTAAATAACATGGTTTAATACTTAATAGAAAAGAAACATATGTAGAACAGATAGAAACCATCGATCCTTGTGGCCAACGGACCAATCAATCCGAGCGCAGAACGAGCGTCTTGCGGATCGTTGTGGCTGCGAGCGCATCCGTCCGATGCACGATTCCTTCTAGAAGGCGTCGATCCAACATCCCAGGTCGAATTTCTGGGTTTCCTTCTAGAAGCTTTTCGCCTGGTCAAACAGAGGGTTGACGAAGCTTCAAATGAGCATACATAATTCAAAAAAAAATCGAAAAAATATAAAGCCGACGCACATAGTAGTGTTATGTCATATAGTAACGAGAAAAAATATAAACCTGTCTTATAAAGAATGGAACGAAAAAGCCTTGTCTAACATGTGATATCTTAAACAGACTAGTATAGAGTTAAAGAAAAATGAGATGAGTTTCAAACCTTTGGAACTCAAATAAGGTCAAAAACTCACCAAAGCTTTGGTGTGACTAAGAAAGATCCAAAGTTATTTTTTCATTTTGATGTTTTAAACTTGTTTTATTTACGATTTTCGATTAAAACCATTATTATTCAAAAGAAAATAAATAATATGAATATTCATCCAATAAATTTTCAGGCTTCAGAATTACATTATATAGTTCTAATACAAGTCTACGAAAAATATAAATAGGATTTATAAACATTAGAACGAAAGACTTCACTAAAATGTGATTTCTCGAATACAGTAGTAGAGATTTCAAAGAATATGAGGTGGAAACATTGTGAATATTCCGAAGAGGTGGGTTCTACCTTTTTGTTTTGTGTTCCTATGGGCTATCCTAGCACAACCAAGCAAATAGTACCACATTGCTACCCCCTTTCGACGCCGTTACCGCGTGTTTCCGTATAAGCCCGGTATTTCTCCAGCGGGTAGTGTTTCACCGGGAGGGGGCTACGGAGCGTCTAGATCCAAACACAATCTAGGGGGTGCCATACCATGTTAGTATAGGTGTGTTGTGTACTTTGGATGTCAAAGATTGCTCTCCGGGTGTGACGCCCCGAGATCGGGCACTATGCAGATTTCAGCATTCCCGCCAAAATCCACATAATAACCGATTCCAGGTTGCACTTGTGATAACATTACAACAGTTCACGAATAATCCATAACAACAGAATAGATATATACAAGACGACTCAAACGAGTCAAGAATACAACTGATACAATACAAAGATCCAAATAACAGCGAAAGAAATAACATAGTGTCCGACTACGGACAAGATACAAATTGGACTAAGAGTCCTGAAGATAACCGATAGCGTCCAATCCCTGCCCAGGCCAAGCCGGAGGGATTCCCAAGCTAACATCGTCAGACTTCAAACCTGTTGACTGCAATGTGGAATATGCAGCCACGAAAATGAATTCGTGGGTCAGTACTGTTAAGTACTGGCAAGCCATACTCACAAGATACCAGCGTAACCAATCATCACAAGATACAAATACTTTGGGTAGAACGGAAGGAAGGGATTATTGCAAAGAAGCGGCAGCGGGCTGCACTAACTAACTACAGAGACGCGCTACAACATCCGGCTAAAAGAAAGGGATAAGATAGCGCGACAAAACCAACTATAACTACTCACCAAACAATACCCATCCAGTGTTACCCCCTACTAAGGAAGCAACCCAAGGAAACTCACACTGTTGATTAAGGTGACATTCATATTTATGGTGAAGGTAATACTATATTACTAGTCAAGTTATTATCATTAGGTGTAAGTTGTCTGAGTACTTGTTAGCCAGCACTTTCACCAAGTCATCCATAACCGCGGAAAACACGGCTTCTCGAGAAGATTTAACCCTGCAGGGATGCACCAATTTGGCCGTACACGTCAGAGTATCCCGCCAGACGGGGATCAAACCCACCAAGCGAGGCACTCAACACAACCCAACTCTTCTTCGCATCAAGCCCAAAGAACCCCGTGCAGTTGAGCGCACGACTAATCAAGCCCCACGAAGAAAAGGGGACCCTCATAGCACTCTAAGACCGTGTCTCCCTAAATGCCGACTACAAAAGTTACCACCCTGGCACCAAGGGTTCGCACCTGCATATGCATGCGGCAAATGGAAAACCCGAACTAAATGAGGCGATTTGGACGAGATGTCGAATCAAAGTTGCGGGGGGCGCCCATACTCGCTTCCCACATGCGGTTAGCGCGCTCATCATGGATCAGTAGACAAGACTCTTTTCCTAATTAAGTTCGACACTAGCAGGCTCCAAAACCACGCCGGGCCTCCTGCCGGTGCCTTATCATCAAGTCATTATTACCCCAAGCATTAACATGTTGTTGATTAAGTTGAAACCCAACTATCAACTAAACAGGTGATAGGACAAAAGACAACAGGACTCGAGCGCAAACAAACCTAAGCATGCTAGTACGACACGGGCCAACAAACAACAGGGTTATATGTGTGGAGGTAAGGCAATATCGTGGCAGCAGGGTAAACATGTGATGGGATCGGAACACAAGCATCGAAAATACTAGGCTAGCATAAAGACAACGGAAAGAATCGGTAACAAGTGAGGAAAGGCAACATAGGTAGCAAGTGAGTATACTTGCCTGGAATCCAGCAAGTAGAGGTACATCCGAAGAACTTGTCGTTGCTCACATCATCTCAGCGTCGTATCCGCGAAGAAGCAACGAACTAGAACAAATACCGGATGCAACAATTACTACTACGGCAAAAGATCCAGCATGATCCTATTTTATATGCATGACATGGCAAGATGCAACACACGATGCAACATTAAGAAATTTAATCGGAACCGGAGTCCGGACAAATAATTATTGGTTCAAGTTGTTTAGCTAACCATCAAGTTAAATGTTGTTTAGCATGGAAAACAGTAAATAGGTGAGTTAAGCAATATTAAATGGAATAGGACAAAAATTGAATTAAATACCCCAACACATTCCATATTTATTTATTAGGTGAACATGCATAACACTACTAACAAGGTAAGATGCAAGATGCAAACATGAGCATGGATGGCATATTAATATTCCTTGCATTTTTCTGGTTGGAAAACATATTTTATATGTTCAAAAAGAATTTAGTTTGACCAAGTTATTAATTTAGCAATTTTGAATGAATTAAACAAGATTTAAATTATTTAACCAATTTTAATTATTCAAAACAGGAAACAAAGTTTATATTTGGAAAGCTTGTTCAATTTTTCATGGAAACCATATTTTACATTTTAAATTTGGAGTTCATTTGAATTATTTATAAGCATTAGAATTCCAGGGGCTAATCTGTAATTCCAGGGACTTGTGTGAGAGAAAAAGAAATCTAGATCTGGGTTTCAGATCCAGATCCACTCTCTGTACACAGCACAGAGGGGATGACACGCGGGCGCTGACTGGCGCGGGGTAGGGCCACGCTGGCCTCGGGTGTCCATGACGGGTGGGGCCAAGCCCTGCGTATAAATCGCCAAAAAGGTTGGGTTTAATCCCTCCGCGGGGGATCGAACCAGGGACCGAGGGCGTGCGCGCGGGTGGCTTAGCCACTGGGCTGTGTGCGGTTTGTTGATGGGCTACAGGACGCGGACAGGATGAGGTGTACTCGGTGTTAACTGTAACTGAAACAAAGTTCAGTTACTGAACTTCGTTTGACAGGGGCGGGGATCGCCGGGGAGCTCGACGGTGCCGCGCGATGGCTGGCCCAGAGCAAAGAGGAGAGGCACGGGGGAGGTCCCTAGGGACAGAGGCTCACCTTGGCGCGCTCGGCGGGGTGCACGGCTCGCGGAAGGAGTCGGGGAAGGGACGCAGAGATCGACGCCGGCTGGGTTCCGGCCGGCGGCGAAACCTCGACGGCGCGGTCGATGCAGCCGCCCTCCGGCCTCGGTGCCCTCAACAAAGACGAAGAGGACAGTGCCCGGTCTCCATTCCCGCCGAGAGAGGCCCTCGGAGACGATCACCGCGGCGGCGCCACTGCCTCCAATTTCCGGCCACGGTGATGATTGTCTCGGTTAAGAAATTCTTCAGAAAAGAACAGGGAGTGGAGAGGAATCCAGAGATCGGCAGCGGTGGAGGAAGAGGGGAGGAGTGGTTGGCTAGGGTTTGGGAGGAGGAGAGGGGCTATATAAAGGAGAGGGGGAGGGGGATTGCGTGGAGGAGGGGAAGATCAGGAGGAGGGAGCGGGGGCAGGTGGGATGCTTTTCTTCCTCGCTGGAAAGCGACAGGGACAGGGAGGTGCACGCCTCCTGCGTGTGCTCGTGGTACGGAGGGGAGAGGAGGCCCTGGTGGGCTGGGGTTGGGCTAGGTGGAGAGGAGATGGGCTGGGGTTGTAGGTGGGCCAATGGCCTGCCTCCCCACTGGTGTTTTTATCCTTTTTCTTTCTTTTATTTCTTTTTGTAGCAAAGGGATAAGAGAGAAAGAAGGGGTTTTAGGGTTTTATTAACAAGCATTTTAATTGATTCAAATTCAAAACTATTGAAAACAATTTGAGTTGTTTAGTTTGCAACTTTTAATTGGAAACTTTGGACATGTTTGAGAGTTTAAATTGGTTTGAAAACAAGGTGCAATGAAAAATGCATGATGCAATGCAAAAAAAGAAAAACAACCAAATCTAGTTGGGGGAAATCCCACGGGTGTTACAGACGACACCACTAACAAGGGATTGCGCCCTCGCAATCCGCCAACGCCAAGAGAGAGGAAGAAGCCGGACTATCGAGTCTTCGGTCACCTTGTTGATCTCCTCGACACCACTAACGAAACTTCTCGATACCACTAACAAGAGATTCTTGCTCACGTTGATGACGATGTTATTCCGTTGAGAGATCTTCCGAAGATCGATCCTATTAGGTTTAAAGGCTAAGAGAACGTCCAACCCACGTAGGATCCTAACACTTTGAAAGATTGAGAAGAGAGGAGACTCCAAAACAAATAAGATGAGAGGAGAAATAGAATAGAGATAAGGAGAAAACAAGAATCCTATTGAGATGTTTCCAAAATAGTTTAGCAGAAATAGTTTTTGACACTCTAGAAACACAACCGTTAGTGAGGTTATCCTACAGGCTTTGCGGACCCGTTGCTTCGATAACCATTCGTATCGATACAATATTGGGAATCGGAACCATGCTCTGATACCATTTGTGACGCCCCGAGATCGGGCACTATGCAGATTTCAGCATTCCCGCCAAAATCCACATAATAACCAATTCAAGGTTGCCACTTGTGATAACATTACAACAGTTCACGAATAATCCACAACAACAGAATAGATATATACAAGACGACTCAAACGAGTCAAGAATACAACTGATACAATACAAAGATCCAAATAACAGCGGAAGAAACAACATAGTGTCCGACTACGGACAAGATACAAATTGGACTAAGAGTCCTGAAGATAACCGATAGCGTCCAATCCCTGCCCAGGCCAAGCCGGAGGGATTCCCAAGCTAACATCGTCAGACTTCAAACCTGTTGACTCCAATGTGGAATATGCAGCCACGAAAATGAATTCGTGGGTCAGTACTGTTAAGTACTGGCAAGCCATACTCACAAGATACCAGCGTAACCAATCATCACAAGATACAAATACTTTGGGTAGAACGGAAGGAAGGGATTATTGCAAAGAAGCATCAGCGGGCTGCACTAACTAACTACAGAGACGCGCTACAACATCCGGCTAAAAGAAAGGGATAAGATAGCGCGACAAAACCAACTATAACTACTCACCAAACAATACCCATCCAGTGTTACCCCCTACTAAGGAAGCAACCCAAGGAAACTCACACCGTTGATTAAGGTGACATTCATTTTTATGGTGAAGGTAATACTATATTACTAGTCAAGTTATTATCATTAGGTGTAAGTTCTCTGAGTACTTGTTAGCCAGCACTTTCACCAAGTCATCCATAACCGCGGACAACACGGCTTCTCGAGAAGATTTAACCCTGCAGGGATGCACCAATTTGGCCGTACACGTAAGAGTATCCCGCCAGACGGGGATCAAACCCACCAAGCGAGGCACTCAACACAACCCAACTCTTCTTCGCATCAACCCAAAGAACCCCGTGCAGTTGAGCGCACGACTAATCAAGCCCCACGAAGAAAAGGAGACCCTCATAGCACTCTAAGACCGTGTCTCCCTAAATGCCGACTACAAAAGTTACCACCCTGGCACCAAGGGTTCGCACCTGCATATGCATGCGGCAAATGGAAAACCCGAACTAAATGAGGCGATTTGGACGAGATGTCGAATCAAAGTTGCGGGGGGCGCCCATACTCGCTTCCCACATGCGGTTAGCGCGCTCATCATGGATCAGTAGACAAGACTCTTTTCCTAATTAAGTTCGACACTAACAGGCTCCAAAACCACGCCGGGCCTCCTGCCGGTGCCTTATCATCAAGTTATTATTACCCCAAGCATTAACATGTTGTTGATTAAGTTGAAACCCAACTATCAACTAAACAGGTGATAGGACAAAAGACAACAGGACTCGAGCGCAAACAAACCTAAGCATGCTAGTACGACACGGGCCAACAAACAACAGGGTTATAGGTGTGGAGGTAAGGCAATATCGTGGCAGCAGGGTAAACATGTGATGGGATCGGAACACAAGCATTGAAAATACTAGGCTAGCATAAAGACAACGGAAAGAATCGGTAACAAGTGAGGAAAGGCAACATAGGTAGCAAGTGAGTATACTTGCCTGGAATCCAGCAAGTAGAGGTACATCCGAAGAACTTGTCGTTGCTCACATCATCTCACCGTCCTATCCGCGAAGAAGCAACGAACTAGAACAAATACCGGATGCAACAATTACTACTACGGCAAAAGATCCAGCATGATCCTATTTTATATGCATGACATGGCAAGATGCAACACACGATGCAACATTAAGCAATTTAATCGGAACCGGAGTCCGGACAAATAATTATTGGTTCAAGTTGTTTAGCTAACCATCAAGTTAAATGTTGTTTAGCATGGAAAACAGTAAATAGGTGAGTTAAGCAATATTAAATGGAATAGGGCAACAATTGAATTAAATACCCCAACACATTCCATATTTATTTATTAGGTGAACATGCATAACAGTACTAACAAGGTAAGATGCAAGATGCAAACATGAGCATGGATGGCATATTAATATTCCTTGCATTTTTCTGGTTGGAAAACATATTTTATATGTTCAAAAAGAATTTAGTTTGACCAAGTTATTAATTTAGCAATTTTGAATGAATTAAAAAAGATTTAAATTATTTAACCAATTTTAATTATTCAAAACAGGAAACAAAGTTTATATTTGGAAAGCTTGTTCAATTTTGCATGGAAACCATATTTTACATTTTAAATTTGGAGTTCATTTGAATTATTTATAAGCATTAGAATTCCAGGGGCTAATCTGTAATTCCATGGACTTGTGTGAGAGAAAAAGAAATCTAGATCTGGGTTTCAGATCCAGATCCACTCTCTGTACACAGCACAGAGGGGATGACACGCGGGACCGAGGGCCACGCGGGCGCTGACTGGCGCGGGGTAGGGCCACGCTGGCCTCGGGTGTCCATGACGGGTGGGGCCAAGCCCTGCGCATAAATCGCCAAAAAGGTTGGGTTTAATCCCTCCGCGGGGGATCGAACCAGGGACCGAGGGCGTGCGCGCGGGTGGCTTAGCCACTGGGCTGTGTGCGGTTTGTTGATGGGCTACGGGACGCGGAAAGGATGAGGTGTACTCGGTGTTAACTGTAACTGAAACAAAGTTCAGTTACTGAACTTCGTTTGACAGGGGCGGGGATCGCCGGGGAGCTCGACGGTGCCGCGCGATGGCTGGCCCAGAGCAAAGAGGAGAGGCACGGGGGAGGTCCCTAGGGACAGAGGCTCCCCTTGCGCGCTCGGCGGGGTGCACGGCTCGCGGAAGGAGTCGGGGAAGGGACGCAGAGATTGACGCCGGCTGGGTTCCGGCCGGCGGCAAAACCTCGACGGCATGGTCGATGCAGCCGCCCTCTGGCCTCGGTGCCCTCAACAAAGACGAAGAGGGCAGTGCCCGGTTTCCATTCCCGCCGAGAGAGGCCCTCGGAGATGATCACCGCGGCGGCGCCACTGCCTCCAATTTCCGGCCACGGTGATGATTGTCTCGGTTCAGAAATTCTTCAGAAAAGAACAGGGAGTGGAGAGGAACAAGAGATCGGCAGCGGTGGAGGAAGAGGGGAGGAGTGGTTGGCTAGGGTTTGGGAGGAGGAGAGGGGCTATATAAAGTAGAGGGGGAGGGGGATTGCGTGGAGGAGGGGAAGATCAGGAGGAGGGAGCGGGGGCAGGTGGGATGCTTTTCTTCCTTGCTGGAAAGCGACAGGGACAGGGAGGTGCACGCCTCCTGCGTGTGCTCGTGGTACGGAGGGGAGAGGAGGCCCTGGTGGGCTGGGGTTGGGCTAGGTGGAGAGGAGATGGGCTGGGGTTGTAGGTGGGCCAATGGCCTGCCTCCCCACTGGTGTTTTTATACTTTTTCTTTCTTTTATTTTTTTTTGTAGCAAAGGGATAATAGAGAAAGAAAGGGTTTTAGGGTTTTATTAACAAGCATTTTAATTGATTCAAATTCAAAACTATTGAAAACAATTTGAGTTGTTTAGTTTGCAACTTTTAATTGGAAACTTTGGACATGTTTGAGAGTTTAAATTGGTTTGAAAACAAGGTGCAATGCAAAATGCATGATGCAATGCAAAAAAAGAAAAACAACCAAATCTAGTTGGGGGAAATCCCCCGGGTGTTACACCGGGGTGTGACCCGGTTCACCGGCATCCACTTCTCTCTCGTGAGCGCTTATAGGGTGAAACTCCTGTATCGGACCAAACATCGTTAATCTTCTGAAGAGGTGGGTTCTACCTATTTGTTTTGTGTTCCTATGGGCTATTCTAGCACAACCAAGCAAATAGTTCCACATTTCTACCCCCTTTCGACGCAGTTACCGCGTGTTTCCGTATAAGTCAGGTATTTCTCCAGCGGGGCTAGGGTTTCACCGCGAGGGGGGCTACGGAGCGTCTGGATCCAACAAAAGCTAGGGGGTGATGTACCATGTTAGTATAGGCGTGTTGTGTGCTTTTGATGTCAAATATTTCTCTCCGGGGTGTGACCCGATTCACCGGTATCCACTTCTCTCTCGTGAGCGCTTATAGGGCGAAACTTCTGTATCGGACCAAACATCGTGAATCTTCCGAAGAGGTGGGTTCTACCTTTTTGTTTTGTGTTCCTATGGGCTATCCTAGCACAACCAAGCAAATAGTTCCACATTGCTACCCCCTTTGGACGCCGTTACCACGTGTTTCCGTATAAGTCCGATATTTCTCCAGCGGGTCTAGGGTTTCACCGGGAGGCGGGCTACGGAGTGTCTGGATCCCAACACAAGCTAGGGGGTTCCATACCATGTTATTATAGGTGTGTTGTGTTCTTTGGATGTCAAATATTTCTCTCCGGGGTGTGACCCGCTTCACCGGCATCCACTTCTCTCTCGTGAGCGCTTATAGGGTGAAGCTCCTGTATCGGACCAAACATCGTGAATCTTCCGAAGAGGTGGGCTCTACCTTTTTGTTTTGTGTTCCTGTGGGCTATCCTAGCACAACCAAGCCAATAGTTCCACATTGCTACCCCCTTTCGATGTCGTTACCACGTGTTTCCGTATAAGTCCGGTATTTCTCCTGCGGGGCTAGGGTTTCACCGGGAGGGGGCCTACGGAGCGTCTGGATCCCGACACATTCTAGGGGGTCACCGCACTGTACCAATTATCTCTAAAAATGTCTAGAAATGACATGGCCGAGTAGTGCAGACAGCACCCGTCTACACTTGTACATGCCCTAAAAACAGAGGGAACCAGATCCTCTTACTTTGCCCACCTTATTATCTCTGACTTTCTCCCATGACACGTGGGTACGGTGTGTGATGGGCTCCATTTGTCAGTGACAGGATCGCGTTCCCGCACAGAGAAGCGCTCGTCTCAGCGTCTGCAGGCCGTTGCCCCCGTAGTTTGCATGCATGGACTCGATCTGCATCGTTCCTTACGATCAAACGATCGAAAATGAAACGGTGCATGGACTGGGTGTTTTATCTCAATGTAACTGCATGCAACAACGGACACTGTCTAGTGGGACCCGTTCACCAGCCCGGTGCATGCACGCCTCGTTTTTTCAGAGTAAACAACGTGGCAGAAGAAGAAAAGAGTAAACGTCGCGTCGCATTTGCAGCAGCCCTGCACGCCTCGTTTCAGAAACACGAGTCGCGTCGCATTTGCAGCAGCCATGCACGCCTCATTTCAGAAACACGAGTCGCGTCGCATTTTGCAGCGACGCAGCCTACCATGCCTCATTTTCAGAAGATACGCATCAATGCATATGCAGCGAGGCAGGATTTGGCGTGAGACTTTGGACTTTCTTCTCTTCACCTCTTTAATACACGCATGCAACGTCGAATCACTTTGGCTGCCTAATGCACACGCGCTCGTACTCCGTATCACTAGCCGTCCTACGCCTGTTCTACACCGCTTTGACCATGCATCGACTCTTCTACACTGCATCCAACGTTTTCACACTGTTTGCTTCATCTACCCCAATTAATTCACGTCTAATCGTGTCTTTAAATAGACCGTTTCACTCGTCCTTCATCTTCTCAGCCCTCTCCAGCCCTTTGCCCTTTTCTCCCTTCAAGCCCCGAACAATGTCTTCCTACTCTCTCCCTTCAAGCCTGGAGTCGGTCTCCGACGAGGACAACCACCCGAAGGCTCGGCCTTGGTACGAGGCCGAGTGGCCGCCGGAGGATTCGGACGTCCTGCCCATCGAGTTTCCCGGCGACTCTCCCAAACGGGAGCGATCGCCGACGCCTCCCTTCGTCCACCGCCCCGACAACGTCCCTTCGTCCAAAACTTTGGACATCTCCCCCAAGACGAACCACCGCCTCAAGAGACTGGAGCGGCTGGAGAAGAAGGAGTTGAAGGCGGAGGAGAAGAAGGAGGCGAAGGCTTTCCGGACCAGCATCAAGCGGTCCATTGAGAGGCAGGAGGAGAGGATGCGTGCGGAGAACCGCCGCGCCCGGATCAAGCAGGAGATGGAGATCCGGGCGGCGGAGTGGAGGAAGTAGGGCGGCGCCGGAGGGCGGAAAGGGCTCTCGCATGCAGAGCGGGAGCAGTTAAGGCTAGACCTTTTAAAAAAAATTAAATGAATGTCCCTCGGGCCCCACTGAATATATGTAAAGTGGGGCCAGTTATCCTTTCTAATTATGTTTAATTATATATAAAGTTATGTTTACTTATATTTATCCAAATGTACCCAATGTTTAGAATTTTTATCCTTTCTAATTATCGCTTTAAAATCTGCACATTGTAAATAAAACTTATATATAAGAGATGTGATGCATTATGTTTTCTAAGATAATATACAAATTTTAGTTGATCATAGTATATATTTTATATTATTAATACGAATAATTTGATGGTTTAATAAATGGATAATGTGTAGTCTGCATGCACTTATTAATAAATCATTAGATTTAATAAATGGATAATGTGTAGTCCAAATGTACCCATTGATTTGCTAGAAGAATGGATGATGTGGATAGTTTGCATGCTGAGATAGAAAAATCATTAATGCATGTTAATTAGTGGGGTTTTGCTTTATAAGAAGTACAGATTTGTCCGAATGTTTAAATAATATTTGTCCAAATATTTAAATTATATTTGTCCAAATGTTTAAATTATTTTTGTCGAAATTTTTAAATTATATTTGTCAAAATGTTTAAATTATATTTGTCCAATGTTTAAATTATTTTGTCCACTGTTTGTCCCGTGTTAGTATACATTGGGCCTCATTTAACACTGGGCCGCAAGCAACGGTCAACATCTATGGCCCACATGCAGCGCCAGCCGTCAACAGTTGGGGCACACAAACCGCGCCAACGCTCAACAGCTGGGGCCCACAGGCCGCACCAACGGTTCTATGATGGGTCCCACAAGTCAGCATCCTAACGGGGGTAGAAAATAACGGTGTGAGCAGCGAAAGAAGTCCTTACGCACAGACTAGGGGCAAAACTGAGGCCGATTTGGCGCTAAGGGTAAAACTGAGGTCGTGGTGCCAACTGAGGGCACCATGTTAAATAACTCAATTATAAATTAGTAATAATCCAGTAATGACCATTGTGCCCTTATCTACGAAGGGGTATCTAACGATTTGGGCCGTTGTTGTGTTTAAGTTTACGGTTTTGCTAAATCTCGGTTGATTTTCTTAAGTCTCGGTCAATTTTGAAAAAAGTGCAACCGTAGTTCAAAAAAATATGCAATTGCACTTTTCTAGACAGAAAAGTGCAACGGGTTCAGTTGCATTTTTCTACTCAGAAAAGTGTAATTGCAGTTTTCTTCAAACTATAGTTGCACTTTTCTAAATTACTGAGACTTAAGAAAAAATCAGTTGACTGAGACATAGGCATTCCCTTAAGTTTATGAGAGGAACCAATTGTCAAGCCAAAAGGAGGTCGAGGTTCCGTTTCCTACGGTGACTAAGGTAACTGAGCGAAATTGGGGAGACAGAAAATGAGGTCTTTCCATACAACAGAGTCGTGGCGATAAGAGTCCCCGAGGTCCCTGGATTAAGGCCAGTTGTAGTTAGAGCGAAACCACTAAACCCAAGGCAGCTCAGAGTAAGAGTGAATTTTAGACAAGAATTTCATGAGAAGAGCAACATTGTGTGAGTGCGGCATCGAAAGCCTAAACACCCTTTTGAGATCGGAGGGCAAACTTCATCCCAAGCTACTTTGCACTGGCCCCCGTTGACATGATCGTCACCGGCCCAAAAGAACGGGGTTGGCACCATCGCCAACCATCATCGTATAGAAGGGTCTACTATCGTGGCATGCATGGGGAGGCAACAACGAAAATTGCGGTTTTGGCGACAGGTTTAAGGACTAGGATCCTGGTGGGGTGGCAGAGTTTTTTTTCCTTTAATTTAGGATCGTTTCTGGAGTCCGTGGGCTCAGTTAATCTTCACTCATCTGATGACAATGTCTTGTTTATAACCTGATTTAATTTTCATTAGAAAATCCACCCGTGAATCAAGCGAGGGCTAGCTAGAGTTTTCCGATTCAATGCTAAACAGCCTATGACAACAAAATTAAGCCTAATTTTAGCACAACACGTTGAATTGGCGACAAAATAATATGGACGTTCCTAATGCTGATCCCAAGAATTAATGAAGAATCTCCAAAACTTTCAGACACGGGGTTCGCAGAGCAGCCGGCGGCCGACGTCGAAGGACACGAAGGCGTCGATGCAGGCGTAGCGGACCTGCTCGCCTGACAGGCGACCCGCGGCCCACTTGCTCATGGTCACCTTCTTCTCCTTCTTCACGATCGTGCCCATCACCTCGCGCGCCAGCGTCGCGAGCCCCGACTGTTGGAGATCCGGCCGGCCGAGCACGGCCGCGGCGAGCGGGGGCAGGTCCATGGTGTGGGCCACCTTCAGGTCGCAGTCCTCCGAGAGCCGCTTGACGTCGCCGCCGACGGCGACGGCGACGAAGCAGTGGGCGGGGTCGGCGAGGAAGTCCGCCAGCTCGACCGGGATGTAGTCGGCGTAGTAGATGTGGTAGACGAGGCAGAGGTCGGCGACGCAGAGCTGGAGGACGGCGATCTGGTGCCGCGGCTTCCCGTTCTTGTTGCAGTAGTACTGGTGCCACTCAGTGTCGAGGCCGACGACGAGGCAATGCTGGCGGCGCCCCTGCTCCTCCGGGCGTCCCTGCAGCTGTTTGTCGTTCTTCCTCTTCCTGTTGTACTCGCTGACCTCCTCACGGAAGCGCGCCTGGACCTCCCCTATGAAGCGCACGACGTCGTAGGCGGAGGACGTGACGGTGGTCCGGATCAGGGTCCCGTCGTCCATGGCGACGACGACGTCCGCGCCCGCCTTCGAGAAGCGATGTCGCCGACGAGGTGCGTGGTACGTGATCGCCATGTATTTTGGAAGGTCAAGGCGTGGATCACGGCGACTTCGATCGGCTGGTATTTGGTCGCTCGGTTTCGTGGCCGGGCCGGCAGAAGATCGATTGAGGCGTACGTAAGGTACGAGTTTCCAACTTCCTCCGTCAACTTCGTCGATCGGGTCGGGTTGCACATACTTCCTCAGTATATAGAGAGCCTTTACGCCGCACTGCACGTATAGTCGTATACGGACTCCGAGTAGGTTTCAGGCTTTGGGCTAGCTAGGGGCCGACTCGACGTAGTACTTCCTTGAGAGCACTAGCTAGTTAGAATTTTGATTCCTTATTTGACATCGTGAATTTTTTTCTTCCGTATGTGACACATCTTTCAAAATGTATTCCTTATATGAAACTCTAGTTTATTTTGAACACTAAACGGTGCTAAATAGGGACAGAAAAGACATTTTTACCCCTAGCATGTTAAGTGGCCAAAATTTTCTCCTAGACAAAAGCAGAAGTGTTTTGGCATATCTGGTCATGGTTAAAGCTATGCAAATGAGACACGTATATTTCTTCATGGCGTTCGACCAGATTTTGTACACGCTTATTAAAATTAAGTTACGGAGCATGCATATTCTGGCTATCACAATTAATTGACTCCAAATCTGTTTACATGCAACTAGGTGAACCTGGCACACGTGCATTGATCGCTTATCCGTGCATCTCTTACCTTACTTTCATATTTATAAAAACATTGCATGCAGCAAACAGTACAACTTCAACTCTTCAGCATCGATTGCATCCATGCATGGCCGACCTGATAAAGTATTCCACATCAAATTCAGCGGTCAACAAACATTCAACCAAATGCATCCACATGATTCACCCGTCCATGTATGAGTAATCCCCGCCGTAGCAGATGATAGAGATTGGATGAGATCGATCATGTGATAATGCCAGATTGTTTGGGCATAGTGACTATCATCCGTTGTCAGTCCTATATATCGTTGTTGCAACTTGTTATGCTTAATGCTTATTTCTGTTGGCGAAGCTGTATGCCGCAGCATGTCTCTGTTTTTTTCTTCTTTGGCGAAGCTGTATGCCCAGCAGTTGTATAACGTTTGTGAACTCGTCGAGCTTTGTTAATTCAAAGTTGGGCATTGTGCCTTTTATCTAAAAACTAGGTCCCGAGTATCATGATTGACGAATGGATGAACCCTGGACCTATCGGGTAAGGATATCCGGTCCAAGGCGCAAGATCTAAGCCCAAGAGGAGATGCCGTATACTATTCTAGAATGCCCAGTTAAAGCCCACCCGCAAGACCTTGCGGGTCAAGTTAAGAAACTTGTAACTGACTTTAGGTTAGGGTCTGAGTCCTCCTCGGGTACGGTTTGGGACCTGGCCACCTATACAAGGCCAGGAGAACCACAAAGAGGGGACAAGCAATACCGCACCACCAAAGCCTTGAGATCGAGATCATACTCTCGACTTGAGCAACCCCCATTGTAACCGATCTACTCGTGAATACATATCGACAGAAGCATGAGTAAGGATTTTACCTCTACGAGGGCCCCGAACCTGGGTAAATCGTGCTCCCTGTTTAGCCGACGATTGTCACCAGCGCCCACAGGTTCTCCTAATCAAAACCCTATGGGTTCACCCGAGGGACTTGTCGAGATGTAGATTCGACAATTGGCGTCGTCTGTGGGAACGGCGGGCATTGGATCTCCGGCATATTCGGTCTCATCGACGACCAACTCACGTTGGAACCCCGCGACTTCGACTCCGACCAATCCGATCCGAATCAGATCAGTCATCGTCACCCCTCACTCGCCGGAATCACGCCCGGTATTTAGCGACCTGGAGAAGAGTATCACCTTGACGTTCGGAAGCTTCCAGTTCTATACCAACAAGGAAGGAATTCTTCACTTCCCCGAGCAAACCAATCCCGAAGGATCGGGATCTGGGTCGATCTCTAGCACAAGAGCCGTCGATTCACGACCCTATCACGCTGATCGCAACTTGGCGAAAAGCGGCGAATCTATCCGTCTCAACACCAGCAACTTCCACACCCTCTCCACAGAGGAACCTTCTCGGATCAGGAAAAACTTCCAAGCTACGTCTAGGACCCGCGAGCCGTATCTGCATCAGGTCTGCATGGCAGGATCAGGGGATCCACCCGAAGAAACTGATCACGGCGCAGGGGAACACGCTAACATCGGCGTCTCGCGAGCCGCTTGGCTTCGAGCAAAGGAGGCCATCCGCACGAGCAAACCACCCGAAGTCGGAGCTCCTCACGAGGATATGACCGCCTACCACTATCATCTAGTGAGAGCGGCTACTGGAATCAAAGAACCTCGCATAGATCTAGCCGAGCGGAGGAAATTAGCGGATGAGTCAAGCCAGCACCGAGGCACGCTATCCAAAACACCTTCTGTCGGGAATCGTCCCGCAAGAAAAGGATACGTCTCAAGAACCGCAACCATGGATGGAGAGTCCCTGACCGGAATCAGTAAATCACTCGAACCTTCCCTTATGCGCGTCGACAAGAATGGAAACGTCCATTCGCAAACTCCCGCCGCCGCGGTACTAGCTGCGGCCACCTACATGCAGATAAATCAACCAGGGGAAAACGACCCCCGTGCAGAGCAATATAAGCAAGTTCAGAAAGGATTGGGCATGGAAGCCGTAAAACTCGCCTCCTACGATCGCAAGAAAACAGCTGCACAGAAAGAAAAGGAAGCATCCCGCGGGCATAGGAGCACTTCGCCCAGGAGGGAAAAATCACCTCGCCGCGCCCGAGGAAAATAAGCCCGACGATGTGGTGATAGCCCGAGTAGCAGCGAGGGTAGCCCGAGGGATCGAGATCGCGGCTCGCGACATCACAGCAGCCGCTCATGAAATCGCAGCAAGGAGCCAAGAAAGGAAACTGATCGTGATCAACCAGGATACAACGCGCGATCAGACATCGCGCAAAATAAGGTGGACAAAGCCAGAGAAGCGAGGAACCGCGCACGCTCCCCATCCACCTCTTGTGATGATGAGACCTGCGGCGCACTATGCTTCGGTCGCAGCATCCGCGAGGCGTCTCTACCCAAAATATTCAAGCTTAGTACAGAAGTAACAAAATACGACGGTTCACTCGAACCTTCGTCATGTCTATCGGATTACCTCACGGCAGTAAAATGCCAACGTGGGAACAAGAACACGGCTATGCAGTACCTCAACCTACACCCTGTAGGAGCAGCACGCAGCTGGCTTGAGGCGAGACCAGAGGCTTGCTACGGGTCATGGGACGACCTACACTTCGACTTCTGCAAAAACTTCCAAGCAACATACAAAAGACCAGCGACCATCGAGGAACTGCGAGCCTGCAAGCAAAAGAGTGGCGAGTCTACTTGCGAATATATCCAGCGATGGACAACACTTAGGAACATAGCAGGAAACATATCAGAGGAAGTAGCAGTCGAAGCTTTCGCGAAGGGCACTCGACGAACTGCTTTCAGAGAAGAACTGGGACGAGCTGCGCCCAGAACTATTGGAGAGCTAATGGTCATAGGCGATAGATGGGCCAACGGAGAAGACTCGGTGCGCAATGAGAGGACATCCTCGCCAGCACCCGAAGATGACCGCCATGGTCGAAAGAAGAGGAGGAAATATTACGATCATGATGATCGAGAAGAACTAGTGGCGGCAGAATTCATGCGAAATCGCGATAGTGGACGCCGTGGAAATCACGAATGGAAGCCGAAGACAGAGGATAAAACTACCGAGGAGGACCTCGATGGATACTGCACGTTACATCTATTTACAGATAAGCGCACAGGAAAAACTAAGGCAACACACCTTCTCAAGGATTACCGAAAGTTCATTGAAATACACGAGGCCTTCCCGAAGAAAAACAGAACATCAGTTGGTCAAGGATACCCGCAACTCCCAGGAGGAGGACACCAGGGATTTCAACCACCACAACCCCTGCATCCACCAGGAAACCAAAACATGGTGCTAGCCGCACTAGCTGCGCCGCCCACCGCAAACCCGGGAGGCAACGCATACCTGAACCCCGCAGGAATTTTGGGAATGATACAAAAGGTCTGTCCATCTCGAAGGGTCTAGAAGACAAACACACGTCAAATATGCATGGCTGTGCAGGCCCCACCGACAAAGCCTGAGTACCTGAAGATGGCAGATCAACCAATAACTTTCTCCAAGGAAGACCACCCCCATGGGTCTATCCACCAGGGCACGCTGCGCTGGTAATCCAAGCGCAAATCGGCAACTACGAGCTGGCTCGCGTATTCATGGACGGAGGCAGCGGAATCAACATCATCTACGTGGACACACTCCGTCGGATGAACAGGAACTTGGATGGACTCGCAGAATCAGAAACATCCTTCCACGGGATAGTTCCAGGAAAGGCGATCCGCCCACTCGGAACAATCAACTTGGAGGTGGTGCTAGGCAACCGAAGCAATTACATGGGAGAATTTCTCGACTTCGAAGTAGTCGATTGGCCTTCACAGTACCACGCCATTCTTGGTCGAACATCGTTCGCAAGATTCATGGCAGTACCACATTATGCCTATTAGAAGCTCAAGCTACCCGGGGAATATGGCACAATCACCATCGACGACGATTTCCAAAAATCCAACAAGTGCGCATCGAGTTCAATGAAATTGCCAAATCTTTCGGGATGCAGGAGGAACTGGAGGATATAGCAAAAACCACATACCACTCCGTGATTCCCCTCACGAACAAGAACGCCCCAAAGCTCGAGTTCAGCGCGAACAGTGATACCCGCAAGCATCAAGTGCACCCGACAGAATCTGCGAAGACGACGATGGTGTCCACCACCCTCTCGCCAGCATAGGAAGGCGCGCTCGTCGAACTCCTCCGTGAGTACTGGGAAATTTTCTCCTGGCAACCATGAGATATGCCAGGGATACCCAGGGAGTTCGCCGAGCACTCACTCGAAGTCTTCAAAGACGCCAAGCCTATCAAGCAGACCACCCGACGGTTCTCAGAGCCCAAGCAAAAAAGCGCTCGGAGAAGAAGTAAACAGACTACTCGCAGATAATTCATCAGAGAGATAAAAATATCTACTTGGTTAGCAAACCCAGTGCTGGTCCCAAAGAAGAATACTGACATCCTTCACGTGTGCATCGACTACACGTCGCTGAACAAACATTGCCCCAAGGATAACTTTCCCCTCCCGCGAATCGACCAGATTGTGGACTCCACTGCAGGCTGCCAACGCCTCTCCTTCCTAGATGCCTACTCGGGATATAACCAGATCAGAATGAGGAAGGAAGACGAGGAAAAGACATCATTCATCACACCTTACGGTGTATACTGCTACACGACAATGCCCTTTGGGCTCAAAAACGCAGGCGCTACATATCAGCGCTCCATGCAAAAATGTCTTGCCAAGCTCATTGGCAAGAACGTACAAGTGTACGTTGACGACATCGTCATCAAAACTCGAGTAGAGGACACGCTCCTCGGGGATATCAAAGAAACATTTGATGCTCTGAACGCATACGGGATCAAGCTCAACCCGACAAAATGCATCTTGGGCGTCCCTGCAGGACAACTTCTCGGGTACTTGGTGTCCGCTAGAGGAATTGAAGCCAACCCAGAGAAGATACAAGCAATCTTGACAATGAAGGAGCCAACCAATCTTCGCGGCGTGCAACAGCTCGCAGTGCGATTAGCCTCCTTGAGCAGATTCATTGCACGACTGGGCGAGCAAGCATTACCCTTCTACAAGCTGTTGAAAAAGACAGACAAGTTCGAGTGGACACCCGAAGGAAAACAAGCATTCACAGAGCTAAAGCGAGCACGACAGAGTAGGCGTGTCCTGGCAACGCCACAAGAAAGGGAGCCATTGTACATATACCTAGCCGCAACAAATCAAGTCATCAGCACGACTATAGTGGTCGAGCGATCCGAGGACGACAAGGCGTATGGAGTTCAACGGTCAATCTACTACATCAGCGAGGTGCTTTCGACGTGCAAACAGCGATACCCCCACTACCAGAAGCTCGCATACGGGGTCATCCTCACAGCCCGAAAGCTAAAGCATTACTTCCAAGAACATACCGTCACGGTGCTAAACGACGCATCACTCGGTACCATCACGAACAATCCCATGGCATCCGGAAGAATTGCAAAATGGAGCATCGAGCTAGGCGCCTGGGATATCATATACGCAGGACGCAATTACGTGAAGTCACAGGTACTCGTAGAATTCCTAAACGAGTGGACAGAATTACAAACACCAGGTCCACCAGAATACACGAGTAACTGGATCATGTACTTCGACGGATCCAAAAGGAGCGAAGGAGCTGGAGCTGGAATCGTCCTCATATCCCCCAGGGGAGACAAGTTGCAGTACGTCCTAAAACTGGATTTCCCACCCGACGATCCATCATCTAACAACGACGCAGAATACGAAGCCCTGCTACATGGCATGAAGATGACGATTGCGTGCGGAGCCACTGGATTGAGTACTTATGGAGATTCAAACCTCATCGTACAACAGAGTATGAAAGAATGCGACGCTATCGCAGAAAACATGATCTCCTATCGGGACATGTACAATCTACTCGAAGAAAGCTTCAAAGGGTGTGAGCTGAAACACATCGCAAGGTCCAGCAACGAAGAAGCAGATAGGTTGGCCAACATGGGGTCCACAAACACACTCATACCGTCTGGAATATATTTCGAGACAATGATCAAACGTTCAGTAAAAGTCAAAAAGACTGCGGGAGCACCCGCAGCATCTGAGACAGAGGTTAGCCCGCAAATTGCTATAATTGTCGTGGTGGTATCACGGCAGACGCCATGGGATGGCTTAAGTGTTGGGGCCGATGGACGCTAGAGGTATCCGGGGAGGGATCACACGGCGAGTAGCCGCATGTAGGATGTCTCAAGCACTGCGAACAACAAATCTTACCCAGGTTCAGGGCCCTCGTGTGGAGGTAACACCCCTACTCTTTCCTTGCCTCTGTATATGTGTGTAACTGAGTAGCCACAGTACAATGTATGTCTCTAGCCGAGTAGCCACTCTGCTGCTCTCTAGCTCTTATGTTAGCTCTAGCAATAAATGCGAAGTGTGGCAACGGCCCTCGCGCAGGAGGGGGCAAGGCACCTTATATACTGGTGCCTTGCCGAGTAAATAAAAACTAAAAGGTACGGTGATGTGACTTGACAACTGTGACGACAACACGCCTCCGAGATCCCGCGCGGAGAAGCGCCGCGCCGTACGCCTGACAGCCCTTGTCCACCTCGTCAGTGAGATAGGGTAGGCCCCTAGACCTGTCATGTCCCCTCTGTCAGTGACAGGCGCCTACCGCACTGTAGCCACGCCGTAGCGCGGATAATCACACGCTCCGTAAGTTGAACCGCACGCCGGTACGGACGCAGGATACGCGGGATCCCTTGTCAGAACGACTCCATTGACTTCTGGCCCAAGTAGGATTGCCCTCCGTCTACTCAGACCAACTTCTCTACTCGGACAAATGTAACTTCCTTGATATCTTCTCTTGGCCATTGCTGGGTACGGCCGGATAGAAACCTACCGGGTAGCAAGTACCGGGTAGCGCCCCTACCCGGTCAACATCATCTTGACCTTCACTTTAGCACCTGCCTTACCCCTACTCGGGGGTAACCCCCGGCATTAGTCCCCAAAGCTGGTAGAGTCCAATGAACTTGTTCGATGGGCCCTGCCAGCTTAAAAACAAACCTTGTCTTCATAACCGTAAGAGGCCGAGTAGCACCTCCACATGGCCCCTTAACTCTTGCTTGGATCTCTTCTTTTCTGAGTAGAGCTCCTTTTGTTCTGTGATGCCGAATAGAAAGACTTAGCGAAATCCAGCCCACGATCTTGCGGGATCCGACCAAATCCAACTGCTCCTGTGACTAAGGGGCACGTGGCACACGCAGAGACCGCGACGCCTCGGTTCAAACGCAGGCCACGCGCCAGCCTCTGCGAGTAGGGCCCACGGCCCGTTAGGTCACCTCAGCCGTACTCGAGTGCCCATGATCTGGACGTGGGATTAACTGCGCCCGTTACGCGCGCGTTTTGCGATGTGTATGTTTCTAACGGTCAGTTAACCCACGCCGCACGATCATTGCCACGATCCATGCCACGTTTAATCCATCGGTAACGGCAATCCACAGGGAAGAATAAATACCCCCGTGCCGTCCTCATCTCCTCTTTCCTGCTCCTTTGCTTTCTCGCCCATTGCCTCCTTCGCCTCCTTCGAGCTCTCCGCCACCGCAACAACTGCTGCGCCGCCGCGAGAGAGAGAGAAGTAAACGAATCCTCCCAACTCCGTCGAGATCTCCATCTTCTCCGAGTGCTTCCACCTTCATGGCGCCTCGGAATCCCACCGCTGCCGCCCGAGCCGGATGGGAAGGCTCGGACGTCACGGCGGAGGATTGTACCTGGCTGGTGAACACGCGCCGCGTTCCCCCCGGCATCGTCTGTCGCCATCCCGGCGACGAGATCGAGCCAGAGCCGCAGGAAGGTGAATATGTTGTCTTTCTCTCCCATTTCAAAAGGGGATTTGGTCTTCCAATCTCGGAATTCTTCGCCGAGTTTCTTCGTCATTTTGGCCTCCAGCCACACCACTTGCCTCCCAATGCTATTGTGATGTTGTCCACACACGCCGCCCTGTGTGAGGCTTTTCTGGGAGTCTATCCCACCATCCACACCTGGGCGCGCTATTTCTTTCTCCGCCGCCAGAAGGTTCCCAAATCCGGCGGCACCACCGGTACCCGCGAGATGACGAAGACAACCGGCCACCACCCGAGGGTGAAGGGCCTCGATACAGTTCGCAAGTGGCGGCGGGGATTTCTATACGTCAAGAACGTATCCGCTGAGGAAGGCGCCGCCATCGAGAACCGAATAGGGATTCCCCCATTCGTCAATGAGCCTCCCGCTGGACGGAACTGGGGCTACGACCCCACGAAGAACGTGCCAGACGTCCACCACGTCGAGAAGCGCCTCATCGAGCTGGTGAAGGCCGGGCTGATGCAAGACGACCCCATTGCTTGCTGGGTGTCCCGCCGAGTGCTCCCGCTGCAGAGCAGAGTGCACAAGATGTGCTATATGAGCGGTCCCAGGGACTGCACTCGGACGACCACGTTCGAGTTGAGCAAGGCCGATGTGGCCATCTGGGCTCGCTCCATCATGCAGACTTCTCTCACTGAGAATTGGGCGTACGGCTTCAAGCCGTATAGTCGCGACAACCCCATCGGGCAGGTTAGTACATTGTGCCTTGCATTCTCACTTTGATACCGAATAGAAACTCTCAGCTTAATATGCTTTATGTTTGCACGCTATTCTGAGTAGGAAATCCTTAGCTGTATATGCTTGGTGTTTGCATGCTACGCCGAGTATGACTCCTTAGCTTTATATGCTTTGTGTTTGCATGCTATCCGAGTAGAACTCCTTAGCCTTATATGCTTTGTGTTTGCATGCTATCCGAGTAGAACTCCTTAGCCTTATATGCTTTGTGTTTGCATGCTATCAGAGTAAAACTCCTTAGACTTATATGCTTTGTGTTTGCATGCTATCCGAGTAGAACTCCTTATCCTTACATGCTTTGTGTTTGCATGCTATCCGAGTAAAACTCCTTTGCTTTGAACTCAACTCACTGTGCCATCTGCATGTGCCCACAGCACATCCCGCGCCAGCGAGAAGAGGACAGTGAGGTCTTTACCTCCAATTTCACCAAGGACCGGGATGATGATGACACCACCGCCTACGACACTCAGGATACCTTGTGTATCCCCAACGATGTCCAACCCAGGAAGTCACGAGCTGGTCCCTCTATTCGGGATTGGTCCGAAGATGAAGAAGGTGACCCCGCTCATCACTCAGCTCCTTAGCAATACTATTTGCTTTTCTTCTCGGTCTCCTAACTTCCTTCCTTCCTTCCTCTACTCTGCAGAGGATCCTGATGCAGAGGATGACGATGAAGAGGCTATGGAAGTTGACCCTCTCCCCGTGGCAGCTCCCAGCACTCGGAAGAGGGTTGGCAGTGACGCCCAGGAACCCCCCCCCCCCCCCGAAGAGAACCAAGAAGAAGGGTGGAAAGAAGACCACCGCTAGAAGACAACCTCCCACCAGCAAAGGGTAAGTTGTTCCATCCGAGTAGCACTCTGCTATCGATTCTTGTTGCCTTCTCCTCCTTCCGCTTCTCTGAACTTCTTTCTTTTCTCAGCGCTCCTCTCGACGCTGATGCTTCCGCAGCTCCTACTCGCCCCAAGAGAAAGTCAACCGTGCCCCAAGATAAACTCGTTGACCTCTCGGACGACGAGGAAGAGCAAGAACAGCAGGACATGACGCGTGCGTTCTCTCCTATTGATGTAGAAGAAGATACCGGCGCCGACAACATGGGCGCTGGTGACAATGTTGATGACGAGAACCTCGAGCAGCAGACTGATGCGCATCAGACTGCGTAGGATGCTGCTCACAACGAGATGCCTCCCTCTCCCCCAACTGCATCAGCTGGGGGACATGTTGAAGAAGATGCCGAGCACCAAGATAGTGCCGCCGTGGAGCGGAAAAACGACACCACCGAGCAGCAGGATACTCACACTGCAGCTCAAGATGATCCCGCGGCCGGGCCGCGGGTAGAAAAAGTTACAGATACACAACCTGATCCCGCTGCCGAGCAGCGGGTAGAAGAGACTGTGGTGGAGCCCGTCCGCCAGAGCCAAGCGCAGCCAGATGCTGCGCCGGGCAGCCGGCCCCCTGTGCCGCCTACCCAGCAGGCGACTCCACCGAACGCGCCACTTCCTCCACCAACTCCAACTTCATCAACAATTACCTTCCAGCAAGTGCCTCCGGCTGCTCCTTGCCAAGTGCCTCCGCCCGCTTCTCGCCCGGCCACTGCTCCTAGCCCCAAGAAGACTGCTAAGTCTGGAGCTGCGCCTACCAGGAAGAACCCAAAGCGCAACGTTCCCAAGCTGCAGACCAGATGCCGCCTCCCAAACCACAAACTGTGCCTGCCGCGAAGCAGGTGGCAAAGAGCAAACAACTGACAATCGGCGTGCCCACCTCTAGCAGCAACCCGGCTGCTGCTAGATCTGCTGGCCCTGCCGAAGGGCCAAGTGCTGGAGCTGTTGTCCGTGCCCAAGTCAGCTGGCCGCAATACATGCTGGAAATGTCCAAGCGCCATGAGATTTCTCTGGCTAGAGGAGAGAAGAAGCTGTCTGCACTGAAGGAAGGCCAGGCCAAGGCGATCGACGCCAATCCAAGGGTAAAGGGCCATCACCGGTTCCCTCGCTCTTCTCGCGCGAGGCAGAGGACAGTAAGATCGAATCGGAGGGCCTGACCGCGATCTTGGACCGAGTAGGGTTCGTGGACCCAGCTTGGGACAGCGATGCACATGGCAACCCAAAGTGGAATGGCCTTAAGTTGGGTCCGATCGACCACTACCGCACGGACTGGAACAAGGCCGATGTTGGCTCTGTTCCGATGACCATCGCCAGCCCCACCTGCACCCTGGCCGGGAAACTGTTCTGCCTGCGCAAAGCTGCCGAGGACGTCGAGCAAGCCTATGATGTAAGTGTTTTCTCCTTTCTTTGCATTTTCCGAGTTGCGGTTTCTCTTTTCCTCTTCTCTTTTCTTCTTTTCCTCTTTACCTCTCAGCCATTCCCCCAGTCCCCGAGATTCGGGCCGAGTAGGCGAAGACTCGACCAAGTTGCCGTCTACTCGGGCCAAATCTTCCAAAATACTTAGACTTTTTCTCTTCTCTTCTACAGAATAGCCTCCTGAAGAGGACCAAGTTGTTTTGCCGGCTGCTCTAGAACCATCGCATCGCCAAGGACCGCATCGAGGCTCTTGAAGCCGAAAAGAAAGACGATGGAAAAGATGGCCCTGGATCGCACTCTGCAGATCTCTGAAGTGGAAGGTAAGCTCTTAGCATTTTGTTTTGTGCGTTTTGTGTTTACGCCCGTTGTTTGCTTTTTTGCTTTAACTTTGTTTACTCTGCAGGCAAGCTCAACGAACTGATAGAACAACATCAACACTGCCACGTCTTTGCTGCCTCTGCTGAAAGCACGATCAAGAGATTGGAGGGTGAGTTGCCTTTCTTCTCTGCACTGGTATCTCTTTTTACTCGGTTTCTCTGTTGACATTGATGTTCTCTCCGCAGAAGAATACAAGAGCTTCCGGGGCAGCACCTGAACTGCCTCATGCCCGCCGAGGTGCGGCAACATCTGGAAACCCAAGAAGCAGAAATTGAGAAGGAGCGCGCCACTGAGAGAGCAGAGTATGAGAAGACGCAGGTCGATCTGAAAGCTGCTCTTGATGACGCCATCAACCAAGCTTCCGAGAAGGAGGAGATCAAGAAGACTGCCACGGCCCGGGAGAAAACGCTCGAGATGGAACTCTCGATGTTGAAGGAGCTCAACCGGCAGCTCGTCCTCCAGATCGCCGATTCTCGCCGCATCCAGGATAAGCATATCTCCAACGAGAACGACTGGAGAATCAAGTTGGAAGCCATTCTGGTCGACTTGGAGCGTGAGTTCCCTCTACTCTGCTTATCTTGAGTTTCTCTAGTCTGTTTTTGCCTTGACTCTTTCTACTCTGCTTTCTTCTACCCGGTTTCACTTCTTCTCGGTTTGCCTTCTTCTCTGTTTCTCTCCTTCTAACTCTTAACAGTTCCTTTTCTAGATATCTTCCCTGAGCTTCGCTCAGCCAGTGTGCCTGCTTTGGAGAAGGCAAGACAGCTCCGTGCTGCCTCTGGCCTTCCCATTGACGAGACCTCCACAATCTCAGATTACCTCCTCAGCATCAAGATCCAGATCCGCTCCCTCAAGGGCCTGGGCACCTCTATGGTGTCCACGACATTCAACTTGCACAAGTTGTTCTAGCCGGAGCAGGAAGTGCCAGCCTCCTTCAGTGCGATCGCCGAGAAGCTGGATGGCGCGAAGGCCGAGTTGAAGAAATGGCGCGCCTCTGCAGCTCGGGCAGGAGCTGACCAGCTGCTTCATTTCATCATAAGTTGGTATGAAAATCTTGATCTCAGCAGGATCCTCACCATCCGAGAAGGCTCCAAGTGGACCTCAAAGCCCGAGTGCGTCACTCGCCGGAAGGTCGTGGCATATGACATTGCCTCCTACGCCGACACCGCCACCTACATCGACGGCCTCCCCGAGCCAGACACTGAGGCTGAGGACGAGGACGAGGATGAAGAGGACGATGATGATGAGATCGCCAGCGAGGACTTGGCCATGTTTGAGGAAGACGCCGCCAAAGGAGCAGCCGAGAAGGGGAAGGCCCAGGTCACCGAGGGGACCGAGTTGGCCACCGATGCGGATGCCGAGCAGCCGCAGTCCAGCGCTCAAGGGGCCACCATCACCACCGAGATGGTGATCAACCAGGTGGCTCCCGAGCTGAGCACGACTGCTGCTGCGGCAACTGATGCCGCTGCGCTACTCAGGACCCAGTCAGCTGCATCCACCTCGGCCACGGATCTCGTCTCCGTCGCCACGGCCACTTCTGACCAGGCTGCCACTGCTGATGCTGATGCCGAGAACGCCGATGCGGCCAACACCGCCACTACTCTTTGAATGATTCCTGAAAAACTTTTACTTTGAACTCTTATCAGATCCCCGGGATGCCGGGTGCAGATGTAATTGTACACTTTATTGTTCCGTTGCTACTTAGTTTTTTAATTTAGTTCGATATTTTAGCAACTCTGGCTTAATGTCGGGTTGCGTTTCTATGCAAGTCCCCGAGTTGCATTTTTTATCCACTCTTCCTTTTTATCTTAGCTCTTACCTGCAACTTGTTTCTTTTTTGGTAGTCGAGTCACAAGAGTTCAAAGTTGAGTTTCAAATACTTAGCCACTTAGAAAAGAGCATGGTAACGCTGCCCACCACTTAGCCGAAAAAACAGTAAAAAACACTCTATTCGGTTGCCACACGTTTCCTTCCCTTAGCAATTTTTCATGTGTTCATTGACCCTTTGGCTTGTTCTCTGGCTTCCATGAAGCCGGGTTGCGGACAGCAGCAGAGTCGCAGAGTGTCCTGTGGGTTTAAACACACTACTTTGTATGCTTTTGAAATTCTAAGTGGTTCAACCGAATAGACAAAGTAAAACAGAGTAAACACAAGGAACAATTTGAGCAAGGGCAGTCCCCGAGTTCGAATTCGGAGTGCCGACTAGAATTTAACTCGGGTGAGGACACATACACATTTTGCTCATGATTGAAAATGTCGGAGTAGGGCTACATTCCAGGGGCGCTTAGATTCCTCTCTAGCTTTATCCGGCCTGTTCTTCTGGGGTGCCTGTACGTCAACTAGGTAATAGGCATCATTGTGCAGAGCCTTGCTCACAATGAAAGGCCCTTCCCACGGAGGGGAAAGCCTGTGCATCCCGGCCGTGCGCTGCACGAGCCTAAGGACCATGTCTCCTTCTCGGAAAACCCTCGGGTTAACCTTCCGGCTATGATAACGCCTCAAGTTTTGCTGGTAAACAGCTGAACGTGACAGATTTAGCTCTCTTGCTTCTTCTAGCAGGTCAACGTCATTTTCTCGAGCTTCTCTAACCTGCGCCTCGGTGTAGAGGGTTACTCGGGGCGAGTCATGCTCTAGGTCAGTGGGCAACACAGCCTCAGCTCCATATACCAGGAAGAATGGTGTGTATCCGGTTGATCGGTTAGGGGTAGTCCTTAGACTGCACAACACCGCCGGCAACTCGTCTAGCCAACACCCAGGTGTTTTCAGCAGTGGCTCAATCAGCCTTGGCTTTATGCCGGATAGCACCATGCCATTTTCTCTTTCAACTTGCCCATTGGAGGCCTATTGCGCAACAGATGCGACATCTAGCCGAATCCGCTTCTCTCTGCAGAACCTCACAAAAGCACCCTCAGCAAAGTTTTTGCCATTATCCGTGATAATGATGTGCGGGTAGCCATATCTCAGGATTATATCCTTCAAGAAACTCACAGCTGTGACTCCATCACACTTCCGAATAGGTTTCACCTCAATCCACTTGGTGAACTTGTCAACCATGACCAGGATGTGAATCATGTTGCCTCTAGCCGTCTTGAAAGGGCCAACCATATCCAAACAACAAACTGCAAATGGCCAAGTAATAGGAATGGTCTTCAACTCGGAAGCTGGCATATGAATCTTACTTGCAAATCTTTGGCAGCCATTGCACCTTCTCACAATATCTTCAGCTTGCTTCAAGGCAGTGAGCCAAAAGAAGCCATGCCGAAAAGCCTTGTTGACCAGAGCCCGAGAAGAGGCGTGATGCCCGCATTCTCCCTGATGTATCTCCACCAGAATTTCTTCTCCTTCCTCCGGCTCTACACAGCGTTGCAGCACGCCAGTAGGACTCCTTCTATGCAGCACATCTCTGAAGATAGTATAGCCCTTGGATCTTCTCTGAATTTGCCTCGCGGTAACCTCATCACTTGGCAAGGTGCCGTCCTTTAGAAAGGATAATATGGGCAGAGCCCAACTCGGTGTCTCCCGGATGGGAAACACTGGTTCGTCCGTTTCCATTGGATCAGCCACCAATACCTCTTCTGAGCTGAGGACGAGGTCACGAGTCCCCGAGTACTCGGAAATGACCCCCTCGATGAATGCGACAGTCCCCGAGTTGGGAGGGGCAGTCCCCGAGTAAGGAGGGACAGTCCCCGGGTTGCGAGTGCCAGTCCCCGGGTTCTGTTTTGCAGCCTCCCAGTCAATCTCCATGGGAACAACTTCCTCGCCTGGCAGAGAAGGAATAAATATAGACTCCGAGTTGGGGGAAGGCTTGATAGATGGCTTTCTCAAATGCTCCAAGGCAATCCCAGTCGGGATGAACTGCCGAGAAGACCCCAACTTGGACAGCTCGTCAGCTGCGTCATTCTCTGCTCGGTGTATATGCTGGAACTCGCATCCTTCGAAGAACCCAGTCATGGTTTGCACTAGAAACCGATATGACGCCATGTTGGCATCCAGAGCATCCCAGGTGCCTGATACTTGCTGCACCACCAGATCCGAGTCGCCATAACATATGATGCGCTGCACGCCAACCTCCTTGGCTACCCTCAGGCCGTGTACCACGGCCTCATACTCGGCCACATTGTTGGATGCCTTGAAGTGAATCTGCAGCACATATTTGAGTTGATCTCGCTTGGGTGACGTAAGCACCACGCCAGCACCAAGGCCTTCCTTCACTTTGGAGCCATCCAAATGCATCTTCCAGTAGTTGGTTTCCGGCAAAGGGAGGCTCATACTGCACCTCAGCCCAATCCACCAGAAAATCTGCTAGGATCTGTGACTTGATGGCTTCTCTTCTCGCGTACAGGGGAGTGTACGCGGCTAGCTCGATCGCCCACTTGGCTACTCTGCCACTAGCATCCTTGTTGCCCATGATGTCCAAGATGCGAGCGGAACTCACCACTGTGATGGGATGCTCTTGGAAATAGTGCTTCAACTTCTTGGCACCCAGGTACACGCCGTAGGTCATCTTCTGGTAGTGTGGATAATTTTGCTTGGAGTTGGATAGCACTTCACTCAGATAGTACACTGGCCGCTGCACAGTCTTGCCTTCCTCTTCTCGTTCCACCACAATCACCACACTGACTACTCGGTTAGTAGCCGCAATGTATAGCAGCATTGGCTCCTTGGGTAGCGTACTAGCCAAGATGGGAGCGCTACCCAGCATGGCCTTCAACTCCTTGAATGCCACATCAGCTTGCGATGTCCAGAAAAACTTGTCACTTTTCTTCATGAGTTGATAAAGAGGCAAGGCCTTCTCGCCCATTCTGCCCAGGAAGCGGCTCAAAGAAGCCAGGCATCCAGTGAATTTCTGCACATCCTTCAGGGATCTCGGCAAAGACATGCTCTCTATAGCTTTTATCTTTGAAGGATTGGCCTCAATGCCCCGACTGGATACCAAGAAGCCGAGTAGCTTGCCAGCCGGGACGCCAAAGGTGCATTTAGTCGGATTCAGCTTCATCTTGTACTTGCGTAGGTTGGCAAAAGTTTCCTCAATGTCACTAAGCAGAGTATGTGTTTTATTCGTTTTGATGACAATGTCATCTACGTACACCTGCACATTCTTGCCAATTTGGTCATGCAAGCATTTCTGCATGCATCTCTGATAGGTTGCCCCAGCATTCCGCAACCCAAAGCACATGGCACGATAGCAATAAGCCCCGTACGGGGTAATGAAAGCAGTCTTTATTTGATCATCAGGGTTGAGAGCTATATGATGAAAACCAGAGTAGTCATCTATGAAAGACAATAGCTCACAACCAGTAGTGGAATCGATCACCTGATCTATGCGGGATAGCGGAAATGGATCCTTGGGGCAGGCCTTGTTCAGGTCGGTGTAGTCGACGCACATGCGCCATGCGGTGTCGGCCTTGGGGTCCTCCTTCTTCTTCTCAACCATAACCGGGTTGGCTAGCCAGTACGGATGCAATACCTCCATGATAAAGTTTCTTATCAGCAACTTGGTGATCTGGTCACCGATAGCTTTCCTCCTCTCATCACCAAAGCGGCGCATAGCCTGCTTAACCGGCTTGGCATCATGCCGCACATGTAGCGAGTGCTCAACCAACTCCCTCGGGACACCCGGCAGATCCTCATTGGACCATGCAAAGACATCCCGATTCTCACGGAGGAAGTGGATGAGCTCGCTTTCCTATTTCTCTCCCAACCCGGCGCCAATGATGGCAACACTGTCTGGGAACTCAGGTTCAACCTGGATCTTCTTTGTCTCCTGGGACACCTAGAACGCAGTCCCGTACTGGGAACTCGGCATACCAGGCGCACCACCTTGCGCATATTGCGCCATAGCCACTACCTTGTACATCTTCTTCTTCTCGCCCGCAATGACCATGGATTCCGCCAGCTGAGAACTAGCAGAGGCACACTCCAAAGACCTCTTGTAATCACCCGAGATGGTGATGACTCCATGGGGACCAGGTATCTTCATCTTCAGGTAAGCAGCATGGGTTGAAGCCATGAACTTGGTGAGGGCAGGCCTACCGAGAAGAGCATGGTAGGGGCTCTGAAGATCAACCACGTCGAACTGGACGCACTCGGTGCGACAGTTCTCCATGGTGCCGAATAGGACATCCATCCAGATGCGGCCATCGGAGCACAAGATACTCCCGGCACAATTCCATGGAAAGTGGTCTTGCTGGGTAGCAGCATGTTCTCGGCAAGGCCGAGCTTCTTCAATGTGTCCAGATACATGATGTTGATGCTGCTGCCGTTGTCAATCAGCACCTTGCTGAAGCGGACGTTCTTCTCAGGTCCCAGGAAAGTGGGATCCACCACTAGAGCATAGCTACCCGGATTGGGCATCACCTTGGGGTGATCAGCCTTGGACCAAGTCACCTCCTGGTCGCACCAGCGCAGATAGTGAGGCATAGCCGGGATCACGGCGTTCACCTCCATCGCGCGCCTGCGCTGCGACTGCTTGTCGACTGGTTCGGTGACGAAGATCATGAAGCTCTCACGGTGCTCCTGGTACTGGTTGCGGTCTCCACCACCATTGTTGTCGTTGTTGTTGTTGCCTTGGTTGTTGTTGTTGTTGTTGCCTCTGTTGTTGCGGTTGTCATAGTTGTAGTTGCGGTTGGCTCCTAAAGCCACCTGGTTCACGTTCTCTCTTCTCGGAAATGCTGCAGGCCTGGGAGCAGCTGCCCCGAATAGGCTGCACATTGGCATTCGCAGCCGGCAGAGGAGGAGGAGGGGGCAAGTCTTCATTCTTGATGCGCTCCAACCAGCTACACTGCCGAGTAGTGTGGTTGGCTGGCCTAGTCGGATGCCTAGTATGGAAGATGCATGGCCCATCCTTCATGTTTGCAAAGATGAAGTTCGGAGCTGAATCCGAGTTGCCGCTACTCTGGTGGGGAGCAGTGTAAGGTTTCTTGATGCCTTGGCCCTGATTCTGGTTTTTCCCGTATTGGGCTCCAGCAGTTTTTTGCCTTTGGCTACTCCCAGCAGCCATGGTCACAGCATTCACCTCCTCTGGATCATACCGAGTATCAATCCGGTCACCTCTGCGCTTGTTGCGGAAATCATTGCGCCTGTTGCCATCTTGAAACTTCCTTCTCGGCTCAGGAGAGTCAAGCAGAGGCTGAGTAGGATCGCCGAGTGCATACATATCTGCAATCTTGATTGTCTCGGCGAGAGTACTCGGCATCTCTCTTTGCAACTTCTGCCACAACATGCTGCCATGCCTGCAGCCTTGGGCAAACCAAGTAATGGCATGAGCCTCATTCACACCTTCGCAGGTGTTCCTCAAGGTGCTCCACCGAGTAAGATACTCGCGGTCAGTTTCCTCTTCTTGCTGCTTGCAAGCAGACAGTTGTTGTGGCCTATTCGGGCTCTTGTAGGTGCTGGTGAAGTTGCTGATGAAGGCTTCCGGGAAGTCAAGCCAGCAGTTGATACTGTTCTTGGGCAGGTTCTGAGCCAAGTCCTAGCCGGACCTTCTAGCATCTGCGGCACATACCGCACAGCCCATCTCCGGTTGCCGCCTGCAATGTGCACAGCTGTGACATAGTCACTCAGCCAGTCTTCTGGCTTGATGCTGCCATTGTAGCACTTGGTCCCCCTGGCCAGCTGAAAGTGGTTCACAGATGGCTCATCCATGATACGATGACCAAAGCATTCTGGGCCAGGTGGCCCCTTGTTCTCGAGCTGCGCGGACAGATTGATCCGGTCCAGCCCTTGCATCGCTGGACTCCAACATGCGGTCACCCACGCGATCAGTGATGTCTCTTGGGTCAGCGTACCCGGCCAGCCCCATAGCCGAGTAACCATCATCATAGCGGTCTTGCTGCACCGCTGCGGGTTGCACAACCGGGTTGGTTGCCTGCACAGCCGCACGCGGTGGTGCTGCCGCAGGTTGCTGCACCCTCTGCCGAGTAGGCTGTTGCCGAGAAGGCCCTGCAACGTTTCCTCCTTGCCTCTTACTCTGAGCTTTAGTGGCTTGATAGCCTGCTCCTGCAGCGTTGTGTTTTTGACCGGGCTGCCGCGGCACAGCGAGCTGTTTTGCGGCGACAGCAGGGTCGTACACCTGCATCTGCTTACTCTTCCCAGAGTGCACACTTTGGTCCCTCTTGTTGCCGGGAAGCGGCGATGAGGCCTGATCCATAGATCCGGCCGCCCGCGAGTGCACAACCTGAGAAGCGCCAGAACCCGGATTGGCTTTCCGGAATTGCTCATTCAGCCGGCTAGCTTCTAGCACTAGCTCATTAAGCCTCTCCTGCTGCCTAGCGCGCGCATCGCCGGTGAGATTCGGCAACTCAGCAGCCACTGCTTCTGCAACCCTAAGAGTTTTGGCGGGGGTGCTGTATCTGGGCCTAACCATAGTGTCTAAACTAGCAGATTGGCTAGTAGCCCTACCATCTCTAGCCAGCTCAGCGCCTAAGTTGCGACGCGTAACGCCTAACTTGCTAGGCAGCCTAGAAACGGGAGTAAAGCCATGCGCTGCATTGTACTCACTTTGCGCAAGGTTAAGCTCAAGCCTAACCTTCTCCAGCTCCTGGGACTCAGCGAGTAGCGCTTGGCGTTGCTGCTCGATTTGCGCCCTCATGGCGGCGAGTTCCGCCTCCTTGGGCTGCGGCATACCCAGCGGCTCGGTGGCGCCTCCACGAGCAGCCGGTATCGCAGTAGAAGTGGAAGGAGGCAGGTTCGAGTCCTTCTCGTAGGGCTTGTGGACCCTCGCACCCACAGGTTCCTCGATGACGCCAGCGGCAGCGGCCGGAAGACTTCTCGCGGGCAGCGAGTACAGCAGGAGGATCTTCCGCGTCGAGCACCACCTCAGGAAACTCGTGGATGACGGTGGTGGCGACGTAGACCAGGTGTGTGCCGAAGGAGAGCACTGAGCCACCTGCAGGCATGGGCCTGCCGCCGAAATCTCTGGCGTTGTCGGAGACGAAGTCGAAGGAGCCGAATCTGTGGACAAGGCCATAGACCACGCGCTCCCCTGATGAGGAAACCGGTCCCGTCCGAATGTGAACTCCAGCCAGCGCCGCTGCTGGCCCCATGGTGGGCGCCAACTGTCGTGGTGGTATCACGACAGACGCCATGGGATGGCTTAAGTGTTGGGGCCGATGGACGCTGGAGGTATCCTGGGAGGGATCGCACGGTGAGTAGCGCCACGCTAAGATGTCTCAAGCACTGCAAACAACCAGATCTTACCCAGGTTCAGGGCCCTCGTGTGGAGGTAACACCCCTACTCCTGCCTTTCCTCTCTATTTGGGTGTAAACCGAGTAGCCACAGTACAAAGTATGCCTCTATCCGAGTAGCCACTTTGCTGCTCTCTCTCTCTGGTGTTGTCTCTAGCACATAAATGCGAAGTGCGGCAACGTCCCTCGCGCAGGAGGGGGCAGGGCACCTTATATACTGGTGCCCAGCCGAATAAACAAAGACTAAAAGGTACGGTGATGGGACTTGACAACTGTGACGATAGCACGCCTCCGAGATCTCGCGCGGAGAAGTGCCGCGCCGTACGGCTGACAGCCCCTGTCCGCTCTGTCAGCCGCCCAGCGTAGACTTCCATCCCCTCCTGTCCCTTCAGTCCTTGACAGGACTGGACGGCCGCCTAACCCTGCGTCACTGATGATCACAAACCTAGTAAGTTGAACCGCACGCGGTTACGGATGCGGGATACGCGGGATCTTCTGTCAGAACGGCTCCATTGACTTTTGGCCCGAGTAGGATTGCCCTCCGTCTACTCAGACCAACTTCTCTACTCGGACAAATGTAACTTCCTTGATATCTTCTCTTGGCCATTGTTGGGTACGACCGGATAGAAACCTACCGGGCAGCAAGTACCGGGTAGCGCCCCTACCCGGTCAACATCATCTTGACCTTCACTTTAGCACCTGCCTTACCCCTACTCGGGGTAACCCCCCGACAAAAATTTACAAATACAAAGGTATAGACAAGGGTGACACCTTACAAAATTTCGAGCGAACTATACAAAACAACAGGATACATACATCCTAAAATTACATATGGCGACGAGCAGTTTCCTTGGTTAACACTCGTTTAACCTATTCAGAAGTCACTCGAATAATCTCCTCTGCTGCAGGACGAACGACTGTATAATGAGAGGTCATATCGACTGGAGCTTTTGGGAGCCTAGACACAGAGATAAAATTGACCTCAGGATGCCATAATCGGCCAAAAGCAAGTGCTACTAGGGACCCGCAGATCAGCTGTTGGCGGACGCACTCGCGAATTTCACCTACTCGACCGAAAGTTCTGAGCAGTTGGCTCAAGTCTTCTGGACCTCTCTCGAGCGGATAGAAAGCGCGGTTCGTAGCTACCAGAGCCTCGTGACAGGAATCAACGAGTATCTTCACCTGGCCAACACGATACTTCAAAGTAGCCAGAACGAAACCTCGACTGCGGTCGGACCAGAAGTTGTTTGCATGTGGTTTTGAGCTACTGGCTTCATGAGCAATATGGTTATCTACCAAATGCGCTTCGCATAGACCGTCAGGCTCAACAACTACAAAGAAAGTTACAGAGAGTTAAAGAAGGAAAAGGAGGCAGTCAAACAAAGTGCTAGGGCGCTCACGTGCTTACAAAGCATATCTTTGGCAACAACTACCAACTCTTCCATCACAAACTGCTCACGTTCGGCCGTAAGTTTTTGTTTCGACTTGACCACATCAGCCACTCCACGCAAAGATTTTAACTTGCGTTCGCCATCCGTGACGCGATCACGAAGAGAAGCAAAGGTACTAGCAGCGGCAAGAAGGGGATCCAATTGTACAGGAGATCCACTCGAAGACTCCGCGCCAGCACCTACTACCTGGAAGGAGATAAGAAAAGTTAAGAAACATTTCAAGACACCCCACTCGTGAAACAAACTGCCTATTCAACACGTGCTCAGGGGCTACTACCATCGGGAGGAACTCATAACGATCAAATCGCAAAAAAAAATCACATCTCAGATATCAAAGAACACTTCTATTAAAGGCAGAATACGGGAATACATCCCAAGGTTCTGTAGAGCAAACTAAATGAAGTCTATCCTATGGAGCCGCAGAGGTACTGCCACTCGCGACAGGTTGCCCCTTGCGACTAGCGCGAGCAATCAATTCGGATAGCTTCTGAGCAAGGACTTCAGCTGGATCGCCGAAAGGACGAAGCGCTTCCTTTCTGCCTGTGGTAGCATCGACGTGAAGGCTTGAGTACGCCTCGTCCAGGCCTGCGACTCCATTAGCCAACGCAAACTGGATGGCAGTCTTCGCTCTGCATTCAGACTGGGCAACCGAGTAGGCCTGAAGGAGATCATCCTCCAGGAAAACCTTCTGAAGATCATCCAACGTGGGCGGAACCGCGGCATCCACCAGAAGACGCTCGTGGAATTGCGTCGGCATTCGAATGGCATCGCCAACGAGGGAGCAGATTCCACTCGCATGCTTCTGGAGCTGAGTGCAAGAATTCGTCAGGGCGTCCACTCGTTGAACCCCAGGCAGCTCCAGCGCAACGCCAAGGACATCTGCAAAGAAATGTCATCAATTCCAAAAACAGCAAATCTAGTCGCAATACGGCGGAAGTTTAGTGCAACTTACTTGCGAATTTCTGGGCCAGAGGGCAAATGAAGCCAACAAGATCGTTGTCCTGTTTGGCGCCAGCCTCCTCCAGTTGCTTCAGCGCATCCTGGGCCTCAACGATCTTCTCCTCGAAGTCAGTCGACCGCTTGCGAGAGGATTCAAGATCCTTTCGAGTGGTCTCCAGCTCGGCCTCAAGGGTTTTCACCCGAGTGACAGCATCAGCTTTCTCGGCCTCCAGAAGATCAACTTGGGCTACATAGCAACAAACTTCAGCCTAGGGGATCTCGCACAATAAGAAAGAACAAGTAGAAGGAACAGATCAATTTACCTTGGAGAGTTTGGCCATCCGCGACGAGTCGATCACGATCCACCAGAAGGGATACGCAATCTGCCTCAGCCGAAAGTACGCGGCGACCAATGGCTGCGAGAGAGTCAAGAAGAGACCGCAAAACGCGAATCAAAGAAGTCAGAGAAAGATGAAAGAAATTGAGCCCATTCACGACTGCAAACATTCGAGTATAGCCTCGGGGGTACTCCCATCGGGAGCACTGCCCTGCACCCGATAAAGTCAAGAAGGGAAAAGGCTTAAGTTTTGAGCCTGTAGCCAATCGCAAGCGATTGACCACAGCCTCGGGGGCTACTACCATCGGGAGCACTGCCGTGCACCCCATAGAAATCATAAATGAACGAAGTACAAAACGCAAGTAAGATGACAAAGTTTACCTATCCCTGGGTAGTGTGTAGACGGTCAGCCGAGCTACCCGACGCTTCTTTCGAAGCCGAGGCTCCACCCGCAAAGCTAGGCAGCTTATAATCCGTAGCTGCAGCTGTTGGAGCTGGGCTCAGCGAGTTCTGGACAGCCTCAGCAATTGGAGTTTCACCCGCAGCAGCATCCTTCTTCTTCGCTGGGGGAATAGAGGGAGCAAACTGGCCAGGGCTGATGGATTGAAGCATGTCATGAAAAAACAACAGCATAAGAAAGAGCGAGAAGAAACTTTCAACCAAAGGAAAATAGAAAAGAAAGAACTCACTCATCGTCGTCGTCGTCATCCAGCATATCCGCATTCCAGGCGGTGGAGATCTTCGACTTGGGGACTAGAGGAGCGTGTACTTTAAGTGGGGTCACCATGAGAGGCTCGGCTGCCTTCTCAGATCCTCCACCCAAGAATTATCCTTGGAGGTGGCTTCATCGTCCCCCGCCCCGCGACGCTTGCGGTGGTGGAGGTCGCTACCCGACTCTTCCACGTCATCCGAAGAACCGTGCTTAGAACTCGAGTCGGCCTCGGCGATGCTAGTGTCAATAGGAACCTCCAGGTTGCTCGCCAACAAGTCCGAGGCCTCTTCAGCACAAATTGGCGGGTAACAGTTTGCTACCCCCAAACTCTATAGAAGGAAAACAAGAAGAAAGAGAGAAGGAAAAACTCAGTCGACAAACTCTCGAGTAGCGAAAGAATTTTAAGCAGAGAAAAGAATAAAAACTTACATCGGAAGGAGGAAGTCTTGAAGCTTCAAATGCTGCGATAGGGTAGATGGGGAAGGACTCACCCACCTTCAGCCTGGTGATGGACGCAATTTTTTCTCGAATTCAGCATTCAAGAGTTCTTCTCGGCTCACACGGATGGGGTCTTCACTGCCCTGGTACTCCCACATGGTCGAAGGCCTCTTCTCGAGAAGTTGGATCCTGCGCTTGAGGAATACACTCGCCAGATGCAGGCCGTTCAGCGCGACCCCTGCGGTTTGGTCGCGAAGAGTTGTTACCTTGGCGAGTAGCGGGGCAATGACTCGACTCTCTTCGGTCGAGAGCTTGTGCGCCAAAGATTTCCGCCGCTTCAAGACAACGAACGGCTGGAATTCATGAGCTCCACCCGTGTTGTTATCAACAACGTAGAACCATTTCTTCCTCCACCCTTGCGTGAAATCGATGAAGTGCATCTCGAAGTAGGAGCTATCCCACTTCGCTTGGATACCGAAGCCGCCAGTACGCAACGTCTCTCCAAGCTTAGCCTCTACCCGCGACTTCTCGCGGAAGATCCGCACTTTGAACAGGGCTTTCCAAAGACCCCAGTGCGGGCGGATGCCCAGGAAGCACTCGCAAAGTACGATGAAGCACGAGATGTGCTGCACCGCATTTGGAGGCAAATCGTGGAGCTGTATGCCATAGACATACAGCAAGCCAACGAGGAAAGGATGGAGGGGGAGCGAAAGCCCCGCGAGACATGATCCGCAAAGATCACGCGCTCGTTCGCGTGAGGGTTTGGTACCTCTTCCTTTTTGCCGAGGCGAACTCGCTTCTCGGTCTCGGGGGGCAGCAGCCCCTCCCTCTGCATCTCCTTGATGCTCTTGCTCGTCGTGTTGACGCAACGCCAATCGCCTGACCGCGGGGCGGGTGGCACGGGAGCATCTTCAGGCGCCCTCGAAGCTGAGGCAGCGGCGCTGAGTTTCCTTCCTCACGCCATGGAAACTGGTGCGTGCTTGCAGAGGAGGAGATGAGCGCGAGGAAGAAGAAGGCAAGGAAGCAAATGACCGGGAGGTTTTTTACTTTCCACCTAAGGACAATATATATATACAGGGTCACTCGATCTTGGCCGTTCATCGAACAACATGGCACCCATTGCGGCTGCCACGCGTGAAACGGAAACGAGGAGGCGGTAAAAGTTGTTTCGTGCCACGATCTTAACAGCAGATCATGCGCATTTACTACGCGCGGCTCGCGGGAAGACCGGAAACGACGTCTCGTTTCCGGTCAAAAGCTGACAAGGTGGGCCAGCATACCCTGTTTTCACTTTGTCACGTCCCATCGGGAGAAGTTAGAATGAACAAAGTGCGCAATGACGTCATTATGCACCTCATCAGACCCGAAAATTCCTTCGGGTAAAATCCCAGACACGAAACTTGCTTCGTATGGGCATATCGAAACGCGAAAACTCTATCGCATAAAAACCCCCAGACACGAAATTTTCTTTCGTATGGGCACAACAAGGTTTCCAGACAAGAAAACTCTTTCGTATGGATAGAAAACTACAAAAACAAAAATCCTTGTGCATAAAAACAAGGGAGGTTTCTTCACTCGAAATATCTCAAGACAAAACTCGCGAGTGCGCAGCTCCTGCCACTCAATCATACGATGTACACACATCCCCTCCCTGGATCGTTCGGCCGACTAGGCACATCTGGATGCCGTATTCTTTCGAATATGAAGGTAAGACCCAAAAGATCTCTCTTGAGGGCCTGGAATCGCACTCAAGCCGCATCCTGCGGTAAATTTCCGTGTCAACAACACGAAGAAAAATCCTAGCGGACGTGCCGGGTACCCCTATAGGTTAAATTCGACTCGATAAGACCTCTACAGCCCGTTCGCAATGATCACCTCATCGGATTCGAGTCGGAGGTCTCGAATCTGTGTTGGCCAGAACTATTTTTTTCCCTAGATGCAATTAATTGGCCCTGAGCTTTCGGGAGAGCCAAGCTACTGAGCCATATCCTTCTGCGAAAACAGCCAAAAAAATACAGGCACTTTAATCTCCTGATACTCGGGCATAAGGACTCGTCACACAGGGTACACGCCCTCCAGACGGAAAACGATTGAAACAATCAGCCAAAGGAACTCAAGACAAGACTTTGAGCGTCTACCCGACAAGAAAATCTCAATCGAGTAAACGCTCGGGGGCTACTGACGAAGGGATGAACCCTGGACCTATCGGGTAAGGATACCCGGTCCAAGGCCCAAGATCTAAGCCCAAGAGGAGATGCCCTATACTATTCTAGAAGGCCCAGTTGAAGCCCACCCGCAAGGCCTTGCGGGTCAAGTTAGGAAACTTGTAACCGACTTTAGGTTAGGGTTTGAGTCCTCCCGGGTACGGTTTGGGACCTGGCCACCTATACAAGGCCAAGAGAACCACCAGGAGGGGACAAGCAATACCGCACCACCAAAGCCTTGAGATCGAGATCATACTCTCGACTTGAGCAACCCCCCATTGTAACCGATCTACTCGTGAATACAGATCGACAGAAGCAGGAGTAAGGGTTTTACCTCTACGAAGGCCCCGGACCTGGGTAAATCGTGCCCCTTGTTTAGCCGACGATTTTCACTAGCGCCCACAGGTTCTCCTAATCGAAACTCTATGGGTTCACCCGAGGGACTTGTTGACATGCAGATTCGACAATGATCTCGTGTATGAAAATGTTATTGTTTCATGAGTATAATTATGTTTCTTGATCATATCTTCAAATTGTTTACACATGTAGTTGTCCGGAACCCGATGCCCCAAAGTAATAATAATTGGGACAACCGGAGGGGATCGCTCCGATGTGAGGATTACATGTGTTCACGGACTGCTAATGCTTTACTCCTGTGGTTTATTAAAAGGAGCACCTTAATTACCAATAGTTTTCCTTCAGGCCCCGCTGCAAACGGACTAGTAGGACAAAATATTTTGTGCAAGTTTCTCATTGCGAGCACGTATGACTAAATTGCAACACGTGTCTATGGTTTGTCTAGAACTTTGATGCTTTATTATTATTTATCTGCAATGCCCACGTTATTATTATTACATGAACTAATTATCCATCCAATGCACGTTCATCCATTCCCTATGCCTACGGTACTTTCATCCTGATGTTTTCACGATTGCTACTGTTGTCACTATTTTGTTCTTGTTGTTATTTCACTATTGTTGCTACTATAAAATTGTTATCGCTGATAAATTGTTGCGAGCAAGTCTACTTTCAGGTGCAGCTGAATTGAAGACTCATGTGTTAAGGCTTATGAATATTCTTTATCTCCCCTTGTGTCGAATCAATAAATTTGGGTTTTCCTTTCCTCGAAGACTGTTGCGATCCCCTATACTTGTTAGTCATCAATACTATTTTTTAGTGTCGTTGTCGGGGAGCATAGATTTATTTATTTTCTCACTTTAACGTGATATTGTTCGCTGCAAGCTTTTCCTCATGGGAAAAACTTGTGATGGGAAGGTCCCTATATTACCATCCACTACAAGGAAAGGTACAACTCTGAACACCTCTGTTGCTCTTGATTCACCATCTGTATTGAGTAACCTTCTTACACCACCATATGCTACACACATTGTTATTTCCGCTGAGTATGAAATGCTTCTGATACTTTTGATGATGCTTCTATTGTGCTTGATGATACTGGTTCACTAGGTCCTTTCCTAGATGCTACACTTGCTAAATCTAAACAAATTGAAAATGTTGAAATACTTGTTGGAAATGCTTGTACACATGTTAATTCACTTGAGTTTATTGATGATCTTGATGAAACCCACATTGAACTTAATGATGACTTAATTGGAGAAGTTCAAACTACTACTAGTGCAAGTGCTCTCAAGAGTATTCTTGCAATACATGTTGTTAAATATAAATCTCCTCCTGATGCTGGATTTGCTACATCTCCTATATACATTAAAGATAAGGATTATGATTCCTCTCTAGATTTATCTTACATATCTATTGTTTAGAAATAACCTTTTTTTGGTACTGAAAATGAAAGTGCTATGGAACATATGAATGAGCTCTCATCTTTGAGTAGTTTATTTTCTGATGATATTAACAAACGCACTTATTTTGTTGCTGAGATTTTTCCTTTCTCATTGAAAGATGAAGCTAAAACTTGGTTTAACTATTTGACACCTGGATCTACTACTAGTCCTATTGGTTTGGCTAATGCTTTCTTTCAAAAATATTTTCCTTCTAGTGCTCAACATGCTGTTGTGCAAAGAATCTTTAATTTTAAACAAATTGAAGAAGAAAAATTGACTGAATCTTGGTCAAGGTTTTGTTCTTTAATAAGAGCTAGTCTTGGAAATCCATTACCTAAAAATGAGCTTCTAGATATGTTTTATAATGGACTGACGGTTGAATCTAGGACATATCTGGATAGTTGTGTTGGTTGTGTTTTCAGGAAAAGAACTCCAGAAGAAGCAGAGAAATTACTTGCTAATATAAGCAGGAACCATGATGATTAGACTATACCTGAGACTACACCAGAATGATTGAATTAAATGATGAAGTGATGAAGGAAGCCAAGAAATCTCTCAAAGAGAGGGGTATTAAATCTGAAGATGTGAAGAATTTACCACCTATAGAAGAATTATGTAAGCCAATTCCTCACCCATCCATAGTTGAGGTACACTCCCTCCAGTATTTTTTCATAATAGATATATTCCCTATTCTAAACCACCTGATCAATTCTTAGATGAATTTAATAACTATGTTGTTAAGAAATATAATTTTAATATGAGAATGCAGAATCATCTAATGAAAAACTCTAGAGCTATTGATAATTTGCATGGTATTATTGAGAGAACCTCTAATGATGTTAAAATGCTTGTTAAACATTTTCATATGGTTTAAACTCAAATTTATCAACTTACTAAAGTGCAAAAAGATTTGCTAGCTAATGCTTCTAGAGAAAAAAAAATGTTTATGAAATAATTACTAGAAGTGGTGTTTCTACTTAGGATCCCTTGTATCCTGATGGTCATCCTAAACGAATTGAACAAGATTCTCACCAACCTAAAAACAATATTACTTCTTCTAAGAAAAATAAGAAAAAACATAAAACTGTTGTAGAATCTCCTGAACCTCCTAAAGATCCTAATAATACATCTATTTCAGATGCTGAAACTGAAAGTGGTAATGATAAAAGTGATGCTTCTAATAAATAAGAAACTGAAGTTGGACCTGATAAGCAAACTAAAACTACAAAGTACACTCAGGATGATTTCATTGCTAATAAACATGGTACAGAAAGAGAACCTTGGGTACAAAAACCAATGCTTTTCCTAATAAGAAATATAAACCAAAGGAAGAAGAACATTGTAATAAATTCTGTGAGTGATGAAACCTTTGTTTTTGCAAATTCCTTTGACGATGCTATTAAACTGCCTCCTTATTCGAAATACATGAAAGATATTATCTGTAACAAAAGAAAAAATTCCTAATGAGAAAATTTCCACTATGCTTGCTAATTACTCTTTTAATGGTAAGGTTCCAAAGAAGTTTGGAGATCCTGGTATAACCACTATTTCATGTTCATTAAAAATAATTATGTTAGAACTGCCCTATGTGACTTGGGAGTAGGAGTTAGTGATATGCCTTTTTATCTTTATAAGAGGCTCTATCTGGAAAAATTAATACCCACTGATATATATCCTTGCAAATGGATGATAAATCTACTTCTATTCCTGTTGGTTTATGTAGGAATGTTCCTGCTCAAGTGGCTAATAATTGTTTGATATTAACTGACTTTGTTGTGTTGGAAATGCCTGAAGATGATAATATGTCTATTATTCCTGGGAGACATTTTCTTAACACTACAGGGGTTGTTATCGATTGCAACCAAGGAAAAGTAACTTTCCATGTCAATGATAAAGAGCATACTGTTTATTTTCCCAAGAAGATGATATGGTCTAAATTCAGTTGAAAATATTGAGACTATCAAGATCGGAGAATTCTATTGTCCTATTCCAAAGCCACCAAAAAAATATGAAATCATTATGATTAGTATTATATCTATCAAAGTTGAGGTAACACAATCATTTAGTGATATACAAACTTTTGCTTCATAAAAATTGTTTTGGTAACATGACTTGATCAACCTTGTTAACAAAGTGATTTGAAATGAAGGAAACAATGTTTTCACTATGTTTTCACCATGCCCACCATTGTTTTCAGCATGCCACACATGTTTTCATGATCCATACCTTTGTTTTCACCATCCATACTTTTTTTTTCACGGTGATTACTTTTGTTTTCACCTTGTTATGTTTGTTTTCACCACCCATAACTTTGTTTTCACCACTTCCACCTTTTTTTCGCTAGGTATTTACACATTAGAATATCTTAGAACCTCTATAGAATTGGTTTTGGTTCTATTTTCCAACATTCCTTGATTCTTTTCTAGGTTTATAATTAATTATTAATTTATGAAAATACCTTGAAAATAAAGTTTCTCGAAAAATTCCAAAAAAAACTATATGATATTTTTTATGTGAAAAAGAGGCAGAGAGGCACCTGGGACACCCTAGGGGGGCCCATCATGCAGGCACATCACAGGGTGGCGCGGCCATCCCCTGGTGGCACCATCACATGGTGTGGGGGCCCGTAGCCCTCCACTATCTCTCTTCCCTGCCAAAGATTCCTCTCTCTCACCCCAAACTCAAAACATTTCCTTTAACCCGAGTTCTCGCTGTTTTTCCTCGGGATTTTTCGATCTCTTTGCCCAGCCCACATTTTTTCTGAAAATTGGTGCATTTGCTCTCCGAAATGGACAACTACAACTTTGGAGAAATTTTTAAGAGTGATGCACCTAGGAGGACAAGGCCCTCACGCTCATCCACTCTACTGAGACCATCATACAATGAGGACCTCATTGCACCGAGTATCGACAATGCGGGAGACGATGTAATTGCTCATCCATCTAGTTTTTCTTGCTATAAAGTTTTTAGTGGTGCGGGTGTAACAGCCCTACTTTTTGTGTAATAAAGAGAGGTGTTGTGTACATGGCATGCATGCATGAAAATTGGGCCAAATTTTTGCTTTTAAAATTTAACCAGAGCATTACCAGAAAATCACTTAAACTGGTTCCAAACAAAGTTGTTCTGTAAAGTTTTTCAAAATGATCCAACCTTGTGCTAGAAAGATGGCAAATTTGAAGAGCTTTCCAACGACTATTTTTGTGTAATTTTTGGTTCACAAAAAGGCCCTCAAACTTCTGTTTTGGATATGTTTTAAAAATTCCAGGGACTTCTTTGTAAATCTCTCTTTTCTCCCAGGGGGATTTTTTCGAAAATCCCTGTCGTCTTCCTCCTGTCCGGTGACAGGAGGGCAGCCGCCGCCGCGCGCCACCTCCTGCTCCCCTCGCTGCCGACGTGGAGGCCCCGAACGCTTCAAGGAGACGTCCCAATCGGGAGCTCCTCGCAGAACTCCCCCCATCGAGCCTTTCTCCCTCCTCTCCCTCTGTTCCCTTCACCACCCGAAACCCTAGCCTCACCGGACTTCTTCGCCGCCGGTGTTTGGAGCCCGTCCGCGCCCCGTTGAGCTTCTCATCGCCGTCACCATCCTCCACCGCTCCTCCTCGCAACCGTAATCGGGCCGGGATGGCCTAAATCACCGCCGCCATCCTCATCTCCCCTGCGTCCGGCCGCCGCTCGCCGTCGTCAAATTCCGGCTGCCCCGACCTCCTCCGGCCTCTCCGAGAGCATCATCGAGCTCGTGGTGAGCCTCTAGACCTCCCGGTGCCCTCCCCCTAGCTCCTGGCCCTTTATTTCCTTCTCCTCGCCGTGGAACCGCCGCCGGCCACCGTGTTTGGTCATGGCGCCGCCACTCCGGCGACCAAAAGTGGGCGGCGCCACCACCTCCTGGACCGCCTCGTCGAGGCCTCCCCGATGAGCCCACTCGCTCATCCCGGGACGCAGGGAAGCGCCGCCGGCGAGGGCAACTGCCACCGGCCGGCCACCACCGTGAGGTCACGGTGATGTCACCGTGACATCACCTGCCCACGTGGCGTGCCAAGTGGCAATCCTTGTCTTCTTTTGAACTGTACAGTGGGACCCGCAGAGGAAAATAGAAAACAGAAAATAATTGATTTTTGGAAAATTAATAACTTTTATTTCACAGCTCCAAAAATTATGAAAAAAATATGTATGTGTTCAGAAAAATGAGAGCTATTTATTCATGTCATTTTCATACATGTTTAACCAAGTTTAAAATGAGGCCACTTTTGTAAATTACATTTAATTCATTTAAATATTGAAAATAAAGTTTTTATTCAATAAAAATAGAAAATTAAGTGTAATATACCATTTTGATCAGTGAATCAAATGCAATCCAACTATGAGGTTTACAAAGTCATTTGAGAATCTTAGCTTGGTCACATCTCCAGTTTAGGGTTTTCTCCCCCTCCAGTGTTCGACGTTCACGGCGCGAAACCCTAGCTTCCTGCTCCATCTTCTAAGCTTCATTTCAATTGCATTGTTTTACTCATGCATACATATTGTGCATTGCACTGTCGTCAAGTATTGATTGTTTGCCTTCTTTCCGGTGTTGTTCGTTATCGGTAGACCGAGATCCGGAGGTTGACCCGGCGTTCTACGACAACCCAAGCTCTACTTTCGACGAGCAAGGCAAGCACCACCTCATGGCTACCCCATGTTTTGAGTCTTTCAACCTCTTACTCGTGCATTCGATTCAACTTGGTTTTGAGTCTGTTAGAGTTAACCTATCCACTGCATGACCCTCCCCCTCACATGTCACCTTCATACCTGTTTACCCTCCTAGTATGACTAGGGTTGTTTGAGTATCGTAGAGCCTTGTGTGTTATGCTTAGCCATGCTTAGTGTTCTGATCTACTTCATCCGGTTGATGTTTTGGGTCACTTCGATAACCTTGTATGATGTTATATTTGTGAGTACTGAGCATATGAAACTGACTAAGGCTAGCACGGGAGGCCACTTGGGTAGTGGTTATTCGTTCCGTACTCGCCAACCCTAGGATTTAAGGTCTCGCCGCGGAAGCCAAGACTGAGCGCGCAGCCACACGCGGGCCAATGAACCCCGCTCGGCTAACTAACTTGTTTGATCACTTCCATGGGTCACATAGTTTGAGTTTTCCATTTGCGGGTGTGTCATAAAACGTTTTGGAGAAAACTAGGACGTGACCGGGACCAGTGATGGACGTACACGGATCTTGTCCCGACTCACAGAACAGGTGCCGTCAGGAGGTGGCCAACTCCCTGTTGACGGGGTGGCCCTGTTTGGGTTGACTCATGGAAAGGGTTAAGCGAGGTAAAGGCCGTGGTCGACCACACTCTGCCGCGCTCTTAGAGAGGAGCGTTACCGCGTGGCGTTAAGAGTCGGTCGATACGTGTGGGTAAAGTGTACCACCCTGCAGGGATAAATCTTTCGGAAAGCCGTGTCCACGGTTATGGACAACTTGGTGAAAGTCACGGGGTCATAGATAACTCTAACGGAATGACTAAAACTTGCTGGCAATGAATGAAGGATGCCTCCTCGACTAAGTCGAGAGGGGTGATTCTTGTAGCTTAAGGTAGTCTGGGGATGAGAAAGTACTTGGTGGACTAAAGAACATGATGATCTCAGTAGTTGAGTAGACTCCTCCTCTGTTTAATAAATGCTCTATTACACGTGCTTTTCTTCCTCAACTTCGGAAAACAAAGTTGGCTTTATGCAAAGAACCTTAAAAGCCAAGTCTTGCTGAGTACCTTTTGTACTCAACCTTGCCTCGTTGTTGTTTTGTTTCAGACTTCGGTGATGCAGCTGAAGAGGGGTTCTACCTCGACGTCGACGAGTAGTTAGGAGTTCCCAGGCAGCAGTCTGGTATCTGTAGTATGGGTTTGGCTACGTTGCTTATGTTTCGGACTCTTAGTCCTTTTGCTCTTGTTGTATAGCAACATATTTGCTTTCGCTGCTTGTTGTAATGTTGGGTTGCTGGACCTATGTTGGTCTTGTAACCTCTTTGTGTAAGCTACTCTAGTATGCCTTGTTTAATACAACTTTCATGTCTAGAGTACTGCTTTGATCGATTGTTGGTCTCGAGCCCGTTGTTATACAGTTTTGGCTATGCCTGCATAGTTGTCGCAGTCGAGGGGTTGTGGAGCCGATGATCCATGACCGAGCCCGCCTGCCGGAGATATCCGGCCTGGGGCGAGGTAACCCCAGTAACCCTCGATTGTTGTTGCACTTTCTGGACACATAGCATCTCTGTATAACTCTGGTCCCGTTCCTTCAGTTTCATCCGACTCGTGGATGCTTGGGTATACATCTCTGGTTATGACTAGCATGGACACAAGGAGTAGTAGACCGGGGATCCGGACTACGTGCCGATGAATCCGGTCTGCCTGCCGTTGTTTGTTGCGGCTGGGGCTGGTAACCCTAAAGCCCTTGTGGGTCCACTGCTAGGAGCACATGACAGTTTGTATATCCCGGGGTCCGGGGTCCGACAGGTCTTGGTATCAGAGCAGGACTGCCTGTAGGAAACCCTTGCCGTTGGTCGATGTTGAGTCTAGAACTTGTGAAAACTATTTTTGAAAAGACAAAATGAGTTATGAAAACCCTCTTAGGATTCTTTTTGCTCCTTACCTGGTATCGTTCTAACTCTGAGTCATCGTATCTCTTTTGTTTTTGTGTGTTGTTTTCTTGTTGTTGTCTCAAAAGTTAGGAGTAAAACCGTTGGGTGTTTTCCTTCCGAGTACTGTCTCAGGTTGTTATAGTTCCAAATTCAACTCATTTCTTCATGTCTTTTGACATCTTGAAAATGTGTTTGTTTCAGATGCCTTCTGGTCAGGTTGTTCGACATACACTATGCCTTGGAGTTCCAGGTTTTCCTCATCTCTTAGCCTCAGCCTGTGCAAACATAGGAGCCCCTTGGTATCCTGTGTACACCGTGTATGAGGAGTACCGTGATTTCCACCAGACCCAGTACTTGTGTGGTGTCCGTCTTCCACAGCTAGATGGCACCATCTTCCCTGCTGAGCACTATGCTGAGGGTATTGGTTTCACCATTGAGATGGCTGTGCAGGATGCTGCACGGCACTGTCTTAATGAGCTTCGTTACCACTATCCAGATCACGAGCATAGCTCCTTCCGTTACTGCCCTGGTTCTGATGCTACTCTTGAGGGGTGTTATACCCACACCTTTGCTGATTCCTCCCTGGAGGAAGATCTTACACTTAGGTGCACCGCTGATCTCCTTGCTGCTTATGCTCGTCGCGAGCGTGAGCTTAGTGCACTAGTTAACACCCTTGCAGCTAGTCTCAGGACTGTGACAGCCAGAGTGAGGCCATTCATTGAGAGTGGTATTGTTCAGGCCTCTGAGATAGAGCTTCCAGTTGTACTTGTGCCTTCCTCGGTTGCGTCTCCAGATGTTGGAGGTGATGTTCCCCCTCGTGGACGCCTCAGGAGGCCTAGCATGGTGCGTGGTGTTCCACAGTCTCTCCACGGACCGCAGGACGAGTCTGTTCGTCGCTACCCTGGTGCTCCGGTTCTACTTCCTTTCGACTTCGGAGGATACTGAGACCGTTGTCGGTTCCAGCTAGAGTAATGTTTGCTTTCATGTACTCGAAACCCGAAGTTGTAGAAAAATAATGTATAGGAGCAGAACTTCGGTGATGTGTATCTCTCGTACTTTCTTTCAGTGTTGTATGTACTTAAGCTTGTGAGCTTGTACCGCCACTATGTATGGTTTGTACTTCGACTGGTTTCAATAAATGTTGTAATATGTTGTCTCCATGTTGATGAAATGATACACTTCATGTTCATTCATTCTGTTCCACTACATTTTGGCATGTATCTTGTTGTTCCGTTGGAATTATTACATGTCGATCCATTGTATCCTTTCCATGTATGTGTTATTCATGATTCTTCTTCCTTTTACTCAGGATGTCGGGTGGTACTCGTGGCCGTAACAACCCTCCCCCTGAGCCAACACCTCCGCCGCCACCCACAATGGCGCAGGTGCTGCAAAGCATCGAAACTAACCGTCTGAGGAACGAACAACTTCTGGAGCGTGTGGCCCAGAACACTGAACGCCGTGCTGCCAGCGTTACACTCGTGGACTTCCTCAAGGCTCAGCCATCATACTTTGCTGACTCCACTGAGCCTCTCGATGCCGATGACTGGCTTCGCACTATGGAGCGCAAGTTCATTGCTCTCCGTTTCCAGGAACGTGACCGTGTGAACTTCGCCACCTATAAGCTTGAAGGTGCTGCTGGTGCTTGGTGGGAAGGCTTTCTGGCGTTGCAGGCGCCCGATCATGAGGTCACTTGGGCAGAGTTCCGCACTGCTTTCCGTGAGGCCTATATCCCGAAGGCAGTCATGGACGGTAAAAGAAAGGAGTTCCTTGATCTTACTCAGGGCAGTATGGGTATTGAGGCCTATGGTCGTGTGTTCACTCGTCTGGCTCGCTATGCTCCTCGTGATGTCACTAATGACGAGGACAAGCAGGATCTGTTCCGTAAGGGCCTGAACCCAACTGTTCGTTATGAGATGCTGCCCTTCAAGTTCCAGAGCTTCCAGGAACTTTACAATCAGGCCATCACTCTTGAACGTGGCAAAAAGGAGATGGATACTGCTATGAAGAAGAGTGCTGGAGATTCCCGTGCTTCACCCTCTGGTCAAAAAAGGAAGCGCCGTGTGTTCATTCCATACAGCGCTGTTCCCAGGGCTCCATTTCAGCCAAGGCCATCTGGATATGCTCCTCGTCCACCTGCCCCACCTGCTACATCAACCTATGGTGGTGGACAAGGTTCTCGTCCTCCAGTTGCCGCTCCTCCCAGCAATGTGTGCTATCGCTGTGGCCAGTCTGGTCACTTCTCGAGGGAGTGCCCTCAGAATCATGCTGGACGTGCACCTCCTCCTCCTAAGAAAATGGCAAAGCCTGCTGGTGCTGGACGTGGTCGTCTGAACTATGTGACTGCCGAGGATGCTCAGGATGATCCAAGCGTCTTACTGGGTACGATTCGTGTCAACTCAATTTCGGCTTTAGCCTTATTTGATTCTGGAGCATCGCATACATTCATGTCAGAAGGGTTTGCTAAAATGCATGGGATACCTTTCGAAAAGTTGCAAAAACCGTTAATGGTAAACTCCCCTGGTTGCAACTGGCAAACCACCATGGTTACGCCAGAGCTCATGGTTGAGGTGGGATCCTTACAATTCCCTGCAACCTTCATTGCCCTAAAATCCACTGACCTTGATGTCATACTGGGCATGGATTGGCTTGCTAAATATGGAGCTGTTTTGGATTGTGCAACAAAATGCCTCACCTTGAAACATCCTTCCGGTGCCATCATCGACTATTGGTCTGAGTTCACCATTCCTCCTTCAGCACGCACACGACTTTCTCCTGAACTGCAGTTGTACTTCATGCAAGGTGATTACCCTCCTGAAATTCATGAGTTACCTGTAGTCAGTGATTTCCCTGATGTGTTTCCTGAAGAGTTACCTGGCATGCCACCTGACCGAAGTGTGGAATTTGTCATTGAGTTAGTCCCTGGTACCGCTCCTATGTCTAAAAGACCTTACCGTATGGCCCCAGAGGAGTTGGTTGAATTGAAACGCCAAATTGAGGAGTTAGAAGAAAAGGGTTTCATCCAACCTAGCACATCTTCATGGGGTTGTCCCACCATCTTTGTCAAGAAGCGGGATACCAATGTTCCACGTTTGGTTGTTGACTATCGGCCGCTGAATGCAGTGACCATCAAAAACAAGTACCCTCTTCCAAGAATCAATGACCTCTTTGATCAATTAGCTGGTGCAACTGTCTTTTCCAAGATGGACCTGCGATCAGGATACCATCAAATAAAGATCAGAAAGGAGGACATTCCTAAAATGGCGTTCACTACTCGTTATGGTCTTTACGAGTACACCGTTATGTCTTTTGGTCTTACCAACGCTCCAGCTACCTTCATGAGGCTTATGAACTCGGTATTCATGGAGTATCTTGATAAGTTCGTCGTGGTCTACATCGACGACATCTTGGTCTATTCCAAAACCGAAGATGATCATTCTGAACACCTGCGTTTGGTGTTATCCAAACTCCGTGAGCACAAGCTATATGCCAAGTTCTCCAAGTGTGAGTTCTGGTTGAAAGAACTCATTTATCTCGGACACGTAGTGTCTGCCGAAGGTGTTGCCGTTATTCCAGACAAGATCCAAACCATTCTGGACTGGGAAACACCTAAATCAGTCAAGGATGTTCGGAGTTTTCTCGGACTGGCAGGTTATTACCGTCGTTTCATCGAGAACTTCTCCAAAATTGCCAAACCTATGACTGAACTTCTTAAGAAAGGCAAAAAGTTCGAGTGGTCAGAAAAAGCAGAGGAAAGTTTCCAAACTCTGAAAACCAAACTGACTACCGCTCATGTGCTTGTTCTTCCTGATACGAGCAAGGACTTTGTCATCTTCTGTGATGCCTCTCAACAAGGACTCGGTTGTGTATTAATGCAAGAAGGTCATGTAGTGGCTTATGGTTCTCGTCAACTGAAACCACATGAGCACAACTACCCAACCCATGATCTTGAGCTAGCAGCCGTGGTCCATGCTCTCAAGCAATGGCGTCATTATCTTCTTGGCAATCGATGTGAGTTATACTCAGATCATCAGAGTCTGAAATATCTGTTCACCCAACCGGATCTGAATCTCAGACAGAGAAGATGGTTGGAATTAATCAAGGACTTTGACTTGGGTCTCAACTATCAACCCGGCAAAGCAAATGTCGTTGCTGACGCGCTAAGTCGGAAGTCTTATTGCAACAATCTGATGATACAACAGGCCCAACCTCCTCTTCATGAGGAGTTCTCCAAACTCAACCTTGGAATCGTTCCTTCTGGTTATTTGGCCAACCTGGAGGTAAAACCTTCCCTTGAGGACCAGATCAAGAAAGCTCAAAAGCGGGATCTGGGAATTGCCAACATTAAGAAGAACATTGCTAGCGGTGCAGCTAAATGTTTCTCCATCGATGATCAAGGTGTCGTATATTTTGGCAACCGTCTGGTAGTGCCGAAGATACGGAATCTGAGAAAGCAAATTCTCCAAGAGGCTCATGACACACCTCTTTCTATTCATCCCGGTAGCACCAAGATGTATCAGGATCTACGTCAAAGGTTCTGGTGGTCCCGTATGAAGCGGGAGATAGCTCAGTATGTTGCTGAATGCGACGTCTGTCGTCGCGTGAAAGCAGAACATCAAAGACCAGCTGGTGTTCTTCAACCCCTGCCTATTCCTGAATGGAAGTGGGATGAGATTGGTATGGATTTCATTACCGGCCTTCCCAATACCAAAAAGGGGCACAATGCTATATGGGTAGTGATTGATCGTCTGTCAAAGGTTGCCCATTTCCTTCCTGTTCGTGAGACTATCCGAGTCTCCGATCTGGCAGATCTATATATCTCACGAACAGTCAGCCTTCATGCTGTCCCAAAAAGGATTGTCTCAGACAGAGGCAGTTTGTTTGTCTCCAGATTCTGGGAGAGTCTTCAAAAGGCCATGGGAACTCATCTATCTTTCAGCACCGCCTACCATCCACAAACCGGTGGTCAAACTGAGAGAGTTAACCAAATTCTTGAGGACATGATCCGAGCTTGTGTTATATCGTTCGGTAAGGATTGGGAGAAGTTTCTTCCATATGCCGAGTTCACCTATAACAACAGTTATCAATCTAGCTTGGGCAAGGCTCCTTTCGAAGTTCTTTATGGCCGTAAATGCCGAACTCCGCTGAATTGGTCTGAAACCGGTGAAAGATCGTTCTTTAGTCCGGATGTAATCAAGGAAGCGGAAGAAATTGTTCGTGTCATCCGTGAACGACTGAAAACAGCTCAATCTCGCCAGAAAAGCTATTATGATCGTCATCATCAAGATGTTCATTATGATGTTGGCGAGAAAGCTTATCTTCGAGTCACACCTCTGAAAGGTGGAAAACGGTTCGGAATCAAAGGCAAACTGGCTCCTCGTTATATCGGTCCTTTCCCTATCATTGGAAAACGAGGTCAAGTTTCATATCAACTGCAGTTGCCTCCAGGATTTCCGGATGTCCATGATGTATTCCATGTCTCACAACTCAAACGTTGCTTCAAAGATCCTGTTCGTGGTGTGGACCACGAAACCATTAAACTCAAGGATGATCTCTCTTACAAGGAGGTTCCTGTCCGTATCCTCGATGAGGCCGAACGAAGAACTCGTAGTCAAACTATCAAGTTCCTCAAAGTTCAGTGGTCGCATCATTCCGAGAACGAAGCAACCTGGGAACGAGAAGATCGTTTGCGATCTAAGTACCCCGACTTCTTTTCTAAAACCTAGGAATCTCGGGACGAGATTCTTGTAAGGGGGGTAGACTTGTAACAGCCCTACTTTTTGTGTAATAAAGAGAGGTGTTGTGTACATGGCATGCATGCATGAAAATTGGGCCAAATTTTTGCTTTTAAAATTTAACCAGAGCATTACCAGAAAATCACTTAAACTGGTTCCAAACAAAGTTGTTCTGTAAAGTTTTTCAAAATGATCCAACCTTGTGCTAGAAAGATGGCAAATTTGAAGATCTTTCCAACGACTATTTTTGTGTAATTTTTGGTTCACAAAAAGGCCCTCAAACTTCTGTTTTGGATCTGTTTTAAAAATTCCAGGGACTTCTTTGTAAATCTCTCTTTTCTCCCAGGGGGTTTTTTTCGAAAATCCCTGTCGTCTTCCTCCTGTCCGGTGACAGGAGGGCAGCCGCCGCCGCGCGCCACCTCCTGCTCCCCTCGCTGCCGACGTGGAGGCCCCGAACGCCTCAAGGAGACGTCCCAATCGGGAGCTCCTCGCAGAACTCCCCCCCATCGAGCCTTTCTCCCTCCTATCCCTCTGTTCCCTTCACCACCCGAAACCCTAGCCTCACCGGACTTCTTCGCCGCCGGTGTTTGGAGCCCGTCCGCGCCCCGTTGAGCTTCTCATCGCCGTCACCATCCTCCACCGCTCCTCCTCGCAACCGTAATCGGGCCGGGATGGCCTAAATCACGGCCGCCATCCTCATCTCCCCCGCGTCCGGCCGCCGCTCGCCGTCGTCAAATTCCGGCTGCCCCGACCTCCTCCGGCCTCTCCGAGAGCATCATCGAGCTCGTGGTGAGCCTCTAGACCTCCCGGTGCCCTCCCCCTAGCTCCTGGCCCTTTATTTCCTTCTCCTCGCCGTGGAACCGCCGCCGGCCACCGTGTTTGGTCATGGCGCCGCCACTCCGGCAACCAAAAGTGGGTGGCGCCACCACCTCCTGGACCGCCTCGTCGAGGCCTCCCCGATGAGCCCACTCGCTCATCCCGGGACGCAATGAAGCGCCGCCGGCGAGGGCAACTGCCACCGGCCGGCCACCACCGTGAGGTCACGGTGATGTCACCGTGACATCACCTGCCCACGTGGCGTGCCAAGTGGCAATCCTTGTCTTCTTTTGAACTGTACAGTGGGACCCGCAGAGGAAAATAGAAAACAGAAAATAATTGATTTTTGGAAAATTAATAACTTTTATTTCACAGCTCCAAAAATTATGAAAAAAAATATGTATGTGTTCAGAAAAATGAGAGATATTTATTCATGTCATTTTCATACATGTTTAACCAAGTTTAAAATGAGGCCACTTTTGTAAATTACATTTAATTCATTTAAATATTGAAAATAAAGTTTTTATTCAATAAAAATAGAAAATTAAGTGTAATATACCATTTTGATCAGTGAATCAAATGCAATCCAACTATGAGGTTTACAAAGTCATTTGAGCATCTTAGCTTGGTCACATCTCCAGTTTAGGGTTTTCTCCCCCTCCGGTGTTCGACGTTCACGGCGCGAAACCCTAGCTTCCTGCTCCATCTTCTAAGCTTCATTTCAATTGCATTGTTTTACTCATGCATACATATTGTGCATTGCACTGTCGTCAAGTATTGATTGTTTGCCTTCTTTCCGGTGTTGTTCGTTATCGGTAGACCGAGATCCGGAGGTTGACCCGGCGTTCTACGACAACCCAAGCTCTACTTTCGACGAGCAAGGCAAGCACCACCTCATGGCTACCCCATGTTTTGAGTCTTTCAACCTCTTACTCGTGCATTCGATTCAACTTGGTTTTGAGTCTGTTAGAGTTAACCTATCCACTGCATGACCCTCCCCCTCACATGTCACCTTCATACCTGTTTACCCTCCTAGTATGACTAGGGTTGTTTGAGTATCGTAGAGCCTTGTGTGTTATGCTTAGCCATGCTTAGTGTTCTGATCTACTTCATCCGGTTGATGTTTTGGGTCACTTCGATAACCTTGTATGATGTTATATTTGTGAGTACTGAGCATATGAAACTGACTAAGGCTAGCACGGGAGGCCACTTGGGTAGTGGTTATTCGTTCCGTACTCGCCAACCCTAGGATTTAAGGTCTCGCCGCGGAAGCCAAGACTGAGCGCGCAGCCACACGCGGGCCAATGAACCCCGCTCGGCTAACTAACTTGTTTGATCACTTCCATGGGTCACATAGTTTGAGTTTTCCATTTGCGGGTGTGTCATAAAACGTTTTGGAGAAAACTAGGACGTGACCGGGACCAGTGATGGACGTACACGGATCTTGTCCCGACTCACAGAACAGGTGCCGTCAGGAGGTGGCCAACTCCCTGTTGACGGGGTGGCCCTGTTTGGGTTGACTCATGGAAAGGGTTAAGCGAGGTAAAGGCCGTGGTCGACCACACTCTGCCGCGCTCTTAGAGAGGAGCGTTACCGCGTGGCGTTAAGAGTCGGTCGATACGTGTGGGTAAAGTGTACCACCCTGCAGGGATAAATCTTTCGGAAAGCCGTGTCCACGGTTATGGACAACTTGGTGAAAGTCACGGGGTCATAGATAACTCTAACGGAATGACTAAAACTTGCTGGCAATGAATGAAGGATGCCTCCTCGACTAAGTCGAGAGGGGTGATTCTTGTAGCTTAAGGTAGTCTGGGGATGAGAAAGTACTTGGTGGACTAAAGAACATGATGATCTCAGTAGTTGAGTAGACTCCTCCTCTGTTTAATAAATGCTCTATTACACGTGCTTTTCTTCCTCAACTTCGGAAAACAAAGTTGGCTTTATGCAAAGAACCTTAAAAGCCAAGTCTTGCTGAGTACCTTTTGTACTCAACCTTGCCTCGTTGTTGTTTTGTTTCAGACTTCGGTGATGCAGCTGAAGAGGGGTTCTACCTCGACGTCGACGAGTAGTTAGGAGTTCCCAGGCAGCAGTCTGGTATCTGTAGTATGGGTTTGGCTACGTTGCTTATGTTTCGGACTCTTAGTCCTTTTGCTCTTGTTGTATAGCAACATATTTGCTTTCGCTGCTTGTTGTAATGTTGGGTTGCTGGACCTATGTTGGTCTTGTAACCTCTTTGTGTAAGCTACTCTAGTATGCCTTGTTTAATACAACTTTCATGTCTAGAGTACTGCTTTGATCGATTGTTGGTCTCGAGCCCGTTGTTATACAGTTTTGGCTATGCCTGCATAGTTGTCGCAGTCGAGGGGTTGTGGAGCCGATGATCCATGACCGAGCCCGCCTGCCGGAGATATCCGGCCTGGGGCGAGGTAACCCCAGTAACCCTCGATTGTTGTTGCACTTTCTGGACACATAGCATCTCTGTATAACTCTGGTCCCGTTCCTTCAGTTTCATCCGACTCGTGGATGCTTGGGTATACATCTCTGGTTATGACTAGCATGGACACAAGGAGTAGTAGACCGGGGATCCGGACTACGTGCCGATGAATCCGGTCTGCCTGCCGTTGTTTGTTGCGGCTGGGGCTGGTAACCCTAAAGCCCTTGTGGGTCCACTGCTAGGAGCACATGACAGTTTGTATATCCCGGGGTCCGGGGTCCGACAGCGGGCATACTTGATGACTTCTTGATGCTGATTGGTAGGGTCGGATTAACCAACTAGATGAATGTCCCCAATATGCTATTCTAACAAAAACTTTTGTTGAGAGTTTTAAATTCCATAATCACAATATGACCCATCTTTTACGTTTAAGATGTATGGTAGCCCTTTTTCCATGTATTTGGAGGATTTTTGCGGCATTATAGGTATCAACGCCTCGGGGAAAGCAAGGAGGATTCGGGAGATACACGCTGATTTGATGGAGCTCTATCGAGGAGTTACCAATGATGATGACCGCACAGCTCAGCGCGTCAAGATAAGGAATATTCAAATTTCCCTTACTATCTTGCTACTAGTGTCCTTGGTAGGGAGAACACTAGAAAATTTCAAACTATCATCTTGCTTTTCTTGCTGCTGCACTTAACTATAGCGATAAGTATAACCTTGGTTCTCTCGTTGCTTGCCGCCTAGATGCTAAAGGACCCATTTATGGGGGCATTATTCCTACCCGTATATTAACTGCTCTAGGCCTTTCTATTGATCCCAATGATGAATTGATAGCTCCTTATAGACTTGTTCTCGTTGCCATGAAGGCTCATCATTTTATTGTTGGGAATATGCCCTAGAGGCAATCATGTATGATGTATTCCCAATGTATTCATAAAGTTATTAAGTCGTCCTTGTTTTGAACATCGGATATATGTCATTGAATAAGTGATTCGATTGTGGAACTATGTATTTATGTTGTTCATACTAAATTGTCCTTGGTCATCAAGGTTGTGCTGGACACACACCCTAGACTAATGTGAGTGTTGGCTGATGACTCGGTTCCACTTGTCATGGGCATGGCGATGCTATTCCAACGTTCACAGACTTGGCTAAAGAGTTTAGCAAGTCGGAATGACCCATATTGAGATGCAACGAGCAAGTCGTCATTTGCATGTCTCGATCAATGTAATCCTTAGAACTGAGATTGTCGCACAATCCGAGTTGTCGATCACCGACTTAGGTTCTGTCAAACGTTGTTCCGTGACAAGGCAGTTATAAAGGAAGAGTTTGGGTCAAATGAGAAGCAAGCTGCGTGATGTGGATAATCAAGATGAGATTTTGCCCCTCTGAATGGAGAGATATTATCTGGGCCCTCTCGAGTGATATGATTCCGGAAGCATGGCCATGCGCAACTCGGTTAAGTGTTAAATGAGTCTGTTGACTAAGAGTTAGTCAGATGAATCATATATCACGGACCGACAACAGAGTTGAGCTATTAAGGGATGACGATAAATCGCCTATAGTTCGACAAGGTATATCGTGAGGCAAAAGGGACTAAGATAAAAGTCACATTGGAAGGTATGTCGTCATGACTCAATGGGACTTGGGAGTTGGCACGTTCTGCTAGGAGCCGCTACCGATTGATCGATTGAGAGTCAGACTCCAATCGTGTCCAAGTCGCCATGAGCCTGCAGGGTCACACACTTAAGAGCGGGAGAAAATGTATTGGTCGGGTTGGACCCGAACCGGAAATGGACTGAGTTTGTGAGTCGGACTCACAGAGGGAATGGGCCACAAGTGTTGTGAAGCCCACTACCATTTGCTATATAAAGAGGGGCGCAGGTTGCCCAGCGGGCACGTTACTTCACTCCCATGCGTTGGGAACCCTAGCCCCACTCAGTCCAGCCGTCGCACTGGACCTAGAAGTCCACCGTCGGAGCTCCTCCTCATACGTGTGGATACCGGAAGAGGTGCTGTACGTTCATCACTTCGACGTTCGCGGGGTTGGATCGGCTGGATCGGATCGTGGGACTACACTGCATCGACGCGCTACATCGATAATCCGCACCTGCGCGTCTAGTGGTAATCCTCGTCCCTTCTACCTCGGCTAGATCTTGGAAGTACCGCGTAGAAAAGTTTTTGTTTATCTCTACGCGTACCAACAGTTATTACTGCCAGCTCTAGTGCTGAACATCTAGTATATATATTTTTATTTACTAACGGAGATGAAAGGGAAGTTCCTTTTCCTGAGCATGTTTCGTTCAAAGTTGACAGGATGCCATGATCGCGCTCGAAGGGGTAGCTAGACGACAAGCTGCACTTGATTGAGTTCCATAAGAAGCAAATGAGGCATAATGCGCCCTCTGAGTACTACACCACACAATACACCGGGGCGTCCTCGAGCTCATATCCGGAGGATGGCCCATCCTCGTCTTGCTATGGGGGTGCCACTTCATGGCCCGCTTGGGATTGATCTCCACTTAGGCCAAAAGCCTAAGCTTGGTGGGAGGTATGCCGACATCACACTCATCTACATATCATGTTTCTGTCGGTTCTTTGTATATCCATGTTTTCGTTTCTTTCGCTTGTTTTTGTTTTTATTGTTTTGTTATTGCTTTCCAAAACACAAAAATACCAAAAATATTTCTGTCGTTTCTCTTTACTTGTTTCTTTAGTTTCTTTCATTGGTTTTCTTTGCTTTCTATTTTGTTGCAATATTCAAAAATCCAAAAATATTTTGCTTTGTTTGCTTGTTTTCCTTCTGTTCTTGTTTTAAATTAGAAAACCCAAAAATATTTGTTGTTCTTCTTTGGTTTTGTAAAGTTGTTGGAGAGTTCATCGGTCTTCTGTGTCTCCATTGGAGATTGATTGTCAATTTATGTCATTCGGTCCATACAAGTCAAGAGCAATAATGATGATTCACGACAAGTCAAGTTGTGGTAAGAGGCTGGTATGAACTCTATTTGTTTTCATTTTTGTACATATACTCATACATGTGGACATTCTTAGTTTGTTCGTGTAAGGTGTATGTTATTTAACGAATTCTTAGTAGTTCGTGCTCTCTTATGTTTATTTCCAACTTACTAATATTAGATAGCATGTCGTATAAATGTTTGCTTCATTGCTTTATTCATAGAAGGATATGACATTGTGGCGTTTCCCTCTGAATGTTTTACTTGAATTGACTTGGCATATTCTCGCGCATGCATATTAATGAAAACAAAAAGTGAATTAAGCCTCGACAATTTATTTTGCCTCAGAGTATTTGTATCACTTGTATGCCCCCGTTTATTTTATGTTACCACGAGCATGATTATGACAGTTATTGCTCTCTTGATTGTCGCTCCCAGTCTATTGCTAGCCTTCACTTGTACTGAGTATGATCTCTACTCGTACATCCAACTCCCAAAAATCAAAGTTTGCCAAATGTATCCACCATAGATACCTACTATATGTGGTATTTCACCGCCACTCCAAGTAAATTTGCATGTGCTACTTTTAAAACTTTCAAAATACTTCTCGTTTTGTTGAATTGTTTTGCTCATGAGGAATTAGTAGTTGGGTTTGTTGTCTTCCATACTATTTAGGTACACTAACTTGCATGCTTCATTTGCTCGTCATTAATTTTGCAAAGAGCTGGTTAGACCATTATAACATCAAAAAGCTAAATAACCAAATAGGCACTCCTCCATGGTATGAGATTTTTTGCAGGCACCCGGGATTTCGGCTAGGCATGGTTTGCGAAAGCAAGGTGGGGAGGAGTGCCGTACTATATAATGCGCTATAAATGCTCAATATAAATATTTCGGAACCGCTCTCAACCTGTTTAGTATGGAAGATAACAAGGACTCTATTACCATTTGTTGACATGAACAACCACATCTCAAAATCATTTTACTTCTGTTTTCAATAAAATAAAAAGCTCTAGCACATGTTAATCCCTTCTTCCCTTTGCGAAGGGCCTTTCTTTTACTTTTATGTTGAGCCTTCACCTTCTCACTTTACGCACTTCTTGAGAGCATAGCTGTCATTCTTAGTGTAATGTGCTTGTCCCAGGATACGATTAATTGTGGTATAACTTTGATGCTTTTATCTTTGATATATTTACTTCTAGTCTTCACTTGAACCTCAGAGGTGCCTTGGCATTTATGTTTTCCCCCACTATTAAGGGCAAGCAAGATACCACTTTATCATACCCTAGTATGAATATTGCAATCCTGTGAATTGATAGATTTCATGTTGTGTTTTATTAGTGTGTTGAAATCTCTTCATGGTTCGCATAACTATTAGGTGACTTTATTTTACATACTTCTTATTATGAATTGGCTAAGCACTTGACCATAGTGAGAATATTTACATCATATGAAACAAATGTGTTCGTAAATGTTCCTTTATCGCACTCAGTTGTTAACTGAATTGCTTGAGGACAAGCAATAAGCTAATCTTGGGGGTAGTTGATACGTCCAAAACGTATCTCCTTTTACGAACATTTTTGCTATTGTTTTCCTCTAAACTCGTGAGCTTTGGATGCAACTAACACGAGCTAACGCTGTTTTTCAGCAGAATTACTATGGGGTCTCGTTTTTGTGGAGAAAAATCAACTTTTAGGAAATCGCCCAAAAAAAGATCCCAAAGACCTTATTACGCCCGAAGACCCCCGGAGCCAGAAGGAGACCCGGAGGGGGGCAAGGACGAAGGGGATATGCCCGAGAGGCAATAATAAAGTGTTTATTATGTTATTCCTTGTTTATGATAGATGTTTATTTCTCATGCTAGAATTGTATTAACCGGAAACATTAATACATGTGTGATTAATAAACAAACCAACGTTCCTAGTGAAGCCTCTCTTTTAACTAGATCGTTGATTAACAGATGACCAAGGTTTCCTGATCATAGACATTGGATGTTGATAATAACGGGGTCATGTCATTAGGAGAATGACATGATGAACTTAGACCCTAACTAAGTATAACAATACGATCAAGTCATTTAGTTTTGTTGTTATGTCTTACATTCGGAGTAACATTGTTCCTTAGACCATGAGATCATGTTAATCACTAAGACCGAAAGAATACTTTGATGACATCAAACGTCACACCGTAACAGGGTGACTATAAAGGTGGCCTTAGATATTCGGAAAGTGTTAGTTTAAGCTCATGGATCAAGAATGGGATATGTCCATCCGATATGACGGATAGATATACTCAGGGCCCTCTCGGTGATATCACATCGACACCGCTTGCAAGCACGTGATATGATCACAAGGATGTTATATCACGGGAACGAGAAAAGAGTACTTGTCGAAAAACGATATCGACCAAGGTATGGTGGATACCGATGATCGGATCTCGGACAAGTAAAATATCGCGAGACAAAAGGAAATCGTTACGACGTTGAAAGGTTCACACGATCACGAGAGTCATCGTTGAATATATAGGAGTCATCACGGATCTCCAGATCCCGCTGTTGATTATTGATCAGAGAGGAGCCTCGATCATGTCTATAACATTCGCGAACCATAGGGTGACACACTTAAGGTTCGATGAAGCGTTAGAGAGGATACGGAATACCGAAGAATATTTTGGGCAGCTCCGAAATTGTTTCGGGGAAAATTGAAATAGTTCAAGGGTTTTTTTTTGTCGAATGGTTGTTAATAGAATTAACAAATGATTCGAGGTGCTGCATGCAAATGTTTGTTAATGGAATTAACAAATATAAATAAAGAAATAAAAATGTTTTATTTATTTATTAAAGAAAAACCTTTGGATTTTCTAAGTGGAAAATTAAGGAAATATGAGTGGGTATGAGTGGGGCTTCCACTCACATGAAGAGAGGAAGAGGTGGGGGCACCCATGGCTGGCCGCACCCCCCCTTTGGGCTGCCCCCGTCCCCTATAAAAGGAGGGTGAGAGCTCCCTCTTCTTCACACACTTGCCCACTTCTTTTTCCCTCCACTCGCTGCTGCATTCCATGGTCTCCGGCTTGGCGAAGCCCTGGCTGTGGGATTCTTCACCACCACCACGCCGTCGTGCTGCTGGAATTCCAGGGGATCCTCTACTTACGCAACCCGATGGATCGAAGGAACGGAAGTCTTCATCGAGCTGAACGTGTGACCGATTACGGAGGCACTGCCGGATTACGGTGCACTTCTTCTCGCTCGGGATCGGCGAGTACGACTACGCCAACAACGATAATTTATCTGGTACCACTTTGAGTCTTCGAGGGTATGTTATCTCAAGACTCTCGTTCTCCCCGTTGCCTTTCATCTCATAGATTAGATCTTGGCCTTTCGGGCTTATCACGCGTAGGAATTTTTTTGTTTTCTATGCAACGTACCCTTCAAAGGAGGGACCACACCATGCCTGGGCGCGACCCCCCTAGGCCGCGCCGCCAGGTGGTGTGGCTACCCCAGGCACCCCCTAGGGCTCCCCTTTCGACTATCTATGCCCCATAACACTAAAACATTAGAGGTCATCATATTTCATAGAAACACATCTGAGCGCTGCCGCCACCTCAAAACCCAATTCGGGGATCAGAAGTTCATGTTCTCGCACTAAGCCGGGACGGCGATTCGAAGGAGATCATCGCCATCGTCACCGCCACCGCTTCTCCATCAACCAGCCATGATTCGCCTGTCCAAGTGTGAGTAATCCCCGCTGTAGGCTGAGAGGGATGGTAGGGATTGGATGAAATTGATCATCTAATAATGCCAGATTGTTTGGGCATAGTGCCTAGTATCCGTTGTTAGTGATATATACCGTTGTTGCAACTTGTTATGCTTAATGATTGTCACTAGGCCCGAGTGCCATGATCTCAGATCTGAACATGTTATTGTTTCATGAGTATAATTATGTTTCTTGATCATATCTTTAAGTTGTTTACACATGTCGTTGTCCGGAACCCAAGGCCCTGAAGTGACAATAATTGGGACAACCAGAGGAGATGGCTGCGATGTGAGGATCACATGTGTTCACGGAGTGTTAATGCTTTGCTTCGGTGCTTTATTAAAAGGAGCACCTTAATTACTAGTAGTTTCCCTTGAGGCCCCGCTGCAAACGGGTGGCAGGACAAAAGATGTTGTGCAAATTTCTCATTGCGAGCACGTATGACTAAATTGGAACACATGCCTATGGTTTGCCTAGAACTTGGATGCTTTATTATTCTTTATCTGCAATGCCCATGTTGTTATTATTATATGAACTATCTTATCCATGCAACGCCCGTTCATCCATTCCCTATGCCTACGCTACTTTCATCCTACTGTTTTCATGATTGCTACTATTGTTTTCACGATTGCTACTGTTGTTACTATTTTACTCCTGTTGTTATTTCACTTCTTCTGCTATTATAAAACTGTTACCAAAGATAAATTGTTGCGAGCAAGTCTACTTTCATGTGCAGCTAAATTAACAACTCATCTGTTAAGGATTATAAATATTCTTTGGCTCCCCTTGTGTCGAATCAATAAATTTGGGTTTTACTTCCCTCAAAGACTGTTGCGATCCCCTATACTTGTGGGTCATCAATAGCCGTCTAAAGTAATTTCAGAGACGATCATCAATATCAAACGGCTCTGATTGTAGCTTATTAGAGACGACCAGTACTACTGCCACGATTGTAATCATAGTAGAGACGGAAATGAATTCCTGACCGTTTGAGCTATAGCAGTACATTCGGTTAGAATTTTTTGTGCTCTATGATGTCTACGCACGCTTCTATTCTTGTAGACAGTGTTGGGACTCCAAGTGCAGAGGATTGTAGACCAGCAGCAAGTTTCCCTTAAGTGGATCACCCAAGGTTTATCGAACTCAGTGAGGTAGAGGTCAAACATATACCTCTCAAGCAACCCTGCAATTAAGATACAAGAAGTCTCTTGTGTCCCCAACACACCCAATACACTTGTCAGGTGTACAGGTGTGATACTTCCATTTTGCATCACTATTTTATATCATAATTTTCTGTTATTCATCGATATATTTCATGTTATGATGCATCTCTTATGTTATTTTATCTTATTTTGCATGTTTTCTAATTTTTGGAGAATAAACACCGGGACCAGGAATCTGATGGAAAAAGCACCATCGGGATACCATATTTCAGAAGATCAGAAGAAACTGTGGGACACCGGGGGTGTCTTAGAAGTTCAAAGGAGGAACTCAGCCATAAGGAGAGCCAGAGGGGGGCCACCAGGGGCCCACACCATGAGGTGGCGCACCCTCCCCTTGGCCGAGCCACCTAGGGGTGTGGCCACCATGGCCCACCTCTGGGGGATATATTTTGCGTACTTGTCCCCCAGGAAACCCTAAGCCTCAGACCATCGTCGAAGAATTTTCCGCCGCCGCCTCGGGGCGGAAAACACCCGAGAGAGAAAAGCTCTCTAGCAGGGAGAAATCGGTCGGGGAAATTCCTCTCCGGGGGGGGGTGAATCACCGCCATCGTCACCGTCATCACTCCGGGCATCATCAAGATCGTCATCATCACCACCAGCACCATCACCCTCATCATCCACCCTCATCCCGGTGTAACAATTAGGGGCCTCTATCGTTGTTTTGCATTAGATCTCTCTCTCTCTCTCTCTCTCTCTCTCGGTGTGGATTACTTGTTAGTAGTTGGTGCTTGTGAGATTTATCGGTGTTTGCACTTTATGACCAGATTGTTACCATCCATTATATCACCTCTGATCATGATCAATATGATGTCTTGTGAGTATTCGCATAGGGCCATGTTCTTTTAGTTCTCTATCTATGATAACTATTTGGAATATGGGTACTGGAGGGCCAAAATGTTCTTCATACCTTACTGTTTTCTTCCCCCTACCGTTAGGTTGTAGGTGTGTACATGCTCCCTTTTTTATTACTTCGAAAAGTAATGTTTCTATTTTACGATGTGACAGAGATCATAAGCTATGCCTGAGCTTCACTAAATCAATGTCGCAAACCCCCATATGAATATTTTCTATTGGTATCTTTAAATAAATCTTGATAGCCTCTATTATTTATATACTTGGAATAGAATCTGATTAATTGTTGATATTTTTAGATTATGTTTGGTGGTGTAGCTGAATATTCCCATCCTAATAGATGGTTGTTTCGATCCTAATTTTTATTGAAGCTTCATGATATTTCTCGACTTCATGCTCATATGTGATGGACCATTCTTAACCATGTGTGTATATTCCATCCTGTTTTATGTTGTTGCTGCTACCTGCAGCCTGCCACACCCTCTATTTTTATGGTTATATATTTGATTTACCCTCTATTTTTTTAGGTACAGGTTTATTCTAAAGGACGATAGTGAGGTTTTATAGAAGATTTGGCCCATCTCATGTTGTTCGAGCAAGTAATGGTCATATTATTGTCGGGCAGCGCGGCAGGTGTTGGCAGAGTACTGAAGTGAGAGTGGAAGAAGGGGAGGATGCCACCTCGTATTATTCCCTGAGTTGAGCCGAGTTCTTGCCGTTCTTGGTGGACTTGGTCCCCCTGCCTTTCCTTGCTCAACAGGTATTGTAACCTTTTCTTTTCTTATGTCTTGTAGTCGAGGTAGAATGTGTTCTTGATCTGATTCAGTGTGGATTTTTGTGGTAATGTGATAAGCATCAATGCTTGTGTTCACTGAACATGTATTGTGTAAATTTGAACTCAGAATTGAGGAGTACTTAATTTTGTTGTTTACACATAAATTTGATCTTCATATTTTGTTTGCTTGCACATAATTTTTATAGTGCAAGATTATTGTAGTGTGTGTTAGTGCTGACAGTAGCTTGTTACACACAATATTGCAGTACATAGAGCATTTTAAAGTACTCTCTGGTTTGCTTGCTTGCTACTCCTAAATATTTCTGTCCTAAATTTTAGAGCACATCAGATTCTGGAAAAGCCAAAGCTCTCAAAGAAAGATTTTTGCCTCTCATTTTGCTAGAAATGCATGTCTCGTGAGCCACAGTTTCCTGCAAGACATGCTTGGAGTACTTTTTCATTCTGGTCAAGTCTAAAAGACCATCGGCTTTGCAAGTTGTGACCTACCGGTTTCATTTTTAGAAATGTTGATACATCGTGCCCATATGTCTCGGTAGTGACTATCTCTCTTTTGTTGCCCTAGATTAAAGAATTGATAGAGCCATACGATCCGCTCGTATCCGAGTCTCGGGACTCTTGTTTTGGAAGTCTTTTTCCAGGTTAATGTTTTCTTATATTTGGAATATAATGACTGTTTGACAACTCCACTTTGTTCCGCCTCAATCTGTGGCTCCTCAACGCATTCAATGTTTGCACAATGTTGAGATGAGATGCCTCTACCTTCGGACCTAGGAAGTTTGATTGAGCTCAGAGACCAACTAAACTGTTTGAATGAATAAGTGATGGTGTTTTCGAAAGAAACATATATATCAATTTGGTTTTCAGAGTCAGGGCTGGTTTTGTACCTTTATTCTTGCACAAGACTACTATGCAGAACTGAAGAACTACCTTGTTGGTTCTCTACAGGAAACTACTTGAATTTGTGCAGATTATTTCACCATCTTTAGAACCAAGTTTTTTTTTGTTTCGACTGTGGCATAGTATACCATATTTCCATATTGTAAGCTACATAGTTTGCATTATAGAATCACTCTTCTACTCCAAAACATTTGTGCAAGTGTTGGTCATACACATGTTACTCTAAAAAATTGGCTCTACTGATGGATTGCCAATTTTGATTCTAGATATGCTTTCGTCATGTATTGTTGCAATATAGTTATAGGTTTTTTTTGTTTTGTATCCAATCCGAAATAAATTGTACTTCTTTGCGCCATTTGGCGCAACGGGTAATCTAGTACCTATAAAGATTGTTAAACATGTTAGGAATAACTGCTATTCATGTGATGGAACTGTCCATCCTGGTGATCATTTGCTTTTTCTACATGAATTATGCGAGTTGTTCAAGTGTGCAGGTATTACAACGGACCAAGTGAATAGGAAATTATTCTCTATATCATTGATAGGCCAAGCCGCTGAATGGTTCAAACTGTTGAAAAATAGCCAGACTATTGGATGGGAGGAAATTGTACCTCTCTTTTATTCTAAATTCTATCCTCCAAGTGAAATTCATAGAGATCGGAAATATATATATATAATTTTTGGTATCATGACGGAGAGAGTATTGCCCAAGCATGGGGGAGATTGAAGTTACTAAGCTCCCCAGTAATATTGTTATTAATAATTTCTATGCAAGCCTTCCTCTTCATGATAAGGATTTATTGGATGCATCTTGTTCTGGATCATTTACACGTACAAAGGATGAAGCTAAATGGGATCTTCTTGACCGTATTCAAGAAAACACTGAAGGATGGGAGAATGACAAAGGTAGAAAGTAAGGTATACATTATGATTATGAATGCATTAAAACTTTTATGTCATCCGATGATTTTCATAATGTTAGTATATTCTCAAGTTGCTCTAAACTTATATAAGGCTTTTGCTTCTTACATTGATATTCCTAAAAAGGAATGGGATAAGTACCATGCACCTTATAAGATAATATCTATTGTTCGCCTGCTAGAGATATAGAAGTTCATATTGCTGATTCTATTGTGCCTGAACCTTATATTGAGAAAATGCCTTTCCCTGCTAAGGTAAAATAACATTCTATGTTAGCTAGTGTGGTTAATAAAAGTGCAAGGAAACTTGTAGAACCCGAGGAACAAATAACTGTAGAACCTACAGTAGCAATAGTAAAGGATCTTGTTTCTGAAAATGTAGAAGAGGGACACATTATATTTTGTGAAGATGCTTCTAATATTGTCTCTCGTCCTAGTAAATCTAGGAAACCTAGTGTTCCTGTGCTATCTATGAGGATAGGTGATGATTGCTATTATGGTTTGTGTGATATTGGTGCTAGTTCTAGTGCTATTCCTTATGAGCTTTATAAAGAAATCATGCATGAAATTGGTTCTTTTGAACTTGAAGACATTGATGTGATTATTCAACTTGCTAATAGGGAAACTATTTCTCCAACTGGTATTTTTAGCGACGTGGAGGTCCTATGTGGTAAAACTAAATATCCTGCTGATTTTCTAGTACTAGGCACTTCTGCTAGTGATACTTGTCCTATTATATTTGGTAGACCTTTCTTAAACACTTGTGGTGCTGTTATAGATTGTAAAAAGGAAAAAATCCTTACAAAGTTTGATGGAGAGTCTTATGAATTTAATTTCTCCAAATTTGCTAAAGCACCTTATGAAGCTGAATTAACTACTGAGAATTATAGAGTTGAACAATTGGCTGTTATTGCTCTTGCTACTAACAATCCTTTGCAGCAATACATGGAAGACCACACAAGTGATGTCTTTATGGAAGAAAGAAATGAAATTAACGAGATTTTCCTACATCAGCCAGCAATGTTGAAACATAATTTACCTGTGGAAGACTTGGGTACCACATTACCACCCAAGGAGGATCCTGTTTTTGATTAAAAACCTTTGCGTGATAATCTTAAATATGCTCATATTTATGATAACAAATTATATCCTGTTATGATTAGTTCTCAACTTTCTGGTAAAGAAGAGGAGAGATTATTGGGAATATTGAAGAAACACAGAGGTGCTATTAGTTATACTCTTGATGATTTGAAGGGGATTTCTCCTACTATATGTCAGCATGCTATTAATATTGAACCTGATGCAAGAACATCAACGCCGTTTAAATCCTAAGATGAAGGATGTGGTAAGAATCGAGGTATTGAAACTCCTAGATGCTAGTATTATTTATCCTATTGCTGATAGTAGATGGGTTAGTCCTGTGCATTATGTCCCTAAGAAAGGAGGGATGACTATTGTGCCAAATGAAAATAATGAACTTGTTCCTCAAAGAGTAGTGGTTGGTTATAGGATGTGCATTGATTTTAGGAAGGTTAACAAGTTACTAAGAAAGATCATTATCCTTTGCCTTTTATTGATCAAATGTTAGAAAGGTTGTCTAAAAAAACTCATTTCTGCCTTCTTGATAATTAATCTGGATTCTCTCAAATTGCTGTTAGAAAGCTTGATCAAGAGAAACCAATTTTCATTTGTCCTTATGGAATCTATGCTTATAGACGTATGCTTTTTGGTTTATGTAATGCTCCTGCTACTTTTCAAAGATGCATGTCTGCTATCTTTCATGGTTTTTGTGAAGAAATTGTGGAAAGTCTTCATGGATGATTTCTCCATCTATGGAACTTCTTTTGATAATTGTTTGCAGAATATTGATAAAGTTTTGCAGATATGTGAGGAGACTAATCTTTTTCTTAATTGGGATAAATGCCATTTTATGGTTAATGAAGGAATTGTTCTTGGACATAAAATTTCTGAAAGAGGTATTGAAGTTGATAGAGCTAAAGTTGAATACATTGAGAAAATGCCCTGTCCCAGGGATGTCAAAGGTATTCGTAGTATTCTTGGTCATGCTGGTTTCTATAGAAGGTTTATTAAAGATTTCTCTAAAATATCAAAGCCTCTTACTAATCTTCTTCAAAAGGATGTGCCTTTTGTTTTTGATGAAGATTATAGAGAAGCTTTTGAAATTTTAAAGAATGCTTTAATATCTGCCCCTATCGTTCAACCACCTGATTCGAATTTCCCATTTGAAATTATGTGTGATGCCAGTGATTATGCTGTAGGTGCTGTTCTTGGACAGCGGATAGATAAGAAGTTAAATGGCATTCATTATGCTGGTAGAACTCTTGATGCTGCTCAAAAGAATTATGCTACCACTGAAAAAGAGTTCGTAGCTGTAGTTTTTTCTTGTGATAAATTTAGGCAGTATATTGTTGATTCTAAAGTTACTATTCATACTGATCATGCTGCTATTAAGTACCTTATGGAAAAGAAAGATGCTAAGCCTAGGATAATTAGATGGGTGCTTCTTTTACAAGAATTTGATTTACATACTTTGGATAGGAAGGGTGCTGAAAATCCTGTTGCTAATAATTTGTCTAGATTATAAAATATCCCTGATGACCCTATTCCTGTTAATGAGAGTTTTCCTAATGAAAAGTTAGCTGCAATAAAAGTGAGCTCTAAAGAGAGTCCATGGTATGCTGATTATGCTAACTTTATTGTTTCCAAGTATTTGCCTCCTACCTTTACAGCGTAGCAAAGAAGAAAATTCTTCTATGATTTGAGGCATTATTTTTGGGATGACCCACACTTATATAAAGAAGGTGTTGATGGTATTATGAGAAGATGTGATCCTGAAAATGAACAATGAGAGATATTGAGAAAATTTCATAGTAGTGCTTATGGAGGACATCACGCTGGAGATAGAACTGCACATAAGGTTCTACAATCAAGTTTTTATTGGCCTACTCTCTTTAAAGATGCTAGAAAGTTTCTTTTATCTTGTGATCAATGTCAAAGGCTTGGAAATATTTCTAGGCGTAATGAAATGCCTATGAATTATTCTCTTGTTATTGAACCGTTTGATTGTTGGGGTTTTGACTTTATGGGTCCTTTCCCTCCTTCACAAGGCTACACTCATATTCTTGTTGTTGTTGATTGTGTTACTAAATGGGTAGAAGCTATACCTACTAAAAGTGCTGATGGTGAAACCTCATTAAAAATGCTTAAATACATTATTTTCCCTAGGTTAGGTGTACCTAGATATCTTATGGCTGATGGGGGTCCTCATTTTATTCATGGTGGTTTTAGAAAAACCCTTGCTAGATATGATGTTAATCATATAATTGCCTCACCCTATCATCCTCAAACTAGTGGGCAAGTAGAATTATCAAATAGAGAAATCAAATCTATCTTGCAAAAGACTATTAACAAATCTAGAAAAATTGGGCTAAGAAATTTAATGATGCTCTGTGGGCTTATAGAACTGCTTATAAAAATCCCATGGACATGTCTCCTTATAAAATGGTTTATGGAAAATCACTTGCCCCTAGAATTAGAACACAAAGCTTATTGGGAAGTGAAAGACCTAAATAGAGATTTTAAACTTGCTGGTGAGAAAAGGTTGCTTGACTTAAGTTATTTAGATGAATGGAGGAGTGAAGCATATGAAAATGCTAAGCTCTTTAAATAGAAAGTGTAAAGGTGGCATGATAAGAGAATTATTAAAAGAGAATTTCATGTTGGTGATAAAGTGCTATTGTATAGGTCTCGTCTCAGTTTTTTTGCAAGAAAATTACTCTCGGGATGGGAAGGACCTTTTGTTATCGAGGAGGTATATCGTTCGGGGGCACTTAAAATTGTTTCCCTTGAAGACAACACTTCACAAGTGGTGAATGGACAAAGACTCAAGCATTATATTTCTGGAGATCCTTATAATGAAAATGTTGATTCAATTCAAGCCATGATCCCAGAGGAATTTATTAAGAAGCATATTTCAGAGACTACAGAGTCAGTTTTCGAATAGGTATCAGTTTTGGTAAGAAAATGTTCGCGAAACATCTTCCAACTTTTTTTTTACTTTTTTTTTGGAAAATGAAAAATTATGAGCCGGAAACGAGGCGGAGACGGAGCCCGGAGGCTCCACACCATGGGGTGGTGCGGGCCCACCCCTAGCCGCGCCAGCCTATGGTGTGGGCGCCCCGGATCCCCTCTCCGGCTCGTTTTCGACCTGGACTTTCCTTTCGTTATGAAACTTTTTGCTATATAATCCCCCGGATCCCCCGAGGTCGTATATCGTTTTCTTGTCGTGTTTATGTTTCGAGTTGTTTCTGCGAGGATCTATTTTCAGTTTTAGAAGCATCATGGCCTCCGCCAACAAAAACAAGGGGAAGGAGCCAATGGAAGATGATCTCCAAAGTACCAAGCGCAAGAACATGGATCAGGGCATCAAGAAAGAAGCAAAAAGGACGTCATCAAGCAGTGTCTATTCTTATAGCGTGCAGGGACCAAGACCATCAGTCTCGGGCCTTAGTCCCGTCCCTAGGGTAGAGGAATCTCTTCAGATTGCAGATGCTTTTTGTGAACGTTATCGAGCTTTAAGGACGGAGGTAGAGATTCTTCAAGAGTAAAACGATAGGTTTCGTGAGATGTTGCAACGTTTCCACGCCTTGCTTGAGAAGAGTGTATCACCACCACCACTGAAGAATTGATTCGTCGTTGTTTTTGGCATCCCCTCGGCTTGTTCCAATCTTGGGGGGAGTGTCGCGGTATCACATCACTATCTTTCATATTTTTTACCTTTTCAGTAGAGTCATATCATGAGTAGAGAAGTTATCATATAGGATGGTTTGCAGTATGGAAGTATCTCTCCTTAGTTGGTTATCGTTGTATCCGTTGGTGTGAGTTTTCGGTTTAAAATATTAATGAGAAGTTTCATCATTTACTTTCTGCACACATTATTTTAGTTTTAATTTATTTCATATGGTTGACCCCGTTATTAGTATTTGGTATCACTCTAGAGATCATCAAGTTAATATAATTGGTTTTGGCAAACTTATCTTGGGTCAGCAGAAATAATAATTTGAGATGCTAGCATAAGAATGAGGATTTTGCCTATTAGCTCGTAAACTTAGTATTCACAAGTTAAGATTGCTTGGGCTTTAAATGAAGATTGCATGATTGGTTTTATCATATTATATTTGTTTGTTTTCCCTCAACTCTTACGCTTGCTACCCAACCCTGCTAGCCAAAAACCCTGTACTGAGAGGGAATGCTTCTCGTGCATACAAACCTTGAGCCCCAAAACCTTGCCATTTGTGTCCACCATACCTTCCTACATGTGGTATTTCAGCGCCACTTCAAGTAAATTGCTCATGTGCTACCTTTAAAACTTTCAAAATTACTCTTGTTTTGTGTTCCTGTTTTTGCTCATGAGGACGTCAATAGAGAATCTTTATCTCACTAGTTGATTGGACTTCAAACACATGGACTAGTGGCTTTATCCGCTTATCGAAATGCTAGAAGAGCTGGCAGCGGGGTGCCTAGCCCCAAAACTAATACACAAATTATCTTCACTATTTTTGCCCCTAATTTATCAGTCAAAGCATAATCGTGTAAAAAAAAGAGAATGAGGGATGGCCTTCTACACCAGGTGCGTCCCTCATGTGGGAGCCGCTCTTATGAAGTCTAGTTGGCTTATGACGTACTGCATTTTCTGTTTACCATTCGTTGACACTAGCATACACCTCTCCTAAAATATAGACACTCCTCCAAGGTTTGTGATTGTTGGCAGGCACCCGAGGATTCGGTTAGCCATGGTTGTGTAAGATGGATGAGAGTAGTGTCAAAATTTAATACCTCTGTTTTATTAAATAAAAGCTCTAGCAAATGAGTGATCCATGCTTCCCTCTGCGAAGGGCCTATCTTCTACATTTAAGTTGAGTTAGTAAACCCATTTCTTTCTGTCTCCAGCAAGCATTTGAGTTGTTGTGATCTCACCATCTATATGTTGATTTATTCAATTATGTTTGCTATTCTTATTTGCTTAGCACATGCTTTATTATATGAAAGGATATTACTTTGAAAAGCTACGAATCACTATAAAAATTGTTATAATTAAACATGTTAAGCTCTACAAGATAAACCTTGTTATAAAGACTTCACCTAAGATAAGTATGATATCATTAAATGTTCTCTGACCATAAAGAAGTTTTCCATTACCAATTTTGATTCTCTCTTTTGCATCTTTGTTTGACACTCCCATTACTTGTTTCAAGTTAGGTTATATGAGAGGAAGTTGCTGTCTATTTGGAAAATTTGAAAGCCAGAAGTCTTAGAAGTCCCGGAAGCTTCCAGAAGTCCCGAAGAGCCCCGAAGGGGGGCCACAAGGTGGCCACACCATGGGGTGGCGCGGGTCCCCCTGTCCGCGCCACCTAGGGGTATGGGCCCCCTGGCTACCCCCGGCATCGCCCTTTCGCCTATTTATACTCCCCCGAGGGAAAACCCTAAAAACATCGACCTTTTCCACAAAATACATCTGTAGCTCCGCCGCCGCGACCGACAAGTTTCGAGGGACAAATCTCTGTTCTGGCACCCTGCCGAACGGGGAAGTGCCCCCGGAAACCATCTCCGTCGACTCCACCGCCATCTCCATCGCCGTTGCTGCCTCCTATGATGAGGAGGGAGTAGTTCTCCCCCGAGTCCAAGGGCTCTACCGGTAGCTATGTGGTTCATCTCTCTCTCCCATGGTGTGATCTATATGTGATCATGAGCTTTGTAATATATTTCAATTCGTAGATGTTACTCTTCATCTTTTGCTACTCAAGTGCTTTATTAATATGAACTATGGAGTCACCTTGTATCGCGGTGTGAAGGTGACAGTGTGCACATCGTATGTGTCTCCTCTATGAATTGTGGTGTTTGTCTAGTACCTTCTGGGGCGCTCATAGTGACAACGTGGGGTTAACTAGACATGGGAATGCTTACTTTAAGGAATGCTTTTTGCAGCCCTACGCAATGATTAGTGTTCGTTATCCAACCGGAGAGGGTTAAGAGTAGCATAGTGAGAGAAGATATCTAGTTATTCATTTATGTGATCATTGTTGAGAGTGTACTCTAGTGAAAGTAGGAGCCCTAGGCCTTATTTCCAAGCACTGAAACACCATTTTCCGCCTGTTCTGCGACATGTTTGCTTGCTGCCATTTTTATTTCAGATTGCTATTGTCACTTATTATCATCATTATTACTTGCATTTTACTCTCACTTCGCCGAACTAGTGCACCTATACAACTGACAATTGTATTAGGTGTGTTGGGGACACAAGAGACTTCTTGTATCTTAATTGCAGGGTTGCTTGAGAGGGATATATTTGACCTCTACCTCCCTGAGTTCGATAAACCTTGGGTGATCCACTTAAGGGAAACATGCTGTTGTTCTACAAACCTCTGCACTTGGAGGCCCAAAACTGTCTACAATAATAGAAGCGTGCGTAGACATCAAGTTCTTTTCTGGCGCCGTTGCCGGGGAGGTAAGGTAAAAGGTATTCACATCCTCGGGTGTGAGTGCTCGAAGTTATTTCCTTTAGATTCTGCAATTATATCTTTTGTTTCTTGTTTTCACTAGCTAGGCTTATTTTTACTTGTTGCTTGTTTTTATTTTTTACTAGATAGTCTTAATGGAAAACGACAAAAATATGAGAGAGCTTTATTTGCATTCTAGTAGCAATGTTATTAGCATTAATTATTTGGATACCATTATTTCTAGTACTATAGAAAAATTTAAGCTTGGTGAAGCTAGTTTTTATAAACTTTTTAGTTTTCCAGCTTTAGAGGAGAAAATTTTCTCTGATGATACTTTATCTCCCATATGTGATAAACCTAATGGTGCTTGTGATATTTTAAATCCTCCTACTGAAAGCATTTCTTTTAAAATACCCAAGAAAATTGTTGAACTTGTCATGGATAACCGTTATTTTGGAGATGGACTGTCCATCCTAGTGATCATTTACACTTTATTCATGAATTATGCGAGTTATTCAAGTGTGCAGGTATCTCAACGGACCAAGTTAGGAGGTGGCTACTGTGTTGATAATTTCCATCTTTGATAGATATGAGTGCTTTTGATATGAATAGTGTCTTACATGGATGCCATCTTTATTGTGTTGATAATTTCCATGCAAATACTTACATACAAAATATTATAAAAGAGGAGACTTTACCAAAATATGACAGGACTAATATGTGTTTTGTTCTTATTAATGAAGAGGATAAATCCTCCAAAGTTCTTTCTATTGTTTCTGATAATAAACCAGGGTATGTGGAGAAGCTCCCTTTTAAGCCTCTCCCTCCTAAAGAGGGGAAGAAGAAGGAGAAGAAGAGGAGTAAAAGGAGAGAGGTAACGGTATCTCCCCTAAGCATGTTGCTCCCATTATAGTTTTTGCTGATTCTGAACTCGATGATCTTCCTATACCTGTTATTTATGAAAGTGATCATGATTGGGAGGAACACACTACTTTTGATATTGAAAATCTCTTTGGTACCAATTCTGAAAATGATGATAATTGTTGTACTATTAGTACCATCCATGTTCCTTCCAATGATGATAAATAAATCTCTGAGCTTGTGGATGATGTGTTTGAAAATCCTTTTGCTACTTATGATTGTATGCTTGATACATCTCTTTCTAGTAAAAATGATGATATTGCTTATGATGATACTATGCCTCCAATCTTTGATAACTATTATAAAAGATGCTATAACATAGACTATGATTACAATTATCCTTATGAAACTTGTCATAGTTATGGAGGGATTACCCAAAACCATCTCCCTAATATACAACTTGTCTATCATGTTGGAGTTCTTTATGATGATTGCATTGATAAATATGATATTTTCACTCCACCTACTACTGAGGAAAATATTAATTATGATTACAGTATGCCTCCTATATTTAATCATTATGGTGATGAGAATAATAATGATAGCTATTTTTTTGAATTTGCTCCCACTACTATTAATAAGAATGACTATGCTTATGTGGAGAGTATTAATTCTTCTATGGATGTGGCTCATGATAAGAATGTTTCTTGTGATATTTATATTGTTAATTTCATTCATGATTCTACTGAAAGTTATTATGAGAGAGGGAAACATAGTCCTATGCATCTAAACAATATCATGTTTCCCCTCTTTATGTTGAAATTTCTCAAGTTGCACTTGTTTTGCTTTCCTTGCTTGTTGCTTTGTGTTTTCATGACTTGTTTTTTTACAAGAATATTTTTCATAGGAAGTGGATCAGACTTAAAATTGTTTTACCTTTGCTTCTTGATGCTCTCTTTTGCTTCAATTCCTATTTCTCATGTGAGCATCTTCTCAAATTATCATGCCTAGCTAAAAGGCTTTAAAGAAAAGCACTTCTTGGAGATAACCCATGTTTTTATTTTTGCATTGTTATTCTCTGTTTTCTTTGAGTAAAGGGGTTATATACTTCTCTATCAACTCCTTTTTATATTTATTTTCATGTTTTATTAGTGCCAAGTAAAGTTTCTGACGAAAGTTGGAATTGGTTTTCGGATTTCTGCGCAGAAAACAGATTTCTTCTGTCCACCGTAAAACATCGTATAAAATCCTGAAAGATCTGAATGACCTGAAATGTTTTGTGCTTATTCCTAAGCTAATTCCGCAACTTTTTCTAGTTGAACACTTTTTTATTTGAGAAACAGAAGATGTTCGAAAAAAAATCATCTTTACCTGTTGTCCTTTTTTGACAGATTTCTGCCATAATTGCATTTGCCTCTTAATCTATTTCTTTTGGTGTTCTTTTGATAAAAAGAGTTTTAAAAGAAGTTGTGACAGTAGCTAATGTGTTTATGAGTGTTAGTCTTGTGTTGAAACTGAACCATGTGAATTTATTATTTCGATTGCACGAACGTTGCTAATGAAGATTGTGAGAAGTTTGGTGTGAAGGAAGTTTTCAAGGGTCAAGAGAAGAGGATGATATGATGTGATCAAGAAGAGTGAGCAGCCTAAGCTTGGGGATGCCCCGGTGGTACATCCCAGAAATTCCAATAAGACTCAAGCGTCTAAGCTTGGGGATGCCCAAGGCATCCCTTTCTTCATCAACAATTTATCAGGTCACTACTAGTGAAACTATATTTTTATTCGGTCACATCTTATGTGCTTTACTTGGTGCGTCTTTTATTTTTGTTTTCAGTTTGTTTAGTTCTCTTTTTTTTAGTTTATGTTTGGATATTATCATACTTGTGTGGGATAGAGACACGCTCCGTTCTCATTGCTTAGAACATTCTAGTTTTCATACTTATTGTTCTGTGTGTGTTCACTTTTTGCTAGTACTGCGTTTAGCCTTTGTTTTCATGCATCTCTTATTCAGAGCTATTAGTTTTATTAGTGTTATGTGAGTACTCTCATGTTTGCTTACTGTATCATAAAGAGTATTTTTGTTAAAACATATCTTGTATGGTGCTTGTTGGGAAAAGAAACTGCTGCTTGATGTAGAATTTATAACAGTGCTAGTAGAAGCTTGTATAGACTGTGGCTAGAACTTTTTCATGCTATGCTAAATGTTATTTTAGTTTCAAATACTTTTGGTTATTGAGTAGCATGAATAGCCTTAAATAGCTGAGAGTGTTTAATATGTCTTCAAATATTCATGAGTTGTTCTTGTCATAGTAAAGCATCAATATATGGTATTCTCTTTCGAATGTTTTATTTGGTTGACTTGGCGCATGCCCACACCATGTTTATGAATACAAACCAGTCACGAATAGCCTCTATGACCACTTAGTTTTTGAACTTGTGATACCGCTTATGCTTTAAATAATGATGCTTATGTCGATGTGCATGATTATGGCTCTTGTGCTATCTTGATTTGTCGCTCTCAGTCTTTTGCTAGCCTCCACCTGTACTGAGTATGGAATTCTACTCGTGCATCAAGACTCCTTAAACCAAAATTTTCCCATTGTGTACACCATACCTACCTACATGTGGTATTTAACTTTCACTCCAAGTAAATTGCTCATGTGTTACCTTTAAAACTTTCAAAATTACTAATGTTTTGTGTTCTTGTTTTTGCTCATGAGGACGTCGATAGAGAATCTTTATCTCACTTGTTGATTGGATTTCACACCCTGGACTAGTGTCTTCATCCGCTTATCCAAATGATAGAAGAGCTGGCGGCTGGCTGCCCAGCCCCAAATTAATACAAACAAATTATCTTCACTATTTTTGCCCCTGATTTATCAGTCAAAGAATAATTGTGTAAACAAAAGAGAAAGAGGGATGACCTTCTACATCAGTTGCGTCCTTCACCATGGGAGCCTCTCTTGTGAATCCAGTTGGCTTGTGACGTACTGTATTGTCTGTTTACCAGTTCGTTGACATTAACATACACCTCTCCTAAAATATAGACACTCCTCCACGGTATGTGATTGTTGGCAGGCACCCGAGGATTCAGTTAGCCATGGTTCGTGAAAGATGGATGGGAGGAGTGTCAAACTTTTAATACCTCTGTATAATAAAATAAAAATCTCTAGCACATGAGTGATCCCTGCTTCCCTCCGCGAAGGGCCTTTCTCTTACTTTTATGTTGAGTCTCCATCTTCTAACTTTATGCACAACTAAGAGAGCATTTTTGCCATTCTAAGTTCTATGTGCATTTTCCCATAAACATCAATAATTGCTTCACAATGTGATATTATTTTTTCTTAAATTATTTGCTCTAGTCTTGCTCATGAACTTTGAAGGTGTCCTGGCATTTATGTTTTGTCCCACTCTGAAGGACTAGCGAAATACCACTTTTCCATGCTTTCTCTATACCTGAAACAAACGTTATCTTTCTTTGCATTATTATCCATGATCCTTTATTTAAGATACTCTTCATGATGCAAAGTGATTGCTATGCTTTATTATTAAAGTTCTATTTATCATGTTTGTGTTTGAAGATCTATGATCTCAGCGTACTTATGCTTTTACATTATAATGATCAAGTTTATGTTAGTAGCATGTCACCTCAGAAATTATTGTGTTTTATCGTTTACCTACTCGAGGACGAGTAGGAACTAAGCTTGGGGATGCTTGATACGTCATAAACGTATCCCCAATTTCTGATGTTCCATGTTGTTTTGTTATTGTTTCCCACATGTTTTCTATACACTTTATGTCATTTTTACACGTTTTCCAGGACTAACCTATTAACAAGATGCCACAGAGCCAGTTCCCTGTTTTCTGATGTTTTTAGTTTCAGAAAAGTTGTTCTGGAAATATTCTCGGAATTGAAAAATTCGAAAGCCAGAAGTCTTAGAAGTCTCGGAAGCTTCCAGAAGTCCCGAAGAGCGCAGGAGGGGACCACAGGGTGGCCACACCATGGGGTGGCGCGGGTCCCCCTGGTCGCGCCACCTAGGGGTGTGGCCCCCCTAGCCACCCCCCGGCATCGCCCTTTCGCCTATTTATACTCCCCCCGGGGAAAAACGCTAAAAACATCGATCTTTTCCAAAAAAAAATACATCCGTAGCTCCGCCGCCGCTACCGACAAGTTTCGGAGGACAAATCTCTGTTCTTGCACCCTGCCGGGACGGGGAAAGTGCCCTCGAAAACCATCTCCATCGACTCCACCGCCACCTGCATCGCAGTTGTTGTCTCCTATGATGAGGAGGGAGTAGTTCTCCCCCGAGGCTGAGGGCTCTACCGGTAGCTATGTGGTTCATCTCTCTCTCCCATGGTGTGATCTATATGTGATCATGAGCTTTGTAATCTATTTGAATTCGTAGAAGTTACTCTTCATCTTTTGCTACTCAAGTGCTTTATTAATATGAACTATGGAGTCACCTTGTATCGGTGTGAAGGTGACAGTGTGCACATCGTGTGTGTCTCCTCTATGAATTGTGTTGTTTGTCTAGTACCTTCTGGGGTTCTCATAGTGACAGCATGGGGTTAACTAGACATATGAATGCTTACTTTAAGGAATGCTTTTTGCATCCCAACGCAATGATTAGTGTTCGTTATCCAACCGGAGAGGGTTAAGAGTAGCATAGTGAGAGAAGATATCTAGTTACTCATTTATGTGATCATTGTTGAGAGTGTCCTCTAGTGAAAGTAGGAGCCCTAGGACTTATTTCCAAGCATTGAAACACCGTTTTCCGCCTGTTCTGCTACATGTTTGCTTGCTGCCATTTTTATTTCAGATTGCTATTATCACTTATTATCATCATTATTACTTGCATTTTACTCTCTCTTCGCCGAACTAGTGCATCTACACAACTGACAATTGTATTATATGTGTTGGGGACACAAGAGACTTCTTGTATCTTAATTGCAGGGTTGATTGAGAGGGATATCTTTGACCTCTACCTCCCTGGGTTCGATAAACCTTGGGTGGTCCACTTAAGGGAAACTTCCTGCTGTTCTACAAACCTCTGCACTTGGAGGCCCAACACTGTCTACAAGAATAGAAGTGTGCTTAGACACCAGTCGTCACCGTGAAACCATCACTACCTCCTCGAGTTAGGTGGAGCGATATATTACTTAGCCAGTAAAGCATCATCATCAACAACGCTGGTGGAGGAGAATCTATCAAGTTGACGGTGGAGTCTATTCTTGGACTTAGCTGTTTCAAGCCATAGACTAGGCCTCACATCAGCCGTAGTGGATTAGGTTCTGAGCTAGAGTTATTCTCGAGCTTGGAACTTCGAATTTCTTCTTCTGATGTTTCATTTGCAGGAGATCTTATTGATTCATCAAAGAGATTCTCAAGATTTTGTAATGAAGTTTGTATTCTATAGATTTGTTTGGACCCACTGTGTTTCTGGTGTACCACTCTGAGAGATGTAATATTCACGAATAAGTATTTCTGTGAGTATTATGTCACCGACTTGCGCAATACACATGCAGTGGTGTGTTGGTCACCTCATAGGGTGCTATTTTTTTTCATGGTTATAATGATATGTTTACGTTCTACACGAACGTATGTGTTTTTATCTGAATCTCATATTCAATGACCATAGCATTTCTAGCATAAAAATATAATATAGTAATCATAAAACCGATGTTTAATGTCTCTTGGGCATACATCCAATAGTCGTCACCCTCGATCAAACCATTCTTTCCTTCTTCTCAAAACGGGCGTTCGATGTGCGGATCATCTCCACATAAGTGTTTGACAACCAAGGAGCGGCAAATAAGTAAATTTCTTCGACATAGCTGAAGAGAACTAGAAAATAAAAATAAAACAATGAAAGTAAATTAAACAATGACATATCCAATTGAAAGGTTCCTCATAAGAGTTTTTGGCAGTATATGATTAAAAATGACATGTACAACCCTCCGTTATCCACTAATAAAAGCAACTCTTCTTCCGGAACAACTGGACTTATGAAACTGATCATGCTGGACAATCAAATACTTCTTCTCTCATACTTATGCTATTTCGATTTATTTAATATCTTTAGTGACCCGTAAATAAATGTTCTACTCTCTCATGCAAAACACTAAGCATGAAAATGGATAGAGCTTATAATTTAGATATTCCACTTGCTCCTAGAAATAAGGTTAGGATGGTAAAAGAGAAATAAGGGAAGCCGGTTAGCATTTGATGCCAAATTTCATCGAATCGTACCCCGCTGAGCCTCCCAATAGCAGCGAAGTTGCTAGACGGGTCCAATCCCACGTTCGTCAACCCCGCTTTGGCTTCCGTTTATAGAAATGCTAGCAGGAGTGCCAACACCATGTCAATTCCTGCCACGTTGGATCCCTCTGGGCAGGCCGGGCCTATCCTTTACTCATAGGCAGTCAACATGATTTATTGCGGGCGACGAAGGGATGGTCTAGGTGTCTTAGCAACACAACATTTCTCCTGGCGTGCGTAGAACTAAGTGACGCCTCGTCGGAACGAAGCGACACAATGTCGACATTAATGAAAGGCAGGGGAACCGATGCTTAGAGTTAATGGCAGCCAGCACCGAACCCCGCTCCCCTCGCTGGCTATAAAACGACGTGCATTCCTCTACCCCTCCCTACAAACAGTTCACATCGCAGTTTGACCTCTCAAACAGTTCGCCGCCAGCAGAAGCACCGCCCACCATGTCTGGCCGTGGTTGTCCCCTCCGAAGCCAGCAGATGGATTAGGAAGTCCGCCGTCAGGCTACCGCGAACCGTGCCGCTCGCCGCCAGCGTAGGCGCCGCCATCAACTTTGACGGACTAGAGCATTCAAGTTCCTCAAGGCCGGAGTGTAGGCACCGGCATCATCGACTGACAAGCTAGTAGCATGCAATTTCCTCAAGTTCGGAGCCGAACTCGCTGCTAGATTTAAGGTTTAATTTAAATTGCGTTTAAGTTTGTAAAATTTCAGCAAAGTTTGTAACATTTTGTTTAAAAATAATATAAAACGTTGGGTTATTCGTGGTTCAATTTTCTTTGGAGAAAAAACCTATTGAGAGCGTCGGTGGGGCAACCATTCCCAATACGGCGGGAGCAGCCTGGCCCAGGAGCGACAGATAGTTTTGGGAGCTCCGTTTTCCATAAACCGCAGTATTCCAAAAACTAAGTATTTGACTGCCAGACGGATGAATACTTCGGTTTCTTGGTTTAGGAAAAAGAGGTTAGGACCAAAGTCTCCAAAATGACAGAAAAATGAAGTATTGGATGGATACTTCAGTTTTAAAACCCTGTTATTCATCCCATCCAAACACGTTAAAGTATTTAATGCTTCAGTTTTTTTTTTATAAATCATGGTATTTTTAGAAAACTTTGAAAATACTTTGATACCGAACGGGCCCTAAACTCAGCGTGTCGATAGAGATTCTCTGACTAGAAAAAAAAAGGTCAATTTGGAGTAGATAGGAATTCTAGGTCTAGGGTTTAGCCTCGACGTGGCAAAGCAGGACGTTTTAAAATTCAACAACAACAAATCTCTTTTCCTTAGTTATATAAATTAAAATCGCGCGAGGAGACGTCAAAAAGAGAAAATAAATCCCGCGAGGAAGAAAGAAAAACAAGAACTCTCCACCCGGGCCGACGAACCCGCCGCTCCTCCTCCCGCAGAAGAACTCGCCGCCGACGGAAATCCATCCGCATCTCTTGACGCCAATTCCTACGGCTTGGTATGGCATCCGCCCCCACCAGTTCGTTTTGCTTTGTTAATCTCGTTTTGTATCTTCCCTGTTGCGTGTTACTACTCCTTCTGCTCGTCGATAAAGATCCCTTCCGCCGGCCGGAGCCGGACCCGCCTGGACATCGGGCGAAGACCGATTTCTTCCCGGAACTGCCATAGATTTGTACTAATAGGCTGGTAAGGAGGCCCTCGCTTGCTTGGATTACTCTCCATTGTGTGTGTGTGTTTTTTGTGTGAACCATGGGGAACAAATTATATCCGATCAGATTGAATTGAACTTATTCAAGATTGATCTACTCTGCATCAGCCGATAGTAATAATCTGTGTAATAATCACTGAGGGGTATAGGATCCCCACCTTAATTTTGTAACTGATAGTAGTAGGATGGTACCTACGCTTACTCATATGTTTCCCGATAGTAGTACTATCCAAGTTCCTCCGGTGTATTTTATGTATCTATTAGGATTACAAAACAGCAGCATCTTAATTGGTAAAGAATTGAAAATAAATCTAAAACTGAGGTTAAATACGCTCGTGGTGGTCTCATGAATCGAGCTGTGCTATACTGACATCGAACTATTCCTTGATTTCGTTGCAGACGGTGTCTCTCCGAGTTAGTTACGCAATCCGTTGGGAGCAGCAGACATTGGGGTGACTGCAGGCATGATGTGTGACAGCGAGAAGAAGACCGATGCTATGCCGAGCAACAAGCGTCGCAAGGCTGCCCTGCCTGGCCAGCAGGGCGTCTATTGCGGAGGACATCATGACGGAGGTGCTGCTGCGGCTTCCCATCAAATCCATTGCCCGTTTCCGGGCTGTCTGCCGCTCTTGGGCCAGGCTGCTCTCCTCCGAGGAGTTCTGCAGACTTCACCGGGCGATCATCAGAGCGGCGGGGGTGCCGTTGAAGCTGCTGCACTTCTCCCCAACTGCAAGGTTTCAAGCCATGGCGGTGTACTCGTGCTCGCTGGCGCCAGGCCCCATAGATGACGAGCTGATGTTCACCCTTGACTATGCCCGCGGCAAATGGGTAGAAGTGCTGACACCTGCATCTTGCCATGGACTCACCCTCCTGTATGATGCTCTCGCTAAAGCGTACTACATATGCAATGTGGCCACACGGGCAGTCAAGCCTCTGCCACGTTCCGCCAATGCGGTGGCGGCGAACATGAACAGTACCGGACTGGGATTTGATGCCCGCACAAGGGAGTACAAGGTGGTGAGGCTGATCAAAGGGATGTACCGGTCCCATGAGCAGGATACGATCAGGTGTGATGTCTACACGCCTGGAGGCAGCCATGGGGATTGCTGGAGGCCGGCTGCCGGAGGGGTGCCCTTTGGGTTACGAAGATTTGCAGCCTCTGCTGTCTGTCACGCAGATGAACGGAGGTTAGCTCCCGTGTTTGCGAACGGGTGCCTGCACTGGTTGATTGAGCCTTACATTTCCATTATACGGCCAAGAGGTGCTATTGTATACTTTTCTGTCATGGAAGAGACATTTAGATGTGTCCGTTCACCTCGTTTCCCCACATCAGATTTTTGGCAAAATCCTCCCTTCGCAGCACAACCAGCATTTCAAGTGCACTTTCCTCCCCCGGCACCACCAGAGTTGCACCTAGTGGAGATGGATAACCAGCTGTGTCTGGTCCGAGACCTGCGCAGTAACCCTTATGGTAGCACTCTGGAGATTTGGAGACTGCTGGAATATAACTCTGGTGATTGGTCGCTGGATCACCTAATCGATTTATCAGGGCAGGTCATGGGGAGAGAATTATGCGAGCCACAGACTGTGAGAGTTATTCGTTCTATTGACAGTGGCCGGTCAGGCAAGAAGATAATCATCACTACTTGCAAGCACAAGGTTCATGACAAGTTTGAAAAAAAGGTGCACACCTACGACTTCAGTTCTCAGGATCTGGAGACCATTCTTTCTGTCACTGAGACAAGCATATCGACCTATAGACATATCTATGATAAACCACCTCCTTCAAGATTCAGTTTATTTGAAGACTGCCTTGCTCCAATGCACAGAACAGTTGAGGAGATAGCTTTGTCGTCTACCCTGTCTAAGGCAGTAAAAGAGATCCTGCTCCACCTCCCAGCTAAATCAGTGGTACAGTCCAAGTTGGTCTGCAAGCAGTGGCTCTGGTTGATCAGGAGTGAAAGCTTCATGCAGTCATACTTTGAGGAGAAGAACATAGGCAGAAAGCCAAAGCTGATGCTTGTGGGCAAGGGCACTGGAAAATCACCCCTCTGTTTTGCTCCCTTGGATACATGGCTTAGTGAAGCTCCTAGTCATTGTATGTTGCTTGATGTAAAGGTGGTCTGCTCCAAGCCTTGCCACGGGATGAACCTGGTGAGCAGTGCAACAAAAGACTATCTTTACAACCCAGTCACAGGTTTCCACAGGGTCTACTGTAACCCGGGACTGCAGATGCACCTACCGTTTCGAAGAATATATGGGCCAGAACAACATGCATTTGCAGTCGGCAGCAAGAATGTCGGCCTGACTTTCGACCCTTTGTCTCGTGAGCACGTTATTGTGGAAATGGTATATCGACAGAAGAACTTCGACTCTCGTCGATATAGGTTGGAATGCGAGCTGAGGTGGTGTAACTCCATGGAACTTGCTCGTGATTACTTGATGCCACTGCCACTTCTGCCCGTAAATGACATGCCGCCCGCGTATGTCGGAGGTGTGCTGTACTGGATGAGTGATCCAAGGCTGGGGCGGAGCTATGAACGATCCATCCTCTCTTTCGATATCGCTACCAGACTGTTCGATACCATCCCTTGCCCTTCATGCATCGCGGTATGGAGAGGCACGAGCTCATGCCGTGCATTTGTGGTAGAGCTCCAGGGAGCATTATGTGCTGTTCTTGCAGATCCAGTGGCAAACAATTTAGACTTATGGAGGCTAGAGCGTGGCAGATGGGAGAGAGAGTGTATAATTCACTTGGAAGCATCGCCTGATTATTCTCTCAGTACAAATGTTGTGATGCCGTTGGCTTTTGATCCGGAAGATGGGAAGATCATGCTGAGCACCGGTAGGAAAATAGGTGTATACGATCCGGCCAAGCAAACAATCCAGAATCTGTATTCTTTTGATGAGGTACCACGTGTCGCGAGTGCGCGACACCTTGGAGGCTGTCAAGGGTATAAATCTAAATTCTCCGAAGACGGGTCAGTGGGGAACCTAAGCAGACTGGACAGTGGGATCATGTCGCTTGTTCCTATGTTATATGAGGATAGCTTAGCCTGTTATCCCCCTGTGGCCAGTGCAAGATGGTTGTCCTTCTGCTGATACATCTCCAAGTGCTCGTGTTTCCAGCATTATGTAGTCTGGTTATACTATTAGTTGTCGTATTTTTAGTAGCCTGCTCAAATGTTCTCGAACTGCAACAACCAGTTTATTATGTGTCGTCTTTGTTAGTTTTCAGATGTTTACTTCCTAACGCTCCTTCTCTGACCACAATGGTATTTTTATGTTTGTTTTGCAACACAATTTGTGTGTTGGTAGTGCTTACACTTTACTGTATATGTTTTGCTTTATGGTAGAAACTTCAAAAGCAATGATGCCTAGCACAAGCACTTGAAGTCTTGAACTCTTATTTTCAGAGGGGTTATGAATCTTTTCTTAGCAGGTTGCTTTGCAGTTAGCGACCTGCAGCATTGTCTTTTTGGTAACGCGATAGTGTAGAAGTTGTGACTGACTAATAATCCTTCTCGAGTATTGTGTAATTGCTATTTGTTTCCTGGCGCATAATGTTTTGTTGCTAATGATTATTACTCTATGCCCATTTTTGGGGCAAATTCTGCAATGGAAATGCCACTGGCAGAAGAACTGAAATTCGTAAACTCGAATGGATTATTATTAGTGAAATATTTATATATGTAAACATGGCAGCATTTTTGTGCAGATGGTCTGAAGTAGTATTTGCAGTCAAAAGATACTTTTTTTTAGATGCAGTCAAAAGATACTTAACTGATAGAAGAGTGGAAGCCCAGTCTGTTTTACGAAGCACTAGCCTTACTATCAGCCCAGACACTGTTGACTTCCTTCAAGATTATTTGTGTACATGTGCCAAAGGATTCAGCACCTGCCTCATCTAACTGATCGAGAGAGGCTACCTGCTCTTGATCTCCAATGCATGGTCTGCACATTCGATTATTGGGGTATGTTCAATGGCCCAATTAAAGTATTCATGCTGTTTTGTTGTGAGTTTTCAGATGGTGACTTCCTGATGCTCCTTTGAGTACATTGTTATCGCTATTTGTTGCGCGACATGATCGGTGTGTATTTTGAACGCAGATTATTGCTGTGGTTTTTATATGCAGCCATGGCAGTATTTTTTGCCAGGTCGCTGTTGTAGATGGTCTGAAGTAGAACTGCAGGCCAGAGAACACAGCCACAGAACTATTCGAGACCATCCCTTGTCCTTCGTGTACCACAGTATGGAATAGCACGGGCCCTTTCCGTGCATTCGTGGTAGAGCTCCAGGGAAGGTTATGCGCCATTCTAGCATACCCGGTAGCAATAGTTTGGACGTGCCGAGGCTAGAGCATGCCAGATGGGACAGGGTCTGTCTGATTCGCTTGAAGCATCGCATGGCTATTCCCTCAGGACAAATGTAGTGGTGCCCTTGGCTGTTGATCTGGAAGACGGGAAGATCGCCCTGAACACAGGAAGAAGAGTAGGTGTATGATCAGGTCAAGAGAACAGTTCAGAAACTGTACTCGCTTGATGAGGTACCGCTTGTTGGAAGTGCGCGTCGCCTAGGAGCCTCTCAGGGATCCAGTTTTACTTCGTCGGAGAATGATTCGGCATTCTCCTATGAGCAGTCACTGGAAGGTTTGAATAGAACAGAGAGTGCGATTATGCCGCTTGCTCCTTTTTTTTGATAAAGATGCCGCTTGCTCCTATGTTATACGAGGAGAGCTTGGCCTGTTACCCGCATGTCGGCCCAGCGAGATGGTTGTCATCGTTGCTGATACATCGTCTAAGTGGTAGCATTTCCAGCATTATATATTTTGGGTATACTATGAAGTACAGTAATGTTTTTTCAGTAGCAAGCTTACATGTCGTTGATACGCAAACATTCCTTTCTTGGTAATTTAGTAGTGTCGTCTTTTCTTAGGGTCAGAAGTGTGACTGTTTAATATTCCCTCTCCGAGTACAATGTTATTGCTATTTTATTCCACCATGTAATGCTGTGTTCCAAATTTAATGGTTGTATTTTCAACCCGTTGTCATGGCCAACACTGAAATTCGTAAATTCAGAGGGATTATTACTGCGTTATTTATACGTAAACATCACAGTATATTTTCTGGTGTTGTGAGATTTGATTTGGTCAGGTCACTAGCGCAGATGGTCTCAAGTACAATTTGCAGTCATAGGACTCACAACTCAACTGTTTTGTGAAGCACTACTAGTCTACTACTCTACTACCTGTTAGACATTGCTACCAAATGCATGTTATGCAGCTAAATTTCGCGTGTTAATATTTGTTTGTTCAGTTCATATAGATTTTATCTCTTGGTGGTCTTGTGATGCTTTGTTATAGCACACTGCTGCTTGTTTAGTAGAAGAAAGTGAAATGAGGAACGTGCAGCAGGAAACATAGCATTAGACCACAATACTTTTGGAAAATGAGAACGACGACATATGTATGTGTACTCTATAAAATGGTGTTACCAGGACAATCAGATAGACATAGAACTATAGGAGGACTACCTTGTATTTGTATACAATGGTGGTCTGATCATAATTGGGACATTGGGTGAATTATTCAGATAATTTTGATATGGAAATATGCACTGTAAGATTTTGATTATTTGTTGGAAGAACGTTATACACTAACAACTTACACTATCTATATGTTGGGAAGAGTTTCTTCCTCGAGGTCCGAAGTTGTACGACTCAATGGTAATGCTCGCTGCGCACTTAACTGGTAAACAAGCTACGAGTTTGTTGCTGACGTGTACCTGGTTTTTACAGGTTCCAGCCTTTTTAAACCCATGTATTCACTATGGCATTGTTGTTCTTGATCAAGTAAATAAGTCTTCTTTCGCCAAAAAAAAAAGAAACCCAGCTTTATCACAGTCCTACTATAGGCCACTGGTTGAATGTTTCAAAAGAATTCTTCGATAATTAGGCTAAATGATTTTAGAATTCCTGCCCATCAAGTTACAGCTTCATAGGTGACGTCCAGGATGATATTCAGATGGATACATTTATTCATATCTAAGGAACTTTACCATTCTGTACGTGACGAGCCCCACGTGCAAATAGAATTTTTTGGTCAACCTGAGCAACATTCATTGACGAGAGTTCAGAACATTTGATGAACTTTCTTTGGTGGTGTCAGGAACGTGGCATATTTATTTCTGGCTAAGTTATGTTAACATTTTTATATTTGTAGAAACTGAAAACTAATTATAAGCTGCATATATACTCCGCAATATATTCTTTAATTGTGCAAGTATTATGAGAGTCATGATCCCTGTAATAATTTCTTATGTCGAATTGATATATCTTTTTTCTTCTTTGTGATTCCATCAAACAGTGGTATATAATTGAACTGTGCTAAAAAGTATATCAAAATTGATGTCAAATAATAATCAAACAAGGAGATGAATTTTTTTGGTACCCATAGATCTTAGTTATTAAGAGGCAATTAATCATGTCCTTGCGTTGTATGCATCTGAAGTCAAATTATCGAGCGATTTGAGCGACCGTGGCAATGCATCTTTATTTAACTAGTGTATATGTACACCTGTGACCGGTATGCCATGGCCCGAGCAATATGTTCTAACGGCTCCTATCTCGACAAGAGGCGTGCAATCTGCCTGGGTATCCTATATGCAATCTCAACCTATGCATACTCCGTCGATAATTAGTGACTCCTTTGTGGTGAACAAACACCTGGTAGAACATGGAAAGGACAACATGTCTTGACCGAAAGATCGCACTTGAAGCAAGTAATCAGATAGAATTATTTTGATCACGAAATCTATGTTGATAAAGTATTCGACATCAAATTCAGCGGTCAACAAGCATTCAACCAAATGCATCCACAAATCACGGGACTTCATATATAAACAAAATGCATATATAATTATATATCCACACGGTTCATATATCTCCATGTCTACAGAACATATTAAATGTGAATTATATATAGCACTTTACCCATATATATATAAGTTCTTGGGCAAAAAATAAACAGTAAAATTCGATAAACCACGTACGTGTATCTACTATTTTACCCTATTAACTAAGAGCCACCAAGGCGCGACATGAAGTAAGTCGGCCAATCTATCTCCATAGGCATAATCGTGGTATGAGCATGATCAGGAAACAGGTTCGTCGCCTCTTCCAATGTCCCAGTGTCGAGACGAGCAATGTACAAGGTCTTCTTTCTTTGGTAGCGCTCCCCGATGAGCATTGTGGCGGTCCCCGCCTCTCCGGACCAAACGCATGACGGCTTTTTAAGCTCTTGGATTCGATTGGTGAGGTTGTGGTGAATCTCTTTGGCGCGGAGCCAGTCTGCATCACCGTCTCTAATCTTGTGTCCATTCTCTGGGTGCTGAGACCAGATCTCCAGACGGCCGCCACGGTACGTGCAGAGCGACAAGGTTGTGCCATTTGAGGTGGCGACAAGATGATCCGCGTCCATAAGGTCATCTAGACGCTTCCTGTTGGACATTAGAATGTCGCGGACATGCTGCCGGTCATCCGTCTTCTTCGGCCGCTGAAACCCATCTTTTGTCGGGCTAAGGAGTTTCGTCAAGGATACATGCCCGGTCTCGATGTCCACGTTGAGGACGTGGAAGTGGTCTGACACACTGAGGAAGAGCCAGTGTGCGTAGCCTCGGCACACGGCGGCTTTCTTGTTCTCCATTGACCAAATCTGGCGCTCCATCATGTCGAAGCACTTTGTAGGCGCCCTCCAGCTCGTCTCGCCGGAGGCGAAGGTGTGTAGATTGTACTGCGACTTGTCCTTGTCCTTGCCAATCATGAGCACTTTGAAGGCCGGGCTACCGTCAGCGTTGAAGGCCGGGCTGCCGTCAGCGGCAGTGGTCGGTATAACATCATGGCCATAGCCGTCGGAATCGCTGAATCTGCTCTGGCAGTTAAGCTCCGGCAGCACGTGCGAGGTGCCGGCAAGCAGGTTGCACACGGCCAAGCCGATGATGGGGTTGCACGCGGGCACCAAGCTGAAGGTGTTGCGCTCGTTGTCGCGCGTGTACAGACGCAGGAGGACGAGGCCGCCACGTGCGGCGAGGGGCAGGGCGCCGTCGATGGCGGCCGCGACCATGGAATCCTCTGTATGGATGAAGGAGCTGAGGGCACGAGGACGAGCGCCGAGCAGTGAAGGCCCGGGCGACGGGACGAAAGCGAGCTGTTTAGAGGCATCCGCGGGGATCCTTCCTGCCGTTAGGCTCGTGCCGAGGCATCGCTTGGCGAAGAAGCCGACGACGTGGGAGGGCGGCCACTGGCGCCGGAGGAGGAAGTGGGGCTTGGCTACGAGGCGGCGCCAGCGCTTGCAGGTGGTGGCGCAACGGAAGAGGGTGGCTAGGTCGTCGAGGCGCAGGAGGATCTCGCGGACGGCGTCGTCAGACGGAGTCGTCGTCGGGGGCTCTGCCATCTCGTTCGAGCGATCGATCTTGCTAGATCCGTTTTGCCTTGTGATAACGTGTGTACGTACGTATATAAACACGACGGAGTATGTAACTAGGTAGGACACGGCCTTCTGGTAACTGGAATTTTCCTTCCCTACGACACACAATAGAGTTGGGACAGATTTTAGTTCATTTGTGTTGTACTCCAACTTAGCTATCTATCCTTTTCTTTTCATCAAGGGATCGACGACCACCCGAAACCGCCATTGTTGTTTTTTTGTTGAGGGAACCCAAACCGCCATCAGTATTAGTAGAAACTCCCATACTATTTTGTCGCCAATTCAACGTATTGTGCTACAATTAGGCTGAATTTTGTTAGTAAATGCTGTTCGCATTGAATCAGAAAACCGGAGTAGGATATTTTTAATTAAATCAGATTGTAAACCAGAACCAATTTGTCGCTCATGAAGACCAATGGGGAGAGAAAACTCTCAAAGCTGGAGTACTCGCTAACAAATGACATACCAAGAGCCGCCGAGACACGATTGAAGCTAGAGGATTTTTTTTCGAGATAACCTTCTTCTTACAATATACTCCCTCCGTTCATAAATAGATGGCTTCCATTTGTCCAAATATAAATGTATGTATACATACATTTATATTTGGACAAATGAAAGTCATCTATTTATGAACAGAGGGAGTATATTCCGGAAACACCTGCATCCACCTATACCTGCTTGACAGTCCTAGCACTGGAAGCCGGTGCCTACCTGTGCCAAACAACAAGAAACTGAAGAAGCCGTGCATTAAGCATCCACGGAACAGCAAATGATTGTTCACCCGGCGTTGCAGAGTAAGTGTCCGCGAGCACATATGCAAGCCACACAGGCATATAGTAACTTCGTACCAGCCTACCCAACACAAAAGTCTTGAACAGAGACGCTCTGTCGACGAAAACCCCGATGCATACGAGTCAGTACCAGAGACACAGAAGGGGGTTACCACTCAGCAGCATCACTTTCCACCAACACCACAGGAATGAATCGACTCCAGGAGATATACTCAAAACATGCAGGATAAATGCACACATATGGCAACACAAAAGAGGTTGACATGAATGCCGGTAGTCGCCAGTTGCAATGAGTCAAGGCACAAAGATGGAGATGCATGACACACTGGAGGGAAGTACAGCACGACTGTTCATCAGATTAGTGTGTGTGTGTGTGTATATATATATATATATATATATATACCTGGATGCTGTGAACAAGCACACGGGTCAGCATAATTCCTGAACAAGTGCAGCATGAAATTTCAAGAGTACTCTATATGATTCAACAAAAACACTGAATGCAGAATAACATGAGGAGCAAATTTATCAGTTCCCGGGATAATAACCTGCATACCGGGACCTGAGGATCTGAACCAAAGAGGCAAAGAGCCGAGAATCAGCAGCCCTCACTCAACGCAACCGATCACAAAATTAACTAGAGACCAGAAAACACCATATTGTTCCGCACAAGTGATTAATTAACAAGATATTGAATTGCAAAATGTGCAATCATACATGATCAAAGATGCAATATGTAAGAACTTCTGTTCAACTCCACTGAGAGAATGGACACAAGTTCAGTTAACAAATAAGCGTTGTTAAAAAGACCAGATTTTTATTAAAAAAGATAGATCAGAGAAACAGCAAACATAATGAGACACTGTTACAGCTATAAATATTATGAAAGCAAGAATGCCATGCATCCATTTTCTTATATGTAAAAAGATACAAGAAACAATAGCAAGAAGAGAATTCTGAAAACAGGCAAGAAAAATGAGCAAATAGTTGTAAAAAAAACTTTATACACATAGATGGATACTAAGTGATTAACAAGATATTAAACAGGCAATATTAAACTTGTGTTCAGCTCCAGTAAAAGAATGGCCAGAAGTCCAATTAAAAAATTAACACTGTTAAAAGAGCAGAGATAATAAAGAAACATATCAGAGAAACAGAAAACTGTAACAAGACACCGTTACAGTTATAAGTATTCCGAAAGCAAGAATGTCATTTGTCCATTTTCTTTTATGTCAAAAGATACAGGAAAGCATGAACATGAAGAGTGAAAAAGGAAGAAAAATGCCTCAATAATTATAAAACAGAACTTAATACACATAGAAGGAGAGTAAGACAAGATGCATTTTTTCCTGAAAACTTGCTTGAATATTTAACTACAGTGCGACTATTGATTAAAAAAAGGGCCAGCCATGTGAAGTCATGTTAAAAAATCAAGTTTTCCAATTAATTCAAGAAGAACAACTCACTGAAAGTAGTCGGAGCGACAAATATGAACCCCCAGGATTAGCCACATCATTACAAGGATCTGGTTCTCAAAACCAAAAGAAACCAATATCTTACTCCCCCAACAAAACCGATCAAAAAAATAACTAAAGACAGATCAGCATGGCACTGCCATCCTATTATTCAGCAAAACTGATTAGACATTGATTTACTAAATATACAAGCATGGAAAAGAGGGAAAATAAGAATCAACTTGTGCTCAAATTAAAAGGACGAGCAGCAGTTCAATTGACAATTTTTTTTTTTGGCGAAAACGCAAAAGCTTTGCGTTTCGTTCAATTGACAAAATAAATAAACACTGTTAAACTGTGTTTTGACTGCTGAACATGGCACCTCCACCATGAAGCAAAGAAGCAAATCTGAGAGCACTGGATACACTATCACACTTTTACAAGTAGAATCAAGCATATTCTTATAGTAACAAAACAATTTACATCAAAAAATGCAAGAAAACATGAACAGGAAAAGTCAAAAAATACAAGAAAATGCACAAACGACTAGCAAAGAAAAAGTGTATACAAAAAGAAGAAGATTACAACAATACACGATTTTTTTTATGAAAACTTTCTTGAATTCTTACCTGATTTCCACTTATTGATCAAAAAAAAAACTAAGGACATGTTTTACTCAAAGAAAAATAAACGTTTTTTAAAAGAGGAGACCATGATTTAATTGGTCACTACTCTATAACAAGTACCTGTTACTTTCAATATATCTCTTGCAAAACTAAATTAAAGCTGGTTTTCAACCAGCAGACGTCATGCAACTATGCGCCGTCATGCATTGCATGCTTGCAGCCAATTATCGATCTTCCATCCGTAATAAATCCCAAAAGGAAACCATCGAGAACATAGATATTCTCGATCTCATAACTACAATCCTGTGGCATACTCAAGAGCATTTAGAGCAATCTGAGCTAAAAAAAAAAGAACTGATATATTGTTTCACTGAACTATTTCATCAGAATCTAAACAATGTACATGACTGCATCTTCTTATCAGCTACGAATATTATGACTTGCTAATTCCTACAGGCTGCAAGAAGCATGCTCCAATCCCAAAGATCTCCATCATTCCAGAAATTCCTCAAAAAAGGAAAATAAGTATGCACAAACCACACAGGGAATCTATCTAACTACTCAATTTTCTGTATATCATCTAACCCAGGCTAATTAACCAGCACAATTAAGGATTGTGCATGTTAGCCGTCAGAAGAAGAACGAGATTGGGAACATCTGAACAGTTCATCCATGTTGGCAGCTCCATCAGGGCAACTTGTAGTTTTCCAGGTCTATCTCCGCAAGCAATTTTCCGGGGCATATCTGCTGCGATTACGAACCAACATAGCAGAATTAAACACCGAGAAACCGAGATCGGGCACGAGGAAGGAGCAGAGAGTAGGGCTCCGATTACTTACGTCGATCACCTTCTTTACGACTTTCTTCGGACTCTTGGCGCGGCGCGCCGCCGGGACGGGGCGCGTCGTGCAGCGGCGGATGGCGGCTAGGTCGTGCGCAATCTCCTCCGCGGTGAGCGCGACGTCGAAGCCCCTCTTCCTCGGCGGCGCCTGCGCGGGATTCGGCGGCCGCGGAGATTGGAGGAGCGCGACCTGGCCCGTGCCGTCCGGCCTCGAAGCGGCGGAGCGGAGCGGGCGGAGGTTCCGGGACCGCTGCGGGCGGGACGAGTAGCCGGCGGCAGGGGTGTCCTGCAGAGGCGGCTTCGGCTTCTCGTTCTTCGGCGACGGGGTGCGCGGGTCCTGGGAAGGAGGAGACGGGGACGCGTAATCATACACGGGGGCGCCGTCCTTGGAGCAGCGGAGGCGGCGGTGCGCGCCCCAGCTGAAGGAGAAGCCGAGGAGGCCGGCGCGCGCGGAGGACTTCTCCGCGGAAACTTTCGACAGTGACGGGGTCGCGGTGTCGGCCGGAGGCGAGGATTTGGCCGCGCGGTGGTGGCGTTGGCGGTGGTCGGAGGCGGAGGCCATGAGGACCATCGGAGGGCAAGAAGAGAAGAGGCGGCAGGGGGAATAGAACAGAGGACGGGAGGCCAAGGTTTGAGAGGTTTTCAAAAAGGCAAGGGGATTCGATTTCCTCTCTCCGCCTGGGCGATATCCTCCGTGGCTTTAGGCAGCCTCGCCCTCAACCCGCCCCCGCGTATCACAATCCTTCTAGTGCCGCCATATCGCAAACCGTAAGATCCACTGATTCGCTTAGCGCCTCTTTTATATGTTTCATCATATATGAAATTTGAAACATTGTTTTGAATGTTAGCAGGAGTATTTCTTAATATATTTTTTTAATCTAGGTAACTCCTACTATGAATCCACGTTTTGAAAAACTTTTTTTTGTTGATGCAATAAAGCGCGATAGAATCGTGTAGGATTGAAATGGAGACGACATCGCGATCTTGTGTTGTTCATATTCTTCGTGTCGGTGTGTGTTGCCTATGTGTTCTTTCTCTAGTCCAAAGCCGGGTTAACAAGTTCTTATGTCATCTCCTCGGTCGATCTCGTCCCGCCCGTGAAAAATACGCCCACCATGTTTGTGTGGGTTTCTACAAACCTAGGTTCGATGCACACTGGTGACACGGGCTCTTGTGTGTCGAGTTTTGTCACTGCTTCATGTTTGAGCCACTGCAAAAGTATAGTATGATCAAGCAATGGCGCGTTGCATGATGAAAAAAAAATTATATGTACATTGTCTACCCAAATAAATTTAAGATTTTTTTATCCAACATGTATATCATACGTTTATAACGTATCTATAATTTTTATTGTTTCATACGTATTTCGTATAATTCCTATATGTTTTACTACAGTTTTATATTATCTTAGGACATTTTTTCAGACTAGTCTGTTGACAAGATGCCCAGTGCCAGTTTCTATTATTTTCTTCTGTTTTTGAGGTTCAGAAAAATTACTGAAGAAATATCCTAGTAAATTACACGAAAAATAGACGGCACGTTTCAACACGATACAAAGACGGAGTCCAAATATGAGCCAGAGAGGAGCACGAGAGAGTGAAGGCGACCCCTAGATGCAGGTCTTGGTGGGTTGCGCCCTATTGGCCTCCCCCCGGGACCTCTCTTCGCCTATAAGTTGTCTCTTGACCTAACCATGGTTTGCAGATGATTCATTAATTCTTATGAAAGCAGATGCGATTAGTGCAACTATCTTACGCCAAGCACATGCCGATTACAGTTGAAAGTCCATGGTGCCCCCATGTGTGATTTTGGTAATTAATGACAATCCTTATGGACTAGTGTTTTCATTGAGATATCATCATATATCTTTTCATTGGAAAATAGTGGAGTTTATATGTTGGACTCTAGGATCTTTCATGATGACCATTGATATATTAAAAGATGTATATGAAGAATGGTCATATATAGAGATCTTGTCCATGGGAAAATAGTGGAGTTCATATGTTGGACTCTAGAAGCTTTCATGATGTCCATTCATATATTAAAGGATTTGTATGAAGAATGGTCATGTATAGCGTATGCATATTGCAAGTATGTTTTGAACAAAAGTATTGGGTGGTCTTTCATAATTATCTTCAAGACATCATCAAGTAAAGAAAAAAAAATTCAAGGTTGATCAAGCTTGTGACAACATATAAAGTTGCAAGATGTACCAAGTGGGATTATGTATCTCGTGGTATAGTAAGCATTTGTCCATATAGCTTTGTAAACTAACCCATAATATGTGTGTGTGGTATTTGTATGTGTGATTAGGTATCTTTCTATGTGCATGCATCAAAAGAAAATTTTCATATGGCCCATGGTCGATGACGTCAAGTGGTGTTCGTCATCAACCTTGTAGTGGAAGCTCAAGGGAAGCGTCTCGAATAAATCCTATGCTTAATGCTTGCCACCCATTTGGAGATTGTGGCCATATGAATATTTTCCATTAAGGTTCTATTCCATACTGGTATATGGGGGAGCAATTTGCAAGTCAATATTGTCATCATATAGCTCAAGTGGAATGATCAAGGAAAAAGTATTACCTTGATAGGTTTTCTATTTTACCGGTCTCATTCTTTTGGGGAGACCGAGTTATAGGATAGATAGTCGTACTATCAAGAGGGGATCTCAAGTGAGTAACTTGATCACATCTTTGTGGAGAGCTCAAACCTTTGCATACTTGGCATATCATCTTTCTTGGTTCTTATTTGACTGTTATCTCTATGGGTTTTGGTGCTTGTTGTGATCTTTATGACAAGCCAAGGTTTATCGAAAACGGATCTCGTAATAAAAAACTTGTTACATTTTCGGTGGTGAAAATATCAGGTTCGACTTTGATAAAGTTCCCACACCTTTCATGTGTGGTAACTTCTCCATAATTTGAGGTATCAAGATTTGGATTGTACTTGTCGTCATCTTTCCAAAAAAATTGGTTTCACCTCACTTGGATTTCGTTTGCAAAAGTTATGGAGTTTCAGGATTTGCTCTCTGACTGTGGAAGAAGGCCAGAGTCTCTAGTGTCCCTAGACTGGGGTCTTCGGACTGAGGATTTATTCCAAAATAGGCCAAGTGGCTTCACCCTTTGCTTCAGTCCAGAATCTTGCCAAAAAACTTGTCGGAGTCTCCGGTCTGCCAGGAACGGAGTCTTTGCCTCAGGATTTTGCAGAGCAAATGCCAGAATGCTGTCACCCACTGTTTCCGGCCGGAAACTTGTCGGAGTCGCCGTACTTTTGGTAATGTCTCTGTCCCTCCAAAAACTTGCTGGAATCTTTGGGGGGCGGATTCTTTGGTCTCTTGGTCAATGTATACGGTGTTATTTTCCCACAACGGTTTTTTTCTTGGGGACCTATAAAAGGCCCCCTTCTTCCCCAAAGAGATCAGCTTTGCCAAGCATGATTCCCCCCTCTCTCTCTCTCACCATTGTTGACCTTGGAAAGCTTACCCATCTATCAATTCCTCCCATGATTCTTGCATATCTTTGAGGGAAAAGAGAGAGGAGATCTAGATATAAATTTCCACCAATCCATCCTTCCTCTAAGTGAAGGGAACCTAGTAGATCTTGATTTTGGAGTTCTTGGTGTGTCTTCTCATTTATTCTTCCTCTCTAATTCCCCCATAAGAATTTGTTGCTTCGTTGGAATTTGAGAGTGAAGGATTTGAGAACCTGTGCTCTTACCATTTGCATTGGTTGCATCGGTTTTCCATCTCCACGAGGATTCATGGAAGTGAAAATTTGTGAACTTGTTATTCTTGGGTCTTGGACCCTAGATGACTTGTGGTGTTCTTGGGATCCTCCAATTGAGTTTTGGACGCGTGCCCCAAGATTGGTGACATCGATAGCTTCCAATTAAGTTGTGGATGTGTGCCTTGATTGAAGGTTGTAAACAGTGGAAGGTGAACTAGGCCTTTCTGGCGAGGTTCATTAGAGAATAGGGTGAGAGCTTTGTGGCGTTGAGTAGGCTTGTTGTGGCGAGCTCTTACCCCTCCAACAAGACGTACTCCCCTCAAGGGGAGGAACTCGAAAATACATCATCGTCTTTGTGTGCCTCAGTTATTTCTATACCCGAGCTATTTACTTGGGCAATTTACCTTGCGATAGCCTTCATGCTTGAACTTATATATATTGCTATCACCGTGTTACTTGTATTTCTCATCATAAGTTGATGGTGCTCTTAGGTGATCCTAGTTTATTTAGGTTGTGTGCTTGTTAATTTAAACACCTAGTTTTTTTCTGCATTTAGTAAGCCTTAACCAGAAAAGTTTTAATCGCCTATTTACCCCCCCCCATCTCTAGGCGACATTGTTGTCCGTTCAATTGTACAGCGTCGGGGCAACTGGTTAGTGAGGCGAAGTCAAGTATATTTTTAGCCCGTGCACGGAGGTGTATATGAGAGTGTAGGTTTGCTCAATCCTTAATATCATGACCGAAGCTATCACATATGAGTATCTTGGGCTGCCACCGCCGGTGGGGGTTGACATGACATATTGTAACCAACATCTAATAGATAGGGGTTTGAAAAATTCTCAATGGTTGGAAAGAGAAGAATTTGTCTTTTGGAGGAAAAGAAGTTCTACTAAAAGCCGTCATTCAAACCATTCCACTATATGCTATGTCACTTTTCAAGCTACCCAAATAGACAATCAAAGGGATTTTATCTGCAATGTCCTCATTCTGGTGGGGAGATGATAACCAACGGAAACATATGCATTGCTTCGCTTGGTGGAAAATGTGTGTGCCAAAACGACAAGGCGGTATGAGTTTTAGAGATATGCACTATTTTAATCTAGCTATGCTTGCTAAACAATTTAGAGGCTAGTTTCGGATCCGGAATCTCTATGTGCTTCAATATTACGAGCTAAGTACTATCCTACAGGTGATATGCTTAATTGTCAGCTAAAAAAAGGGAGCTCCTACATGTAGCAAAGTATTTGGGCTGGTATACAAACTTTCAAGAGGGGTAATATGTGGCGAGTGGGTGACGGTACAAACATAAATATTTGAGAGGATCCCTGTACACCGAGTACTCTGAACATGAGAATTATGACAAGAAGAGGGAATATTGTCTTCTCAAAGGTATTGATGGCGTGTGAACACACGTTCATTAGGAGACCCCAAGAGGAAGATATGATGAGCACATCAGCAAGATTTTCCCTCAGAAAGAAACCAAGTTTTAATCGGACCAATGGGAGAAAGAAATCACTTCTGAAGGTTGTTGGCAGCTGATGTTGGTAGGACGCACTGCCAGGATCAGCAGCAACGTGGAATCTGCACACAACACAACCAAGATTGTCGCACCCTGATTTCTAGGGGATACTCACCGTACGAACTGGATAGCAGATGCTTGGATTATGGGGCATAACTGCTCCCACGTCCCAGCTTCCTGGTAGGCCTGCGCTTATGCGCGACAACACAAGCCCTGCTATTCCATCGTCGATGTAAACTATCCACTAGAGATCAAAGGCACTTCCGTCGACGTACTTCACCCATACACACATGGTACGTCAACGGCGTTGAACAACTGATATCACCACAGATCTCTACGACACAAAAGATTGAAATAAGTTGCAAATGGCTCTCATTAGAGCAGAGATAGCAAATACAATCATTCAGAGGGCACATGCCCCAACAATACATCATTACAATACAGCGGAAGCATTCAACATGTCTGAGTACAGACAAGAACCAAATAGGCCTAAGAGGCCGGAAACAAACAGACGGAGCCCATCCACGAAGTCTCGGATCCTGCCCGGGTCCGCTATCTACTCGTCAGCAGCCTCGTCATACTCCACGTAGTAGCCACCATGTAGATCCTCGGAAACGTCGTCTGCGTAAACCACAGCCCCAAAGGGGTCAGTACATAAACGTACTGGCAAGCAAGACTCACAGTTCACCAAAGTGTAACCCGTCAACACCAAGCACCGATGCCTTGGGTTCAACGGAAGAAAGGGGATATAAAAGATGCTGCAACTGGCTGCGCTAACCAACTACAGAGATTCTACCACTTCCGGCTAACAGAAAAGAGATAAGATCGAGGATTGTAACCAACTGAAGGATAACTTCAAACAAACCCATCCTGGATCTCGCCCCTTATCCAAAGAAGCAATCCGAGGATAACTCACACAGTTGTAATAACGATGGTTCAAATTATTGTGTCAATAAGCCTATTACTAGTCAAGTTATTAATCATGGGGTGTAACATGTTTGATCATTATGTTTAAGTTGTCCTGAGTACTTGTTAGCCAGTACTTTCACCAAGTAATCCATAACCGCGGAAAACACGGCTTCTCGAGAAGATTATCCCTGCAGGGTTGCACCAATTTGGCCGTACACTCATGAATATCCCGCCAGATGGAGCGGCCACTCCACCAAGCGGGGCACTCAACACAATCCAACCCTTCTTCGCATCAAGCCCAAAGCACCTTGGGCGCACGGCTAATCGAGCCCAGAAGAAAATGGACCCTCATAGCACTCTAAGAACGTGTCCCCCTATATGCCGACTACGAAAGTTCCACCCGGGTACCAAGGGCTCGCAAGATCATGCATGCAGCAAATGGAAAACCCGAACTAAATGAGGCGATTTGGACGAGATGCGAATCGGGTCAAACTGAGGGGGAGCCCATACTCCCCAAATGCGGGTAGTGCGCTCATCATGGATCAGTAGACAAGACCCTTTTCCTATTAGGGTCGACACTAGCAGGCCTCAAAACCACCCTGGGCCTCCTGCCGGTGCCTTATCATCAAATTTATTATTAATAGTAACATTAGCATGATTGATTGATTAAACATCGAGCCCCCACAACGTAATGGAATATAGTAACAGAAAGTAACGGGTAACAGACTCGAGCAAAACAACCTAAGCATGCTAGTAAGACACGGGCTCAAACAATGGTTATAGGTATGGAGGTGAGGCAATATCAGGATTAAGGGATACATGTGATAGGTTCGTAACAGAAACAACTAATCATAGGGCTAGCAGAATAGACAACGGAAAGTATCGGTAACCAATGTTGAAAGGAACACAATGGTTCATGTGAGTGATAACTTGCCTGCAAAACCCAGTAGCCTGGTACTGAGCTAACTCCTTAAAAGGGATGTCGTAAGGATCGTCGGTCTCAACGTCGTCGTTTATCCGAGAAGAAGCAAACAGACAATGCAGAAATATAAACAGTCATTATCATGGCATTGTGCACAATCAAATATGATGCATGTCAAGTTAAGGGTTGCATCAAAATAAACTAGTGGACAAGATAGAAACAGGATTAAATGGACCCATATGCAATTGGATTGCATATGAAAAGCCCATGAATTATGGTTGAATTAATTGTTTTACAACTGATCATTATATGAAAGTGGATTAGCATGATGCATGGATGAGGAAAACAGCAAAATAACAACAATAGAACCAAATTAAAATAGGGTGTAGTAATTTAGAAGTTTATTATTAATTTTAGGGAAATTTTGGGTGCATTAAAAGTGACACACAAGTAGTTGTTGTTTTCAACCATTTAAATTGTTCAAAACAAATAACAAAGTTTATATTTGAAAAGAAAACAAGATTTTAGTTGGAATACATGTTTCACTTGTTGAAAAAGGGATTTCAAATAAATTATTTATGAATTACACAAGTTTAAGCAAGAATTAAATGAATTTAATTCAGACATGAACTTAAATGAATTTTTATTTGTTCAAAACATTAAGTGAGATTCATATTTGAAAAGTTTATGCTTTTATGGTTTGAAAACATATTTTATATGTCCCAAAAGAATTTGTTTTGAACAAGTTATGAATTTAGCAATATTAAATGAATTAAATAAGATTTAAATTATTTAACCACTTTTAATTATTCAAAACATGAAACAAATTTTATATTTGAAAAGGTGGTTTAATTTTGCATGGAAAACATATTTCATTTGTGGAAATTGGATTTAAAATGAGTAAGTTATTATTTTGGCAATTTTAAATGCAATAAACAAGAAACAGTTGTTTTCAGCAATTTAAATTATTCAAAATCGCAAACAAAATTTATATTTGAAAAGTACATGAAAAATTGATTGGAAAACATATTTGGTTTGTGAAATTTGGAATTTTTATGAACAAGTTATGAATTTTGCAAATTTAAGTGATTTAAACAAGAATTCAAATGTTTCACCAATTTAAAATATTCAAAACAGTAAACAAATTTTATATTTGGATAGAACATTTAATTTGGTATTGAAAACATATTAAAAATGTTGAAATTGGAGTTAGGATGAATTTCTTATGCAATTTACAATTTTGGGTGCAAATCTGCCACTTTTAAACCATTAGGGACTTAGAAATAATTATTCCAGGGGTCTAGAATTAATGTGCAAGGGCCTAGGTGTGATTACTGGAAGTTGCTGTGACCAAAAACAAGTAAAAATAAAAGTTTGTTAATTGTGTAGGGGGTGGGATTCGACCCCTGCACCTCACTGTGAGCACAAGGGGGACAGAACCACTAGGCTGGTGATGTGTTGGTGTTAGCAAGGGGGGATCCGGGGAGATATGGTTCAGATCTGCACTGCAGTTTAATTGGAACAAATAGCAGCAAAAAGGGGTGGGGGGCTGGGACTCGAACCCAAGCCCTCTGGCTTGTGCGCGCAAGGGTGATGCCACTGCGGTACTGCTCGGTTGCTTGCCAGGTAAGGCTCGGGGGGGAATAAGGTGGTGTAGCGAGATTTCTGAAATTGCTCACGTACTGAATCGGTGCGTACTGCAGGTACCCGATCGTGGTCTTCCACGGAGGGCAGCGCTGCTCGCCGGCCGCTGCGGGGAGGCGCCGTGGGGGTGCGGCCGTGGGGTGCGTGCGGTGCAAGAGAGGGAGGAGGAGGGAGGCGATCGGGCGAGTCTCACCTCGACGATCTGGAGGCGATCGGCAGGGAGCAGCAGGGCGCTGCAGCAGGGAACAGAGGGCGCCGGCGGCGGTTGGAGGCGACGGCGGCGGCGATGGGGACCCTCCCGGCGGAAACCGAGGGCACCGGGGGGACGAGGGCAGTGGGGCGGTTCCATTCCCACGCCCGGCTGCTCCTCGAGGTGGCCATGGCGGTGAGGGCGACGGCGACTAGGTGGTGTTCGGGTGGTGTGCTCACGGTGGTGGTTTCAGAGATCAGAAAGAAAAACAGGAGGCTTGGGGAAGAAGAAGGGAGTTGGCGGCGCAGTGAGAGGGGCTCTAGTGTTAGGGGTTGGTGTAGGGTAGATATAGGGGCTAGGAGCTAGTACGGCTGATCATCCAAGGGGGTTGGAGGAGATCGACTGGTTCTCCTGCAGTCGTACTGTTATGACAGTGACATGAGGAAGAAGGACGACAGGGAAGGGGTACTGGGCCAAGGGTTAGATGGGCTGGGTTGGGGTGGATAGGTTAGCTGCTGCCCACTGCTTTGCTTTTTATTTTTCTGTTTTTATTTTTTTTTGTAGTTTTGCTTTTGGGAGAAACTGTTAAAGGTTTAGTCAATAAAATTATAGAAAAATTAGTTTAGGCTTGTTAGGTAATTAGAAAACATATTCCAAAAGTGGATTTAAAAAATTGAGGTTTTAAAATGAGGTTTGCATTTGGAACCAATTTAGTGGAATTTTAGTATTAATAAATCATTAAGAAAACATGCACTTGAATAGGGTCACCCCTAGGGTTTTTTGGAATGATTTAAAGTTTGTAATTGTTTGGTGGAAAATCATGGATTCAAAAAGGTACTGATTTGAAATACATTTGATTTGAAGTTGGATTGAAATAGAATTAATTGATTGAAATAAAAGCACCATTCTATTAGTTGATCAACATGGAATAAAATGGAACAATTTGGTTGTTTTCACTTGTTATTTTTATTCCAAAAGTTGTAACAGAACAAGTATGAAAACATTGTTTGAGTAAGGTTTGAATTTGAGTTGTGAAAACAGTGGAAAACAAATGCAACAAATAAGAATCAAATGCAAACAACATGGAAACAAATAATTGTTTTATTTTGAAATATCATTTTAGAAATTGTAACATCACAAGGATGAAACAAAGGGTTTGAATTTTGGTTTGAAATTCAAACAGAAAACAGTTGGAAAACAACTGAAAACAGAGGAAAACAAATGGAAAACAAACAAAACAAATGCAATCAACATGATGCCATGATGCAAAACATAAAATAACAGAGAGCAAACATTCTAATGGCTATTTTTCAGACTTGGGATGTTACAAAACGCCCCCCCTTGAAGGAATCGCGCCCCGAGATTCCTACTGAGAAAAGAAAAGGTCCGGAAACTTCTTGGGAAGATCTTCTTGAACTGTGATACGTGAAACACTTCGTGCACCTTGGATAGACGTCAGGGAATTAGCAAACCACCGGAACATTTTCAAGTAAAGGGAGAGGTTTTTGTATTGAGGGTGTGTAGCTGGATAAAACTTGATTCATTTGGAGAATAGATTATCTGGCTAGAATGGTGGAACAGAGTTATTGACATCAATGCAACACCAAGAATAATCATCAATGTCAGAATCATCAACATGAGAGTAACGAGGAATATGTGGCATCCCATTTAGAATTTGATTTCTATGACTGAACTTGGAAGTCAACATTTGAGATCCCGAAGAGTGAACGGTGATTTGATTGCTTAGTGGACCAGAAATAGGTTGTATGTTCTGGAAAAGATCTTGACACAAAGGAATGCGATGCTCCGGTATCAAACAACACTTTAGCTGGAATAAAGTTTAGCAGATGAACAGGGAAACTTTGATTAGACGCCGGTAGACGAACTGAAATGGAAAACATCAACAAGATTTCAACGGACGAAAAGGATGTTGAGAAGAACAGGATATCAACATCGGGGAAAACTAGAACAAAACTCCTGAGGTACTACGGAAAAACCCATCCGTGCTTCTAAAGGATCAATATCTACTGTTTAAGGAATAGAGGATCTGCTTCCGGGGCCTATTTGCCACCGTTCTCAATCGTGAGTAGGCAACATGATAAATCATGTCACAACCACCTCCATTCCTATGGTCTAGTAGATATAACCATCCTAGAGAAACCAGGATTCGTGAAATCCTAACTTGAAAGTTTAGATGAGAAGGGAGAAGTCAACGTTGCACTTCCTTACCAGAAAAGGGAGGGAGGGTGGGGAAAGAAGAAAAAGAACAGAATTCCTACTCTCACGTTTCATTTTGTTCCTATATAGCTACAAAATAGTTTCTAGACTCAACTGCGACCAGTAAAAAGGGATCCTACAGGCAGACAGGCTCTGATACCATTTGTCGCACCCTGATTTCTAGGGGATACTCACCGTACGAACTGGATAGCAGATGCTTGGATTATGGGGCATAACTGCTCCCACGTCCCAGCTTCCTGGTAGGCCTGCGCTTATGCGCGACAACACAAGCCCTGCTATTCCATCGTCGATGTAAACTATCCACTAGAGATCAAAGGCACTTCCGTCGACGTACTTCACCCATACACACATGGTACGTCAACGGCGTTGAACAACTGATATCACCACAGATCTCTACGACACAAAAGATTGAAATAAGTTGCAAATGGCTCTCATTAGAGCAGAGATAGCAAATACAATCATTCAGAGGGCACATGCCCCAACAATACATCATTACAATACAGCGGAAGCATTCAACATGTCTGAGTACAGACAAGAACCAAATAGGCCTAAGAGGCCGGAAACAAACAGACGGAGCCCATCCACGAAGTCTCGGATCCTGCCCGGGTCCGCTATCTACTCGTCAGCAGCCTCGTCATACTCCACGTAGTAGCCACCATGTAGATCCTCGGAAACGTCGTCTGCGTAAACCACAGCCCCAAAGGGGTCAGTACATAAACGTACTGGCAAGCAAGACTCACAGTTCACCAAAGTGTAACCCGTCAACACCAAGCACCGATGCCTTGGGTTCAACGGAAGAAAGGGGATATAAAAGATGCTGCAACTGGCTGCGCTAACCAACTACAGAGATTCTACCACTTCCGGCTAACAGAAAAGAGATAAGATCGAGGATTGTAACCAACTGAAGGATAACTTCAAACAAACCCATCCTGGATCTCGCCCCTTATCCAAAGAAGCAATCCGAGGATAACTCACACAGTTGTAATAACGATGGTTCAAATTATTGTGTCAATAAGCCTATTACTAGTCAAGTTATTAATCATGGGGTGTAACATGTTTGATCATTATGTTTAAGTTGTCCTGAGTACTTGTTAGCCAGTACTTTCACCAAGTAATCCATAACCGCGGAAAACACGGCTTCTCGAGAAGATTATCCCTGCAGGGTTGCACCAATTTGGCCGTACACTCATGAATATCCCGCCAGATGGAGCGGCCACTCCACCAAGCGGGGCACTCAACACAATCCAACCCTTCTTCGCATCAAGCCCAAAGCACCTTGGGCGCACGGCTAATCGAGCCCAGAAGAAAATGGACCCTCATAGCACTCTAAGAACGTGTCCCCCTATATGCCGACTACGAAAGTTCCACCCGGGTACCAAGGGCTCGCAAGATCATGCATGCAGCAAATGGAAAACCCGAACTAAATGAGGCGATTTGGACGAGATGCGAATCGGGTCAAACTGAGGGGGAGCCCATACTCCCCAAATGCGGGTAGTGCGCTCATCATGGATCAGTAGACAAGACCCTTTTCCTATTAGGGTCGACACTAGCAGGCCTCAAAACCACCCTGGGCCTCCTGCCGGTGCCTTATCATCAAATTTATTATTAATAGTAACATTAGCATGATTGATTGATTAAACATCGAGCCCCCACAACGTAATGGAATATAGTAACAGAAAGTAACGGGTAACAGACTCGAGCAAAACAACCTAAGCATGCTAGTAAGACACGGGCTCAAACAATGGTTATAGGTATGGAGGTGAGGCAATATCAGGATTAAGGGATACATGTGATAGGTTCGTAACAGAAACAACTAATCATAGGGCTAGCAGAATAGACAACGGAAAGTATCGGTAACCAATGTTGAAAGGAACACAATGGTTCATGTGAGTGATAACTTGCCTGCAAAACCCAGTAGCCTGGTACTGAGCTAACTCCTTAAAAGGGATGTCGTAAGGATCGTCGGTCTCAACGTCGTCGTTTATCCGAGAAGAAGCAAACAGACAATGCAGAAATATAAACAGTCATTATCATGGCATTGTGCACAATCAAATATGATGCATGTCAAGTTAAGGGTTGCATCAAAATAAACTAGTGGACAAGATAGAAACAGGATTAAATGGACCCATATGCAATTGGATTGCATATGAAAAGCCCATGAATTATGGTTGAATTAATTGTTTTACAACTGATCATTATATGAAAGTGGATTAGCATGATGCATGGATGAGGAAAACAGCAAAATAACAACAATAGAACCAAATTAAAATAGGGTGTAGTAATTTAGAAGTTTATTATTAATTTTAGGGAAATTTTGGGTGCATTAAAAGTGACACACAAGTAGTTGTTGTTTTCAACCATTTAAATTGTTCAAAACAAATAACAAAGTTTATATTTGAAAAGAAAACAAGATTTTAGTTGGAATACATGTTTCACTTGTTGAAAAAGGGATTTCAAATAAATTATTTATGAATTACACAAGTTTAAGCAAGAATTAAATGAATTTAATTCAGACATGAACTTAAATGAATTTTTATTTGTTCAAAACATTAAGTGAGATTCATATTTGAAAAGTTTATGCTTTTATGGTTTGAAAACATATTTTATATGTCCCAAAAGAATTTGTTTTGAACAAGTTATGAATTTAGCAATATTAAATGAATTAAATAAGATTTAAATTATTTAACCACTTTTAATTATTCAAAACATGAAACAAATTTTATATTTGAAAAGGTGGTTTAATTTTGCATGGAAAACATATTTCATTTGTGGAAATTGGATTTAAAATGAGTAAGTTATTATTTTGGCAATTTTAAATGCAATAAACAAGAAACAGTTGTTTTCAGCAATTTAAATTATTCAAAATCGCAAACAAAATTTATATTTGAAAAGTACATGAAAAATTGATTGGAAAACATATTTGGTTTGTGAAATTTGGAATTTTTATGAACAAGTTATGAATTTTGCAAATTTAAGTGATTTAAACAAGAATTCAAATGTTTCACCAATTTAAAATATTCAAAACAGTAAAAAAAATTTATATTTGGATAGAACATTTAATTTGGTATTGAAAACATATTAAAAATGTTGAAATTGGAGTTAGGATGAATTTCTTATGCAATTTACAATTTTGGGTGCAAATCTGCCACTTTTAAACCATTAGGGACTTAGAAATAATTATTCCAGGGGTCTAGAATTAATGTGCAAGGGCCTAGGTGTGATTACTGGAAGTTGCTGTGACCAAAAACAAGTAAAAATAAAAGTTTGTTAATTGTGTAGGGGGTGGGATTCGACCCCTGCACCTCACTGTGAGCACAAGGGGGACAGAACCACTAGGCTGGTGATGTGTTGGTGTTAGCAAGGGGGGATCCGGGGAGATATGGTTCAGATCTGCACTGCAGTTTAATTGGAACAAATAGCAGCAAAAAGGGGTGGGGGGCTGGGACTCGAACCCAAGCCCTCTGGCTTGTGCGCGCAAGGGTGATGCCACTGCGGTACTGCTCGGTTGCTTGCCAGGTAAGGCTCGGGGGGGAATAAGGTGGTGTAGCGAGATTTCTGAAATTGCTCACGTACTGAATCGGTGCGTACTGCAGGTACCCGATCGTGGTCTTCCACGGAGGGCAGCGCTGCTCGCCGGCCGCTGCGGGGAGGCGCCGTGGGGGTGCGGCCGTGGGGTGCGTGCGGTGCAAGAGAGGGAGGAGGAGGGAGGCGATCGGGCGAGTCTCACCTCGACGATCTGGAGGCGATCGGCAGGGAGCAGCAGGGCGCTGCAGCAGGGAACAGAGGGCGCCGGCGGCGGTTGGAGGCGACGGCGGCGGCGATGGGGACCCTCCCGGCGGAAACCGAGGGCACCGGGGGGACGAGGGCAGTGGGGCGGTTCCATTCCCACGCCCGGCTGCTCCTCGAGGTGGCCATGGCGGTGAGGGCGACGGCGACTAGGTGGTGTTCGGGTGGTGTGCTCACGGTGGTGGTTTCAGAGATCAGAAAGAAAAACAGGAGGCTTGGGGAAGAAGAAGGGAGTTGGCGGCGCAGTGAGAGGGGCTCTAGTGTTAGGGGTTGGTGTAGGGTAGATATAGGGGCTAGGAGCTAGTACGGCTGATCATCCAAGGGGGTTGGAGGAGATCGACTGGTTCTCCTGCAGTCGTACTGTTATGACAGTGACATGAGGAAGAAGGACGACAGGGAAGGGGTACTGGGCCAAGGGTTAGATGGGCTGGGTTGGGGTGGATAGGTTAGCTGCTGCCCACTGCTTTGCTTTTTATTTTTCTGTTTTTATTTTTTTTTGTAGTTTTGCTTTTGGGAGAAACTGTTAAAGGTTTAGTCAATAAAATTACAGAAAAATTAGTTTAGGCTTGTTAGGTAATTAGAAAACATATTCCAAAAGTGGATTTAAAAAATTGAGGTTTTAAAATGAGGTTTGCATTTGGAACCAATTTAGTGGAATTTTAGTATTAATAAATCATTAAGAAAACATGCACTTGAATAGGGTCACCCCTAGGGTTTTTTGGAATGATTTAAAGTTTGTAATTGTTTGGTGGAAAATCATGGATTCAAAAAGGTACTGATTTGAAATACATTTGATTTGAAGTTGGATTGAAATAGAATTAATTGATTGAAATAAAAGCACCATTCTATTAGTTGATCAACATGGAATAAAATGGAACAATTTGGTTGTTTTCACTTGTTATTTTTATTCCAAAAGTTGTAACAGAACAAGTATGAAAACATTGTTTGAGTAAGGTTTGAATTTGAGTTGTGAAAACAGTGGAAAACAAATGCAACAAATAAGAATCAAATGCAAACAACATGGAAACAAATAATTGTTTTATTTTGAAATATCATTTTAGAAATTGTAACATCACAAGGATGAAACAAAGGGTTTGAATTTTGGTTTGAAATTCAAACAGAAAACAGTTGGAAAACAACTGAAAACAGAGGAAAACAAATGGAAAACAAACAAAACAAATGCAATCAACATGATGCCATGATGCAAAACATAAAATAACAGAGAGCAAACATTCTAATGGCTATTTTTCAGACTTGGGATGTTACAAAGATACTTTGCCCCAACGAAACAGTGAGGTTGTCAATCTCACCGGTCCTGCTGAAAACAAAGGATTAGACGTATAGTGTGGAAAATGATGTTTGTTTGCATTGAATGAAATGAGAACAATGTTTGAAGTGGAAAAGAACAGTGTTTGCAGTAGGTTGTATTATTAATGCAAAGAATGGACCGGGGTCCATAGTTCACTAGTGGTATCTCTCCATAACATATAAATAACATGCTGGGTGAACAAATTAGAGCTGGGCAATTGACAAAATAGAGACTGCACCATAATGCATATACATGACATGATGATTACCATGAGGTTCATTTGGTCATTACAACATGATACATAGACCGCCATCCAACTGCTTCTATGACTAATAATCCAGCCTCAAGACGTCATCCGAGTAAACTTTGGGTATAAAGTTGCAAGCAACAGATTATTGCATTAAGTAAAGTGCGTAATGTAAACAATTCAATTATCCTTAGACAAATCAATGATGTTTAATGTCTAGTGGTAACATCACATCCACAATCTTAGAAGTTACTGTCACTCTCCCAATTACAGGAGGCATGAACCCACTATCTAGCATAAATTCTCCCTCTTGGAGTCACAAGCATCTAATTGGCCAGAGCATCTACTAGTACCGGAGAGCATGCAAGATCACAAAAAACATATATGATATATCTATAATAAACTTGACATAGTATTCGATATTCACTGGATCCCAACAAACACAACATGTAGCATTACAATAAGGTGATCTTGATCATATTAGGCAGCTCACAAGATCTAAACATGATGGCACAAAATAGGAGAAGACAACCATCTAGCTACTGCTATGGACCTGTAGTCCAAGGATGAACTACTCACGCATCACTCCGTAGGCAGGCATGGTGATGAAGAGCCCTCTGGTGACGATTCCCCTCTATGGCAGGGTGCTGGGGTGAGCTCCAGAACCCTCCCAAACTAGGATTGACGATGGCGGCGGCTATGGAACTTTTCGTGGATGGAGGCTCAGTTACTTAGGGTTTTCCCAAGGAAGGCATTATATAGGCGGAAGGGCGATGTCAGTGGGCTCCCACGGTGTGACGCCCCGAGATCGGGCACTATGCAGATTTCAGCATTTCCGCCAAAATCCACATAATAACCGATTCCAGGTTGCCACTTGTGATAACATTACAACAGTTCACGAATAATCCACAACAACAACAGAAGAGATAAATACAAGACGACTCAAACGAGTCAAGGATACAACTGATACAATACAAAGATCCAAATAACAGCGGAAGAAACAACATAGCGTCCGACTACGGACAAGATACAAATTGGACTAAGAGTCCTGAAGATAACCGATGGCGTCCAATCCCTGCCCAGGCCAAGCCGGAGGGATTCCCAAGCTAACGTCGTCAGACTTCAAACCTGTTGACTGCAATGTGGAATATGCAGCCACGAAATGGATTCGTGGGTCAGTACTATTAAGTACTGGCAAGTGGATAAACCATACTCACAAGATACCAGCGTAACCAATCATCACAATATACAAATACTTTGGGTAGAACGGAAGGAAGGGATTATTGCAAAGAAGCCGCAGCGGGCTGCACTAACTAACTACAGAGACGCGCTACAACATCCGGCTAAAAGGAAGGGATAAGATAGCGCGACAAAACCAACTATAACTACTCACCAAACAATACCCATCCAATGTTACCCCCTACTAAGGAAGCAACCCAAGGAAACTCACACTGTTAGTTAAAGTGACATTCATTTTTATGGTGGAGGTAATCTATATTACTAGTCAAGTTATCATCGTTAAGTGTAAGTTGTCTGAGTACTTGTTAGCCAGCACTTTCACCAAGTCATCCATAACCGCGGACAACACGGCTTCTCGAGAAGATTTAACCCTGCAGGGATGCACCAATTTGGCCGTACACGTAAGAATGACCCGCCAGATGGAAATGCACTTCCACCAAGCGAGGCACTCAACACAACCCAACTCTTCTTCGAATCAAGCCCAAAGAACCACGTGCTGTGCGTGCGCGGCTAATCGAGCCCCCACGAAGAAAATGGGGACCCTCATAGCACTAGAAGACCACGCCGCCCTAAATGCCGACTACAAAAGTTCCACCCTGGCGCCAAGGGTTCGCACCTGCATATGCATGCATCAAATGGAAAGCCCGAACTAAGTGTGGCGATTTGGACGAGATGCGAATCGAATCAGAATTGCGGTGGGCGCCCATACTCGCTTCCCACATGCGGTTAGTGCGCTCATCATGGATCGGAGGACAAGACCCTTTTCCTAATTAGGGTCGACACTAGCAGGCCTCAAAACCACGCCGGGCCTCCTGCCGGTGCCTTATCATAAAATTATTATTACCAAAAACATTAACATGTTGTTGATTAAGTTGAAACCCAACTATCAACTATACAGGTGATAAGACGGACAACAAGACTTGAGCGCAAACAACACTAAGCATGCAACTACGACACGAGGGCCAACAAGGTAAACAAACAACAGTTAATAGGGAGTGGAAGGAAGGCTATATCATGGTTGCAAGGTAAACATATGATAGGATCGAGACACAAGCATCGAATCATAAGGCTAGCATAAAGATAACGGAAAGAATCGGTAACAAGTGATGGAAGGCAGCCATAGGTAGCAAGTGAGTATACTTGCCTGGAATCCAGCAGGTAGAGGTACATCCGAAGAACTTGTCGTTGCTCACATCATCTCAGCGTCCTATCCGCGAAGAAGCAACGAACTAGAACAAACACCGGATGCAACAATTACTACTACGGCAAAAGATTCAGCATGATCGAGATATGGATGCATGACAAGTGTAAGGATGCATCAAAGATAAACTAGTTGACATGGTAAACATATTTAAATGGGCCCATATGCAATTTGGATTGCATATGAAAAAGCCCATGAATTAATGTTGAATTAAATGACCTACAAATAACCGTCATGTGAAAGTTGATTAGAATGATGCATGGATGATGAAAACAATAAGAAAACAACAATAGCTTCAGTTTGATATGTTGTTTACCAAGTTTGGAATTTTATTTATTAAGTTATGAACTTTGGCATTTTAAATGATTTAAACAAACATTTGTTGTTTTCACCAATTTTAAATGTTCAAACAGATAACAAAATTTATATTTGGAAAGAACACAAAATTTTAGATGGAATACATATTTCATTTGTTCAATTTGGATTTTAGATGAGCAAGTTATTAAATTGACAATTTTAAATGCATTAATTAAGAAATAGTTGTTCTCAGCAATTTAATTTATTCAAAATAGAAAATAAAGTTTATATTTGGAAAGCTTATTCAATTTTGCATGGAAAACATATTTTACATGTTGGAATTGGATTTGAATTGCCCAAGTTATGAATTTTGCAATTTAAAAGGTGTAATTAAAGTATTGAATTATTGTACCAATTTTAATTAGGAAAAACAGTAAACAAATTGTATTGAAAAGGTTTAAAACATGTATAAAATGTTTCAATGAACAGTTTGAGCTATTAAACATAATTTTTGGATCATTATTGAATTTATTATGCATTTTTCCATAAGCATTTTTATTCTGCCCCTTTTAGTAAACATAAGGAAACATGTTCAAATTTAATTCAATTGTGACCAAATAAAATCCCACTGTGTAGAGTTTGTTAAGACAAAATTTTAGAGCCCAAGTTTGCTCAATTTGGGTGAACAGAACTCAAGTTATGAATTTCCAAAGTTTCAAATTTTAATAGCCATTTCTGTATTTAATTATTTAGTGCAAAATTTATTACAGAAACATGTTGCAACTTTGTTACTAACAGAAAGAGCACAAGATTCTGAATCCATAGAAATTTGAATCATTGAAATTGGAGCATTTATGAATATTTGGTGGAATTTACAAAATTAAGATTGGATCTGCTTTGGGGCTGGGCTGCGGGAAAAAAAAACCAAAAAGAAAAAATGCGCGGGGGGGGGGGGGGGGGGGGGACTCGAACCCTTGACCTCAGTCGCGCGCGGATGGAACGGAACCAACTGGGCTACCTCTCTGCTCATGTAAGGCTACAGATCTGAATAAAGATTAAGTGTAACGGAGCGGGATTTTCCTGACGAAACTGAAGAAACTAATCTGGTACTGCACGGGACAGTGATCGATCAGCGAAAGCCAACGTCGTCGCCCGAAGGCAGATCACCCAGAGCACGAGGGGAGGAAAGAAGAAGGGTACAGGCGAACCGGAGGCTCACCCAAGGTCCTGGAGTCTCGTTGGCGTGGCTCGGGGTCGTAGACGTCGAGGCGATGACGATCTTGACGCCAACATGCTCATGGACGGAGGAGAAAGACGGCCATGGCGGGGACGACCTGGCCAGCCTCGTCTTTCGATCTTCGGCGTGGACGACGTGGAGGGCACGGAGGTTCCATTCCCGCTGTCATCTCGGCTCGAGGGAGACCATGGCGGCGGGGAAAACAACGACGTGCTCCGGGCTCTCCCTCTTGGTTCAGAAAAGAAACCTTCAGAAACGAAGGGATCAGAGGAGGTAGAGGAGAGGGTGGCGGCGCGAGATGGAGAGGAGGGGAGGAGCTAGGGTTTGGGGAGGGGAGAGGGGTTTTAAGGTGGGGAGGGAGCAGGTGGAGGAGGTGCTCTGTTGAAAGCGACATGAGGGGGGTCACGTCCTCCTCGTGCGTCCGTACGGAGAAGAAAGGAGGGCTAGGTGGGCTGGGCTTGCTTCTGGGGTTGTAGGTGGGCCGAAAGGCCTGCCTCCCCCAGCAGCTCATTTTTATTCTTTTTTCCTTTTTTTTGTAGAAGAGAAAAGATAAGAAAACCAAGAAATTTTTAGGGGTTTTTTTTATGCAACATTTTTGTGGAAAATTAGCATGACAATTGCCCAAGTGCACCAATGTTTGTTTTTGAAAATTTCAAACTTGGTTTGAAATTTGAATTTGAGGTGAATTTGAGCCAAATTGAAAATTGAGGGAGTTTCAAGTTTCCAAAAATCGTGAATTTGATTTCCTTGCACTTGACATTCAAAATGCCCAAGTGTGGAAACTTTTGTTTTTGGAAATTGTGAAAGTTTGTTTGAGTTTTGAATTTAAATGACATTTTGGGTGAAAATAAATGCAATGCATATGATGCTTGATGCAAAGCACAAAGGAAAACAACCAATTCTAATTGGGGAAAATCCCCCGGGTGTTACACACGGGGCCCGCACCACGTGGTGGCGCGGCCAGGGGGCGCGCCGCCACATGGTGTGGCCACCTCCCTAGCCCCCTTCGAGTCTTCTCCAGACTCCGTGTATGTGACAGAAAAATAGGAACTTTGTCTTTTGTTTCGTCCAATTTAGACAATATTTCCAGAACAACTTTTCTGACATAAAAAACATAAAAAAACAAGAACTCTCACTGTGGCATATTGTCAATAGGTTAGTCCCAGAAAATGCATAAAAATGCTATGAAGTGCATAGAAAACATGTAGCAATTGGCATAATATCAACATGGAACATCAAAAATTACAGATACGTTGGAGACGTATCAAGTATCCCCAAGCTTAGTTCTACTCGTCCTCGAGTAGGTAAAATGATAACAATATGATAATTTCTGCGGTAACATGCTACCACACAATATTGAGGAACATTATTTTAAAAACATTGCAAGGTGAGATCAAAGTACTCTAAACATAGGCTTGATAGATATAATTTCAAAAATGTAACTTAGAAACTATGTTGCAATATGAAAAGTAACACAAACAAAATATCATGAATAATAATGCACTGAAAGTTAAACGTTTGTTTCGAGCATAGAGAAAACATAGCAAAGTGGTATTCAGTTTGTCCTTAAAGGGATAGCAAAATATAAATGTCAGGACAGCTCCAAAGTTCAAGTGGCGACTAGATACAAATAATTTAAGAACAAGTAATAACATAATCACGAATCAATCAATAATAAATTTTGGGACTATGCACATTATAATCAGAGTGACAACTATGCTCTCTTAATTGGTGCATAAAGTTAGAAGATGAAGACTCGGCAGAAAAGTGAAAGAAACGCCCTTCACAGAGGGAAGCAGGGATTACTCATGTGCTAGAGTTTTTTTTTTATATAAACACAGGTATTGAAAACAGTTTTGAGAGAGGTGTATGTCTATGTCAACGAATGGTAATGACAACTTATCATAGCTCATGCCAAGGAAAATGTTTAGAATTTTGAGAGCGGTTTTCGTTGTTTTATTAGTTGGCATTCCCCCCCCCCCCCCACCTTTCTTTCACAAACCAAGGCTAGCCGTGTTCACGAGTACCCACCAGCTTTCATCAAACCATGGGGAAGTGCATTTTTGGTTATATTAATTGGCACCAGCTTTTTTATGCCAGAAAAGACCTTGATGGCGTGTGTGAACACACGTTCGTTGGGAGACCCCAAGAGGAAGGTATAATGAGTACATCAGCAAGATTTTCCCTCAGAAAGAATCCAAGGTTTAATCGGACCAGTAGGAGAAAGAAATCACTTATGAAGGTTGTTGACAACTGATGTTGGCAGGACGTACTACCAGGCTCAGCAACAACGTGGAATCTGCACACAACACAACCAAGATACTTTGCCCCAACAAAACAGTGATGTTGTCAATCTCACCGGTCTTGCTGAAAACAAAGGATTAGACGTATAGTGTGGAAAATGATGTTTGTTTGCCTTGAATGAAATGAGAATGGTGTTTGAAGTGAAAAAGAACATTTTTTGCAGTAGGTTGTATTATCAGTGAAAAGAATGGACCGGGGTCCACAGTTCACTAGTGGTGTCTCTCCATAACATATAAATAATATGTTGTGTTAACAAATTAGAGTTGGGCAATTGACAAAATAGAGACTGCACCGTAATGCATATACATGACAAGATGATTACTATGAGATTTATTTGGGCATTACAACGTGATACATAGGTCGTCATCCAACTGCATCTATGACTATTAATCCACCCTCAGGACATCATCCGAGCAAACTTTGGGTATTAAGTTGCAAGCAACATATTATTGCATTGAGTAAAGTGTGTAATGTAAATAAAACAATTATCCTTAGACAAAACATTGTTGTTTTATCCCTAGTGGCAATAGCACATCCACAATCTTAGAAGTTACTGTCACTCTCCTAGATTACTGGAGGCATGAACCCACTATCTAGCATAAATACTCCCTCTTGGAGTCACAAGCATCTACTTGGACAGAGCATCTATTAGTAATGGAGAGCATGCAAGATCACAAATAACATATATGATAGATCTATAATCAACTTGACATGGTATTCAATATTCATCGGATCCCGGCAAACACAACATGTAGCATTACAGTAAGATGATCTTGATCATGCTAGGCATCTCACAATACCTAAACATGATGGCACAAAATAGGAGAAGACAACCATCTAGCTACTGTTATGGACCCGTAGTCCAAGGATGAGCTACTCATGCATCACCCTAGAGGCAGGAATGGTGATGAAGAACCCTCCAGTAATGATTCCCCTCTCCGGCAGGGTGCCGAGGAGAGCTTCAGAACCCTCCCAAACTAAGGTTGACGATGGCGGCAGGTACGTAATTTTTTGTGGATGGAGGCTCGGGTACTTAGGGTTTTCCCGAGGAAGGCATTATATAGGCGGAAGGGAGATGTCGTTGGCGCCCAGGGGGCCCACACCACGTGGTGGCGCGGCCCGGTGGCGCGCCGCCACATGGTGTGGCCATCTCCCTGGCCCCTTCGAGTCTCCTCTGGACTCCGTGTACGTGACAGAAAAATAGGGACTTTGTCTTTTGTTTCATCCAATTCTGAGAATATTTCCAGAACAACTTTTCTGAAATAAAAAACAACTGAAAATAGGAAGTGGCAATATGGCATCTTGTCAATAGGTTAGTCCGAGAAAATGCATAAAAATGCCATGAAGTGCATAGAGAACATGTAGCAATTGGCATAATATCAACATGGAACATTAAAAATTATAGATACGCTGGAGATGTATCAGGTATCCAAATTGATAGATGGGGATAGTAACATGTGGGATGAAGAGATCATTAGGAAAATTTTCCGGCCAGTGGATGCATAGAGAATTGTAAATATACCATTATCTCAAGGAATGATGGCGGACTTCATCGGTTGGCACTTTACTAAAAACGGGATATTCTCTATTAGGTCTTGTTATCATATGGAGTGGGGACACAAGCACGGGAACAAACTTCGGTGGCATACACATTGTGATACATCCTCTTCAATCTCGATCTACAGAATGCTATGGTCACTACATGTTCCAGTAAAAATCAAATTACACTACTGGAGAGCTTTACATTGTACAATCCCTTGCAATGGGATCTTGGCCAATATGCATATGCAGACAAGTGGCCAATGTACCCTCTTTAACACGTAATGCAAATGCATCAGACATGTTTTTTCGGATGTCCATGAGTGTCAAGGAAATTTGGATGTTACTTGGCATGGGAAGTACCATCATAGAAGCATGCAATGTTGAAGTTGAGGGCAGATCAACCATAGAAGTATTACTAGGTAATAAAGTAGCTAAAGCACCTCTTCTAGAACAGGTTGACCGCAATGATCTTGTAGCGGTGACCGTGTGGTACATATAGTGGGAGCGACGGAAGGTGCCACACGGAGATACAGTCCAATCCACAGCAAGAATTACCCAGGCGATTTCTAGCTTGACACTTAATTATTCGGGAGCAAGGAGTAAAATACGGGTATCCCACGACATTAATGGACTAAACTTAAACCTGACTTCATTAAAATTAATGTGGACGCATGTTTTTGTAGCAACTCGGGGGGCGGGGACAGAGGCAGATCTAGGGAGGGGCGAGGGGTGGCCTGGCCACCCCCATGATTCGGCCACCCTTAATCTTACCTAGCAGGGGCCGGCAGGTATATATCCATATCAGCTAATGGTAATTAGCCTAATTCTAATCCTCTCAGCCCACTGTGGCCGCATGCTACTTTGTTTGGGCCAAAACCAATGCATCTAGTCAATGCATAATGGCATATACGTGTATCATACTTGTAGACTGCAAACACTTTGTGACCTAAATATAGTGGTTGTTCAATTTTCTCGAGCGTTCCAATCAAACCACGTCCCATACGGTTGCATTTTGGCATACCTGGGAGGTCCAGAACGACGTACATAATGGTGAAGCTAAACCAAATCCGCAACGCACTAGCATACATTGACCTGGTCACATCAAACCTCTTCAAAACGACCTTGGCTTCAAGGCGTCAACCAACCCCTGCAGCGACATTCGTTCTGCTGCCCCCGGGTACGCGTGTCATTCATTCAGACGCAGCGATCTTTCAGGCCTTCGATCAGATGGAAGTATGTGTTATCATTCGCGAGCGATGATGGCAGTTTTTGGGCTGCTTGTCGACACCAACTCCCAGGCCTGACGACACAAGAACACGCTGAAGCTCTTGCTTTTGGTCGGACAAATTCTTTTGCACGGGCAGAGAGAGTCGAGCGGGCCATCTTCGCCATGGACTGTCTCTCTCTGATAAATAGTCTAAACTCCGCGGAGTTGGACAGGTCCCTCCTGGGTACGGCAGTGGATTATATCAGGTTCATTGCTGGAGGTTTTCCTCATTCTCTTCCGTCCATGTGAAGAGATCTCGCAACCAAGTAGGGCATCTTCTAGGTCAGTCTGCTTAGCTGTTAGCTCGAGTGAGATTTATCATTCTGTCCCCGATTTCGTCCGGCGAACCTTTTGTATTGATGTGATTTAATCAATAAAGCTCTACTTTTTGTCAAAAAAATCAGGCTGCCTCAATCGCATAATCCACATTCCTCGTATGCCAAATTCTATTGAGCGACGGTACCACCGTCGCCGCAAGACATGCCTACAGGTTCGAAACGAAAGATCAAGGAACCTCAATTGGTGACGGCGACCTAGTGCTGCCACCGTCCAATGCGGGACGGCCCCAGTTTCAATTGTCTTGCCAGATCTGGTCCGGTGATCGCCCAAGCCTCAATCTAGATATTATATATCTAATCATTGATAAAATAAAAATAGCTAGTTATAATGGTTTATTAAATTTTTTAATAGTATAGTTGCTTGCTATGAAGAGGAACACGCCACTAATTAGTAATTATTTTAAACCAATTGGTTCAAACTCTAATACAAATCCATCCAAGGAAACAACGATTTCAACACAGCCTACTATGCATAGTGATACTTGAAATACTTGATGTTTTTTCATCTTGTCTGGCCCCCGCCATGCTCAAATCCTGGATCCGCCCCTGGGCGGGGAGGACACGCACCATTATCAGAGACGAACGGGGCAATTTTTTAGTGGCAAGCTGTCGTATTATACAATTTGTTTTGGAACCGGAGATGGCGGTGGCGCATGCACTACGAGACAACACACTCCTGGCGGGCCAAATAGGGTGTAACAATATTGAGGTGCATGCACTACGAGACAGCACACTCCTGGCGGGCCAAATAGGGTGTAACAATATTGAGGTGAATTCTGACAGCATGGGATTCATTGAGGTGATGAATGATGGCGGAAATTAACTTGAACCGGCAACGACCATATACGAGGAGTACATGTGGTTGTCCTACAATTTTTCATCTATAGTTTTTGCGCATTGTCCCAGGGAATCCAACATAGCCACACATCTACTATCTACACATGCAGAGGGCCCGATGTCACTAGTGTGGCATGAGGACCCCCCCCCCCCCCACACACACACTTTCTTGTAACCACCCTTGCCGACGATGTAACTATTTTGTGAACTCGAAAGGAGAAAGTTTCATACACACTCTTTTCCATAGCAGGGTACCTTATGAGACTTGAAGGTTTTTAATGAGGCAGCTTGCTTTATTAATATACTGAGTTTTACCTTAAAAAAGAATCCACGTACTAAAACTTTGGAACACATCCACTCGAGTTATGATTTCCGCATGATAGTGATACGTCCATTTTGCATCACTATTTTATATGTTAATTTTCCATTATTCATTGACATTTTCCATATTATAGCACTATAAGTATGTTATTTCGTTGTTTTCTATGTGTTTTAAAGTTTTATGCAATTATTTATTAGAGTCAGAATTCAGCTGAAAAAAGCACATGTCAGAGGGGACATCCTCCGCACGTCAGAAAAATCGGGAAAAAAAAAACTGAGTTTCATTAGAAATCACCGTGGGAGACCGAAGGGCTGCCAGAGGGGAGCCAGTGGCCCCCTGGCTGCGAATGGTGGGCCCCTAGCCCCCCTGCAGCTCTCTGGTACTTGTAGAATTTTTTTGCCACCTCTTCGCGACGGAAACTAAAGAGAGAAGAAACACCTTCCCGGCGAGGAGATTACGCCGGGGAAATTCTCTCCCATAGGGGAGAATCATCCCCACCATCACCATCATCGCATCTAGCATCATCAAGATCATCATCAGCAGCAGCAGCAGCTACAGCACCACCATCCTCACCATACACCTTCATCCCACTGTAACAATTAGGGTTCTATATCGTTTATTTGCCCCTTCGTAGTTGATGCTTGTGAGAATTATCGGTGTTTGCACTTTATGACCAGATTGTTATTCATCCATTTATCACCTTTGATTATGATCCATATGACGTGTTGTGAGTAGATCTTTTCTTTCTTGAGGACATGGGAGAAGTCTAGTTATCAGTAGTCATGTTTTGTTGAGTAATATTTACCGGTTTGATATTTAATTTATGTTGTTATTTCTCTAGTGGTGTTATGTGAACGTCCACTACATAATACTTCACCTTTATGGGCCTAGAGGAATGCATTATCTGTTGAATTGCTTATGGTGGGTTCCCGGAGTGACAGAAACCTAAACCCTAGTTCACAATACCTCACATAAGAGAGTAGTAAATAACACGATCGAGTTTACTGCTACGGTTAGATTTATATCTTAATTACTTTCTTGTATTTGCGAACGCTTGCAAGTAGTGTAATCATAAGTGTGCATTATTCTTGGATAGGACAGTGCACTAGTATAGGTCTACCCACATAACATTTACCAAAATGATAAATATTAATCAACGGTGTGATGAAAATAACTTGACGAAACCTCATGTGTATCCTCGGGAATGTTTTAGCCATTATAAGAAACACCACCAGCTTGTCCTTTGTGCTAAAAAGGATTGGACCACTTGCAGCAACTATTTACTTTCATTATTATTTACTTGTAATTTCTTTATTTATCCTCACAAAAATCCCTAAATATTTACCTTTCACTGTTTACAGTGAAACCTTATTCAAAACCGTTTGTCGATACCTTCTGCTCCTCGTTGGTTCTGGTACTCTTACTTATTAAAAAAGCTAAGATAGAGCCCCTACACTTGTGGGTCATCAAGACTATTTTCTGGCGCCGTTGCCGGGGAGTATAGCACTATTGGTAAGTGGAATTGGTAAGATTTTTTTTACTGTAAGTGTTGTTTTTATTTCTATCTGTTTATTTTTCTAAATCATGGAATCTTCTACTGCTGGTTATTTGTTTGGGAATGGCTCCTCCTCCACTCGTGTGGTAGAGAGAAATTCCCCACCTACTGAAATTGTCCCCTTTGAAATATCTATCGGAATTGTTGACCGTGTTATGGATAACCGTTATGCCAGTTGTCGAGACATCGTAGTAGAGTTCATAGACGGGGGTGCCATGAGACTACTGGTAGAGACGTGGGGGGACGTGGTAATACAACAACCGAGAACACCAAGTTTACCCAGGTTCGGTACGACGCAACTAGGCGGCATTCCTACTCCTGCAATCTCACTAAATCAGGGCTAAAGCCTGAAGTATACAAAGTACAATGTGAGTAGGGTTTCGCTAACTCGACGAGGATCAACTTCTCGGCGAGTTGGCTTCTAGCTAAATTGTCTGTATCTTTCTTCTCTCCCGTACGGCTTTATATAGATAGCCAGGTCAGGGCTTACAGAAAGGAAACCTAGAAGACTACGGAAAGTATCTAACTTGGAAAGTAAGGAATCTGTCTTCTTCTCCAAGCCGCACCACTTTGGGCCAGTTTCACCATCCTCTCTTTTCTCATTTTGCGGAGGTTTTTTGGGGTCTTCATCGTCTCCGACATTCGTGTTGTTCCATAATCACTTCATGGAAATTCCCCTGCAAAAATTTGACCTTTCTCTCAAAAGCGTCTTCATCTTCATCTTCGGAATCAATGTCTTCACATCCGGGTTCCGACTCTAATCTTGCCTCTAAGGCAGCTAACACAGAGTCGGTTTCCGAGTTCATCGTCTCATTGACGGGTGTCGGATCTTCCACTTGTACTGTGGGATTATCTGTCTCTTCCACGGGATTGTTTGCATCCGTGTTTTCAGTGACCTCGGAGTGCACCATGCCAGTAAAGTGAGATATGATTGCGGGCATCTCCGAAGAGGCAGCAATTTCAACGGGGTATTGGTGATCTGAGAAAAATCCGGTATCATAGTTTTCTTCAACTGGGTATAGGGCGGATGGGATAAATTTTCTTCCACCATAGAATCCCATTGCCTCTGCAGTTAATCCGATAAAGATGTTTGTAGATCCAATCGGTAAAACACAGGTACTTACCAGGTGATTCCGTGCTGGCATGTACGATCCGTTGTCGAGGAAGCGTCCGACATCGTCATCGAATTCCAAGCTTCCGACAGTTAACGTACTGCCGATTCCGCCGAGTATACCCGATCGAAACGTAACGCCGGACGTTGCTGGCCCCATGGTGGGCGGCAACTGTCGAGACATCGTATTAGAGTTCATAGATGAGGGTTCCATGATACTACTGGTAGAGACGTGGGGGGACGTGGTAATACGACAACCGAGAACACCAAGTTTACCCAGGTTTGGTACGACGCAACTAGGCGGCGTTCCTACTCCTGCAATCTCACTAAATCAGGGTTGAAGCCTGAAGTATACAAAGTACAATGTGAGTAGGGTTTCTCTAACTCAACAAGAATCAACTTCTCGGCGAGTTGGCTTCTAGCTAAATTGTCCGTATCTTTCTTCTCTCCCGTCGGGCTTTATATAGATAGCCGGGTTAGGGATTACAGAAAGGAAACCTAGAAGACTACAGAAAGTATCTAACTTGGAAAGTAAGGAATCTGTCTTCTTCTCCAAGCCGCACCAATTTGGGTCGTGGTCTAGGTTCTTCTAAAATCCGGCTTCCTGCGCATCAGCTTACTGGGCCGCCCAATGGACTGTGATCCACTACCAAAAGGCCACCCGGGTAATCCGGCTCTTTAGACTAATGCCGGATATACCCCCTAATCGGTATATATCCGACATCGGTGATGGAATTGTCTATCCGGATGAGCACTTGCTTTATATTAAAGAACTATGTGGACTATTTAAGATTGTAGGTGTCTTAAGAGATTTAATCATGAGGAAATTATTTTCCATATCACTGAAAGAAAGAGCATGGGAATGGTATAGGTTATTCGATGATTCACATTTGCTGGATTCGAAGGATCTTGAATCTCTTTTATTTCAAATTATATCCTCTTCATGAAATACATTAAGATCGGAATTTTATTTATAATTTTTGGCCTCATGATGGAGAAAGTATTGCTCAAGCTTAGGGAGACTCAAAATATTAATGCTTAAATGCCCCAGTCATAAACTTCCCAACAAAATTATCGATGTGCGTAGATGTACGCTCATTGGGAGACCCCAAGAGGAAGGTATCAAGAGAACATCACCAAGTTTTCCCTCAGATTGAAACCAAGGTTGAATCGACCAGTAGGAGAAAGAAATCACTTCTGAAGGTTGTTGGCAGCTCATGTTGGCAGGGCGCAATACCGGCTCAGTAGAAACATGGAATCTGCACACAACACAACCAACATACTTGGCCCCAGCGAAACAGTGAGGTTGTGAATCTCACCCGTTTGCTGAAAACAAAGGATTAGACATATAGTGTGGAAAACAGGGCTTGTTTGCAGTGAAAGTAAACAGAAAAATGATTGCAGTAACAAGAACAGTGCTTGCAGTAGGTTGTATTATCAGTGTAAAAGAATGGACCGGGGTCCACAGTTCACTAGTGGTGTCTCTCCATAAAAGATAGATAACATGTTGGGTAAACAAATTATAGCTGGGCAATTGACAGATATAAAGGCTGCACCGTAGTGCATATACAAGACATGATGATTACTATGTGATTCGTGCGGGAATTGCAACATAATTCATAGACCGTAATCCAACTGCATCTATGAATAATAATCCACCCTCAGAACGTAATCCAAGCAGACTTTGGGTATTAAGTTGCAAGCAACATATTATTGCCTTAAGTAAAGTGCGTAATGTAAACAATGAAAACATTGTTGTTGTCTTCCTAATGGCAACAACACATCCCCCATCTGTCACGTTCATGTCACTCGAGCACAGATGAAAGGAAGGCATGAACCCACTATCGAGCATAAATACTCCCTCTTGGAGTTACAAGCATCAACTTGACCAAAGCATCTACTAGTAACGGAGAGCATGCAAGATCGTAAATAACATAAACATGATACATTGATAATCAACTTGACATAGCATTCAATATTCATCGGATCCCAGCAAACACAACATGTAGTATTGTAATAAGATGATCTTGATCATGTTAGGCAGCTCACAAGATCTAAACATGATGCATAAAGAGGAGAAGACAACCATATAGCTGCTGCTATGGACCCGTAGTATAAGGATGAACTACTTACGCATCACTCCTGAGGCAGGCATGGTGATATAGAGCCCTCCGGTGATGATTTCCCCTCCCTATAGGGTGCCGGGTGATACGTCATAAACGTATCCCTAATTTCTGATGCTCCATGATCATATTATGCCAATTGCTACATATTTCTCCCTTATTTATAGCATTTTCATACGTTTTCCGGGACTAACCTATTAACAAGATTCCTAGAGCCAGTTCCCTGTTTTCTGCTGTTTTTCAGTTTCAGAAAAGTTGTTCTGGAAATATTCTCGGAATTGGAAAATTCAAATCCCGGAAGTCCTATTTTCCCCGGAAGCATCCAGAAGACCGAAGAGGAGTCGAAGAGGGGCAGCAGGGGGCCCACACCATGGGCTGGCGCGGGTCCCCCTGGCCGCCCCAGCTAGGGGTGTGGGGCCCCTGGAGCTCCACCGCCATTGCCCTTTCGCCTATTTAAGCCCCCCGGATGAAAAAAACCTAAGGACCTGATCAAAATCCCCCAAAAAGTTTCGCAGCCGCCGTCACCGTCAACCCTAGATCAGGAGGGTTCTGGAGCTATTTTCCGGCATCCTGCCGGAGAGGAAATCATCACCGAAGGCTTCTACATCACCATGCCTGCCTCCGGAGTGATGCGTGAGTAGTTCATCCCTGGACTACGGGTCCATAGTAGTAGCTAGATGGTTGTCTCCTCCTCATATGCCTCCATGTTTAGATCTCGTGAGCTGCCTATCATGATCGAGATTGATCTTATGTAATTCTATATGCTGTGTTTGCTGGGATCAAATGAATATTGAACTTATGCCAAGTTGATTATATTCTTTATTGCATATGTTATTTGTGATCTTGCATGCTTTCCGTTGCTAGTGGTTGCTCTGGCCAAGTAGTTGCTAGTGACTCCAAGAGGGAGTATTTATGCTTGATAGTGGGTTCATGCCTCCTTGTTGCCTTGCTCGAGTGACAAAAACGTGAAGGGGGAGGATGTGATGTTGCCATTAGGGAGAAAACAACGGTGAGAGTACCCGCGTGTATAATCATTGCTCACATTACACACTTTGTTTAATGCAATTATCTGTTGCTTGCAACTTAATACCTAAGGGGGTTCAGATGATAACCTGAGGGTGGATTATTAGTCATAGATGCAGATGGATGTCGGTCTATGTATGTTGTTGTAATGCACACACTAAATATCATAGTAATCATCATGTTATAATGTGCACTATGGTGAAACCTTTATTTGTCAATTGCCTAGCTGTAATTTGTTCACCCAGCATGCTATCTTTTATGGAGAGACACCACTAGTGAACCTATGAACCCCGGTCCATTTTCCACACTGTTAAACAAACCCCAACAATTTCCTTCTCTCTCTTCTTTCTGCAAGCATTCAACTGTTTTCCACACTATACGTCTAATCTTTGTTTTCAGCAAGACCGGTGAGATTGACGACCTGACTGTACCGTTGGGGCAAAGTATTATGGTTATGTTGTGTGCAGGTTACACGTTGTTGCTGACACCGGTGAAGCGCCAGCACCACCGTCTGTGGTATCAACCTTCCAAAGATCCTCTTTCTCCTACTGGATTGATAACCCAGGTTCTTAACTGAGGAGAAAACTCCTACCATTGTGCTCATCACACCCTCCTCTTGGTGTATCCCAATGACACATAGCAAGGGTTTTACTGGCGTCGTTGCCGGGGAGAAGGAAGTCTTCTGGCAAGGGGAGTCTCTCACTCTCAACCTCTTTATTTTGTTTATTGTGTTATTTTTATTTTTGTCTTGTTTTTATTATCTATATTAAAAATAAAAAAAAATTAGTTTACTTCATAGATGTTATTTATTTGCTTGCTATTTTTCTGCTAAAATGAGTTCTTCTGAGAATACTAAGTTGTGTGACTTCACTAGCACAAACAACAATGATTTCATTTGCACACCTATTGCTCCACCTGCTCCTACTGCTGCTTTCTATGAGATTAAACCTGCTTTATTAAATCTTGTGATGAAAGAGCAATTTTCTGGTATTAGTACTGATGATGTTGCTGCCCACCTTAATAATTTTGGTGAACTATGTGAGATGCAAAAATATAAAGATGTGGATGGAGATATTATTAAACTGAAATTATTTCCTTTCTCTTTGAGAGGAAGAGCTAAAGAATGGTTACTATCTTTTCCTAGAAAGAGTATTGATTCATGGACTAAGTGTAAAGATGCTTTCATTGGAAAATATTATCCTCCCGCTAAGATTATATCCCTAAGAAGTGACATACTGAATTTTAAACAATCTGATAATGAACATGTTGCTAAAGCTTGGGAAAGAATGAAAACTATGGTGAAGAATTGTCCCACTCATGGGCTGACTACTTGGATGATTATACAAACTTTTTATGCAGGGCTGAATTTATCCTCAAGGAACCTATTGGATTCAGCTGCTGGAGGTACCTTTATGTCCATCACTTTGGGCAATGCAACAAAGCTTCTTGATGATATGATGATAAATTATTCAGAGTGGCACACTGAGAGAGCTCCACAAGGTAAGAAGGTAAATTATGTTGAGGAAACCTCCTCTTTGAGTGAAAGGCTTGATGCTATTATATCTATGATTGTTAATGGTAAAGCTCAAGTTGATCCAAATAATGTTCCTTTAGCCTCTTTGGTTGCTCAAGAAGAGCATGTTGATGCAAACTTTATTAGAAATAATAATTTTAACAATAATGCTTATAGAAATAATTTTGGTGGAAACAATTATAAGCCATATCCTCCTAATAATGGTAGTAGTTATTCTTATGGTAGAACTGTAATGCCTAGTGAGGAAAGGATTGTAGAAGTTGAAAAGGTAACTAAAAACTTTATGCAAATGCAATATGAACAAAATAAGTTGTTTACTAAAACTATGGAAGAACAATCTGCTATGTTGAGAACTATTAGCCAACAAATTGGGAACTTAAATAGTGAAATCTCTGGTTTGCAAAGTAAAATTTCAACTGCTGAGGATAGTATTTCGGCCCTGTCAGAGGCACAATTTTCTTTGATCAATAAAATGGCTGCTAAAACTGAAACCATTGAAGATAATCCTTTTGCTACAACCAATGTTATTCAAGTTCAAATAGATAATAATGTTAGATTGATGGCTGAATTACGTGCTAGACGGGAAAGAGAAGATGAATTGGCTAAAAAGAATAATATTGCTAGAGTTTGTACTATCACAACCACTAGTAAAACTGGAGCTCCAAGTGCTAGTAAACCTCCTACTATCAACGATAAATTAGTTGGTGTTGATAAATACTCTACTCCTTCCGTGAAACATGCTAAATTGCCTCAAATTGCTGAAAGTGCTTCTAATAAAAGTCCTACAATTTTTAGAGATGTAGGAGATAATGGTCCTATTAACTTTGATGACAATAACTTTGATTTTGATGATTGTAATATCTCTGAAGTTATTATGTTTCTACAATAGCTTGCTAGAAGTCCCAATGCTAGTGCAATGAATATGGCCTTTACTAAACATATTACTAATGCTCTCATGAAAGTTAGGGAAGAAAAGTTGAAACTTGAGACATCTATCCTAGAAAATTAGATGATGGTTGGGAGCCTATCATTAAGATAAAAGTAAATGATTTTTATTGCAATGCTTTGTGTGATCTTGGTGCTAGTATCTCTATTATGCCTCAAAATCTCTATGATATTCTTGATTTACCACCACTAGAACACTGTTATTTGGATGTTCATCTTGCTGATAATGCTAAGAAGAAACCCCTTGGTAGAATTGATGATGTTCTCATTATGGTTAATAATAACCTTGCCCATGTTGATTTTGTTGTTATGAATATTTAATGCAATGCTTCTTTTCCTATTGTTTTGGGAAGACCTTTTCTTAGAACTGTTGGTGCTGTTATTGATATGGAAGAGGGGAGTATTAAATATCAACTTCCCCTTAAGAAAGGTTTCGAACATTTTCCTAGAAAGAAGATGAAGCTACCCTTTGACTCTATTATTAGAGAAAAATATGATTTTGATGCTTCCTCACTTGAAAATACTTGAGTTGCCCTTTTATGCCTAGCTGAAAGACGTTAAAGAAAAGCGCTACGGGAGACAACCCGTTTTATTTCTCTGTTTTTCTTTGTTTTCTTTGGTGTGCTTTGCACCTGGGTGTTGTCTATTTCCTTAGCAACCCCTCTGTATATTTTCTTTTGTGTTTTTGTTGAGCCAAGTAAAGCCTCTAGTGGAAAGTTGAAACTATATTTCGGATTTCTGCGCAGAAAATAGATTTCTGCTGTCCACTATTAATTCCGTTAAAAATCACAGAAAATTCAAAACGACCTGAGCTTTTTTGTGCTTAATCCTGAGTTATATAATAAACTTTCTTATTTTACCACTTTTCTATTTGAGCAACAGAAGATTTTCTGTTTTGACAGATTTCTGCCATTTATCGCATTTGCATCTTAATCTCTTTCTTTTGGTGTTCTTTTGAGAAAAAGAGTTTTAAAAGAAGTTGTGACAGTAGCTAATGTGTTTTTTACTGCTAGTCTTGTGTTGAAACTGAACCATGTGAGTTTATTATTTCGATTGCACTAACGTTTCTAATTAAGATTGTGAGAAGTTTGGTGTGAAGGAAGTTTCCAAGGGTCAAGAGAAGAGGATGATATGACGTGATCAAGAAGAGTGAAGAGCTTAAGCTTGGGGATTCCACAGTGGTACTTCCCGGCAAATTCCAAGAAGACTCAAGCGTCTAAGCTTGGGGATGCCCAAGGCATCCCCTTCTTCATCGACAAATTATTAGGTCACTTCTAGTGAAACTATATTTTTATTCGTTCGCATCTTATGTGCTTTACTTGGAGCGTCTTTTTTTTCAGTTTGCTTGCTTTTATTTGCGGTAATAAATAGTTGTAACCTATCATACTTGTCTGGGAGAGAGACACGCTCTGTTTTAATTGCTTAGAACACTCTAGTTTTCATTCTTATTGTTCTGTGAGTGTTCACTTTTTGCTAGTACTGCATTTAGCCTTTGTTTTCATGCATCTCTTATTCAGAGATGTTAGTTTTAGTAAGTGTTATGTGAGTAATCTCATGTTTTCTTGCTGTATCATAAAGAGTATTTTTGTTAAAACATATCTTGTATGGTGCTTGTTGGGAAAAGAAACTGCTGCTTGATGTAGAATTTATAACAGTGCTAGTAGAAGCTTGTATAGACTGTGGGTAGAACTTTTTAATGCCATGCTAAATTTTATTTTAGTTTTAAATCCTTGTGGTTATTGAGTAGCATGAATAGCCTTGAATAGCTGATAGTGTTTAATATGTATTGAAAGATTCATGAGTTGTTCTTGTCATAGTAAAGCATCAATATATGGTATTCTCTTTCGAATGTTTTATTTGGTTGACTTGGCGCATGCTCACACCATGTTTATGACTACAAACCAGTCACGAATAGCCTCTATGACCACTTAGTTTTTGAACTTGTGATACTTCTTATGTTTTAATTAATGATGCTTATGTCGCTATGCATGATTATGGCTCTTATGCTCTCTTGATTTGTCGCTCCCAGTCTTTTGCTAGCCTCCACCTGTACTGAGTATCAGCTCTACTTGTGCATTCAAACTCCCTTAAACCAAAGTTTTTCTCATTTTGTACACTATACCTACCTACATGTGGTATTTAACTGCCACTCCAAAGTAAATTGCTCATGTGTTATCTTTAAAACCTTAAAAATTATTCCTCCTTTGTGTTCTTGTTTTTGCCCATGAGGACGTCAATAGAGAATCTTTATCTCACGTGTTGATTGGATTTCACACCCTGTACTAGTGACTTCATCCGCTTATCCAAATGATAGAAGAGCTGGCAGCGGGGTGCCCAGCCCCAAATTAATACAAAAAAATTCTCTTCACCATTTTTGCCCCCGATTGTATCAGTCAAAGCATAATTGTGTAAACAAAAGAGAAAGAGGGATGACCTTCTACACCAGTTGTGTCCTTCACCCTGGGAGCCGCTCTTGTGAATCCAGTTGGCTCGTGGCGCACTGTATTGTCTGTTTACCATTCGTTGACACTAGCATACACCCCTCCTAAAATATAGACATTCCTCCACAAATGTCAAACTTTTAATACCTCTATTTAATAAAATAAAAATCTCTAGCACATGAGTGATCCCTGCTTCCCTCTGCGAAGGGCCTTTCTTTTACTTTTATGTTGAGTCTCCATCCTCTAACTTCATGCACAGTTGAGAGAGCATTTTTGCTATTCTGAGTTCTATGTGCATTTGTCCCATAAACATCAATAATTACTTCATGATGTGATATCATTTGTTCTTAAATTATTTGTTCTAGTCTTCCTCTTGAACTTTGAAAGTGTCCTGGCATTTATGTTTTGTCCCACTCTTAACGACTAGCGAAATACCACTTTGTCATGCTTTCTCTATACCTGAAACAAGCGTTTACCTTTCTTTGCATTATTATTCATGATCATTTATTTGAGTTAGTCTTCGTGATGCAAAGTGATTGCTATGCTTTATTATTAAAGTTCAATTTATCATGTTTGTGTTTGAAGTTCTATGATCTCAGCGTACATATGTTTTTACATTATAATGATCAAGTTTATAATAGTAGCATGTAACCTCAGAAATTATTTTGTTTTATCGTTTACCTACTCGAGGACCAGTAGGAACTAAGCTTGGGGATGCTTCATACGTCATAAACGTATCCCTAATTTCTGATGTTCCATGTTGTTTCCCACATGTTTTCCTTACACTTTATGTCATTTTTACACGTTTTCCGGGACTAACCTATTAACAAGATGCCACAGAGCCAGCTCCCTGTTTTCTGTTGTTTTTAGTTTCAGAAAATTTGTTCTGGAAATATTCTCGGAATTGGAAAATTCGAAAGCCAGAAGTCCTAAAAGTCCCGGAAGCTTCCAGAAGTCCCGAAGAGCCCCGGAGGGGGGCCACAGGGTGGCCACACCATGGGGTGGCGTGGGTCCCCCTAGCCGCGCCACCTAGTGGTGTGGGGCCCCTGGCCACCTCCTGGCATCGCCCTTTTGCCCATATATACTCCCCGATGCATAAACCCTGGGAGAATCGACCTTTTCCGCAAAATACATCCGTAGCTCCGCTGCCGCCACCGACAAGTTTTGGGGGACAAATCTCTGTTCTGGCACCCTGCCAAACGGGGAAGTGCCCCCGGAAGACATCTCCAACGAATCCACCGCCATCTCCATCGCCGTTGCTGTCTCCTATGATGAGGAGGGAGTAGTTCTCCCCCGGGGCTGAGGGCTCTACCGGTAGCTATGTGGTTCATATCTCTCTCCCATGGTGTGATCTTTATGTGATTATGAGCTTTGTAATCTAGTTGAATATGTAGATTTGATCTTCATCTGTTATGATACTCAAGTGGTTTTGTTATCTCCGTAAACAATTTGATCACGGTGTAAAGGTGATAGTGCGTGCACCGTGTGGTTTAGCATGATATTTATATCTTGTGTTGGAAGATGAACCTATGAAATTTTGGCGTTTGTTTAGTACTAATTTATGGCGCTTGTAGTGACACTGGGGTTCCCTAGAGAGGGAATATAGACCTGAGGAGTGTTGTTAAAGACCTACGCAATGATTAGTGTTCGTTATTCGACCGGAGAGTGGTTCGGAGTAGCATAGTGAAGAAATGATATTTATGCATTCAATTATGTTTTCATTGTTGAGAGTGTCCTCTAGTGAAAGTAGGATCCCTAGGCCTTATTTTCAAGCATTGAAACACCGTTTTCCTCCTGTTCTGCTACATGTTTGCTTGCTGCCATATTTATTTCAGATTGTTATTATCACTTATAATCATCCATACTACTTTTATTTTACTCTCTCTTCGCCGAAAATAGTGCACCTATATACCTGACAAGTATATTGGGTGTGTTGGGGACACAATAGACTTCTCGTATCATAATTGTAGGGTTGCTTGAGAGGTATATCTTTGACCTCTACCTCCCTGAGTTCGATAAACCTTGGGTGACCCACTTAAGGTAAACTTGTTGCTGTTCTACAAACCTCTGCACTTGTAGGCCCAACACTGTCTACAAGAATAGAAGCATGCGTTGACATCAAGCTCTTTTCTGGCGCCGTTGCCGGGGAGGTAAGGTAAAAGGTACTCACATCCTCGGGTGTGAGTGCTCGAAGTTATTTCCTTTAGATTCTGCAATTAAATCTTTTTGTTTCTTGTTTTCACTAGTTAGGCTTATTTTTACTCGCTTCTTGTTTTTTTACTAGTAGTCTTAATTGAAAGCAACAAAAATATGATAGAATTTTATAATATTTATCTTGAATTAGGACATGATGCTTTTGAAGAGAAAATTTTAAAACCTATGGAACTTTATTTGCATGCCAATAGCAACGTTATTAGTTTGAATGCTTTGAACACTATTATTTCTAATGCTGTGGAAAAGTCTAAGCTTGGGGAAGCTAGTTTATAGGAAAATGATCTTTTTAGTTCCCCAAGAACGGAGGAGAAAATTTGCTTTGATGATGAGCCTATGCCTGTTACATATAGTATTGATTATGATTGGGAAGAGCACACTACTTTTGATATTGAAAATGATGATATAGAAAGCTCTAAACTTGTGGATGATGTGTTTGAAAATCCTTTTGCTACTGATGATTATATGCTTGATACATCTCCTCCTAGTAAAAATGATGATATGTTTACAAATGAACACATTTTGGAGGATAACTATTATATTGCTTATGATGATATAATTCTTCCTATATATGATGATTACAATGATGAATATGATATTTTCAGTCCACCTACCATTGAGGAGAAAATTAATTATGATTGCAAAATGCCTCCTATATTTGATGATTATGGTGATGAGAATAATAATGATAGCTAGTTTGTTGAATTTGCTCCCACTACTGTTAATAAGAATGACTATGTTTATGTGGAGAGTAATAATTCTTTTATGCATGTGGCTCATGATAAGAATGTTTCTTGTGATAATTATACTGTTAATTTTATTCATGATGCTACTGAAATTTATTATGAGAGAGAGAAAAATGGTTTTATGCATCTCAACAATATTAGGTTTCCCTTCATTATGTTGAAAAATCTGAAGTTGCACTTGTTTTGCTTTCCTATGCTTGTTGCTTTGTGCTTTCATGACTTGTTTTCCCGCAAGATTATTTTTCATAGGAAGTGGGCTAGACATAATGTGTTTTATATTTTATTCTTTATGCTCTCTTATTGTGCTTCAACTCTTATTCTTATGTGAGCATCTTTTAAAAATCATTGTGCCTAGCTGAAAGGCGTTAAAGAAAAGCTCTACCGGGAGACAACCTGTTTTATTTCTCTGTTTTCATTCAGTTTTTATTTGTTTTCTTTTGTGTGATTTGCACCTAGGTGTTGTCTATTTCCTTAGCAACCCAGATTTATCTTTTCTTTTGTGTTTTTGTTGAGACAAGTAAAGCCTCTAGTGGAAAGTTGAGACTATATTTCGGATTTCTGCGCAGGAAACAGATTTCTGCTGTCCACTGTTAAATACGTATAAAATCACAGAAAACTCACAATGACCTAAGCTTTTTTGTGCTTAATCCTGGATTATATACACAACTTTTATTAGTTTACCACTTTTTTATTTGAGCAACAGAAGATTTTAAAAAAAAATCATCTTTACATGCTATCCTATTTTGACACATTTATGCCAATAATTACATTTGCATCTTAATCTCTTTCGTTTGGTGTTCTTTTGAGACAAAGTGTTTTAAAAGAAGTTTTGACAGTAGCTATTGTGCTTATGAGTGTTAGGCTTGTGTTGAAACTGAACCATGTGAGTTTATTATTTCGATTGCACTAACGTTGCTAATGAAGATTGTGACAAGTTTGGTGTGAAGGAAGTTTTCAAGGGTCAAGAGAAGAGGATGATATGACGTGATCAAGAAGAATGAAGAGCCTAAGATTGGGGATTCCACGGTGGTACATCCTAGCAAATTCCAAGAAGACTCAAGCGTCTAAGCTTGGGGATGCCCAAGGCATCCTCTTCTTCATCGACAAATTATTAGGTCACTTCTAGTGAAACTATATTTTTATTCAGTCACATCTTATGTGCTTTACTTGGAGCGTCTTTTATTTTTGTTTTCAGTTTTTTTGGTTTTATTTGCGGTAATAAATAGTTGGAACCTATCAAACCTGTGTGGGAGAGAGACACGATCCGTTTTCATTGCTTAGAACACTCTATTTTTCATTCTTATTGTTCTGCGAGTGTTCACTTTTTGCAAGTACTACGTCTACCCTTTGTTTTCATGCATCTCTTATTCAGAGCTGTTAGTTTTAGTAAGTGTTATGTGAGTTCTCTCATGTTTTCTTGCTGTATCATAAAGAGTATTTTTGTTAAAACATATCTTGTATGGTGCTTGTTGGGAAAAGAAACTGCTGCTTGATGTAGAATTTATAACACTGCTAGTAGAAGCTTGTATAGACTGTGGCTGGAAATTTTTCATGCCATGCTAAATTTTATTTTAGTTTTAAAGCCTTGTGGTTATTGAGTAGCATGAATAGCCTAAAATAGTTGATAGTTTTTAATATGTCTTGAAAGATTCATGAGTTGTTCTTGTCATAGTAAAGCATCAATATATGGTATTCTGTTTTGAATGTTTTATTTGGTTGACTTGGCGCATGCTCACACCATGTTTATGACTACAAACCAGTCACGAATAGCCTCTATGACCACTTAGTTTTGAACTTGTGATAATGCTTATGTTTTAATTAATGATGCTTATGTCGCTATGCATGATTATGGCTCTTATGATCTCTTGATTTGTCGCTCCCAGTCTTTTGCTAGCCTCCACCTGTACTGAGTATGAGCTCTACTCGTGCATCCAAACTCCCTTAAACCAAAGTTTTTCCCATTGTGTACACTATACCTACCTACATGTAGTATTTAACTGCCACTCCAAAGTAAATTGCTCATGTGTTACCTTTAAAACCTTCAAAATTATTCCTGCTTTGTGTTCTTGTTTTTACTCATGAGGACGTCAATAGAGAATCTTTATCTCACTTGTTGATTGGATTTCACACCATGGACTAGTGGCTTCATCCGCTTATCCAAATGATAGAAGAGCTGGCAGCGGGGTGCCCAGCCTCAAATTAATACAAACAAATTCTCTTCACCATATTTGCCCCTGATCATATCAGTCAAAGCATAATTGTGTAAACAAAAGAGAAAGAGGGATGACCTTCTACACCAGTTGGGTCCTTCACCATGGGAGCCGCTCTTGTGAATCCAGTTGACTTGTGGTGTACTGTATTGTCTTTTTACCATTCGTTGACACTAGCATACACCTATCCTAAAACATAGACAATCCTCCACAAATGTCAAACTTTTAATACCTCTATTTAATAAAATAAAAAGCTCTAGCACATGAGTGATCCCTACTTCCCTCTGCGAAGAGCCTTTCTTTTACTTTTATGTTGACTCGCCATCCTCTAACTTTATGCACAGTTGAGAGAGCATTTTTTCCATTCCGAGTTCTATGTGCATTTGTCCCATAAACATCAATAATTACTTCATGATGTGATATCTTTTGTTCTTAAATTATTTGTTCTAGTCTTCCTCTTGAACTTTGAAAGTGTCTTGGCATCTATGTTTTGTACCACTCTTAAGGACTAGCGAATACCACTTTGCCGTTCTTTCTCTATACCTGAAAAAACGTTTATCTTTCTCTGCATTATTATCCATGATCCTGAATTTAGGATACTCTTCATGATGCAAAGTGATTGCTATGCTTTATTATTAAAGTTTAATTTATCATGTTTGTGTTTGAAGTTCTATGATCTCAGCGTACATATGTTTTTAGATTATAATGATCAAGTTTATAATAGTAGCATGTCACCTCAGAAATTATTTTGTTTTATCATTTACCTACTCGAGGACTAACCTTTTTTTATGTTATTCTTACACTTTATGTTTTCCTTACACTTTATGTTATTTTTACACGTTTTCCGGGACTAACCTATTAACAAGATGCCACAGAGCCAGCTCCCTGTTTTCTGCTGTTTTTAGTTTCAGAAAAGTTGTTCTGGAAACATTCTCGGAATTGGAAAATTCGAAAGACAGAAGTCCTAAAAAGCCCCGGAAGCTTCCAGAAGTCCCGAAGAGCCCTGGAGGGGGGCCACAGGGTGGCCACACCATGGGGTGGCGCGGGTCCCCCTGGCCGCGCCACCTAGTGGTGTGGGGCCCCTGGCCACCTCCTGGCATCGCCCTTTCTCCCATATATACTCCCCGATGCATAAACACTGGGAGAATCGACATTTTCCGCAAAATACATCTGTAGCTCCACCGCCGCCACCGACAAGTTTCGGGGGGACAGATCTCTGTTCTTGCACCCTGCCGGGACGGGGAAGTGCCCCCGGAAGCTATCTCCATCGACTCCACCGCCATCTCCATCGTCGTTGCTGTCTCCTATGATGAGTAGGGAGTAGTTCTCCCCCGAGGCTGAGGGCTCTACCGGTAGCTATGTGGTTCATCTCTCTTTCCCATGGTGTGATCTTTATGTGATCATGAGCTTTGTAATCTAGTTGAATATGTAGATTTGATCTTCATCTGTTATGCTACTCAAGTGGTTTTGTTATCTCCGTAAACAATTTGATCACAGTGTAAAGGTGATAGTGTGTGCATCTCGTGGTTTAGCATGATATTTATATCTTGTGTTGGAAGATGAACCTATGAAATTGTGGCGTTTGTTTAGTGCTAGTTTATGGCGCTCGTAGTGACACTGGGGTGCCCTAGAGAGGGAATATAGACTCGAGGAGTGCTGTTAAAGCCCAACGCAATAATTAGTGTTCGTTATTCGACCGGAGAGTGGTTCGGAGTAGCATAGCAAAGAAATGATATTTATGCATTCAATTATGTTTTCATTGTTGAGAGTGTCCTCTAGTGAGAGTAGGAGCCCTAGGCATTATTTCCAAGCATTGAAACACCATTTTCTGCCTGTTCTGCTACATGTTTTCTTGCAGCCATATTTATTTCAGATTGTTATTATCACTTATAATCATCCATACTGCTTGTATTTTACTCTCTCTTCGCCGAACTAGTGCACCTATATACTTGACAAGTATATTGGGTGTGTTGGGGACACAAGAGACTTCTCGTATCTTAATTGTAGGGTTGCTTGAGAGGGATATCTTTGACATCTACCTCCCTGAGTTCGATAAACCTTGGGTGACCCACTTAAGGGAAACTTGTTGATGTTCTACAAACCTCTTCACTTGGAGGCCCAACACTGTCTACAAGAATAGAAGTGTGCGTAGACATCATACATTCCTCCACAAATGTCAAACTTTTAATACCTCTGTTTAATAAAATAAAAAGCTCTAGCACATGAGTGATCCCTGCTTCCCTCTGCGAAGGGCCTTTCTTTTACTTTTATGTTGAGTCTCCATTCTCTAACTTTATGCACAGTTGAGAGAGCATTTTTGCCATTCTGAGTTTTATGTGAATTTGTACCATAAACATCAATAATTACTTCATGATGTGATATCATTTGTTCTTAAATTATTTGTTCTAGTCTTCCTCTTGAACTTTGAAAGTGTCCTCACATTTATGTTTTGTCCCACTCTTAAGGACTAGCGAAATACCACTTTGTCATGCTTCCTCTATACCTGAAACAAGCGTTTACCTTTCTTTGCATTATTATTCATGATCATTTATTTGAGTTACTCTTCGTGATGCAAAGTAATTGCTATGCTTTATTATTAAAGTTTTATTTTTCATGCATGTGTTTAAAGTTTTATGATCTTAGCGTACATATGCTTTTACATAAGATTGACCAAGTTTATGTTAGTAGCATGTCACCTCAGAAAATTATTGTTTTATCGTTTACCTACTCGAGGACAAGTAGGAACTAAGCTTGGGGATGCTTGATACGTCATAAACATATCCCTAATTTCTGATGCTCCATTATCATATTATGCCAATTGCTACATGTTTTCTCCTTTATTTATAGCATTTTCATATGTTTTCCGAGACTAACCTATTAATAAGATGCCCAGAGCCAGTTCCCTGTTTTCTGTTGTTTTTTTAGTTTCAGAAAAGTTGTTCTGGAAATATTCTCGGAATTGGAAAATTCGAAGCCCGGAAGTCCTATTTTCCCCGGAAACATCCAGAAGACCGAAGAGGAGTCGAAGAGGCGCAGCAGGGGGCCCACACCATTGGTTGGCGCGGGTCCCCCTGGTCGCCCTTTCGCCTATTTAAGCCCCCCGGATGGATAATCCTAAGGACCTGATCAAAATCCCCGAAAAAGTTCCGCAGCCGCCGTCACCGTCAACCCTAGATCAGGAGTGTTCTGCAGCTGTTTTCCGGCACCCTGCCGGAGAGGAAATCGTCACCGGAGGCTTCTCCATCACTATGCCTGCCTCCGGAGTGATGCGTGAGTAGTTCATCCCTGGACTTCGGGTCCATAGCAGTAGCTAGATGGTTGTCTCCTCCTCATATGCCTCCATGTTTAGATCTCGTGAGCTGCCTATCATGATCGAGATTGATCTTATGTAATTCTATATGCTGTGTTTGCTGGGATCCGATGAATATTGAACTTATGCCAAGTTGATTATAGTCTTTATTGCATATGTTATTTGTGATCTTGCATGCTTTCCGTTGCTAGTGGTTGCTCTTGCCAAGTAGTTGCTAGTGACTCCAAGAGGGAGTATTTATGCTTGATAGTGGGTTCATGCCTCTTGTTGCCTTGCTCGAGTGACAGAAACGTGAAGCGGGAGGATGTGTTGTTGCCATTACGGAGAAAACAACGGTGAGATTACCCGCGTGTATTATCATTTTTCACATTACACACTTTGTTTAATGCAATTATATGTTGGTTGCAACCTAATGCCTAAGGGGGTTCGGATGATAACCTGAGGGTGGATTATTAGTCATAGATGCAGATGGATGTCGGTCTATTTATCCTGTTGTAATGCCCGCACTAAATATTATAGTAATCATCATGTTATAATGTACACTACGGCGCAACCATTACTTGTCAATTGCCCAGCTGTAATTTGTTCACCCAGCATGCTATCTTTTATGGAGAGACACCACTAGTGAACCTATGAACCCCGGTCCATTTTCCACAGTGTTAAACAAACCACAACAATTTCCTGCTCTCTCTACTTTCTGCAAGCATTCAACTATTTTCCACACTATACGTCTAATCTTTGTTTTCATCAAGACCGGTGAGATTGAAAACCTCACTGTACCGTTGGGGCAAAGTATTTTGGTTGTGTTGTGTGCAGGTTCCACGTTGTTGCTGACACCGGTGAAGCGCCAGCACCACCGTCAGTGGCATCAACCTTCTGAAGATCCTCTTTCTTCTACTGGATTGATAAGACTGGTTCTTAACTAAGGGGAAAACTCCTACCACTGTTCTTGTCACACCCTCCTCTTGGGGTATCCAAACAACACAGAGCACCGGGGAGAGCTTCAGAACCCTCCCAAACTAGGGTTGACGATGACGACGGCTATATAACTTTTTGTGGATGGAGGCTTGGGTCTTAGGGTTTTCCCGAGAAGGATCTTAAATATGCGAAAGTGAAACGTCTGTGGGTGGCCAGGGGGCCCACACCACCTGGTGGCGCGGCCAAGGAGGGCCACGCCGCCCTATGGTGTGGTGGCTCCAGGGCCCCTTGGCCGCACCGCCCTATGGTGTGGTAGCTCCAGGGCCCCCCTACGGGTCTCCACCGGACTCCGTGTACGTGACATAATTACAAGACCCTGGGATTTTGTTTTGTCCAATTCCGAGAATATTTCCAGAACAACTTTTCTGAAACCAAAAACATCTGAAAACAAGAATTGGCGTTGTGGCATCTTGTTAATAGGTTAGTCCCAGGAAATCCATAAAAACGATGTGAAGTGTATAGAAAACATGTAGCAATTGGCATGAAAACAACATGAAACATAAGAAATTATAGATACGTTTGAGACGTATCAAGCATCCCCAAGCTTAGTTCTACTTGTCCTCGAGTAGGTAAAACGATAAAAATAAAATAATTTCTAAGGTGACATGCTACGAACATAATCTTGATCATCATATTTGTAAAAGCATTTGTAAGATGAGATCATAGTACTCTAAACACAGGCATGATAGACATAATTCTTGCAACGAAACTTAGCAACCATGTTGCAACATGAAAAGTAACACACAAAAAAAGATCATGAATAATAATGCATTTGAAAGTTATATGTTTGTTTCGAGCATAAAGAGAACATAGCAAAGTGGTATTCCGCTTGTCCTTAAAATTGGAGTAAAACATAAATGCCAGGACACCTTCAAAGTTTAGCTGGTGACTAGAAACAAATAATTTGAGAGCAGGTAATAATTGATGACCCACAAGTATAGGGGGTGTATTGTACTAATTTAGATAAATAAGAGTGTTGAACCCAACGAGGAGCAAAAGGTGTTGACAAGAACGTTGGATAGATGATTCACTATAAACAATAGCAAACGGGTTTTTGGTGGTTTTTGATATAGAAGATAAATAAAGTGCGAGCAAATAAAAGACAGTAAATAATATTGCAGCGAGTGGCCCAATCCTTTTTAGAGCAAAGAACAAGCCGGTTGTTCTACTTATAATTACCAAACATTCTCAAAAAACACATGGGAATTTTTTCAAGTGCTTTCACTTCATATAGTTGATTAATATATATTGGTTCGTTAAGTGTTGTGTGGGTGAACCTATCTAATCCACCGCCCAACTAGGAATAATACATACTTGTGATTATAACCCTTGCAAGCATCCGCAAATACAAGAAAGTAATTAGATAAATCTAACCACAGCCTTAAAATTCCGGGATCCAACACTCCCTCGTGCATTGGTTTCCTAACAGGGCTTTAGGTTTCTGTCATTCCGGCAACCCCACAATTAGTAGCCAAATACACCATGCATCCTCCTAGGCCCATAAAGGTGAAGTATCATGTAGTCGACGTTAACATGACACCATTAGAAGAATAGCACCACAACTTAAATACCGAACCGAGAGATATTACTACAACATAACTTCACTACTAACATTATGAATTCTCCCATGTCCTCAAGAACTAAATGAACTACTCACGAGACATCATATGGATCATAATTAGAGGTGATATAATGGATAATAACAATCTGGTCATAAAGTGTAAACACCGATAAATCTCACAAGCATCAACTACTAACAAGTAATCCACACCGGGAGAGAGATCTAATGAAGAGCAACGCTAAAGACCCCTAATTTTATAGCGGGATGAAGGTGTATGGTGGCGGTGATGGTGCCCGTAATGAGGATGATGATGATGATGATCTCGATGAAGCCCGGAGTGATGAGGGTGACGATGGCGACGATTTCCCCTCTCCGGGAAGGAATTTCCTCGGCAAATTTCTCCCCGTCGGAGAGCTTTTCTCTCTCTGGTGTTTTTCGCCCCGAGGCGACGGCGGCATAATTGTTCGACGATGTTCTGGGGCTTAGCGCTCCCTAGGGGTCAAGTACGCAAAAGGGGGTGCCCAGGAGTGGGCCAGGGGGGCCAGACCACCCCCAGGTGCGGCCAAGGGGGGTGCCACCAGGTGGTGTGGGCCCCAGGTGGCCCCCCTTGTTGGTGCCCTTCTGGCCCACTTCCTCCTTGTAACTTCTAAGACTCCTCCGATATTCCCCCACTTCTTCTGATCTTCTAACATAGGGTATCTCGACGGTGCTTTTTCCATCATATTTTTGGTTCCGGTGTTTCTTCTCCCATAATTATTAAACATGCAAAATATGATGAAATAATATAAGTAATGTATCATAACATGAAATATATCGATGAATAACAGAAAATAACGATATAAAATATTGATGCAAAATGGACGTATCAACTCCCCCAAGCTTAGACCTCGCTTGTCTCCAAGCGAAACTGAACTCAGTAAACATGACCGCAGGTTTATGGAGTGAGGTGTCGATAAATAAAATACGGACAAGAAGCATCACCTCTATCAATTACACTATTCATTCTAGCAAGTAACTCCTTATCATATAATTAAACTTGAAACAAGTAAATGGAGTCATAATAAAGGTGCAAAAAGGAAATCAAAATTGGTCAAGGCAAACTTTGTTCTTGGTTAGAGAACAATTAACGATGTACTCATATTTTAACCAGAGTCTTTATATTAGAGCTTTATATTTGCAAAGTTTAACATGCTCAATCATAACAATTTCTTTGCAATCATTGATAACTTTCAAAGTGGTATTCAAACAGAAAAAATATTTGTGCTAAATAAGGAAGAATAAGGAACATGATTGAGTAAATCAACATATAGATGGATGAGTCACAACAACTCAAATGCTTGCTTAAGACAAGGAGAAATAGGTTTACTGACTCAACATAAAAGTAAAAGAAAGGCCCTTCGCAGAGGGAAGCATGGATCACTCATGTGCTAGAGCTTTTATTTTAATAAACAGAGGCATTAAATGTTTGACACTCCTTCGAACCATCCTCGGGTGCCTGCCAACAATCACATACCATGGAGGAGTGTCTAATTCTTAGAGTGGTCTGTATGTCTATGTCAACGAATGGCAAACAGAAAATACAGTATGTCACAAGCCAACTAGACTTCACATGAGTGGCTCCCATTGAAGGATGCAACTGGTGTAGAAGGTCATCCCTCTTTGTCTTTTTCTTACACGATTATGCTTTGACAGATGAACTAGGGGGGAACATAGTGAAGAGAATTTGTTGTATTAGTTTGGGGCTGGGCACCTCGCTGCCAGTTCTTCTAGCATTTGGATAAGCGGATGAAGCCACTAGTCCAGGTGTGTAAAGTCCAATCAACAAGTGAGATAAAGATTCTCTATTTGCGTCCTCATGAGCTCAAACAGGAACACAAAACAGGAATAATTTTCAAGGGTTTAAAGGTAGCACAGAAGAAATTTACTTGGAGTGGCGGTTAAATACCACATATAGGTAGGTATGGTGGACACAAATGGCATGGTTTGGGGTTCAAAGTTTGGATGCACGAGAAGCATTCCCTCTCAATACAAGTTTTTGGTTAGCAAGGTTGGGTAGCAAGCATAAGAGTTGAGGGAAAACAAACAGCCATATATATGATAAAAACAAATCATGCAATCTTCCTTGATAAGTACAAACAATCTTACTTGAGAATACTAATCTTATGGTCTAGCAAGAAAGAAAGATCATGGAACAATATATCTACATGAAACTCCCTCTTTTCTACTTAAGTCTCAAAGTATTGTTGCTACTGATCAATGGTAAGTTTTCCAAAACCAACTAGATTAACTTGATGCTCCAATATTGATACCAATACTAATAACAAGATCAACTAAATAACAAAAATTGCAAGCTAAAATAAAGTGTAGAAGATGACGAAGCTTCTCATTAATATTCCATTACGACAACTCAAACCAAAGGATACAACTTAACCAACTAAAGAGTGATACTTCCATACTGCAAACCATACTATATGATATTTCCTCTACTCATGATATGACTCTACTAAAAAGGTAAAAAAGGTGAAAGATAGAGATGTGATGCCGCGGCACTCCCCTCAAGCTTGTAACAAGCCAAGGGGATGCCAATACCCATGACGAATTAATTCTTCGGTGGTGGTGGTGGTGAGTCCTTCTCGATTAGCTTATCAATTGATTTCTTCAAATCTTCCATTGCAAACATAAGCATAGGCATCACCTCAGTGTTGTGCTCAATTTGGTTTGCGTGCTTGTTAGACGAGGAATCCCATCCATACAGATCTTTCTTCCTCACTTCCTTGGGTCGAGAGCTTCCTTCACCTGGGATTGGTGTCCTTGAAGATAAACAGTGACGTGGGTTCTTCCCTCCAGTGCTCATCCTTGTTGTTTGCTTGAAAGGTTTTGAAACCACTCCAATGTGTGCGATGGTGATGCGTGGATGCACTCGTGAGTCTTCTTCTACACCCCCTTCAGCTCCACTCTCGATCTCCTCCTCCGTCTTCCGGTCTTGGAGATCATCTTCCTTTGGGCCCTTCCCCTTGTTGTTGTTGGCGGAGACCATGGTGCTTCTAAACTGAAAACAACTCCTGGCAGAAACAGGTCGAAACATAAACACGACGAGAAAACAATATACAAACCTCGGGGGGATCCGGGGGATTATATAGCAAAAATATGTGTAACGAAAGGAAAGTCCAGGTCGAAAACGAGTCGGAGAGGGGCTACGGGGTGCCCAAACCATAGCCAGGCGCGTCCTAGGAAGGGCCCGCGCCCAGGCATGATATGGTGCCTTCGGGCACCGTCTCCAACTCCTCTTCGGCCCAATATTTTTCATATTTTACAAAAATCAATAATTTATAACTTAAAAGGTATGTCGCGAACTTTTTCTTAACATAATTGTTACTATTTGAAAACGGACTCTGCAGATTCTGGGATCTTCTCTCTAATGAATTTCTCTGGAGTCATTACTTGAATAACATCAACATCTTCATCATAAGAATCCCCAGAATTATAATGTTTGAGTCTTTTCCCATTTACCACTTGTGTAGTGTTATCTTTGAGGGAAGCAATTTTAATTGCACCCGAACGATACACTTCTTCAATAATATAAGGTCCTTCCCATCTAGAGAGTAATTTTCCTGCAAAAAATCTAAGATGAGACTGATACAATAGAACTTTCTCACCAACATGAAACTCTCTTTTAAGGATCCTTTATCATGACACTGTTTAACTTTCTCTTTAAAGAGTTAAGAATTTTCATAAGCTTCACATCTCCATTCATCTAAATGATTCAAATCAAGCATTCTTTTCTTACCGGCAATTTTAAAATCTTTATTTAGTTCTTTCACTGCCCAATAAGCTTTGTGTTCTAATTCTAAGGGAAAGTGACAAGATTTTCGATAAACCATTTTATAAGGGGACATACCCATAGGATTTTTATAAGAAGTTCTATAAGCCCATAAAGCAACATTCAACTTATCTGGCCAATTCTTTCTAGATTTATGAACAGTCTTTTGTAAGATAGATTTAATTTCACTATTTGATAATTCTACTTGCCCACTGGTTTGAGGATGATAAGATGAAGCAATTCTATGATTAACATCATATTTAGCAAGGGTTTTTCTAAAACCACCATGAATAAAGTGAGAACTTCCATCATTCATAAGATATCTAGGCACACCAAACCTAGGGAAAATAACATCTTTAAGCATTTTTAACGAGGTTTCACCATCAGCACTTTTAGTAGGTATAGCTTCTGCACATTTAGTAACATAATCAATAACAACAAGAATATGTGTATAACCATTTGAAGGAGGGAAAAGGACCCATAAAGTCAAATTCCCAACAATCAAAAGATTCAATAGCAAGAGAATAACTCATAGGCATTTCATTACGTCTAGAAATATTACCCACTCTTTTACATTCATCACAAGACAAAATAAATTTACGTGCATCTTTAAAGAGAGTAGGCCGATAGAAACCTGATTGTAGAACCTTTTGTGCGGTTCTATCTCCAGCGTGGTGTCCTCCGTAAGCACTACCAAGACACTTTCTCAATATTTCTCGTTGTAAATGATCTGGAACACATCTTCTCATAATACCATCCACTCCTTATTTATATAAGTGTGGGTCATCCCAAAAATAATATCTCAAATCATAGAAGAATTTTCTTCTTTGTTGAGCTATAAATGTTGGAGGCAAATACTTGGAAACAATAAAGTTAGCATAATCAGCATACCATGGGCTATCCTGGGATTTTACTTTTATTGCAACTAGTTGTTCATTTGGAAAACTATCATTAACAGGAATAGGATCAAAAGTAATGTTTTCCAATCTACACAAGTTATTAGCAACAGGATTTTCAGCACCCTTTCTATCCACAATATGCAAATCAAACACTTGTAAAAGCAACACCCATCTAATAAGCCTAGGCTTAGCATCTTTGTTTTCCATAAGGTATCTAATAGCAGCATGATCAGTATGAATAGTAACCCTTGAATCAACAGTATAAGGTCTAAACTTATCACATGCAAAAACTACAACTAAGAACTCTTTTTCAGTAGTAGCATAATTCTTTTGAGTACCATCAAGAGTCTTACTAGCATAATGAATTACATTCAATTTCTTATCTATTCGTTGTCCAAGAACCACACATACAACAAAATCACTAGCATCACACATAATTTCAAAAGGTAAATTCCAATCAGGTGGTTGAACAATAGGAGCAGTAGTTAAAGCCTTCTTTAAAGTTTCAAAAGCTTCCTTCCAATCATCATAAAAAACAAAAGGTACATCTTTTTGAAGAAGATTAGTAAGAGGTTTTGATATTTTAGAGAAATATTTAATTGTCCTATAAAAACTAGCATGACCAAGAACACTACGAATACCTTTAACATCCCTAGGACAGGGCATTTTCTCTATTGCTTCCACTTTAGCTCTGTCAACTTCAATACCTCTTTCAGAAATTTTATGTCCAAGAACAATTCATTCATTAACCATAAAGTGACATTTCTCCCAACTAAGAACCAGATTAGTTTCCTCACATCTCTGCAAAACTTTATCAAGGTTGTGCAAACAATTATCAAATGAAGTTCCATAGACGGAGAAATCGTCCATGGATACTTCCACAATCTCTTCACAAAAACCATGAAAAATAGCAGACATGCATCTTTGAAATGTAGCAGGAGCATTGCATAAATCAAATGGCATACATCTATAAGCATAAGTTCCATAAGGACAAGTAAATGTTGTTTTATTTTGATCTTTTGCCCTAACAACTATTTGAGAAAACCCAGAATAACCATCAAGAAAGCAAAAAATGAGTTTTCTTAGACAACCTTTCCAACATACGCCCGACGGTGCACCGTTGGCCTTTAGCCGTCGGCAAGCCTATTCTCTGACCGTACCGTCGACCAATATAGTAATCGCCGACCGAGCATTCCCGACGGTAGATATCCGACGATGAACCGTCGGTTATAGTCTTATCCAACGGTGAACTCAAATCGCCGACAGTAATTCGACCCTCGGCTATATTGGGATATCTAGTAGTGCATTTGATCAATAAAGGGTAAAGGATAATGATATTTCTTAGTGGCTTTATTAACCTTTCTAAAATCAATGCACATTCTATAGACAACTACTACTCTTTTTGGAATAAGCTCATTATTTTCATTAGGCACAACAGTCATTCCACCTTTCTTACGGACACAATGCACAGGGCTTACCCATTTACTATCAGCAATAGGAAAAATAATACCAGCATCAAGAAGTTTTAATACCTCATTTCTTACCACTTCCTTCATCTTAGGAATTAAACGGCGTTCATGTTGAACAACTGGCTTTGCATCAGGTTCAATATTGATAGCATGCTGACATATGGTGGGAGAAATCCCCTTCAAATCATCCAGCATATAACCAATAGATCCACGGTGTTTCTTCAAAATTCCCAATAATCTTTCCTCTTCTTCACCTGAAAGTTTAGCACTAATAATAACATGATATATTTTCTTATCATCAATATAAGCATATTTAAGATCATCAGGCAAAGGTTTTTAATCAAACACAAGATCCTCCTTGGGTGGCAATGTGGTACCCAAGTCTTCCACAGGTAAATTATGTTTCAGTTTCACCGGTTGACGAAGAAGAATATCGTCAATCTCATTTCTCAATTTCATAAATACCTCACTTTCATGATCGTCCATATATTGCAGCAAAGCATTGGTAGGAGCAAGAGCAATAAAAGCAAGTTGTTCAACTTTTAAATTCTCATCGGGTAATTTAGATTCATAAGGTGCTCTAGCAAATTTGGAAAAATTGAACTCATAAGATTTTCCATCAAATTTAGTCAATATCTTCTCTCTCTTACAATCTGTAATAGCACCACAAGTGTTCAAGAAAGGTCTACCAAAAATAATAGGACAAGTTTTACTAGCAGCCTTGCCAAGTACTAGAAAATCAGTGGGATATTTAGTTTTACCACATAAAACTTCCACATCCCTAACAATACCAATCGGAAAGACAGTTTCTCTATTAGCAATGTGAATATCCACATCAATATCCTCAAGCTCACAAGAACCAATTTCATGCATAATTTCTTTATAAAGATCATAAGGTATAGCACTATAACTAGCACCTAATGTCACATAAACCATAATAGAAATGATCACCAATCTTAACAGAAAGCACAGTAGCACTAGTTTTCTTAGGTCTATGAGGATGGTAAACAATATTTGAAGCATCCTCACAAAAGACAATGTGTTCATCCTCTACGTTTCCAAAAACAAGATCTTTTACTATTGCTACTGCAGGTTCAACAGTTATTTGTTCATCAGGTTCAATAGATTTCTAAATGCTCCTACTAACCACACCAACTACAACAGAGTGTTCTTTTACTTTAGCAGGGAAGGGCATTTCTTTAATATAAGGCTCAGAAACAAAAGGATAAACGACATGCACTTCTATAATACTAGCAGGACCAATATTCTTATAAGGTGCATGATATTTATGATAATCTTTCTTAGGAATATCAAGATAGGAGGCCAAAGCTTTAACACAGTTTGCAAAGATTTGAGAATCAAGACCACAAACAGCACTAACATTATAAAAATCATCGGTCCCCATAAAAGTTTTAACGCATTCATAATCATAACTTATACCTAACTTTCTACCTTTTTCATTCTCCCATCCTTCAGTGTTTTCTTGAATACGATCAAGAAGATCCCCTTTAGCTTCTTCCTTCATACGTGTGAATGATCCAGAACAAGAAGCATCCAATAAATACTTATCATGAAGAGAAAGCCTTGCATAAAAATTATTGATAACAACATTACGCAGGAGTTCATGAACGGGACATTTGAGCATTAATAACTTCATTCTCCCCCAAGCTTGGGCAATATTCTCTCCATCACGAGGCCATAAATTATATATTTGATTCCGGTCTTTATGAATCTCACTACGAGGATATAATTTAGAATAGAAGAGAGGAACAATTTCCTCCCATCCAATGGATTCGCCATTCTTCAGTAATTTGAACCATTCAGCGGCTCTTCCTTTCAGCGATAAAGAGAATAATTTCCTTTTAACTTGATCCATAGTAATACCTGCGCATCTGAATAACTCGCATAATTCATGTATAAATACCAAATGATCACCGGGATGGACAGTTCCATCTCCATAATAGCAGTTATCCATAACACGTCCAACAATTTTCATAGGTATTTTATAAGGATCTAATTCAGCACATGACGGTTCACCTACTACCCTATGAGTGATAGTAGTAGTACCTCTAAATAGAGAATCAAAAGTATTATCCATATTAAAACAGTAGACAGAAATAAAAACAACACTCACAGTAAAAGTTTCTCTTACCAATTCCACTTACCAATAGCGCTTCACTATCCGGCAACGGCGCCAGAAAATAGTCTTGATGACCCACAAGTATAGGGGATGTATCGTACTACTTGCGATAAATAAGAGTGTCGAACCCAACGAGGAGCATAAGGTGTTGACAAGCAGGTTGGATAGAGGATTCATTGTAAACACTAGCAAACGGGTTTTTGGTGGTTTTTGATATAGTAGATAAATAAATTGTGAGTAAATAAAAGACAGCAAATAATATTGCAGAGAGTGGCCCAATCCTTTTGAGAGCAAAGGACAAGCCGGTTGTTCTACTTAAAATTACCAAACGTTCTCTAGGACACATGGGAATTCGTCAAATGCTTTCGCTTCATATAGTTGATTAATATTTATTGGTTCGTTAAGTGTTGTGTGGGTGAACCTATGCTAATGCCCGCCCAACTAGGGCTAATACATACTTGTGATTATACCCCTCGCAAACATCCGCAAATACAAGAAAGTAATTAAGATAAATCTAACCACAACCTTAAAACTCCGGGACCCAACACTCCCTCGTGCATTGGTTTCCTAATGGGGGTTTAGGTTTCTGTCACTCCGTCAACCCCACAATTAGTAGACAAATACACAATGCATCCTCCTAGGCCCATAAAGGTGAAGTATCATGTAGTCGACGTTCACATGACACCACTAGAAGAATAGTACCACAACTTAAATACCGAACCGAGAGATATTACTTCAACATAACTTCACTACTAACATCATGACTTATCCCATGTCCTCAATAACTAAATGAACTACGCACGAAACATCATATGGATCATAAGCAGAGGTGATATAATGGATAATAACAATATGGTCATAAAATGTAAACACCGATAAATCTCACAAGCATCAACTACTAATAAGTAATCCACACCGGGAGAGAGATCTAATGAAGAGCAACAATAAAGACCCCTAATTATTTCGGCGGGATGAAGGTGGACGGTGGCGGTGATGGTGCTGGTGATGAGGATGATGATGATGATCTCGATGAAGCCCGGAGTGATGATGGTGATGATGGCGACGATTTCCCCTCTCCGGGGAGGAATTTCCCCGGCAAATTTCTCCCTGTCTGAGAGCTTTTCTCTCTCTAGTGTTTTCCGCCCGGAGGCGGCGGAATAATTCTTCGATGATGTTCTAGGGCTTAGGGCTCCCTGGGGGTCAAGTACGCGAAAGGGGGCGCCCAGGAGTAGGCCAGGGGGGCCAGACCACCCCCAGGTGCGGCCAAGGGGGGTGCCGCGAGGTGGTGTGGGCCCCAGGTGGCCCCCCTCTGGGTGCCCTTCTGGCTCACTTCCTCCTCGGAACTTCGAAGACTCCTGCGATATTCCCCCTCTTCTTCTGATCTTTTGAAATAGGGTATCTCGGCGATGCTTTTTCTACAAGATTTCTGGTTCCGGTGTTTCTTCTCCCATAATTATTAAATATGAAAAATAAGATGAAATAAGATAAGTAATGTATCATAACATGAAATATATTGATGAATAACAGAAAACAACGATATAAAATAGTGATGCAAAATGGACGTATCAGTAACATATCATGAATCAATTAATAATAATCTTTGGGACTGATGCATATTAAAATCAGAGTGACAATTATGCTCTCTTAATTGTGCATAAAGTTCGAAGATGAAAACTGAACATAAAATTAAAAGAAAGGTCCTTCGTAGAGGGAAGCAGAGATTAACTCATGTGCTAGAGCGTTTTATTTTATTAAAACAGAGGTATTGAAAACAATTTTTTAGAGAGGTGTATGTTTATTTCAACGAATGGTAATGAAAACTTACCATAACTCATGCGAAGCAAAGTTTTTAGACTTTTGAGAGCGGTTCCCGTTGTTTATTTAGTTTGGCACCTACCCCCACCATGCTTTTCACAAACCAGTAGCTGTGTCCACGGGTACCCACCAACTTCATCAATACATGGGGAAGTGCTTTTTTGGTTATATTAATTGGCACCAGCTCTCTGCAAATTTAGATGAGCACAAATTCCATACTCATCGGGTGAAAGAGGGAGAAGAACCTTGCTTGACATAAACCACAATAAACTTTAAACTACTTCCTCATGAGCTAAAACAGGGTCACAAACAAGGAATAATTTTAAAGGTTTTAAAGGTAGCACGTGCGAAATTTACTTTGGAGTGGCGGTTAAATACCACATGTAGGTAGGTACGGTGGACACATTTGGAAAACTTTGATTTTTGGGAGTTGGATGCACGAGTAGAGATCATACTCAGTACAGGTGGCATCTAGCAAAAGACTGGGAGCGACAAATTAAGGGAGCAATAATGGCCATAATCATGCATAGCGACAAAAACATTATTAATCAAAGCATACATGGTATTACAAGTCAAAAACTACATTATCATAGAGGCTAAAGGTGACTGGTTTATAGTCATAACATGGTGTAAGCATGCACCAAGTCAACCAAATAAAGCATTCAAATGAGAATACCACAATATTACGCTTCGATGTGATAAAAACAACTCATGATTCTTTCAATGGCACATTAAGTACTCTCAGATGTTTGGTACAAGTCATGCTACATCAGTAACTACTAGGCATAGAATTAAAATAATATCCAACATGACATGGTAAAATCTAGCCATAGTCTAAACAAACTTTTAATTGCACCGTTATAAGCATAAACTATTTTATTGCTTTCCAACACCATCACTTTATTTAAACAAAAAATTTCCAAATGATATATCAATTAAACAAGAGAGTAGCACTACTCTACAAGAACTAACAGCTGTGAATAAGAGACGCATGAGAAACAAGAGCTAAAAGGAGGAGGAGTTGCAGCATCTAGAAGAAAACGAAGAATACGGGCATGATAAATGAGGAATACAAGTATTCATATAAAAGCGGAGCATATCTCTCTCCAACACAAGAATGCTAGGTTCCGATCAAGTTTTATCGCAGCAAGGAAAATAAAATAAAATAAAACAAAAACAAACAGATACTCCAAGTAAAGTGCATATGATGTGACCGAATAAAAATATAGTTTCACTAGAAGTGACCTGATAAGTTGCTGATGAAGAAGGGGATGCCTTGGGCATCCCCAAGCTTAGACGGTTGAGTGTTCTTCAAAGTTTCTGGGATGAACCACGGGGGCATCCCCAAGCTTAGGCTTTTCACTCTTCTTGATCACATTATATCATCCTCTTCTCTTACCCTTGAAAACTTCTTCACACGAAACTCAAAGTAATTCTCATTAGAGGGTTAGTGCATAATCAAAAACTCACTTGTTCTGCATGGACACAAGGATTATCAATTATTTTTTAAAAATAGCTACAGCCAGTGATGTTTTATGGAGCAAATAAATCCACTCAACATAGTAAAAGAGAGAATTCAAAGTAAAAAGGCAGAATTTGTCAAAACCAGAATAGTTTGTAAAGACAAAAAATTTCGAGGCACTTACGTTGATCAAATTGAAAAAATTAAAATAAGAAAAAGTTTCGGAAATAGGTGAGGATTAAGTACAAAAATTATCATGTCATTTTAATCTTTCTGGAATTTTATACGAATTTAACAGTGCGCAACAAAAATTTGTATCTACGCAGAAATCCAAATCTAGCACCAACTTTTCACTAGAGACTTTACTTGGCACAACAAATACGAGAAAGTAAAGAAAAAAATGAGTTGGTACAGAAGTAAACAACACCTTGACTCAAAGAAAACAGAAGAAAACATTGCAAAAATAAAGACATGGGTTATCTCCCAAGAAGTGCTTTTCTTGAAACGCCTTTCAGCTAGGCCTAGAAAACAAGAATCAAGTATTTTTCAAGTGAAGAAGCATCCAAAACATAATTTGTTCGAATAATAGAATCAAAAGTTAACTTCATTCTGTTCCTAGGAAAGTGTTACATGCCTTTCTTGAGTGAGAATTTATATTTAATATTCCCCTCTTTCATATCAATAATAGCACCAACAGTTCTAAGAAAAGGTCTTCCCAAAACAATAGGACAAGAAGCATTGAATTCAATATTCATAGCAAAAAAATCAACGGGGACAAGGTTATTGTTAACCATAATAAAAACATCATCAACTATCCCCAACGGTTTTTTCTAGCATTATCAGCTAGACAAACATCCAAATAAAAGTGTTCCAAAGGTGGTAAATCAAGCATGTCATAGAGTTTCTTAGGCATAACAGAGATACTAGCACCAAGATCACATAAAGCATTACAATAAAAATCATTCACATTCATTTTAATGATGGGATCCCGACCATCTTGTAGCTTTCTAGGGATAGAGGCTTCACGTTTTAATTCTTCTTCTCTAATTTGCATCAAAGCATTTGTAATATGTTTCGTGAAATACATATTCATAGTACTAGCATTAGGACCACTAACAAGCCTTTGTAGGAACATAATTACTTCAGAAATATTGCAACGACCAAAATCAAGATCATTTTTACCAAAAGTAATAGGACTATTGTCTCCCATATCTAGAAAAATTTCAGCACTTTTATTAGGAACAATTTTAGTGGGTTTAGGCAATCTTAAACGTTTAGCAGAAGAAGTGGAGACATTTCCAACATCAACTATTTTACCATCGATAGTAGGAGGTTTACTAGCATTAGAAACTTCAGTTTTACTAGTGGTGGTAATAGTACAAACTCTAGTTATCTTCTCTTTCCCACCTAGCATGCAATTCAGCTAACATCCTAACATTGTCATCAATTCTAACTTGAATGGCATTAGTAGCAACAAAGGTATTTTCACCCATTGCTTCAGGTTTAGCAGCCATTTTATCAATTAAAGAATATTGTGCTTTAGACATGGATGAAATACAAGTTTCAGCACGAGAAATTTTAACTTGCAAACCATAAATCTTCCTATTTAAATTCTCAAGTTGATGACTAATATTTTTCAGCATAACAGATTGTTCCTCCATGGTCTTAGTAAATAATTTATTTTGCTCATATTGATTTTGCATAAAGTCTTTAGTGGCTCTTTCAGTTTCTAAAATTCTTTCACTAGGCATTCCAGATCTATCATAAGAATAATTATTACCACTATTAGTAGGATACAGCCTATAGTTGTTGCTACCAAAATTATTCCTAGAAGCATTGTTGTTGAAATTATTGTTTTTAATGAAGTTCACATCAACATGCTCTTCTTGAGCAACCAAGGAGGCTAAAAACATTATTTGGATAAACATAAGTTTTACCATTCACAATCATAGACATAATGGCATCAATCCTATCACTAGAGAAAGAGGTTTCTTCAATAGAATTTACCTTCTTACCTAGGGGAGCTCTCTTACTGTGCCATTCAGAATAATTTACCATCATATCATCAAGAAGCTTTGTTGCAGCACCCAAAGTGATGGACATAAAGGTACCTCCAGCAGGTGAATCCAGAAGGTTTTTTGAAGAAAAATTCAGACCTGCATAAAAGGTTTGGATGATCATCCAAGTAGTTAGTCCATAGTGGGAAAATTCTTTACCAAAGATTTCATTCTTTCCCATGCTTTAGTAACATGCTCACTATCAAGTTGCTTAAAATTCATAATTCTACTTCTTAGAGATATAATCTTAGCAGGAGGATAATATTTTCCAATGAAAGCATCTTTACATTTAATCCAATAATCAATACTATTTTTAGGCAAAGATAGCAACCATTCTTTAGCTCTTCCTCTCAAAGAGAAAGGAAACAATTTCAGTTTAATAACATCTCCATCTACATCCTTATATTTTTGCATCTTACAAAGTTCAACAAAATTATTAAGATGGGCAGCAGCACCATCAGTACTAACACCAGAAAATTGCTCTATCATAACAAGATTTAACATGGCAGGCTTAATTTCATAAAAATCAGTAGTAGGAGTTGGTGGAGCAATAGGTGTACTAATAAAATCATTGTTGTTTGTGCTACTAAAGTCACACAACTAGTGTTCTCATGAGTACTCATTTTAGCAAGATTAAAAACAGGAAAAAAATAACAACTAGAATAAGAATTTTTTTGTTTTTTGATATAAAGAAGCAAACAAGACAAAATAAAATAAAATAAGCAAAACAAAAACAAAGTAAAGAGATTGGAGGTGAGGGACTCCCCTTGCAGAAATCGTCTTTCTCCCTGTCAACAACGCCAAAAAATATGCTTGATGCGCGTAGATATACGCTCGCTGGGAGACCCCAAGAGGAAGGTATGAAGAGCACAGCAGCAAGTTTTCCCTCGGAAAGAAACCAAGGTTTAATCAACCATAGGAGAAAGAAATCACTTATGAAGGTTGTTGGGAGCTGATGTTGGCAGGACGCACCACCGGCTCAGCAACAACGTGGAATCTACACACAACACAACCAAGATACTTTGCCCCAACGAAACAGTGAGGTTGGCAATCTCACCGGTTTTGCTGAAAACAAAGGATTAGACCTATAGTGTGGAAAATAGGGCATGTTTAAAGTGAAATTAAAGAGAACAATGATTGCAGTAAAAATTAAAGTGCTTGTAGTAGGTTGTATTATAAGTGTAAAAGAATGGACCAGGGTCCACAGTTCACTAGTGGTGTCTCTCCATAAAACATAGATAGCATGTTGGGTAAACAAATTACAACTGGGCAATTTATAGATATAAAGGATGCACCGTAGTGCATATGCAAGACATGATGATTAGTATGTGATTCATGCGGGCAGTACAACATAATTCATAGACCATAATCCAACTACATCTATGACTAATAATCCACCCTCAGAACGTAATCCAGGCAGACTTCGGGTATTAAGTTGCAAGCAACTGATTATTGCCTTAAGTAAAGTGCATAATGTAAACAATGAAAACATTGTTGTTTTCTCCCTAATGGCAACAACACATCCCCCATCTGTCACGTTTCTGTCACTCGAACACAGATGAAAGGGAGGCATGAACCCACTATCGAGCATAAATACTCCCTCTTGGAGTTACAAGCATCAACTTGGCCAGAGAATCTACTAGTAACAGAGAGCATGCAAGATCATAAATAACATAAACATGATAGGTTGATAATCAACTTAACATAGAATTCAATATTCATTGGATCTGAGCAAACACAACAGGTAGCATTACAATAAGATGATCTTGATCATGTTAGGCAGCTCACAAGATATAAACATGTGGCATAAAGAGGAGAAGACAACCATCTAGCTACTGCTATGGACCCGTAGTCCAAGGATGAACTACTCACGCATCACTCTGGAGGCAGGCATGGTGATGTAGAGCCCTCTAGTGATGATCACCTCTCCCGACAGGGTGTGGGGAGAGCTTCAGACCCTCCGGGACTAGGGTTGACGATGACGGCGACTACTGAACGTTTCGTAGATGGAGGCTCGGGTCTTTAGGGTTTTCCCACGAAGGAGATTAAATAGGCGAAAAGGCAATGTCAGTGGGTGGCCAGGGGGCCCACACCACCTGGTGGCGCGACCAAGGGGGTCGCGCCGCCCTATGGTGTGAAGTCTCCAGGGCCCCCCTCCGAGTCTCCTCCGGACTCCGTGTACGTAACATAATTATAAGACCCTGGGATTTTGTTTTGTCCAATTCCAAGAATATTTCTAGAGCAACTTTTCTGAAACCAAAAACCGCAGAAAAACAGGAACTGGCGCTGTGGCATCTTGTTAATAGGTTAGTCCTAGGAAATCCTAAAAATGATGTAAAGTGTATAGAAACCATATAGCAATTGCCATGAAAACAACATGGAACATCAGAAATTATAGATACATTTCAGACGTATCAATTATTATTAATAATTTTATGCAAGACTTTCATGTCATGACAAGGACCTTCTTGATGCCTCTTCTAATGGTTCCTTCACGAACAAGAAGATTGATAATAAATGGGATCTTATTGAGAGAATTCAGCACAATACTAATTATTGGGAGATGGACAAAAGTAAAGATCCAGATATGAACTATGATTACGGTTGCATTAAATCTTTTGCTCAAACTGAAAACTTTAATAAGCTTACTGTTAAATATGGGCTCGATTCTCAAGTAATTGTTGAACTTTGCAAAACCTTTACCTCTCATGTTAGTATTCCTAAGATGAAGTGGGACAAGTATCATGAACCTATAAGGATAATATTAAAGATAAACAATTCTCTAGTCATGAGATACTTGCTAACACTGTTGACCCCTTTTACCTGTTGTTCACTTTGAGAAACCAGATTTTCCTGTTAGACTAAAAGAACATTATTTTGCCAATAACGTTGTGAACAAAAGTTGTAAGAAAGTTAATGAACCTGAAGATCAAATAATTTTATAACCTACGGTTGATATGGTTAAAGATCTTGTTGCTGAAAATACTGATGGCTATGATATATATTTTTGTGAGGCTGCATCTAACCTAGTGGCACCTAATAAGCATCATAGATATTCTTTCTGGGAATAACCCTTGACCACGAGTCTATACTTGTACTTTTCAATCGTACCATCGGGTCTAAACTTCTTTTTGAAAACCCACTTACATCCTAATGGTTTACAACCATAGGGACGTTCCAAAATCCCACCCCAAATTTTAGCAATTCTGAGATCACCACATGATCAGAGTGATCATTTAGCAATTGACGCTTCATGTTGATACACATGATCACGACTGTCATTTGGCATTCCAGACAACATGTGACATATCAAGCATCTCCGATCTTAGTTCCTGCTCGTTCTCGAGTAGGTCAACGATAAAATAACATAATTTTTTAGGAGACATGCCACTAACACAATTTTGATCAAATAGTAATGCAAAGCACATGGACTGAATGAAGTGATCCAAGTCAATGTTCTATATTTTGCGAACAAGTAAACAAAATGAATCATACAAGTGTAAACTTTCATGATAGTACTTTGGAGACAATGAGGCTATAAGAATTTGCATAAAAGTTAGCTCACAAAGCAATAGATTCTAAATAAAAGTGTTTGACCAACACAGAGGAAGATTTAGTTTCAGCACTGGCTTCAACTTTTTTAACATATATATCTCATGGATATTATCAAGGAAAAATAATGCAATAAATCAAACTTATCATTATATAACAACTGTTGTACCAAAGTTGACACTAGTGTTTGCTTGTGGAGATAGAAATAAGTAGGAAAACTGACTCAACAATAAAGTAAAAGAAAGGCCCTTCGCATAAGGAAGCAGGGATTAAATCATGTGCTAGAGCTTTTAAGTTTTAAAAAACATATAGAGATAGCATAAAATATTTGACACTCCTCCCAACCTTTGCTATCACAAACTATGGCTAACCGAATCCTCGGGTGCCTGCCAACAATCACATATCATGGCGGAGTGTCTATTTTTGGGGGTAGGTGTGTATTTTAGTGGTCAATGAATCAGCAAGTAGACAATACATTAAGTCACAAGTCAACTAGACTTTACAAGAGCGGCTCCCATGAAGGAAATTATTTCTACTGTGGTTAGTAGACCATCCCAAAAAGAGTGAAGAGAATTTTGTAGTAACCAATTTGGGGCTGGGCACCCTGTTGCCAGCTCCTCTAGCGAATTGGATAAGTGGATGTATATGCCACTAGTCCAGGTGTGTAAATTCTAACCAATAAGCGAAATAAAAACCATCTACCTGTGTCGTCATGAGCTCGTAAACAGTGACACAAAAAGGGAGTATACGAGTTTTAATTTTTTCTAAAAGGTAGCACATGAAAATTTTACTTGGAGTGGCGGAGAAATACCAAATAATAGGTAGTTATGGTGGACACAGATAACATGGATTTGGCTCAAGGATTTTGGATGCACAAGCAACATTCCCGCTTAGTATAGAGTTTAGGCTAGCAAGTTTTTCAAGCAAACACAACTATCAACCGGTACAACAAGAACTTATACAAAATACATGGTTGGAAAATTACAAGACACCACATTGTCTTCCTTTTTAAGCAAAACCTTTTACTAGAACTAATCTATACTTTGGAACTACCAATAATGCAAACCAAATATAAACAAGCTTTACGGTAGTTCTTCATTAATAGTCATTACTTACATGATACATAAGTTTAAACATTACTTACTTGGTAACTCATAAGAATTGACAAGCATCAAATTACTCAAGACGGTGATCTACAAGACTTATGTAAGCATTCTATTATACCATACCACATGCAACATTTTCTGTTCCAACCAAACACCAATCAACTTATTTATCAACTCTCCAAAAAATATAAGTGAAGCAAGAGAGTACTTTCTTCAAAAGAAACTAATAGCTCTGACAAGAGATATATGAAAACAGAGAGCTAAAAGTTCTAGCAGTAGCAAACAGGAATACTCGAAGCACATGAGTATTCTAATGAAAAAGCGGAGCGTGTCTCTCTCCCAACCAATAATGCTAGGATCCAACTAGTATAGAGCAGAAAACAAAACATAAAAAACTGAGAACAAAAACACACTGACGCTTGAGTCTTCCTGAATATATTGGGGAGGTCCAGAGGAGATTCCCCAACCTTAAGCTAGAGATGACCTGATAATTTGCAGATAAAGAAGGGGATGCCTTGGGCATCCCCAATCTTAGACGCTTGAGTCTTCCTGAATATATTGGGGAGGTCCAGAGGAGATTCCCCAACCTTAAGCTTTTCACTCTTCTTAATCTTTCATTATAATCCTTCTCGCGTAACACTTCCTTCACGTCAAAACTTCAATGTTTTTCTCATTACCGGGGTTAGTGCATAAAAACAAATAATCTCACTTGGTTCCTTTTGGACAAAAATTCATAAGCAATTACTTTCAAACATTAGCTACTGTTACTAGCATTAAGTGAAGCTCTTTCACCCTAAAATAATCCACTCAAAACTCGTAAAAGAGAGAATACAAAATAAAGACAGAATTTGTCAAAACCAGAACATTCTGTAAAGATGATTTTTTGGGGGCACTTATGATGCTCAGATAAAAAAATAGTATAACAAAAGATAGCTACATATACCAGGAATACACATAAATAATTTCAGGTCAAAATCACTTCCTGATGACATGTGGAATTTTTCTAGTGAATACCAGAAATATGTTCCTGCGCAGTATTCCCAATAAAAGTACCTTCTAGTCATTAGAGACTTTTTTGGCACCACAAAACAACAAATAAAAGATACAAAGATGTTGTTACATAAGCAACAATCATCTTGACTCAACAAAACAAAAATAACAGAAAATAAAAAACGATGGGTTGCCTCCCATAAGCGCTTCTCTTTAACGCCTTGTAACTAGGTACAAGTAGGAATCAAGTATTATCAAGTTTAGAATTTCCCAAAGAAAGCTCAAAAGTTTTTTCAATCATGCAAAGTATGCTATCTATGTAAGTTTCTGAATCTCCTTTTTCACTTCTTTCATATTCACTACTTTCATCAAAAGGATTTTCAGGTACAATCCACCCAAAATTGTTCCCTAAATCTTCAAGCATAGCTATAAGTTTAAAAGGAATAGGCACCTCTAGTTCTTCTTGAATACAATTTTTATAGAATAACTTGCTCTATCATTTTCCACAGATTCAAGAGTTCTTTTAATATCAGCATAGCAAGAGAACATTTTGTATTTAGCAAAGATTTTTCTAGCCTCCTTAGCCACATCATCATATTCCTTAAACAAAGTTTCTAGCACAAAATCTTTCTTTTCACCATCCTCCATATCATGGAATTTAGGAAACATTTCTTGCATAACAGGGTGAAGGTTAACAAACCTAACTTCTAGCATGTGCACCAAAGAAGATATAGAAATTTTATAATTGTGGGCTAGCTCCACCAGAGATCTATCTTCAAAATCATCATGCCTCCTTACAAAATTAAGGAATTGTTCAATATTATTTTTCCAATGATAGATCACTTCCTACCTTCATTTCTTTGGTAGTGAATCTAGGCAAAAACATGATGACAAAACAAGAAACAAACTGAAAATAAACTAAACGCAGGATATTTTTTGTGTGTTTTTGGGTTTTAGAGCAAACAAAGTAAAACAAAAATAAAACAAGCAAGACAAAACAAAATAAAGTGCTTGGAAGTGTGAGACTCCCGTATTTACAGATTCTAGTATCCCTGACAACAGCGCCAGAAAGCTTGATGCCTTGGGGGCGTGTTGTTCGTTAGGTTACTCCAAGCGCAGAGTTTGATGTAGAACAACGACAAGCTTTCTCTTGAAATTAAGCCATATTATCGAATCCAGGAGGACACGGAGGTTCTTCAGAAAGACGTCGGCGGCACAACTGACGTGGAACCCGCACACACAAAAAAACACTACTTTGCCCCCAATGAAACAGAGAGGTTATCAATCTCTTCGGTCTTGCTGAAAACAAAGGGATTAAACGTATGATGCAGAAAACAATGATGATTGCAGGAAACAGTAGATAACAATATGATTGCAGTAGGTGGTTTAATAGTATGAGGAAAATGGTCCGGCGTCCATAGTTCACTAGTGATGTCTCTCCATAAATATTTCTTAGCATGTTGGGTAAACAAATTACAGCTGGGAAACTGACAAATAATGAGGGCATGACAATGCAATATATGACAAGATGTGCACTATGAGATTTAACAGGGTATTACAACAAATTACATAGACTTGCTATCCAGTGCATCTATGCCTAAATAATCCATCTTCGGGCCAGCATCCGCATCACTTCATGTATTAAGTTGCAAACAACAGATTATTGCATTAAGTATTGTGTGTAATGTAAACAGTGCAAAAAACACGTAGACTAAGCATTATTATTTTATCCCTAGTGGCAACAGCACATCCACAATCGTGCACGTTTCAGTCACTCGAACGCTGATTTCTGAAGGCATGAACCCACTATCGAGCATAATTACTCCCTCTTGGAGTCACAAACATATACTTGGCCAAAGCATCTTCTAGCAACAGAGAGAATGCAATATATATACAACATAGACATATTGATAAATAAACAACTTGCTCACAATATTCATCGGATCCCAGGAAACACAACATGTAGCATTACATAACGGTGATCTTGATCATGTAGGGAAACTCGCAAGATCTAAACATGGTAGCACAAAGTGGAGAGACTACAATCTAGATACTGCTATGGACCCATAGTCCAAGGATGAACTACTCATGCATCACTCCGGAGGCAGGCATGACGGTGTAGAGCCCTCTGGTGATGATTCCCCTCTCCGGCAGGGTGCCGGGGAGAGTTTCAGAACCCTCCCAAACTAGGGTTGACGACGACGGCGGCGGCGTCTGGACTTTTCATGGAATATCGATCAAGTATTTAGGTTTTTCGGGGCAGAAGGAATATATATGCAAAAGGGCGGCGTCGGTGGCCACCCGAGGGGCCCACACCACTGGAGGGCGTCGGCCAAGGTTGGGCCACGCCCTGGTGTGGCGTGGACGCCTCCTGGGTCGGCTGATCCTCCCCTTCAGACTTCTGGAGTGTTCTATTGTATTATTTGCGTACGCCAATTTTTGTCCAATTCCGAGAATATTTTGCGACTAACTTATTTGAAAGAGAAAAACATAAAAAAAAAAAAGGAACTGACACTGTGGTATCTTGTTAATAGGTTAGTCTCGGAAAATGCATAAAAATGCGATGAAGTGTAAACAAAACATGTGGCAATTGATATAATAACAACATGGACCGTCAAAAATTGTAGATACGTTTGAGACGTATCATGCGTCCCCAAGCTTAGTTCCTGCTTGTCCTCGAATAGGTAAACGATAAAGCAACATTTTTTTAGGAGACATGCCACTAAGACAATCTTGATCAAATAGTAATGCAAAGCACATGAACTGAATGAAGTGGTCCAAGTCAATGTATAGTTTGTGAACAAGTAAAGAAAGAGTAAAAAATGAATCATACAAGTCTAAACTTTCATGAATAGTACTTTGGAAACAATGAGGCTATAAGAATTTGCATAAAAGTTAGCTCACAAAGCAATAGATTCTAAATGATAGTGTTTGATCAACACAGAGGAAGATTTAGTTTCAGCACCGGCGAGAACATTGAACATTGCGAGTACACCACGCGACCAGAGTGGTCATTTAGCTATCTAGGCAATACGAGGTCGATATACATGATCGGAATCTTCAAGAGCACGATTTGTCAGAGAGAGAGACATTGAATTACCTTGAAAATCCTATCTATGAAAATATTTGTTCTAATTAATTGGCGTTGTATACAAATAAACTTCTTTTCTTTTGTTTCTTCTTCTAGAGCTACGCGAAAATACGTTCTAACTAATAGGTATGCCTAGCGCATGATTGCGAAAACATATTTCCACTTATATTCTCTCGCGAAGAGAACCTCCTGTTTTTTTAGAATTAGAGAACCTCCTCCTTGGCAAAAGAATGAGAAGTTTTTCTGAGAAACTGAACCCGAAAAACCATGGCTGGTCCCTTTTTGTCTCTAGACCCAATATCTCAAGTCTTCATAGATGAATGGAATGGAAATGTTGGTTGTATCTTTTTTATCCTAATTTCCGGATGGAAAACCAACTCCCTCCATGAAACCTTGGGTCGATCACAATTATGGGTTTATTCACGTCACAAGAGGGAAGTTGAGGTCAAGGGTGTGTGTCACAATGTTGCAATTCACTTTTACTAATATCACAAAGCAATAATACCTACCACATGTCGCGTGACTCAAGCTTTCAAACTATGGTATCCGCCCAATTTAAAACAGAAACCGTCGTGTGGTCGAGAAAGCCAAACGTTTGCTTGATGTCCGGACCCAAAACGAGGCTTTTGCAGTTAAGTTTATTTAACTCTACTAAGTTAGGAAAAAAGGCAACCACGAGGTAGAGCAAATCCACGTCATGCAAACTTTGGAACAATCCCCTCGTGTTCCAAACATTTTGAGATCACCGCATGATGAAGTGGTCATTTAGCAATCTATGCAGCATCAAGCATGTCGATACGCGTGTTCACGACAGTCATTTGGCATTCTACACAACATGTGATTGGTGTCTCCAAGAGCACGATTAGCTAGAAACCGTGTGCTAATAATGACATTCTAATTAATCAAAATACCTCTTGTATGAGCACATTTGTTTTATTTTCATGTATATCTCTTTGATATAGGTACGAAAATGTAGACACTAATTTAAAATAAAATGCATATGTGGTTCCACAAATGAATTTTTACTTCCTACATAGTATAGAGAATCTCTCAAGTCTTACTAGACGAAAAAATTGGAAATGTTAGTTGTCTCCTTTTATCTGCCTAGTTTTTGGATTGCAAGCCAACTACCTCCATGAAACCATGGCTTGATCAACCGCGATTACGAGTTTATTCATGTCACACGAGGGAAGTTGAGTTCCTATATGGCGTGTCACAAGGTTGCAATTCACTTTTTTGAACGGATACAAAACAAAAAGCAATCTAACTACCGCACGATCGCGTGACTCCAGGTTTAAACTACGGTGTCCACCCATTTTGAGATGAAAACCGTCGAGTGGTATCGACAAACAACCCAAACGTCCCCATGATATATGGATCCATAAAGATGCTTTTTCCGTTAAGTTTATTTAACTTTACCGAGTTACAAAACAAAAGGAAAACCACAAGGCAAAGCAAATCCACGTCATACAAACGTTGGTACACATCCCCTCCAGCTCCGAACATTGAACATTGCAAGTTCACCACGCGATTAGAGCAAATCCACGTCATACGAACGTTGGTACACATCCCCTCCGGCTCCGAGCATTGAACATTGCAAGTTCACCACGCGAATAGAGTGGGACCATCTGGGCAATAAGAGGTCGATACACGTAATCAGAGTCTTCAAGAGCACGATTTGTTAGAGAGAAACGTCGAATTAGCTGGAAGATCCTATCTATGAAAAGATTTCTTCTAATTAATTGGCATCGTATACAGGGTAGATTTCTTTTTCATTCATTTCTTCTTCGGGAGCTACGCAAAGATACGTTATAATTAATCGGTATGCCTAGCGCATGATTGAGAAAAAAAAATCCCTCTACCCCCTCCTTTTTTTTTTTGAAAAGCTCTTCCTCCTACTTTTTTTTTTGCACTGCTCTTCCTCCTACTTGGCAAAGGAAGAAGAAACACAAGCAAAATGAAGAAAGAAACTAACATGGTGAGAAGTTTTTGGGAGAAACTGAACCCTGAAAAACCTGGCTGGTCCCTTTTTGTCTCTGTACCGCGCGCGACCGTCCGATGTCGATCCGACGGCCTGCGTGATTCGACGGGGCGCGCAGCCGAGTCGACCGCCCGGAGTCCGCGGAGCAAACCCAAAACAAACCCAAAAGGAGAAGAAACCCCACAGCATCCGTCGCACGCAGCAGCATTTGTCCTGCTCCGCCCTCCAAATTTCGGCCGCAGCTCCATCCATCGTCGCCGTCTCTAATCCCAATCGCGCTATAAATAGGCGGCGGCATGCGATCGCTGGACTAGAACCCTCACGCGCGCGACGCATTTGCTGCTTGCCCTCTTCAATCCCCTTCTGCCTTTCTTGCCGTCTCGTCGATGGAGTCCTCGCCGGCGGCCGCGGCAGCAATGCAGATGTCCTCCCCAGCGGCGCCGTCGCGATCGAGGGACCCGCGCCTGCTCGTCGGCTTCGACCTGCCCGCCAGCTGGGGGTACCGCAGGCCCATGGCCTTCTTGAAGGACCCCGACGCTCCTCCTACCCCCACGGCGGCGGCGGCGGCGGCGGGGGGCGAGGCGCAGCAGCCCAACGGTTCCCGATCCCCGACTAAAGGCGCCGTGGCGGGCGCGGCGGAGGAGTCTCCCCGGACGCAGTGCTACCAGCTGCGGGACCGGCGGGCCGGGCGGGACAGCGCGGAGGACGCGCGGGAGCACAAGAAGCTGTGGAACATGGACGGGGGCGCCGCCCCAGGCAGCAGCAAGTGGAGCGGCGGGTTCTCGCTGGAGCTCTCCAAGCAGGAGATCGACGCGGACTTCGTCGCGATGACCGGCCGCAAGCCGCCGCGCCGGCACAAGAGGCGGGCCAAGAGCGTCCAGCGCCAAATCAACGTGCGTAAAGCAAAGACGCGCAACAATCCCGAAATTTCCTCAATCGCCTTGGCGAATTCCTTTCTTCGATTATACTGACCAGTCTGTGGTTTCCTCTTCTCTTCTCCCGCAGGCGCTCTGCCCCGGCAAGTCGCTACCGGAGGTGAATCGCGATCGGTACAAGGTGAACGAGGTAAGCAGGCACTGACCAAAAAAACTCGATCTTTGATCCCTCCTATCGCTTGTTCTGGATGTTCTCGATGCTGATTGGATTCTGGATTGGTGCAGAAAGGGGGATTCTGATCGAGTTGCTACTCTCCCAAGTCGATAGCAGGAGATCAATCTCCGGGGATTTGCGGGTCCAGCATTGGTTCGTCGGCTGGAGATGAAGACAGACAGGGAGATAGATTGTCAGGGTTGATATAGGTTGTTTCAGTTCCGTCGATGCTTTAGCAAATTGATCATGTATGTCAATCGAACCCTAATCATCATGTGTATGTTCAGTGGGGAAGGTTTACAGTTTTCAGTGTTTTCTTGGTTTATTATTGCCTGGCCCGAAGCAGGATTTTCTCTCTTGTTCTGCTCTATCTGTTCTGTTCAGCGCGGAAGCCAGTTTTGCTGAAGAATCTTCTTGATATCAGCCCGTGAGAAATGGTATTTACTGTATATCCTTGGTCATCGACTATCCATGTCACTCAGTAATCACAGGCATTACTTTAGATCCGTTTTCTGTTGATTCACTTTTTTGTTTGGAAGCTTGCTGCGTCTGAACTCTGCATTGTTGGAACATATATACTCTGTTCATCAGTTGAGTGGTTAGTTACGCTTGCCATACAACCACATTTTTTTCGAGCAGAGCACCTGCTCTATCTGCCATGGAGCAAAATGCTGCCTTTCCCTAGTTTTCAGTTTGCTAATAACAATAGAGGGTGAACAAATAAATATTCTACAGAGCATCTTGCTTCTTTTCTCTATGTGATGAGCAATTTGGCAATGTTGCTGCTCACTTCAGTCACTGCCTGGCTGAGCACAGAAATGCAGAACTAGACAGACTGAAATCAGCCCAGGGGGAACTCTGTGCTAGTCTTTCCAAATCAAGGTTAACTGGTTAAGGCAGCAAAGCCCAAGTCAGGACCATTTGACCACCCAGGTGCTTCAGCCAGGTACTCATGTAGAAACTTCAGCCAGTACAGCACAGTACATGACCTGGTCTAATTAAATGCAAAGAAAAGACTTCCAAAGAAAGGGGGCAGACAGAGGTTGTGAGTAGGTCCAAACCCTTGGCATGATCTCCCAATCATTATCCTGGCGTACTCGGGTGTGTGCTGCTTCGGTACTGATCGCTGACAGACAGCGACTGTTAAAACATGACAATATTTTTTTCTTCAGTTCAGCTGAATTCTTTGATCCTACGTTTTAGCAAATAAATTAACAAAAACTAAAATTTAGTGCTCCACTGATCCGGGGACAGTGCTGCAGCCTTCAACCTTCAGGCACAACCAAACTGTGCCTCCATGATAGCCAGGCAGACAGCGGTTTCTTTCTGATGTCTCTTAGGAGTAACTTTGTGCCAGACTGACAATTGCATGTACCTGGCGATCTTGCGGCCCAATGAGCCCGGGCGTCATTGACCCCCTGAATGTCGTTTTTATGACATGCTTCTTGCCAAGCAGTGGCGTAGCTTGACAAGAAACAGAGAACGGGCCGACAGATTAAAATAACAAGCAATTGTCACAGAATGACCGTATATCAAATCCTTGTGTTGTAAACACATCAAAACATTTAGTTTTTTTTTATGTTTTTGTTGGAGAGCTAGCAATAAAAACAGTATGCACATATGCTACTTTACTTTTTGAGTATTCCAACCATGAAAGAAAAAGATTAAACCAACTGAACTGAAAACGTCTTCGATGTCCTCCTGGTCTTTTGTAGAACTACTCTATGGTTTTATTTTGAACCATTATCACGTAAATTAGAATTTACAAAAATAGTTGGTTAGTTTTCTATAAAATAAGAACCTCAATTAGCAAGGGTCTGTAGCTCATGGAGGCAAGGGTCTGTAGCTCTCACTTGATTGGTTGGCTCTATTGTTTGGATTTGGGAGTGTATATTTTGGGGTCAGCAAACCAGCCCACCGATTTGGATTGAGGAGAGAGAAAATACCTTGAGATTGGGGATTTTGAGGAACGGGAGAAGAAGATTTGGGGGATTTAGCGCTTCAGCCTACGTGGTTGTGGACTATAGCTTCTCCGTGCGTACCAACCACACAACCACAAGGGCAGAAATACAGCCCACGTCGTTGCAAAATAGCCCATGGCAGTGGATCTCATGGGCCATATGCCTGAGTATTGATTTTTTGCAATTTCGGAAGACCGGGCCAGGGCCCGGTATGGTCCCCACGTAGTTCCGCCGATGTTGCCAAGCATTTACTCCCTGGATCGCCACGGCTGATGCGATGCAGACTTTCAATAATCGGTTTTGCTAAGTCTCGATCGACTGAGATTTTCTTAAGTCTCAGTCCTTTTGAGAAAAATGCAACCGCAGTTAAAAAAAAAAAATTGCACTTTTCTGGATAGAAAAGTGCAACGGGTTCAGTTGCACTTTTTCGATAACTATAGTTGCACTTTTCTGAATTGACTGAGACTTAAGAAAAAATCAGTCGACTGTGACATAGACATGTTATAAAACTCACAGAACCAGCTAGTTCAAGTCTTGAGCCACAGGAAAAGGTAGGAAGATCATACCTTGATCTGTAGACGAGGAAGCCATCAACTTTGCTTGATCTAAAACCACCTAGAGAAAACACGAGATGTTCAGGTGGCAGGGATGAATCCTTCCCAGTGCTCCAGCGACAAGCTTGATCAGTAGCCCCTGTTCTTAAGGGAGAGAGAGAGAGGGAGGGAGGGAGAGAGGGGGAGAGAGAGGGAGAGAGAGAGGGGGGGGAGAGAGAGAGAGAGAGAGAGAAAGGGAGAGGGAGAGGGAGAGGGAGAGGGAGAGGGAGAGGGAGAGCAGCTGCCAGAAAAATTACCTCATCCTCATCTCTTCTCTTCCTCCTTATAAGTATTGTACTGTGCAGTGGGGGGACCCACATCATTGACTTAAGTGTGACACATGTTCCTGATCAGAACATGCTAAATGTGAACATGTTGACCCTTATACGATCAACATCCCAACATTCTCCCCCTTGATCGTAAAACTTAAAACTTAAAATTTCATTTATCGATAAAGATAACACATTAAGACGAATAGATTGCAATGGCTAAAAGAGATGCCACTGAACCTAGTGACTATAATACATCACCTCATATCGAAATGAAACTCCTTAAACTTCATGAGCTCCATAAACTTTATTCTCATCATATATTACATTAATTTACATAAACATCATAACGTCATAGACTCATCCTTTGATGTAACAGTACACCAAGACAATAGGTTACAACAGTCAATTAAGTACTGTTGAACCAATTGGCTATGGTTCTCATATAATATCGGAATGAGCCTTTTGGGTAGACGGTGTTTCAATGGTTCCAACATTACCAGGATCATAAGCTTTCAACCAAACCCATGCCAGCAACATGCTCTTTGAAAACACTGGGTGCTAAGCCTTTCGTGAGCGGATCCGCTAACATCAACCTAGTACTTATGTACTTGACGTCGATTGTCAGATCCTGGATTCTATCTTTCACAACATGATACTTTATATCAATGTGTTTGGCAGCACCACTTGATTTGTTGTTACTCGAATAGATTACTGCGGGTTGATTTATCGCAGTAAAGAGTGAGTGGCTTGGAAATGCTATCAATCACTCTTAGTCCCTGGATAAAATTCTTCAGCCATACTGCCTGCCCGGTAGCCTCATAACATGCCACAAATTCTGCCTGCATTGTTGACGATGCAGTGACAGTCTGTTTGGAGCATTTCCATGATATGGCTCCTTTTGCGAGGGTGAAAATATATCCTGAAGTGGATTTCTTAGTCTCAACACACCCCGCAAAATCAGCATCTGAATAACCCACCACTTCAAGGTTATCAGATTTCTTATAAGTGAGCATGAGGCCTTTAGTTCCTTGCAAATAACGGAAGACCTTTTTAGCAGCCTTCCAGTGATCCAAATCTGGATTAGACTGATATCTGCCAAGCATCCCGGTCACAAATGCTAAATCAGGGCGAGTGCACACTTGTGCATACATAATGCTTCCAACAATGGATGCAGAAGGAATTGACTTCATCTGCGCAGATTCATAATCATTTCTTGGACACTGAAAAGTCCCAAATTTATCGCCCTTAACAATAGGAGCAGGCGAGGTTGAGCACTTATACATGTTGTACTTCTTCAGTACCTTCTCAATATATGCTCTCTGACATAGCCCCAAGATCCCTCTGGATCTATCTCGGTGAATTTCAATTCCTAAGACATAGGTTGCTTCACCGAGATCCTTCATATCAAAACTAGAGGAAAGAAACCTCTTAGTTTCCAGTAACATATTTTTATCACTGCCGGCTAGAAGTATGTCATCAACATACAGTATCAGGAAGATAAACTTACTCCCCCTGAATTTAAGATAAACACAAGTGTCCACTTTATTCTCTTCAAAACCAAATTTCCTTATGACTTGATCAAACTTAAAATACCACTGTCGTGATGCTTGCTTCAAGCCATAGATGGATTTCTTAAGATGGCATCCCAAATGTTCTTTTCCTTCCATAACAAAACCTTCCGGTTGTGCCATGAAAACATCCTCATATAAGTCTCCATTTAGGAATGTTGTTTTAACATCCATCTGATGCAGCTCTAAATCATAATGAGCCACAACTGCCATTATAATTCTGAAGGAATCTTTAGAAGAGACAGGTGAAAAGGTCTCATTATAATCAATCCCTTCTCTTTGAGTAAATCCTTTTGCCACCAATCTTGCCTTGAACCTTTCGATATCACCCTTGGAGTTACGTTTGGTCTTATAGACCCACTTACATCCAACAACTTTAGCTCCTTTAGGGATTTCTACTAAGTCCCATACTTCATTAGTGCTCATGGACTTCATTTCATCTTTCATAGCATTAAGTCATTCATATGAAAATTCGCTTTGCATGGCTTCTTCAAATTAGGTAGGATCATTATTCAACATTGATTCATTCATATCCTCACTCATATAGATGACATAATCATCAGGAATAGCAGATTTTCTAGTCCGTTGTGACCTTCTGAGACGTTCATTATTTGGCACTTCATCAATAATTTGAGGCTGCTGAATGTCTTCAACAATAACATCATCATGTGTGACATCTGAAACAATCACATGACTTTCAGCAGAAGTTTCTCTAACATCCCTCTCAACAGGAGGTGCAACTTCAGTAGACACCGGGAAAACTGGTTCTTGAATTATTGGAACTGGGAAAAATTGTCGGCTTTGTTCCAATATTATTTCCCGAGGTGTCATACTCCCCCTCATCATTTCATTTTCCAAGAACACAGCGTGTCTTGTTTCAACAAACTTTGTTGCTTGATTTGGACAATAGAGCCGATATGCTTTAGATTTGTCAAGATAACCAATAAAATGGCAACTGACTTTCTTGGGGTCTAACTTTCCCATAACTGGATTAAAAATCCTTGCTTCAGCAGGACAGCCCCATACATGAAAATAATTCACAGTCGTTTTTTTCCCAGTCCGTAATTCATATGGTGTTTTAGGCATCGATTTACTGGAACCCTGTTAAGAATATGTGTTGCTGTCTTAAGGGCTTCCATCCATAAATTTACCGGCAGAGTGGAGTGGCTCAACATACTCCGCACCATATCCATGAGAGTGCAGTTTCTTCTTTCAGCCACTCCATTTTGCTGGGGTTCGCCCGGTGTTGAGTATTGGGCTATAATACCATTTTCCTGTAAGAATTTTGCAAACGGTCCACGAATATGGCCATAAGAAGTGTGTATGTCGTAGTATTCACCACCACGATCAGATCTCACAACCTTAATCTTTTTATCACATTGATTTTCAACCTCAACATTGAAAATCTTAAACTTGTCCAATGCCTCTGATCTTTCCTTAATAGGATAAATATATCCATAACGGGAGAAGTCATCGGTGAATGTAATAAATGAATTAAAACCATCCACCGTCTTCACATTAAATGTACCACATATATCTGTATGGATTATTTACAAAACTCCCGTGCTTCGGTTTGCACCTTTCTTAATTTTCTTGGCATATTTTCCTTTGATGCAATCAATACAATGATCGATATCCGCATCCGTAAAATCAAGGGAAGGAAGAACTTGATCTTTAATGAGACGCTCAATTCTCCCCCTCGAAATATGACCTAAACGATAGTGCCATAATTTCGAAGAAGTCTCATTATCATTATGCTTGCGTTTGGTACTGACATTTATATTTGAGGTAGAACCCGCATTATTTATATCATCATAAAGGGAAATAAAATAAAGCTTATCTTGCCGGTAGGCAAGACCAACATTATTATTGTCATACATAATTATACAATGCTTGTTCCCAAAGTGACATTCATAAGCATCATCATCTAGGCATGAGACGGAAATTAAATTACGTTTCATCGAGGGTACATATAGAACATTATTCAACCTAAGATCAAAGCCGGTATGGAGCATAAGAATAAGATCTCCAAGCGCCTCAGCAACAGTCTCAACACCATTAGCAACTCTAATGGTTCTTTCCCCTCTTTTTAGGGTCCTCCTCATATTGAATCCTTGCAACGAATTTGCAATATGAATTGTTGCTCCTGAATCAATCCACCATGTATTGGTGGCATAATTAACATAAAGGGATTCCCCAACAAAAGTAATAACATCAGTACCTCTATCTTGAAGCCATTTCTTAAAGGCAATACAATTCTTTCGAATATGCCCAAGTTTTCCACAATGGCGACAAGCATTAGGATCTTTTGATTCTCCATCAGTCGCCTTTTCAGGCTTATTTTGCTGAGAGCCCTTTGCAGATTGGCCTTTTTCTTTAAAAGGATTAGGCTTAGGCTTCATGTATTCATTCACAAACTTCTTATACCTCTTATTTTGTGAATGCTTGACATGATTAATGTGGTCAATTCTTTCAGACTTAAGCCTTTCTTCTTCTTGCACACATCGCACCATCATTTCATCAATCTCCCATTTCACACCCATTGCATTATAATTGATCATAAATAGAGAGAATTCAGGAGGCAAAGATGACATACTAAGATGGACAAGGAAACCATTAGAAATTTCCATCTCCATAGTCTTAAGTTTGGCAGCCATGTTGCATTTCTTCATAATATGCTCTCGAAGACTTCCAGTGGGATCATATTTTTCATCAATCAGCCTTCTAATAAGACTTTTTGCATAAACTTTAGAAGACCCTTTGAAGTGATGTTCAATTTTCGCAAAGTATCCTTTAGCTGTTTCACAGTCAGGAAGGGCTCCCCTCATACTCTGTGTAATGGAGTCCTTTATCATCATAAGGCACTTGCGATTTGAGTCATCCCACTTAGCCTTGACAACATCATATTCCTTCTTGAGGCCCTCATAATTTTCAGCATTTTCTTTAAAGGGGTCGTTGCATAGAAAATAAAAAAATTCCTACGCGAGAGACACCCGAAAGGCCAAGATCTAATCTAGGAGACGAAGTGCAACGGGCAAAGAGAGGGTTAACGAGAAAACATACCCTCGAAGACAAAAAGAGTTAAAAGATCAAATCTCGTTGTTGGCGTAGTCGTACTCAAACCGATCCCGATTGCGAGAAGATGTGCACCGCAATCCGGCGGTGCCTCCGTGATCGGTCACACGTACGGTTGATGACGACCTCTGTTCCCTCGATCCAGCGGGGAGGCGAAAGTAGAGGATCCCTCGGAACTCAAGCAGCACGACGGCGTGGTGTGGTGGAGAAAAACATTACTCAGGGCTTTGCCAAGCGCACGAACAAGTAGTGGAGCAGCGGCAGGAGGGAGGAAGAGATGACACAAGTGTGTGTGTGGGGGAGAGGGAGCTCCCACCCCTCCTTTTATAGGAGGGGATGGCAGCCATGAATTTTTGGGTGTCTCCACCTCTCCCTCATCATGTGAGTGGAGTCTCCAGTCAACCCACTCATTCTTCCATTAATTCCCACTCAAAATCCCAAGGGTTTTCTTTAATAAATAAATAAAACAATTGTATTTCTTTATTTTAATATTTGTTAATTTCATTAACAAACATTACATATAACCCCTTGAGTTAGTTGTTATATCTATTAACAACCATTTTATAAGAATCCCCTTGAACTATTTCAAAATTACCCAAAACAATTCCGGTGACTATTTCAATATTCCCCGAAACAATTTCGGTGTTGTCCAAACTTTTCTCCGATATTCCGTATCCTCTCAAATGCGTCATCGAACCTTAAGTGTGTCACCCTACGGTTCTCTAATAACATAGACATGATCGAGACTCCTCTCCGATCAATAATCAACAGCGGGATCTGGAAATCCGTGATGACTCCTATTTATTCAACGATGACTCTCGTGATCGTGTGAACCAACAACGCCGTGAACTATTCCCTTTGTCTCACAATATTTTACTTGTCCGAGATTCGATCATTGGTATCAACCATACCTTGTTCAATCTCGTTACCTACAAGTACTCTTTTCTCGTTCCCATGATATAACATCCTTGTGATCATATCACGTGCTTGCAAGCGATTTCGATGTGTTATCACCGAGAGGGCCTAGAGTATATCTCTCCATCATTTTGGATGGACAAATCCCACTCTTGATCCATGATCCTCAACTAATACTTTCCGAATACCTAGCGGCACCTTTATAGTCACCCTGTTACGGTGTGACGTTTGATGATATCAAAGCACCCTTCCGGTATCTGTGATTGACATGATCTCATGGTCTGAGGAATAAGTTACTTCGTATGCAAGATATAACAATATAAACTAAATGACTTGATCGTATTGTTATCTTGATATTGGGTCTATGTTCATCACATCATTCTTCTAATGATATGACCTAGTTATTAACAACATCCAATGTTTATGATCAGGAAACCTTGATCTTCTATTAATCAACAAGCTAGTTAAAAGAGAGGCTTTACTAGGAACCATTGTTTGTTTATTAAACACACATGTATCAACGTTTCCGGTTAATACAATTCTAGCATGAGAAATAAACATTTATCATAAACAAGGAACTAGTTCCTTTTAGGCACTTGTATTTCTTGCATTGCGTTGCTTTGTATGACAACTCATACCAACCAATGTGGTATCGAAATACCAAAAAAATACTTTCTTAACTAGTAATACATCTATGACTTGTATATCAATCATATACTCCTGAGATGGACTTTTCCAGTTATCTTCTTTTTCTGCCATATATCTTTTTGTAATTCTATATTCAATATTCCCTTTCCTTTACAGAAGAATCATTCAACATCAAACAATGCTAGTCGTACTAGCTCATTTTCTTTGGCGTGTTAGTCATATACTATAACCCATTGAGTCATACCTTGAGTTAATATCACCATATTAATAGTATTCTTCTAAATTCCACTCTTAGCAATCTCCAAGTAAGGTAAACGACTTTACCCATACTTTTAATCCATCCCATCATAACAATTTTATGATTAAACTACTATAGATGGAAGGAAGAAATTTAGAGGATAATTTTTAGCGCCCAACTTCTTGGAATATTCAAACGTCTAGCGTCTTCAATCATTGCATATATTCAGATAATATAAGCAAACATTGTCACGCTAAATTGTACTCAGTCATGTTGCCACAAATACGTTTCTAGATATCAATATATCTTTCACTTGATTGTTTCTGAAAACAACTCTTTTCAGTTCCTAAATCACCTTGATCAACAAAATATTCTTTTGAAGATAAAGTAATATGGAAACAACCATGACTCTGGATTCTAAGTAGGAATTGGTAGCTCTCTAGATCAATCAATCATTAATCACATGGAGCTAGGTAGGAAATACCGAAAATCTACAATAGGATTCAATTTTAAATTTCACTAATACGGTAGCAATCTTAAATGATTTTTACCAGATCATAACAGTTATATCTCAATTAAAAATTTCAGTGTAAGGTAGTTATGTGGATGCCAATGAATACTACAATTTGTGCAAATTCACTTTGATTTGTTGTTCATGATAAATAAGTTCAAGTTAATTCAAAATTAAACCATGAACTACCACTCAAAAACAACATCCCTCTTAGTCGTCTTTAGTGATTACACGAACCAAATTCACTACACCGAAACCGATCATCACGTGAGATGATGTAGCTTCAAAGGCGAACATCGACATGTTCATCATATCATCCATATGACTCATGCTTTACTTTTCGGTTACGTGTTACGAGGCCATGTGTGTACATGCTAGGCTCGCCAAGTAGAACCGTAGTATTGCGTGTGTTTCAGGGCCATGTATCTACATGTTAGGCTTGAAAACACCCGTTGTATGCGAACGTTGAGTCTGTCACACCCGATCATCACGTGGTGTCTCGAAACGACGAATTTCATACTTAAGGAAGAACACACTATTATCTTGATATTAAGTGAGAGGGATCATCTTATAATGCTACCGTCGCTATCTAAGCAAAACAAGATGCATATAAGGATTAACATCACAGACATCACATGTAAGGATAACGTGATATGATATGGTCCTTCTTTCACTTGATCTCCATCATGTGCATCATGGTATGATCTCCATCATTACACCGGCGTGATACCAAGTACCTTGGCACCCCAATCTTGATTGTCCATCAATAATAAGACAATCATATGGATACCTTCCGGTATATCAATAATTTACAAATAAGATCATCTCATAATCAAATTTGTAACATTGACCATATCAATTTACATGCCCAGCAAAAACTAGTTAGACGCTTCTAATTTATTTTTGCATATTTTACGTGGCTTAGGGCTTTCGAGGATAGAACCGTTCATACCTACGAACATCAACCACAATGTTGATAAACACATTTCTAATAACCCTTCGTAGATTAGATCTTAACTATAGTAGGAGAAACAGACACCCGCAAGTCACTTATGCAATACAAGTTGCATGCCAGTTGTGGAACAAGTCTCATGTACGTGGACATGTAAGGTTAGTCCGGGCCGCTTCATCCCACTATCCCACTAAGATCATAAAATAATCAAGGAGTTAATAACATGATCATCAACACCCACATACACCTATGTGTTCTACCCGTACAAAACATCTACGCATAGATCCGGCTCTGATACCACTAAAGGGGTCGTTGCATAGAAAGTAAAAAAAATTCCTACGCGAGAGACACCCGAAAGGCCAAGATCTAATCTAGGAGACGAAGTGCAACGGGCAAAGAGAGGGTTAAGGAGAACGCATACCCTCGAAGACATAAAGCGTAACGATATCAAATCTCGTTGTTGGCGTAGTCGTACTCACACCGATCCCGATAGCGAGAAGATGTCCACCGCAATCCGGCGGTGCCTCCGTCATCGGTCACACGTACGGTTGATGACGACATCCGTTCCCTCGATCCAGCGGGGAGGCGGAAGTAGAGGATCCCTCGGAACTCCAGCAGGACGACGGCGTGGTGTGGTGGAGAAAAACATTACTCAGGGCTTCGCCAAGCGCACGAACAAGTAGTGGAGCAGCGGCAGGAGGGAGGAAGAGATGACACAAGTGTGTGTGTGGGAGAGGGAGCTCCCACCCCTCCTTTATAGGAGAGGATGGCAGCCACGAATTTTTGGGTGTCTCCACCTCTCCCTCATCATGTGAGTGGAGTCTCCACTCAACCAACTCATTCTTCCATTAATTCCCACTCAAAATCCCAACGGTTTTCTTTAATAAATAAACAAAACAGTTTTATTTCTTTATTTTAATATTTCTTAATTCCATTAACAAACATTAACATATAACCCCTTGAGTTAGTTGTTAAATATATTAACAACCATTTGATAAGAATCCCTTTGAACTATTTCAAAATTACCCAAAACAATTCCGTTCACTATTTCAATATTCCCCGAAACAATTTCGATGTTGTCCAAGCTTTTCTCCGATATTCCGTATCCTCTCAAATGCGTCATCGAACCTTAAGTGTGTCACCCTACGGTTCGCGAATAACATAGACATGATCGAGACTCCTCTCCGATCAGTCATCAACAGCGGGATCTGGAAATCCGTGATGACTCCTATTTATTCAACAATGACTCTCGTGATAGTGTGAACCAACAACGCCGTGAACTATTCCCTTTGTCTCGCGATATTTTACTTGTCCGAGATTCGATCATTGGTATCAACCATACTTTGTTCAATCTCGTTACCGACAAGTACTCTTTTCTCGTTCCCATGATATAACATCCTTGTGATCATATCACGTGCTTGCAAGCGGTTTTTATGTGATATCACCGAGAGGGCCCAGAGTATATCTCTCCTTCATTTTGGATGGACAAATCCCACTCTTTATCCATGATCCTCAACTAATACTTTCCGAATACCTAACGACACCATTATAGTCACCCTGTTACGGTGTGACGTTTGATGACATCAAAGCACCCTTCCGGTATCAGTGATTGACATGATCTCATGGTCTAAGGAATAAGTTACTTCGTATGCAAGATATAACAATATAAACTAAATGAGTTCATCGTATTGTTATCTTGATATTGGGTTATGTTCATCACATCATTATTCTAATGATATGACCTCGTTATTAACAACATCCAATGTTCATGATCAGGAAACCTTGATCATCTATTAATCAACGAGCTAGTTAAAAGAGAGGCTTTACTAAGAACCATTGTTTGTTTATTAGACACACGTGTATCAACGTTTCCGGTTAATACAATTCTAGCATGAGAAACAAACATTTATCATAAACAAGAAATAAGATAATAACCACTTTATTATTGCCTCTCGAGCATATTCCCTTCATTGTTTAGGTGCCTCAGGAGGATCATTAAGGAGAGCATAGTAAATATTCAGTAAGGCCATTGTTATTTCAAGCTTATCCTTCCATGTAGCATAGTTTCTACCATTAAGTTGTTCTATGCCATTAAGCATCCCAGTAATATGAGAGACATTAGGTGCTGCAAAAAGAATTCAAAAATTTCCTTAGTAAGCACCATCATCATTATCAAACTTTATTGATCAAATTCAAATCAGTTTTGGCCAGAAATGAACATGAACAACAAAATTTTGTGAACAAATATTCGTCAATTAGCTTTGGCCAAATTGACAAATAAAATCCACACATTAATAATCCTAACCATTAATTTTCTTCCATTAACCCGGTTCACATCAGCTTTGGCCAGAAGTGAATCGATCTAATAAAAGAGCTTTGTGGTCTAAATGCCCGTCAAACAACTTTGTTAGAATTACCAAGCATAAAACCACACTTTATTTGAGGATTCATTCTTTATTTCGCAACGGAAAACATCATAATCAACATAATAAAACATGACTAACAATTTAACATGCTAAAACATTTAAAACATCTAACATAAAACATAACAACCAATAACAGAAATAAAACATAACTGATAACAAAACAAGCACATAACATTAAATTTGGCCGAAACTGGGCCAAAAACGGCCCAGTCTAGCCCACGGAACTAGGCCCTGAGTGCTCAGCATTTTTTTCAGCCCGAAAAACATTTATTCGGCCAGAACTAGGCTAAAATTAGCCCAGCCCGGTCCGCTCCACTCTGCTTCCTGTTGTGCTTTCGCCCACTTAAGTCCCCGGGGCCCTTATTGGGCTGTAGACCAGTCCATGATCACGTGACAACGCGGTCCCTCGGATGCAAATCCAATGACCGGAGACGCACGCGCGAAAAAACAAAACCGCGCCGCAGCCTCCCCCGAGGAAAACCCTAGCCCCCGTCCCCTTCTCCTCTCTGCTTTCTCTCTGGCTCTCGCGACGCGCGCGAGCAAGAGGAGAACGGCGGCGCCGAGCACCACACGCGGAGGAGAGGAGCGGCGACGTCCAGGCCCCCCTCGTCGGAGCTGCGCGCAGCTTTGGCTAGCAATCACCTCCGTCGAGCGGCGCTGGGCGACGCCCTTTGCGCGGCGACCGTGCCCGTGCGGGCGTCCCCGCAACAGCAACGACAACCAGCGCCCTGAACCGGCACCGCGACGCACCTCCCCGGCGACAAGCGCGCGTGGGAACACTGCTGCAGCCCGGTGCGGCGGACGGCGAGGTCGCCCAGGGCCGAAATCCGAGCTCCCTTGCTTTCAACAGGAAATGGCTCTGCCACCACCGTGGCCAGCGATGATGACGATGCCCTTTAGGTAAGCATCCGCCATCTTTTTCTCAGTAGGGTTCTTAATCTCCCAATTTTAGGAAGAAAAACATCAGTTTTGGGGATTTTATATGAACTAGGGTTCCGAAATTTGGGGATTTCATACAGTGGTTTAAACCCCCCTTTAATTTCATTTCAATCAGAAACCTTGACATGATTGCAGAGGGGATTCATTGGTATTTAGAAATCTAGGGTTTCCAGAAATTGGGGAAATCACATGAAACATATTTTGTTGCATCAATCCCCATCATAACCATTTAAAATTGAAACCCTAGGCCTCTAATAACATCATTAGGCCTTGAACATAAGAAGAAACAGGGCTTCACATTAAAACAGGGCCTAGACTTTAAACTTTAGCAAGAACACCTTAATAGATCAAGCATGATCTTGAGCTCAGAGGGCTCAAACTTGCAACTAGATGCTCTGATACCAATGTTATAAAACTCACAGAACCGGCTAGTTCAAGTCTTGAGCCACAGGAAAAGGTAGGAAGATCATACCTTGATCTGTAGACGAGGAAGCCATCAACTTTGGTTGATCTAAAACCACTTAGAGAAAACACTCAGAGATGTTCAGGTGGCAGGGACGAATCCTTCCCAGTGCTCCAGCGACAGGCTTGATCAGTAGCCCCTGTTCTTGAGGGAAAGAGAGAGAGAGAGAGCTGGGAGAGCAGCTGTCGAGACAGTTTTCAGAGACGGGGGTGCCATGAGACTACGGGTAGAGACGTGGGGGAACGGAATCGCGTTGAAGACAAAGACACAGGATTTACCCAGGTTCGGTACGTCGTAGTAATACGGCGTTCCTACTCCTGCAATCTCACTAATCAGGGCTAAAGCCTATGTATACAATTACAATGTGAGGTTCTGTTTAGCTATTCGCTGAGGATCAACTTCCCGGCGAGTTAGCCTATATCTTCTCCTCTATCTATCTTATCTCCCGTACGGCCTTATATAATAGCCGGGTTAGGGCATATAGAGTAAGAAACCTAGAACACTACGGTAATCATCAACTTGGAAAGTAAGGAATCCGCCTTCTACTCCAAGCCAGATCACGTGGGTCGTGATCCGGGTTCTTCTAGAATCAGGCTTCTGCGCGTCAGCTTACTGGGCCGCCCAATGGACCATATCCCACTACTACTTGAGCCACCCTGGTAATCCGGCACTTTTGACTACCATCTGATATACCCCTATTTGGTATATATTCGACAGTAGCCCCCAAGAAGGATTAAAACTCTGATTCGCCGTCTTTCGCCAAATATATATTGTCCGATAAGTATTGGTCAGCAGTCTTGATTCTTCTTTTTCTTCTTTAAAAATAGATGGTAACGTGAAACTCGGAATCCTGAAAATCCGGCTTTTCTCCCACGATCCTTCGCGGAGAAGGAACTTCCTACGTCAGCGCTTTAATCATGCTGACGTAAGGGAGGTTTGGGTTTCAAGCGGGAAACCCAGAAACATATCTCTGACAGATTCTCGCGGGAAACGAGGAGATAGCCATAATCACCCTGTCGATTCATTTCCCGGATTTTCCGGCGAGTGACACGCGTTGATCATCCAACGGTCAAAAGAGCCGTTAACACGTATCGTGACGGATTTCCGGCTATAAATAGCCTTCTTCGTCCTCTCGAAAAACCTTCCGCTCTCACTTCGAACACCATTACAGCGCCCAAGCTTCCAGCAGAGAGAAGTTTCCGAACGCGAACCGCGCCCAAAACCTCGCCGGAGGCGAGCCAGCGCCGCCACCTAATGGATTCTCCGCCGTCTTCGCCAGCCCGCACCATCGCGCAAGACATCGAGGATATCATCAACACGATGGATCCTATGCTGGATTCCCCGACGCACGCCGGCGGCGACGAACCAGTGAAGACTGCGAGCACCGCGGCGGACGGAGGAAATCCTTCCGCCGCCGCAGATCTTGCGGGTTCGAGCTCCACGCCTACTCCGCCGTTCGCTCCCGAGACAGCGGAGGAGAAAATCACACTCGTTGGCGACGAGCTCGCAGCCGCGGAGGTCGCCGCGGAGGCCGCCGCCGGAGCAGACGAAGAGATGGAGACTGCCGGCAATTGGATTGCCTACAGCATTCCATCGTCCCTCCTTCCAACCATGGAGAAGGAGGGGTTAGTGCTGAAAGGGAAATGGCGGCTTCCGGAAGACGAGAACGAACCCATGCCGAACGACGGAGAACGGGTTCTTCTCTCCTCCCATCTTCTAAGAGGTATGGGACTGCCACCTTCCGCCTTCTTTCTCCAGGTTCTCTCCCACTACAATATCCAACCCCATAACCTGCCACCAAACTCTATTCTGTATATGGCCGGCTTTCAGGCCCTCTTCGAGGGTTATCTAGACATAGAACCTAGATTAGACTTCTGGTTGTATTGTTTCGGGGTTAAGCGGAACTCTTCGGAGGGCGCACTCCCGACTTGCGGAACCATTTCCTTCACTCTTCGGAGATTTAGGGAGGACTGGTTCCCCAAGATAAAAACCTCGGAATCCGTCAAATTTTGGACGGGTTCCTTCTTTTATCATCCCGATCTCCCTTTCCCAAAAAAGGCCACCGGGGTTCCACCTTTCTCAAACACTGCTGCTGTTCCCCAAGAAAATTGGGGAACAGAAGCCGTCCAAATTCTGCCGCCTGATCTTCTGAGGATCAAGCGGCGCATCGCAAAACTCACTTCCTCTGATCCGCCTCTAACCGGCATGGACACCGTCCTTTGCTGGTTGGATAGGCGGATCCAACCATTAGCCAACCATAGCGGCCGTCTCCTTTGCGAGTATACGGGCACCGGCGACAAGATGCGGACAACCAGCAAAGACTGGACCGCGAGGGATTTGCGGAGGCGCGTGAATCAGTTGGTCGCATCCCGCGACCAATATGAAGCGAGTCGGTCAATGTATACGGCCGACAATCCGGCTCCCAAGGTATTGTTTTCCGTCATTTGGGATTTAAAATTTTCCATGTTTTCTCGGATTTTTTGCTTCTAACTCTGCTTTTTTCTTTTTGACAGATTGCCGACCTTCCTGAGTTGGAGCTTGCCTCTGAAGCCGAACTGGAGGCGTTGCGTGCCACCTTTGCAGGTGGGCGAAAGCGCAAGAAGATCTCCTCTTCTGAGGAAATCATCGATCTTGACGGGATTCCCGTCGCCACCTCCAGGTTAGAGCATCCGAGTTATTTTCCTTTGTCGGAATTTTCTTTTGCCTTCGGAGTTTTAACTTTTTCCGGCTTTTTGTTTTGCGTTTAGCCTGCCTCCCTCTACTCTAAAGCCCAAAAAGCTGAAGAGGCACAAGGTTGTATCCAGCAGAGGCGCTCAACCTTCTCCCGCCATCGCACCGGACACGTCGTCCACGATGGCAGAAGAGCATGCCACAGCCACCACCACCGAGTCTCAGGAGCCCAGCCAGCCCATTGTGTCGAACACGGACACGAGGGAAAGGGAGGCTCCTGAGGTGGGAAATTCTTCTCGAACAACCGATGAGGAGATTCCCACCTTTGACAAGGACTTCAAGAACATCAACGATGGCCTAAGTGCGGCCGGAATTATTTTTGCGGAATACGCAAAAGAGTTCAATGAAAACTTGGCGGGGTTGCAGCGAATGAGCCAGGTATTTAACTCTAGCCCCCAAGCATTAAGCAAAATGTATACTTTTCGCCTTGATGCTTTTTAGTTATTCTTTTCCTTGTCGTGTTCCAGCAAACCGCTGAATCCATTAACATGGAAGTTTTCAACAAACTTTCCGTCAAGAATAAATAAGTTATAAATCTTCTTTCTATTCTTGATGTGAAAGAGGCGGAGCTGGCATCGTCTCAGCTGTAGCTGTCGGAAACAACAGGTACACTTTTTCCTCTAAAGTTTTTTTATTCAGCTTTTTGTCTAAGTACTTTTCCCGAGTTTTTTCTAAACTCGGAATTGTTTCCTTGCTTTCCAGCTGCTTTGGCTAAGGCCAAGGAAATAGCTGAAGATGCCAGTAACGCTGCCAGTCTCCGTCAGGAGAATTTGGAGCTTCATAAGGATCTTATGAAGGCCAAAAAGGATCTGGAAGCCAGCAACCTGGCCCTTGGAATTGCTCAATCCAAGGCTTCCGAACAGGCGGAAAAAGACAAGTCCACTATCTAGGACTTGGAAAATGCCTTAAACCTGCGCCTGGAGGAAGGCTCCGAAATCGAAAAGATTCTCGGTAAGTTTATTTCTTTTACCAGTTTTTTCCTGTCTTGCTTTCTTTCTCTGGTTTTTCACTTAACTTTTTGGCTGTTTTGTCTGAAAAAATAGGAGATAACCCAGATCTTACTCGGATTGATAGAATCCGAGCCTTTGGGAAGGTGTGGACTGCGATCAGAGCTGCTGGAATGCAGCTGGTCAACAAGTTCCTTCCCACAAGGACTGGGGAGTTCTCGGAAGTTGAGAAACTTCCAGGTGCTATCCTGGAGGCGGCGGAGTCCAAGGAGTCCACCTTACGCTCCGCAGCACGGGGTGGTGCACGCATGGCTCTCGGCCTTATGCGTATGCATTACCCTGGTGCCAAGTCTTGGCGCGTGGCGTCCGGTATCCCTCAAGGATACACGGAAGCCCAGCGGACCACCATTTTTGATGAAATCAAAGGTCACGCCACCAAGATCGCCTCCATGGTGAACATCTCCATCACCTATCCGGAAGAGGAGATCCCTGAAGCCCCCGAGAATGACAGCAGCGAAGAAGACTCGGATGCTTGAAGGGATGTCCTTAACCTGGATGGTGGAAGTAGACAATATGAGCATTACTGCACTTTTACAATGTAATTTATATTGTAATGCTTCTATTCCTTTTGTATAAACAAGAACTCCGCCTTTTGCAGTTTTAATTATGAAATTATTTGCAAGGTTTCCGGGCTTTAATATTCCTTTGTCTTCTAAGTTCTCTGGCTTATGTGTTTTAATTGTCCTTAGTGTTTGAAATGGCTCTATAGTACTATGAATCATCATGCCGAATCACTGGGTAAAACCAATCAGTTCAAACTCGGAAACATGGATCATACTAAGGGCATTTTTACTAACTAGCTCCAGTGACCCAACATATAAGCAATAAGATAATACTTAGAGAAAAGTAAGGAATTTTTTGAATGAAACTTGGGCACACAGGCACAATTCGGGTTAACATTGAGTATTTTGTAAGATCATTGGGAAATAGATAAGGTGGAATCATGTTTTGTACTATAATAAACTTGTGAAAACATGGATATAAGAATTCCGACAACTTTATTTCATGATCTCAAAGATGTTTACATAGAAATTGAACTAAGTATAGAAGTGACGTAACTGCTGGATACTCCAGGGCCTCTTTGTCTCTCCTAGCTCAACTTCTATCTTTCTCTTTCTTTTGCGATTCGGCTTCTCGGGATCGTCCTCCGTATCTCGAATGTCGATAAGATAGTATGACCCATTCTTCATGGCTTTACTAATGACAAATGGTCCTTCCCATACTGGGGCCAGTTTGTGCTTCCTTTGCTGTACCAATCTCAGCACTAGGTCACCTTCTTTAAAAGAACGATGCCTGATTTTCTGACTATGATAACGTCGTAAACCTTGCTGGTAAATGGCAGATCTTTGAAGCACAAGCTCTCGTTCCTCTTCTAAGAGATCGACAGCATCCTGTCGTGCTTCTTCGGCATCCGAGTCGTCGAAATCCTGCACTCTTGGGCTATCATGGATCATGTCCGTTGGAAGGATAGCTTCCGCACCATAAACTAGGAAAAATGGGGTTTGCCCAGTTGACCTGTTTGGCGTCGTTTGAATACTCCAAAGCACGGAAGGTAGCTCTTCTACCCATGCTCCAGCTGCTCTGTGAAGAGGAGATTCGAGTCTTGGACGTATTCCTTGCAGGATTGAGCTATTCATTCTCTCAACCTGTCCATTGGATTGCGGGTGTGCCACAGATGCGAGATCTAGGCGAATTCCCGTTTGTCGGCAATATTTTGCCAACTCTCCAATGGAGAAATTTGTCCCGTTGTCGGTTATTATGCTGTGTGGAACGCCGTATCTCATGACTATGTCAATGATAAAATTTCTGGCAGTTACACCGTCAAGCTTTTTGATGGGTTTAGCCTCCACCCATTTGGTATACTTATCCACAGCTACGAGTAGATGTGTAAGTCCGCCTCGTGCAGTTTTGAATGGTCCCATCATATATAGCCCCCAGACTGCAAACGACCATGTAATTGGGATAGTTTTGAGTGCTTGGGCCGGCATATTAGTCTGCTTGGCGTAATATTGACACCCTGCACATGTGTTTACTATGTGCTCGGCATCTGTCTTGGCTTTTAGCCAGAAAAACCCAGCGCGGAATGCCTTTTTAACTATGCTTTTTGCTTGAGCATGATGTCCGCAATCTCCGGCATGGATTTCTTGCAGGATTTCTCGTCCTTCTTCTGGTGAAATACACCGCAGAAAAATTCCGGAAGTACTGCGTTTGTACAGGCAATTGTCAACTACCGCGTATCCTTTGCATCGACGCTGGATTTGTCTCTGCAAGACTTCGTCTGCTGCTTCCGGATACTTCTGGTTGACTAAGAAGTTTAAATATGGAATTGTCCAGTCCGGGTTGACGAGCATAACTTCAATTGCCTCGGAAGCCATAGGATAGTCAATATCTCCACCTTTTATGGATGGTTCGTATAAATGTTGGACGAATACACCTGGTGGTAGGATTTTTATCCTCTCTGACCCCATGCGGGCTAACGCATCCGCGTTCCAATTTTCCTCCCTTTTAACATGGAGTACTTCGAATCCGAAAAAACAGATGGCGAACTCGTCCACCGTTCTCCGGTATTCGGCCATTATAGGGCTTTTTGCGTCCGAGGTTTGGTTAAGCTGATGCTGTACCAAATCCGAGTCGCCGTAGCACAAGATGCGCTTAACCCCTATTTCTTTTGCAATGTGCAAGCCATGAAGCAGAGCTTCGTATTCTGCCACGTTATTGCTGGCGTTGAAGTGTATTTGTAATACGTACTCCATTGTGTCTCCTTTAGGGGATTTTAAGACTACACCAGCTCCAGCGCCCTCCTTCATCTTAGATCCGTCAAAGTGCATGATCCAGTACTCGGACTCCGGCATTGGTGTTTTTTCCATTGCTTCCGTCCAGTCGGCGACAAAGTCTACCAAAACCTGGGATTTTATTGTCGTCCTTGGCTGATACTTAATGTCGAAGGCTGCTAGCTCGATACCCCATTTGGCTACTCGGCCAGTTGCTTCCGCATTGTTTATTATATCCCCTAGTGGTGCTTTACATACCACTGTTATGGAATGTCCTTGGAAGTAATGGCGCAACTTTCTAGATGCGAAAAATACGCCATATGCCAGTTTTTGGTAGTGTGGGTACCTTTGCTTGGACTCGGAGAAAACTTCACTTATGTAATATACCGGATGCTGATCTGGTATGCTTTGTTCGTCTTTCTTCCGTTCCACGACAATTACTGCACTGATAACCCTGTTTGTAGCCGTGAGGTACAATAACATAGATTCTTCGTCTTTTGGGGATGCCAAAATCGGAGCTTTCATCAAAGTTTCCTTCAACTGGGTTAATGTTGCATCGCCTCTTCTGTCCACTCGAATTTGTCGGATTTTTTCAGCAACTTGTAGAGTGGTAAGGCTTTATCCCCCAGCCGACTAATAAATCTGCTGACGGCAGCGGCGGAACCCGTCAATCTTTGGACATCTTTCACACACGTAGGTTTGGAGATGTTCAAGATGGCTTTGATCTTTTCCGGGTTAACCTCTATTCCTCTGTGAGAAACGATGAAACCCAGAAGTTTTCCTGAGGGAACCCCGAATACACACTTTGATGGATTTAGTTTCATCTTGTAAGTGCGCAAGTTTTCGAAGGTTTCTCGCAAATCTTCAAGGAGCGTATCTTTTTTCTTGGTTACCACAGCAATATCATCCATGTAAACGTGGACATTTTTGCCAATCTGACTATGCAAACAATGTTGCATGCAACGCTGGTAAGTTGCACCTGCGTTCTTCAGGCCAAATGGCATGGTTACGTAATAATACGTCCCATACGGGGTTATAAAAGAAGTCTTAATTTGATCTTCCTTTTTCATGCGTATTTGGTGGTACCCGGAATATGCGTCCAAAAAGCATAAAAGCTCAGAGCCTGCGGTGGCATCTATTATCTGATCGATTCGCGGTAACGCAAACCTATCTTTTGGACACAGTTTGTTCAGGCCGGTGTAATCTATACACATTCTAAGAGCAGTAGTGTCTTTCTTCGGTACTAATACCGGATTTGCAGACCATTCAGTGTGTATTACTTCCTGGATGAAATCTGCTGCTAAAAGCCGGATAATTTCCTTGCCAATCGCCTTCCGTCTTCTTCCTTCAAATCGACGGAGACCTTGTTTGACGGATTTGGAGCCTGCAATCACCTTGAGTTGATGCTCAGCAAGTTCCCTGGGTACACCTGGCATGTCAGCCGGACACCAGGCGAAAATGTCCCAGTTCTCACGGAGGAACTTGATGAGCTCGCCTTCCTATTTGTCGATCATCCCAGTTCCTACTACGACAAATTTTGTCGAATCTTTAGGATCTAGGATTACCTGTCTTGTATTCTCGGATGCCTTGAAGCTATCTGCTGGCTTCCGAGTTTCTTTTCCTGCCGGCATTTCTGTCGGCGATACCTCCTTAGCCAGCTCCTTCAGCTCTTCCTTTGTTATGATTTTCTCGGCACAAAGGGTGTTTTCTTTTTCCAGCTCGATTGCCAGCTTGAAGTCTCCAGTTATGGTGATTACTCCTCCTTTCGGCCCTCGCATCTTCAGCTTGTTATAGATGTAACATGATCTTGCCATAAATTTGGCGAAAGCTGGACGTCCGAGTATTGCGTGATACACGCTTTCGAAAGGCACTACTTCGAAGGATACTTTTTCCTGACGGAAGTGATCTTTTTCTCCGAAAGTAACATCTAGGGAAATTTCTCCTAGTGATCGTGCTTGCCTGCCAGGAACAATGCCATGGAAGCGTATGTTGCTGTAATTGAGCTCGGCCTCGGAGATTTTCAGACGCCTCAGCGTATCCAGATACATTATGTTAATGCTGGATCCTCCGTCCATCAGCACTCTTTATAGCCTAGTGTTCTAGACAATAGGGCTTACAACAAGAGCTTGTGTGCCGGGTTCAGGGATGTTTCCGGGATGATCAGACTGATCCCAGGTGATTGGTGTGTTTGAATACTTCAAGAATTTCAGGGTTGCCGGAACAACCGCGTTTATTTCTCGAAGCGTTCTTTTTGCCACCTTTGCTGATGGAGTTGCCAGGAATGTTAGAGCACATTCTCCATCAAATCTCGGAAATTTGGGTTCGCCTTTTCGCTATTGTTCCTGGATTTTTTCGTCAGTGTCCGATTCACTGTCTTTTTTTCCAGCTTCTGGCTTTTGCTTGGAAAATTTCCTTTTGGAGCTCTTCCCCTTATTTCCGGATCCTGCACTGCCTTTCATGTTCTTATTCAGTCGGCATTGTGCGTTCGTATGGGTGGGTTTCCCGAATTGCGAGTGGTGGACGCAGGGTTCCGACTTGATCTTTTCCCACTCTTCTTTAGTGTAGTTGATTGGTTCTGAACTGCGTCCTTTCCACCTGTTCCCTTTTTCACTTCCAAAGGCTATGTTAACCTCTTTGGGTTTTGGTGTTGCATCTGAAGTACATTTTTTCTCAGGGCGAGGATTTTTCTTGGCTAGTATCAGTGCATCGATATTGCCTCCTCTTGCTCTGATGTCGTCTTCGGCTGCAGCGTGTTCATTAGCGGTTGTAAGCATAGATCCGAGATCCTTGTGCTGTTTGGAACCAATCATGAACGGTACAAGTCCGGGTTTTAGGCCATTGACGAAAGCATGCATTGCTTGTACGTCAGTTACTCCAGAACAACTATTCTTCATTGCAGTCCATCTGGAGATGAAATCCACGTATGGTTCATCTTCAAACTGGGTGCAACGGTTCAGCTGGTTGATGCTGTTTGGGCGTTTATAAGTTCCCCGAAAGTGCTGAGTGAATACTCGAGCCATATCATCCCAGCTGTCAACGGTTCTTGATGGCAATCCATTAATCCAATCTCTGGCTCCATCCAGTAACATTAGGGGAAGAAACTTTACAGCTTCCAGGTCTGTCCCATTGTTAATCTGGACGGCTGTATAGTAGTCTGAGAGCCAGGTATCCGGGTTTGTACTGCCGGTGTATTTCTGGTACGTTGGACCGACCTTGGCAAAGCCAGAATGCAGGGTTATCCTTCGGATCCTATCAGTGAAACACTTAGGTCCAAAGTACAGATCATCCTTTTCCGCCCTATCCATGTCTGCGGAGTACCTGCCGGCTGAATGGACAGAAGGGGATCTACTCCTTTCTTTTTCATTGTTGCGCGAACACGCTTTTCCGGGATCATTTCTATTTCTTCCGAGATCACGTCCTTTTGGATGAGGAGGAGTTCTACTTCTGTGCCTTTCTTTATCCTTGGGAGGTGTCCGAGATCTCTCACTCCTATGAGGTACATCATATCTTCCAGCTTTTTCAGCTGGGTGTCTCGGAGGTGGCATTGCTTTGCCGTCACTCCGGTGTTTTTCTTCCCGATCGTGGGGTTTGAGTCCTCCTTTCGGGAGATGGGATCCGGTTCTAGACGCTTCATCCCTATTGTCGGGATTTTTCTTGTCTTTTCTCGGATCCGCTTTCTTATCCTTTGAATTGTCGGAATCTCCAGGTTCTTCCGGTCCAGGTGCCCCAGCGGCGCAAGTAGCTGTTTTGCATAGGGCGGAGTCGTCGTGCAACTTCCCTGATCGCTCTTGGCCCCGCTGTTGTTGTTGCAATGCTTTTCCTAGGAAAGCATACACCCCTTGGAGTTTTTCACCGTTGGAGTACATGTCATTGTTGAGGATGGCGAACGCTGCTTCCGCGTTTTCTACTGCGGTTTTGTATATTGGTTCGCCTCTGGCATCCTTGTCGTTTACTTGTTTTTTTGCCAAGATGGGTTATGAAACCTTTCTTTTGGCGGCAGTACTTCCGGTCTTACGATTCCGGGTAACCTTGTAGGTTTTAAGGCAGATCTATTCTTTTTCTCGTACTCCTCGATTTCTTCCTTCATGAGCTTAATGTCATCCTGGGTTTTTTGGAGGTGTTCCCGAGATCTGAGTAGATGTTGTTGTTGCCGTTGGAAAGCTCGTCTCCTGGCTTTCAGCATCTCAGGAGATTCGTTTAGTCCCACTGGCGTTTGTAACAGATCATGTTCTTCTTGTTCTGTCATTGGCAGAACAAGGATTTCCCTAGTTTTCTTCTCCGCGGGCTTTATTCCGCTTGCATCTCCTACTTCCGGGCTTTCGTCAGCTGGATCAGCCAATTTTTTCTTCCGGAGTTTGTACTGGAGCTTTTTGGCGGCCTTGTGCTTTTTCTTGGAAGAGGGAGGTTTTTTAGCAGGTTCATCCTCTGTCAATTCTTTGACGTTGGGAAATATCGGAGAAGTTTCTCCATCTTCTCTCTCTTCCTCTGTCGGAGGGGTTTTAGGGCTTTCCTGATTGCCGGCATCCGTGGTTTCAGCCGGTTTTGCCATTAGTACTTCGTTGAATCCCTCTTGAAGAGACTTTACCTTTCTCTCGAAGGTGTCCTCATCTTCATCTTCGGAATCGAAATCATTCGATCCGGTTTCTGACTCTAATCTTGCCTCAATGGCGGCTAGCACTGAGTCAGTTTCCGAGTTCATCGCCGTGTTGACGGATGTCGGATCTTCCACCTCTGTGGTGGGTGTGCTGTTGTCTGCCTCCTGCACGGGGTTTCCGCCATCCGTGTTTTCGGCGACCTCGGATTGCACCATACCGATAAAGCGTGTATCACTTTCCTGTCGGCGATCTGAGCAAAATCCGGTATCATAGTCGTCTTCGACTGGGTATAGGGCGGGTGGGAAAAATTTGCTTCCACCGCAAAACCCCATGGCCTCTGCAGTTAGTCCGATAAAGATATTAGCAGATCCGATCGGTAACACGCATGCACTTACCAGATGATTTTGCGCCGGTATGTAGGACCCATTGTCAAGGAAGCGTCCGACGTCATCGTCGAACTCCAAGCTTCCGACAGTTATGGAACTGCCGATTCCGCCGAGTATCGCAGATCGGAACTTAACAACTGACGTCGTTTGCCCCACGGTGGGCGCCAACTGTCGAGACATCGTAGTAGTTTTCATAGACGGGGGTGCCATGAGACTACGGGTAGAGACGTGGGGGAACAGGATCGCGTTAAAGACAAAGACACAGTATTTACCCAGGTTCGGTACGTCATAGTAATACGGCGTTCCTACTCCTGCAATCTCACTAATCAGGGCTAAAGGCTGTGTATACAATTACAATGTGAGGTTCTGTTTAGCTATTCGCAGAGGATCAACTTCCTGGCGTTCCTACTCCTCTATCTATCTTATCTCCCGTCCGGCCTTATATAATAGCCGGGTTAGGGCATACAGAGTAAGAAACCTAGAAGACTACGGTAATTATCAATTTGGAAAGTAAGGAATCCGCCTTCTACTCCAAGCCAGATCACGTGGGCCGTGATCCGGGTTTTTCTAGAATCCGGCTTCTGCGTGTCAGCTTACTGGGCCGCCCAATGGACCATAGCCCACTACTACTTGAGCCACCCTGGTAATCCGGCACTTTTGACTACCATCTGATATACCCCTATTTGGTATATATCCGACAACAGCCGCCAGAAAAATCATCTCATCCTCATCTCTTCTCTTCCTCTTTATAAATATTGTACTGTGCGCTAGGGGGGACCCACACCATTGACTTAAGTGTGACACATGTTCCTGATCCGAACATGCTAAATGTGAACATGTTGATCCTTATACGATCAACATCCCAACAAGGCAGTCCCTTCAATAATAACGTGGAAATTACGAGAGAAAATGCGCAGTTGTTCTGCCGTTCCCGGGAAAAATTCATTCAGAAAATTACAATGGTACTTTTCTTCAAATGTTGCTCCTTCCTTTAGTTTTATTATCGGGTGCACGTTTTTATTATCGGGTGCACGTCTGTGCTTTTGATGAGAGTAGTCTCCGAGTCTATGTGCAATTGTTTATATTTGGGCATAGACTCGAAGATATTCTCCTTATTCTGTTTGCTTGACTCTCTGGCTGGATATGGGCGCCGTTTGGTAATCGCCGAGGCTGACCAAGACAGTCTTCATCGTGAGCGCGATCAGTTTCTCCAGGAACTCAATGCCCCGAAAGGCAAAATTCTTGAATTTTCGCGAGTAGTATGCTTGTATGTTTTTCTCTTAATCTTGCGGCTTCGTTGAAGAAGGTTGAGGAGAAAGGCCAAGTTCATGATTATGAACTGGCTGGCCTGCTCCACCGCTTGTTTTGGATGTTCTGCGACGCTGATTGGATTATGGATTGGTGCAGAAAGGGAAATTCCGATCAAGTTGCTACTCTCCCCAAGTCGAGAGCAAATCTCTGGGGATTCGCGGGTCGAGCATTGGCGGTTCATCGGCCGGCGGGGGATGAAGAAAGACAGATAGATTCAGTGTTAACAGATAGTTTCAGCTCTGTCGATGATTTCGCAGTTGATATGCATGTCAGTCGAACCATAATCATGTTTATGTTCTGTGCGGAAGACAGTTTTCTTGATCTATCGGGTCTTGCTTCATGCCTGGCCTGAAGCAGGATCTCTCTCGTTCTGCTCTATGTGTTCTGTCCGTGCGGGAGCCAGTTTCGCAGAAGAATCTTGTTGATTCAGCCTGCCAGAAATGTTGTTACTCTAGATCCTTCATCATCAACTGTTCATGCCATTCTGTACTCATAGTCATTACTTTAGATCTTTCCCCTGTTGCTGCACTTCTTGTTGAACTCTGCATTGCTGGAACATAGATATGCTCTCTTCATCAGTTCAGTGATTAGTTCTGCTTGTCATACAACCACATTTTTTTCGAGCAGAGCACTGCTCTATCTGCCATGGAGCAAAATGCTACCTTTCCCTATTTTTCAGTTTGCTAATAACAATAGAGGATGAATAAATAAATATTCTACTGAGCATCTTGCTTCTTTTCTCTATGTGATGAGAATTTGGCCGTGTTGCTGCTCACTTAGTCAGACCGGACTGCCTGCCTGAGCACAAAAACGCAGAACTAGACAGACTAAAATCAGCTCGGGAGGAACACTTGTGGTGCTCTTTCCAAATCCAGGTTGAGGCAGCAGCAAACCCCAAGTCAGGACCATTTTACCACGCAAGTGCTTGAGCCAGATACTCATGTCATGTAGAAACTTGAGGCAGGTGCAGGTGCAGGTGCTCCTCCTAGTACAGTACAGTACAGTACATGACCTGGTCTGATTAAATGCAAAAGAAAAGACTTCCAAAGAAGGGGGGGGGGGGGGGGGCAGAGAAGTTGTGAGAGCAAGTACAATAAGTATAGTCAGCAGGCTATAGCATTTGCCACCTCACCAAAAATCCTAGGTTAAGACTAGCCATAGTGGAGGTATCATAGCTAGTATCATGCATGTCATATTGGCAAAAATCTGATGTGGCACAACAATTAATGAAGAAAGAGAGCGTAGTGGTATCTACCTATATTACGGTATCATAGCACAAAAACCTAAATATTTTATTAACAAGTAAATCTCATACACATATTTATATTGGGATTCTACAAAGCAATAAATACTATATGGTTATGATACTACTACATGATACTATGCATTATAGGGTAGTATCATATACTACTCCCTCCGTCCTGGTGTATAGGGCACAATCTCAATAACATGCAGTCCCATCTATTAGGCACATTTTGCATTAATTCTCTTCTAATTAGTGGGTGGTTGGATTTCTCCACTCCTCTCCACCAATGCATGTAATATTTAAACCCCAATGAATGACTACCTAGGTCATAGAGAATTGCTATATGTGCCCTATACACCAGGACAGAGGGAGTAGTATCATATGCATGATATTAATATATGATACTCCCCACTATGAGTAGTCTAAAGAGAGAGAAAGGAGGAGAGAGATTGAAGCGGGCGCTTCAGGAGCAGCCCAGCTATATCACATACTTCAAGAAAAAGTAGCTGCATGCACCTTGTCCTTGCCCACTTTTCTCTTCTCTCCCAATCGTGCATGTAACCAGCATGCAACAAATATTTAATTAAACCATTTACAGCCAGTCTAAGAGCCATTCTATTGTACATGAACCTGCCTTTAGGGTGGCTATAAGTGATGTGGCAAGGTTTTAGAGCCGGTTGCCAGCTCTATTATTGTTCTTGCTCTGAGTAGGTCCAAACCCTTGGCATGATCTCCCAATCATTATCCTGCTTCGGTACGGATCGCTGACAGCGACTGTTAAAACATGATATGTTTTTCTCGAGTTCAACTGAATTCTTTGATCCTAGTTTTAACAACAAAAAATGAGTATTTTTTAATTTAGTTTAGTGTTGCGCTTATAATGGACTGCCAAAATGTCAAGCTAATGTTTTTTAATTGTGTTTTGCTCCACTTATCCGGGGACAGTGCTCGAGCCAACAGGCACCAAACTGTTCCTTAACTTTGTGCCATTGCGTGACAATTGTATGTACCTAGCGATCCTGCGTGGCCCAGGCGTCACTGACTCCCTGAATTCCGTTTTATGACATGCTTCTTGCCTGCATTTACTCACTCGATCGCCATGGTTGATGCGATGCAGACTTCCGATAAGGAGGAAATTGCGACAGTAACTGCGCCGTTGTTGTACCGTCCTACGGCAAATTTCATCATTCAGAATCAAATTTTAGTTTCGGCCCTGCATTCATTTTCTTTAGATAAACAACATTTTCTCATGTAGTATTAGTAATGTCAGATACTGTATGTCTTCTGCTGAGATCCGTGAGTGTTGATTGGTTTGATCATGTCATGATTGTAATGTATCCTGCTGTGATTAATTAATACACACAACCCCTTTTCAATGATAAAAGAGATCGGTCAAAGAAGTGAATATATGAAGTAAATTGATTCAATTTTGATTTTTTCTGCTTATGTAAAAAAGACATATTCACGATTTCAGGAAAGCTCACTGGTACGGGAACTATTTCCATGTGTGAAACGTGATTGAGGCGTAATTGTTCCGTCGAGCATGTCAAATACTCCCTCTGTCCCTTTTCATAAGATGTTTTGGCAAGCTAATTTAGGTTGACAAAACGACTTATTATAAAAGGAAAAGAGGAAGTACTAGTTTAATCACACAAAGAATACATAAGACTATTTATGTCTTGTTTGAGTTATGAAATATTTGGAAAGGCTATTTTTCAAGCACTAAATTGGTTCTTTTCACTCACAACGCGAAATACAAATTTTCACAAGAAACATTTCAAGCATACATATTCACTTGTCAAAATCAAGTGTGTAATATTTTGCTGCGAGAGTAGACTTTTGTTTCTTATGGGTGGACATGTTGTTGTGTCTACCCTGTGTTTATGTGAACTGTTTGTTAACTTCTTGTTAATTAATGAGATGAGGCAAAAAAAAATTGTCTCTGCTTTGAAAAAAAAAACTTCACCAAATTTAGCAATCACAGTTTCGATGAAAGACCATTAAAAAGTATTTTTGGTGAAACATTGCATGCTTTCTTACCCAACGAGTCTGCTCTGAAATCGAGAGAGAGACCGAAACCATCTGCAGGCTCATCGAAAAAAAATAGAACAATCACAAATAATGGACCTTGATGAAACCCAAGCATTTTTCTGTAATAGCTACGTATAGAATCTAGAGCTAATGAAAGATTAGAACAAGCACCGAGACCTATCGGTCCCACATTCTCCTGTGGGCGGATCATGCAGCAGAGTACCAAGTATAACAGATGCGGCAGGAGGTGAGCGGCGGATGTGAGCTTTGCCTATGTCTCTCCTCGGCTCCTGGACTTGCCCGTGTGTCGTAGCCGAGATCTATGGTCCCTACTCTCCCCCTAAGAGGATCAAGATGAGGTCAAGGCTGTCCAAGCATCATTTGGAGCGGTGCGAATTGAAATGAGTATTTTATATTAAGCTTTTGTACTTCAACCTTTTTTAGCATCCTACGGTCTTAGTGATTATAATCTTCTACTTCTCATCTAACATAGCTAACCATAAAATATGAATTAAAGTTGTGTTTTTGTACGGTTGTAATGTATGTTGATAGATATGTTGTACTATATTTAAATTGATATTTTAGAATTATTCATTCATATATTATTGTTTTGACAATTGTCTAAACCATAAACCATTACACATATTTACGACAGATATCTCTAATTATATGGTCTAAATAATATCTTAATGTCCACTTTAGTATATGAGTGTAAAAGGGAAAGAGAGATGAGCTTCTACACCAGTTGCGTCCTTCACAATGGGAGCCGCTCTTGTGAATCTAGTTGGCTTGTGATGTACTGTATTGTTTGTTTACTATTTGTTGACATTAACATACACCTCTCATAAAATATAGACACTCCTCCATGGTATGTGATTGTTGGCAGGCACCCGAGAATTCGGTTAGCCATGGTTTGTGAAAGATGGATGAGAGAAGTGTCAAACTTTTAATACATCTGTTTAATAAAATAAAATAAAAGCTCTAGCACATGAGTGATCCTGCTTCCCTCCGCGAAGGGCCTTTATTTTATTTTTATGTTGAGTCTCCATCTTCTAACTTTATGCACACTTGAGTGAGCATTTTTGTCATTATGTGTTCTATTTGCATTTGTCCCATAAACATCAATAATTGCTTCATAATATGATATTATTTGTTCTTAAATTATTTTCTCTAGTCTTCCTCATGAACTTTGAAGGCGTCCTCGCATTTATTTTTTCTCTCACTCTTAAGTACTAGCGAAATACCACTTTGTCATGCTTTCTCTATACCTGAAACAAACATTTATCTTTCTTTGCATTATTATCCATGATCCTTTATTTAAGATACTCTTCATGATGCAAAGTGATTGTTATGCTTTATTATTAAAGTTCTATTTATCATGTTTGTGTTTGAAGTTCTATGATCTCAGCGTACATATGCTTTTACATTATAATGATCAAGTTTATGATGGTAGCAAGTCACCTCATAAATTATTGTGTTTTATCGTTTATCTACTCGAGGACGAGTAGGAACTAAACTTGGGGATGCTTCATACGTCTCCAACGTATCTATAATTTATGATGCTCCATGATCATATTATGCCAATTGCTACATGTTTTCTCCCTTCTTTATATCATTTTTATACGTTTTCCGGGACTAACCTATTAACAAGTTGCCAAGTGCCAGTTCCCTATTTTTTGCTATTTTTGGTGTCAGAAAAGTTGTTCTGTAAACTTTCTCGGAATTGGACCCCACAAAGCCCGAAATGCCTATTTTCCCCGGAAGCATCCAGAAAACCGAAGAAGAGTCGAAGACGGGCACCAGGGGGACACACCATAGGGTGGCACAACCTCCCCTGGCCGCGCCAGCTGGTAGTGTGGGCCCCCCGGGCCTCCACCGCTTTTGCCCTTTCGCCTATTTATTCCCTCCGGATGGAAAACCTAGACACGTGATCAAATATCCCCGAAAAGTTCCGCAGCCGCCGTTGTCGTTAACCCTAGATCAGGAGGGTTCTGAAGGTGTCTCCCGGCACCCTGCCGGAGAGGAAATCGTCACTGGAGGCTTCTCCGTCACCATGCCTGCCTCCGGAGTGATGCGTGAGTAGTTCATCCTTGGACTACGGGTCCATAGTAGTAGCTAGATGGTTGTCTCTCCCTCATATGCCTCCATGTTTAGATCTCGTGAGGTGCCTATCATGATCGAGATTGATCTTATGTAATTCCATATGCTGTGTTTGTTGGGATCCGATAAATATTGAACTTATGCCAAGTTGATTATAGTCTTTATTGCATATGTTATTTGTGATCTTGCATGCTCTCCGTTGCTAGTGGTTGCTCTGACCAAGTAGTTGCTAGTGACTCCAAGAGGGAGTGTTTATGCTAGATAGTGGGTTCATCCCTCTTTTTCGCCTGTGCTGGAGTGACAGAAACATGACGGGGGAGGATGTGTTGTTGCCACTAGGGAGAAAACAGCGGTGTGAGTGTCCGCTTTACAATCATTGCTTACATTACACACATTGTTTAATGCAGTTATATGTTGCTTGCAACTTAATACCTAAGGGGGTTCGGATGATAACCTGAGGGTGGATTATTAGTCATAGATGCAGATGGATTTAGGTCTATGTATTTTGTTGTAATGCCCGCCCTAAACATCGTAGTAGTCATCATGTTAAAATGTGCACTACGGTGCAGACTTTATTTGTCAATTGCCTAGTTGTAATTTGTTCACCCAGCATGTTATCTTTATGGAGAGACACCACTAGTGAACCTATGAACCCCGGTCCATTTTCTTACACTGTTAAACAAACCACAACAATTTTCTGCTTTCTTTACTTACTGCAAGCATACACCATTTTTCCACACTATACGTCTAATCTTTGTTTTCAGCAAGACCGGTGAGATTGACAACCTCATTGTACCGTTGGGACAAAGTATTTTGGTTGTGTTGTGTGCAGTTTCCACGTTGTTGCTGACACCGGTGAGGCGCCATCACCATCGTCAGTGGCATCAACCTTCCCGAGATCCCCTTCTTCCTACTGGATTGATAACCTTGGTTCTTAACTGAGGGAAATTCTTACCGATGTGCTCATCAAACCCTCCTCTTGGGATTTCCAACAAAACGTAGCAATATGCATAGAGTTAATGCGTCAATACAAAAATATTCCTCCACTAAAACGGGTTTTAACCCAAATTTGATTCACGGAATACAAAGCACGAGCGGTGGATGACATGGCAAGGTGGGCAACGAAGCATGAGTGCGCGCTTCTCTCTCACTTTGTTTTTTTTTCGCGGAACCGGGGATTTTTTTTAACCATGCAATGGCAGCGAAGAGCCCTCCTGAAAATTTTATATTAATCAACAATCGAGAGCGTACATCTTTGTAGAAGGGCTTCCCTCAAGCACGAGGGCAAGGGGAGGGAGAATTCTAGCCCCCCATGTCATTATACCAAGAAAGGACGGGGGAGGGGAGGGGAAAATGGATCGTATTTGTTATATAGAATTAGCATTAAAATCCGGTCCAATACGACCCAGAATTTCATCCGGAGCTAAGCTAACCACACTTAATTTCTCGGCTCTAGCATGTTTTTAGATTCACAGGAAGACTCCTCCCCGGTTCAGTTTCATCACAAAATGAAATCATAGAGTCATTGCATCGCCCAGCCAAGCTGTAAGGTTAGGAAATTTGAAAACGTTCAGTTTTCTGAAACTACATAAAGGGGGACATTGTAGGGTTACGAAGCAGAAAACAAAAAGTTCTAACAATGATAACCAATATAGTCTAGATGTACAACTATGCAAATATAAAGTAACGGAGGGAAACGGTATTCATGCCCTTGAAGACCGAAACACGGGGATTACACTCCCGCACAAGAGACGTTGAGGAAGACGTCGTAGCCGACCTCAGCGTCGTGTAGTCGTACCGGCGACAAGTGCCAAAAACGGTGGCACCTCGTAGATCTACACACGTACGGTGTAGATGATGACTCTCAGACTCGGGTCCAGCGAAGCAGCGGAAGTTGGAGACTTGGACCGGACAGAGGCGTGCGTATGGTGGAGAAAACCTATATTTGTGTGTAGCTCCAATGGTGGAACCATGGTTGAGATGAGAGGGAGGGAGAGAGAACTGGGTGACTTTGGGAGAAGGGGGACCTCCCCTTATAAAGTGGGAGGAGCGATGACAGCCCCCTTGGCTTAGCCATGTGGGAGTGATACCACATGACTTGGCTAGCCAAGGGGGCAGCCGCTGGCCCTTAGTTGGCCCATGCGGTTAACCAACTAGGGCATCTAGCCCCTCCCTCCTTCTCCCCTCTTGGGCCTCCTTTTGAGTGAGGCCCGTTTAATGTGTGCAGCCTTTAAAAATTGAATAAAAATATATTTGGTCATTAATTAGCTTAATTAATATTAAATGCATATTACTTAATTTCTCTTGCTCCGAAAGACCTTTCGTATCCCTCTGATCTCCATAAGATGAATCCCGAAACGATTCTGGTTCTCTTCTCTATTTTCTTTTTGTGGTCACATCAAACTTAAACGTCATCTATCCTTTAAGTGTCTCACCCTACGGTTCTGGTCACTCTAGAAATAATCGAGACTCTTATCCGATTAATGACCAACAGCGGGATCTGGAAACCCATGATGGCTCACGTGTGTTTCACGATTATCTTTGTTGCTTGAATGTTAAACGTCGAATCCCTACTCTTTTTGCTATGCGATACTTAGTCTATCCGAGATTCAATCTCCGGTATCTTCGTAACTTGTTCAATCTTGTTACTGATAAGCACATCTACTCATTCCCGTGACATTGCATTATTGCGACTTAGTCAGGTTATTGCAAGTTTAATTGATGCAATCTCACTGAGTGGGCCAGAGTATATATCCGTCGCAATGACCGGCCGCAAGCCGCCGTCCCAGCACAAGAGCGTCCAGCGCCAAATCAATATAAGCAAATATGCGCGACAATCCCAAAATTTGCTGGATCGCCTTCGAAAATTCCTCCTCCGGTTCTTCCATTGTACTGACCCTCTTCTCTTCTCCCGCAGGTGCTCTGCCCCGGCAAGTCACTTCCGGAGGTGAACCTCGATCGGTACAAGGTGAACTAGGTAAGCACTGGAAAAAAAACTCGATCTTTGATCCCTCGTATCGCTTGTTTTGGATGTTCTCGATGCTGATTGGATTCTGGATTGGTGCAGAAAGGGGGATTCTGATCGAGTTGCTACTTTCCCCAGGTCGAGAGCAGGAGATTGATCTCTGGGGATGCGCGGGTCGAGCATTGGCGGCTCATCGGCCAGCGGGGGATGAAGAAAGACAGATAGATTCAGGGTTAATAGATAGTTTCAGCTCTGTCGACGATTTCGCAGTATGATATGTATGTCCGTCGAACCCTAATCATGTTTATGTTCGGTGCGGAAGCCAGTTTTCTTGATTTGTCAGGTCTTGCTTCTTTGCCTGGCCTAAAGCAGGATCCCTCTTGTTCTGCTCTATGTGTTCTGTCTGTGCGGGAGCCAGTTTCAGTTTTGCAGAAGAATCTTGATTTTCAGCCTGCCAGAAATGTTGTTACTCTAGACCCTTCATCATCTATTGTTCATGCCATTCGGTACTCATAGGCATTACTTTAGATCCTTTCCCAGTTGCTGCACGTCTTGTTTGGAAGCTGCTGCGTCTTGAACTGAACTCTGCATTGCTAGAACATACATGCTCTGTTCATCAGTTCGGTGGTTAGTTCTGCTTGCCATACAACCACATATCTCGAGCAGAGCACCTGCTCTATCTGCCATGGAGCAAAATGCTGCCCTTGCCTAGTTTTCTGTTTGTAATACCAATAGAGGATGAATAAATAAATATTCTACATAGCATCTTGCTTCTTTTCTCTATGTGATGAGCATTTGGCCGTGTTGCGGCTCACTTCGGTCAGACCAGTCTGCCTGCCTGAGCACAGAAATGCAGAACTAGACAGACCAAAACCATCTCAGGAGGAACACTTGTGGTGCTCTTTCCAAATCCAGGTTAAGGCAGAAGCAGCAAACTCCAAGTCAGGACCTTTTGACCACTCAAGTGCTTCAGCCAGGTACTCATGTAGTAGAAACTTCAGCCAGGTGCTCCTCCTAGTATAGTACAGTACAGTACATGACCTGGTCTAATTAAACGCGAAGAAAAGACTTCCAAAGAAAGGGGGCAGAGCAGAGGTTGTGAGTAGGTCCAAACCCTTGGCATGATCTCCCAATCATTATCCTGGCGTACTCGGGTGTGTGATGCTTCGGTACTGATCGCTGACAGACAGCGATTGTTAAAACATGACAATTTTCTTTTCTTCAGTTCAGCTGAATTCTTTGATCCTACGTTTAACGAAACAAATTAACAAAAACTAAAATTTATTATTATAACTTCGCATTTATATTAGAGTGCCACGGTGTCAAGCTAATGTTTGCTTAATTTCATGTTTAGCTCCACTGATCCGGGGACGGTGCTCCAGCCTTCAACCTTCAGGCACAACCAAACTGTGCCTCCATCATAGCCAGGCAGACAGTGGTTTCTTTATGATGCCTCTTAACTTTGTGCCATTGCCTGACAATTGCGTGGACCTGGCGATCTTGCGTGCTCAATGAGCCCGGGCGTCACTGACCCCCTGAATGCAGTTTTTATGACATGCTTCTTGCCTGCATTTACTCGCTCCATCCCCGCGGTTGATGCGATGCAGACTTCTAATAACGTGGAAATTGCGACAGTGACTGCGCCCTGTTCCTATGGTAAATTTTATTCAGAGTCATTTTTTTAGACCATATTATTTTCTTTAGCCAAATGATGTTCCCCCAGCTGGGGTAGAATCAGACCGTCGTCAAAATCTTAACCCTTTGTTCTATTTATCCTGCGATCTGCGTTTTATTTAGAGTCAAATCTTTAACCTTTTGACCAAATTATACACGAAAAATATCAACTATAATATCAAGTGCAGATAATATGAAAATATAATTTGTGATGCTGAGATCGGTGACTGTTGATTGGTTCGGTCCTGTCATATGTGTGTGTCGTCTGCGACATCTCACGATTGAATGTATCCTGCTATGATTAAGTACTCCCTCCGTTGCAGAATATATGCAGCCCCTTTTCCAGAATATAAGAGATTGGTCAAAAAAGAATATAAGTGAATATATGATGTAAATTTATTTAATCTGTATTCCCTCCGTTCGGAAATACTTGACTTCAAAATAAGTGTATTTAGACAACCTTTTGTCTAGATACACTCACTTGGGAATCAAGTATTTCCGAACGGAAGGAGTAGCTCTTATTTCTGCTTATGAAAAAAGATGTATTCACAATTGTAAGCGAGGTCATTGGCATGGGAGCTATTGTCGTGTGTGAAGCGTGATTGAGGCCATAATTGTTCCACGGAGCATGCCAGATACTCCATCTATCCTTTTCTGTAAGATGTTTTAGCAAGCCAATTCAGCTGGCCAAAAAGCTCTGCAAAGAAAAGGAAAGTGTTTTTGTCTCATGAGGGCCTAATTTTTAAAATTAAAAAACTTACGAGTTTCAGAAAATTCCAAAAATAAATGTGTTTATAATCAATAGAATATCACACAAACCTGCAAAATTTTAACCTGAAATACAAAGCAGTATGGACAACACAAAAAAATCACAATGATAAAATTTATAGATTTGAAAATAGGCGCAGATCCACACTTTTACCATTTTTGTGTAATTTATAATACAAAGCATTTAAAGTTAATTTTTTGCTTGTTTGTACTATATACAACTATCTACTTGCAGATTTTTTTTAGAATTTTCTAAATCGTTAAAAAAAAATGGCAGGAGCACGGTCCCCACGTGCACCAATCTCCACTCGTAAAGAAAATACTAGTTTAAAAACGCAAAGAATACATAAGAATATGGTGTCTTCTTTGTGTTCCAAAACTCCGAGAAAGTACACAATTGCACCCCATGAGAAATATTCAGTAAAGCTAATTTTCAAGCACTAAATTGGTTTGTTTCACTTGCGGCGCGAAATACAAATTTTCAAAATAAAAAACATTACATGCATATATATTTACTTGTAGAAATAAATTGAGTAATTTTTTCGACGAGTGTAGGCTTTTATTTTTATGGGTTGGACGTGTTTTTACGTCTACCCATGTCTCTGTGAACCATTTGATAACTTTTTCTTGATTATTTTTTTACACGGGGCAAACTTTTGCCTCTGTTTCGAAAAAAATACTTGTCTAAATTTTGTCACGGTTTCCGGTGAAAAGAACAATAAAAGAAGTATATCTAGTGACACAATGAAAGAAGTATATCTAGTGACACATTGCATGTTTGCTCACCCCAACGAGTCTGCGGTGAAATCAAGAGACTGGAACAAAATATAGAACAACCAAAACCAATGGACATATCAATCCCTGAGCATTTTCCAGTCACGTGCAGACTCTAGAGCTACAAAAAGATCAGCACCGAGACTTATGGGCGGATCACGCGGCAGAGTACCGAACACGGCAAGAACGGGACAACTGATCCTCTTCTCCCAACGCCACCGTTGTATGTACCACCTGCCTTCCGGCCTAGCCAGCCAATTCTCCACAGGACCTCGCATAGAAGTCAGTGAATTGATGCTCCAATACGGATAGAAGTTAGTTCTTTTCTTCTTCAGGTAAGAGATCTGAATCATGCCAAAATGTCCCCATCATTCCAGCTTTAACTGCCTATTCGGCTTCAGCAGTGGGTTTCCAAAGGCGCTCTTCCCAGATAAAAACGGTTTCCTCGATATTCTTTTCATCGGCGGTTTCCCACTTCTCTGTCTCTGGGTGAATGCCTCTACCAGAGGTTATGCGCCAGCTTGGGAAAGCCTATAACAAGTGTTTTATTCCAAGATTAAGTTATTACTGAATAAAGAAAAAAATTATATTATAAATGATGAGATCAATTCGGAAGCGATGCGAGCACTGGACGTTATTCTTGCATATTTCTCTTCTGCTCGTAGCCTTGCTCGTGTGTACTATCTGATAGCTCTGATCACTACCGAACGGGGGACAGGGTTAGAGCAAGCATCATGTGGACTCACCGGTTTGGTATGAAATGCTTTGTACTAAACTTTAATATTTCGGTCTTTATTTTTAGCATGTATGTTACGATCGTATCGAGCATAATCTTCTACTTCTTATTTAACATAGTTAGCCATAAAAGGAACTTTCTAAATATGAGTTGAAGTTTTGGTTTTATATTGTTGTGACATATGATGATGAATGTGTTGCTTTATATTTAAATTTGTTTTAAACATTTTTTCCTTCATATATTTATTTTTGGATTGTGTAAACCATAAATTATTACACATATTTATAGCAGATATATCTAGTTATATGTTCTAAAGAATATCTTAGTAGCCATTTACTATATCAGTGGTAATTATATTTATAGTAACTTCTAAATTATAGTGAAACTTCTAGAGTATAAGTTGGTATGATCTAATCGTAATTTCGTGATTAAAAGTGTATTGCGAGTTATAACGAGTTTATAAATTGAGTGTGTATGTTTGCTTTGTACTTAGTATTGAAACATCGTCGCTAACATTAATCACCTACTGGTAAAATTTAACAATGGATTCTGCTAATTTTTCATAAATAATTTTGTGGAGCAAGACTTAGTAGCGTAACTAAACTCGCTGCCAACGATTAGATTGTTTTTTTCTAATTTGTATTACACACTATTAATCCTTGTGGACTTGCTCATCCAAAATGAGTTTTTAAATATATTTAAAAGTATCATAAATATAGTGCATAATTGTGGGATGGTTATCATTACTCCCTCCGTCTAGGTTTGGAGGTCCCCTAGTGAAAAACTATTTGTCCAGAAATTAGCTCTCCACAAGGCCCGTAAGAATTAATTAGCATAAAAAACCGTGGCCTAATTATTGTCAAATCCCACCCCAGCAGCACCCTCCTCTCTCTTTTGTTTCTTTTTTTTCTTTCTCTCCGGTGTGAACAGCCCCTGCATGCATGCAACGGTTTGCATGGTCATAGTAATTGGGCTTTTTTTTTAGATAAAAGGCTTTACGCCCAACTTTGAATTAACAAAGCCAAACAAGGTTCGCCAAATTCGGTACAACATGCTGGGCATACAGCTTAGCCAACAAGCAGGGGGACAACTACTCAAAGCGACAACATGCTGGGCATACAGCTTAGCCAAATAAAGGTAACAAGCTAGCAGCTAAACAGCAAAAGCAAAGAGGCAAGGTGAAGCCGTGAGGAGGAGAACGGCCCCACGACTAGCTACGGCGCTGGAGGCAAAGGCGGTGAATCAGCTTCAGCTCCGCGATGATGCGTCTAGCGTCCTCCAGGTCCTCCCCTCGGAGGGTGGGAGTCCAAAGCTGCAGAAATAGTGAGGTTTTAAACACAATGTCAGCAGGGTGATTAATAATCTTTCCTTCTATAGCATGTTTGTTACGAATGTTCCACAAGGCCCAGGATTGGGCAATGAACAACAGCCAGCCGCTCCTGGACTCTCTCGGATTTGCCGCACTAATCAGGTTTAGCCATTGCAGTCTGGAATTAGGGTTCCAGGCCCTCCCTAGGGCCTGTTGCGCAACACTCCAGGAGAACGTGGCAAGGGAACATGCGAAGAAGATGTGATCTGCCGTTTCAGGGGACGCACAGACCTTACAAAGGCCATTGGAGGGGCCGTGGCGCGTTGCAATTTGGTCTCCAGAGGGGAGCCTATCAAGCATAAGTTGCCAGGCGAAGACTTTGATTTTTAGGGGAAACTTAGCCTCCCAGATATCTTTAAGGAAAGGGATCGGGGTTCCCCGGGACAAGGCTGCGTACATGGAACGCACCGAGAATTGCCCCGAGCTCTCAAGGTTCCAAGAGATCTTGTCTGGTTCCGCGGTAAGCTGCGTTTCATTGAGCAGAGCAGAAAGCTCATTCCATTGATCTAACCCTCTTTGGTCCAAGGTTCTACGAAGTCGGATCCCCCCTAGGACCGCTTGTTCAACCGAGATGTCTTTGTCATGGCAGATAGCAAAGATGATGGGGAATTTGGTGGATAGAGGCCCATCCTCCGTCCACTGGTCGGTCCAAAAGAGCGTTCGGCGACCATTACCAATGCGATGTCTAGCACCTAACTTAAACAGGTGTTTGATTTTTTGCAGGCTTCGCCAAAACTGAGATCCTCCTCTCGAGGTGCTAGCGAAGATGTCTCCCTCGGGGGCGTACTTGTTACGGATAATGACGGCCCAAAGTTCATTACCCGAATGATACAATTTCCAGATCCATTTAAGCATTAGAGCTTTGTTCATAAGTAGGGAATTGATCAGGCCGAGGCCACCAAACTCTTTAGGACGACAAACTGAGGGCCAGTTGAGCATATGGTATTTTCTGTTGGGGCCCGACCCCTCCCAAAAGAATCGTGCACGATGTGAATCCAGTTTCTCATGAACCCCTTTCTGAATGAGAAACAGCCCCATCGCGTAAGTAATGAGATTATCAAGACAGGAGTTGGAAAGGATTAATCGGCCCCCTGACGAGAGAAAGCGACCAATCCAAGGTTCCACTCTGCCTGCTAATTTCTGGACCAGAAACTCCCACTGTTCCTTAGTCAGTTTTCTGTCCGAGATCGGAAGCCCCAAGTAGGTCATTGGGAGCGATCCGGATTTGCAGTTCAGCTGTCGAGCTACCCTAAGCTGGACATCTGCTGGCTGATTCAGGACTATGACCTCGCTTTTGTGATAATTGATCTTTAGCCCGGACATGTTCTCAAAGCACATGAGGAGAAATTTGAGATTTGCCACCTCCTGGTCAACACATTGGATCATAATGATCGTGTCGTCAGCGTATTGGAGGTGGGTAACTCCGCCAGGGAGAAGGTGCGGGACTACCCCGTGGATATGTCCAGCAGTGTTTGCTTTATGAAGAATTGCCGAGAGCCCCTCGGCAACAAAGTTGAAAAGCAGGGGCGAGAGGGGATCGCCCTGGCGCACCCCTCGTTTATTGCGAAAGAAAGGGCCCATCTCCCCGTTGATGGAGATGGCCGTTTGCCCGCCTTGAACTAGTTGGGAAATCCTATGGATAAATCCTGCGTCGAAACCCTTTCGGCGGAGTACGTCCGAGAGGAAGTCCCAGTTAACTCTGTCATAAGCTTTTTCGAAGTCGAGTTTCAAAAGAATCCCCCCCAGATTCTTAGATTTTAGCTCGTGAACGATCTCCTGGAGGGTAAGGGCACCATCTAAGATGAATCTACCTTTAATAAAGGCCGTCTGATTTTGGCTAATAACCCTGTTAGCAACTGGGTCTAGCTTGCTTGCATACGCCTTAGCAATGATCTTGAAGATGACATTGATGAGCGCGATTGGGCGGAACTGGGAAATAGTGTCGGCTCCCGGGCACTTTGGGATTAGCGATAGCACCCCAAAGTTAAGCCTCGAAATGTCTATCCTACCCAAGATGAAGTCATTTAGGATGTGAAGAACCCCGTTCTTGACTAACGGCCAGAAACGCTTGAAGAAGATAACCGGGAACCCGTCCGGTCCGGGGGCGGTGTCTGTTTTCATGTCCTTTAATAGGTCCTCCAGTTCCAGTTCATTGAAAGTACGGCACAGATTGTCATTGTCCTGGTCCGAGACCCGCGGGGAGTCAGCCCAGATATTTGTGGCAAGCCCACAGTGCCTAGGAGAGGTCGACCCAAGAAGCTCTCGGTAGAACTCGTAAATGTGTTGTTGCAGGGCTGCTTTTTCAGAAATCACTTCATCCCCTTTGAGAAGAGAGGCGATGTTGCATTTGCGTCTTTTACCGTTGGCTATGGCATGGAAGTAAGCGGTATTGGCGTCCCCCTGGAGAGCCCACCGTATTCTCCCTCTTTGTCGCCAAAATTCCTCCTCGGTTTTATATAGGTGCATGAGCTGGTCCTCCAAGTGGAAGCGGAGTGCCCATTCCTCGTCTTCCAACCCTATGGAATCCGCTTTCGAGTCGAGGTCTTTAATTGAGTTGAGGAGTGTCAGTTTACTATCTCTGTTGTTTTGGCCAAGGTTACGGCTCCAGCCCCTAAGCCATTGTCTGGTTCCCCCGCTCATGAAGTTCCACCAATCGATGATGTCCCGTCCTTGAACCAAGCGAGCCAGGTCTTCCCACTTCGCGTTGAGCAGGTCAACGAAATCTGGGCGTTCGAACCAACCGGATTCAAAGAAGAAACGGTTACTCCTGATTGGGGTGCCCTCGCCCGAGTCCAGGATAAGGGGGGTGTGGTCCGACCCCAGGCTGGTTTCGGCTACAAGGGACAGGAGAGGGAACCAAAGGTCAAGGTCTGGAGAAGTGAACACCCTGTCAAGGACGCATCTAACAGGGTTCAGCCGTTTGTTTGTCCAAGTATAGCGGGCCCCTGCCCGTTCTACCTCTTTCAGGCCCCAGTTAGCAATGTGGAGATTGAAAAGGGCTACTCTGGCCCAATTAATATTGTCGTTGTTCTTGTCCTGATCGCCCCTAATTAGGTTAAAATCCCCACCCATCACTATGGGGAGGTTGGATTGCTCAACCTTAACCGAGATCTCTTGTAAGAATTGGGCCGAGGCTGAGTGATCAGCAGGACCATAAATGTTGATGAAGAGAAATTTTCTACTCGAGGGGCGGTGGAACACTTCGAGTGAGAGGAAATATGCACCCCTGTCCATACTTCCTACTTCGAACAAGCTATCTCTAACTCCTATGAGCATGCCTCCCGACTGACCCGTCGCAGGGAGCCAATTCCAGAAAAATAGTTCATTTGTTTCAATGCTGCGCAGTTCCCTGTCCGAGAAATCTTGCTTAATGGTTTCCTGTATGCAGACAATGTCGATTTTATGAGACCGGAGAAGGTTTTTTAGCAGAGTTCGGCGCCCCGGCGCGCTGAACCCGCGGATGTTCATGAAAAGCCACCGCATTAAGACCCCACTGTAGAGCCCCGTGCTAGGCGGGGGTTGGGGCGGGAGGGGGTCGAGGTTTCCTTTCTCGCTTTGGGTTTCCGGGCATAAGGCTTCTTGGGGGTTTGACGTGCAAGGAGTTGTTTCCTAGTCCTCTTAGCAGGACCTCCCGAGCCGCTGCTACGCAGGGGGATGGAGGCGGGGGCGGGAGGGGACAGCCCAGGCGAGCAAGCGACCACTGCCTCCAAAGTGAGAGGTTGGTCGGACACACCCAGGGGATCCCTATCCCCTGTTGTCGCTGCGGGAGACTGGGGGGTGGGGGTGGGCTGGGGCTCGACCTGAGGCTCGGCCAGAGCAGCCTCCTGGATGGTGGACTGCTGAATTTCCCTGGCGAGAGCCAGTTCCGCTTGGGCAAGCTCCGCCGTTCTAATGATCGAGAGGAACTCTTTGGGGGATTCTACTGTCAAAGGATCAATCGCTATCCCACTATCCGCCGCTACCGTAAGCAGGTGATCATCGCCAATATCAGGAAAGAGAGCAAAGTGCGCAATGTTAGGGGAAGAACCTGTTTCGTTGCGCGCGGCCACCCTGGCAGCAGCCCGTTCCAGCACCGGGCCCTCGGTCAGCCCTTGGCCGCGAGCACTCTTGCGAATGGAGGCGACGGGGATGGCGGCGCTCCTGAGCCCGCGAGTCACCGTAGCCGCCAGCTCCGGAATCACCCCAGCCGCTGCGGTGGAGTCATCGGAGAAAACCGGCTGCGGGAACAGGCCCAGCTCACCGGCGAGGGTCTTGGCAGGGCGATCCGCATTCTGCATGCTGCGGCGCTCCCTGGCGCGCGCGGCAGCCGGGTCAGAGGACCAGGACGGCGTAGAGTCCTTCCCCGGCCCCATCTCGAGCCTCCCGGACAGCGTGAGAGAGGGGGAGGGGGCAGGGGAGACCACATCGGCGGAGAGCGCAGCGTCCTTGCGAGGAGGAGAAGACGGGTCGGTGGCGTCCAGCTCAAGCGTCTTGGCGGAAATAAACGAGCCGTATTGGCCTTTGAGAGCGGAAGAAGGTGGGGTTCCCAACCCCATATGTGCCTTCTTGCCCACCGGAGGCGCAGACTTGGTCGGCGGGGCCTCCTTTGGAGAGGAGCGACGGGGCCCACGTTTCCCGTTCCACTCCTCGGTTTCTTCATCGGAGCTCTTCTCCGCAGCGTCGTCCTTGTCTTCAGGTGGCGGAGGCGGAGGGGGGGGGGGTTGGCAGAAGATCCGCCGGCCTTGCGCTCCACTTCCACCTCCACGCGAACCTTGAAACCTTGATCGTTCACGAATAGGGGAAACGACTCCACCATCCGAACCCCCGCCCTGCAGCCAAAGAGCATGCGGACCGGCATGAGAGGGTCCTCCAGCGTTGCTTCATCGACGGCCATCGGGCGACCCACCGGACGCGCACCGATCCGGAGCTTGCTCACGAAGCGGAAGGGGGGAGGGACGCCGTGCAGTTTGACCCAAGTCGGCGTCAGGACCTCGGAGGCGTGTTCGTGGATGGCCCCCTCCAAGACGATGGCCCGGGCTTTGGAGATGGGGAGGCGAAGACCGCCACCGCGAATGGCCATCCGAAGATTGCCGGCGGAGGGGAAGACCAGGGAGAAATCAGCAGCGCTAAGCTGCTTGACCTGCCAACTCCAATCCTCGTCGACCAACTCCCTAAACTCCGCCTCCACTTCCGCGGCGGAGAGCACGGACCCTTCTATGAAGACTGTGGCCGAGTTGGGAGGGGCCCTTCCCATCTCCCCTTCGGGCACCTCAAGACACATGAATCCGATCCCGTCGAGGCCAAAACCCGCCCAGTACGGATCGAATCGTTCATCCGAGCCTGTGCACATGGCCGAGGGATGGCCAGTAGCATTGCACTTAACGCAGAAGGGTTCCTCCGAGCAGTCAGCTTGGAAGTGGCCCACCCTGCTGCAGTTGTAGCAGGTGGCTTTGGATGCCTCAGTGGCCCCTGCCACCGCACCCGCGCCCGAGGAGCCGCCGGTCCCCTCGACCGTGCCCTCGACGCTCTTCTTCTGAGTACCAGCGCGCCCTTGGCCACGCGCGCCTCCGCGGCCATGAGAGCGGCCCCGCTGCTGCCTGTAATGGCCACCATCCCATCTGCGGTCGCGAGCCTCCCGGTCACGGCCTTCTCGTTGATCCCGCTCACGGCTGCGGCGGGGGGACGGGGGCCCGCGGTCAAAGGACCGCCGGTTCTCCTCTTCTTCACGGCGGAGGCTCACCTCCAACTCCCGCCGGTTTCCGCCGCCAGCGTAGGCATCGAAGTTCCTCTTCCCCTTGCGAGCCGCCTCAGCGCGGTCAGGCTCACGTTCCATGGGAACGAGGAAGGGAGGGGAGCGAGGTGGGCAGAGAAGCTTCTTGGCACGGTTGCGGTGGCGGCGAACGTCGTCGAGGGAGGCAGGGAAGCTAAGGGTCAGATCTAGGGTTTGGGTCGGCACCCACCGCCACCCCTTTATAATCGCCTGCGACCCGAGGAGGGGTGGGCTGGGCCACGCGGGCAGGCCGACCGGGCCTTGCGAGCGATCGATCGAAGCGGTACGCACCGCACACGGAGCTGGGCCACACGCGGACGGATGGGCTGGCCCAGGCCAGGGGTGCGGGCCCAGCGCACCACCGACAGCGGGGCGGGGAAACCCTAATCCCAAGCTGGGTTCCCATGGCGCCGCCGGCGCCGGAGAACGCGATTCCGGCGAGATCAGGACCTGCAACGAGCCAACAAGCACAGAGGACGGCCTCCCAGCAGAAGCCGACGAGGGCGCAGGCGAGAGCACAGAGCCCAAGCCACGCAGCGGGGGAAAGTCCTCTTCCACCAAGCCTCGGGAGCCGCCATCGAGATCCACCGCACCAGCGCGCGCCGCCCTTGGCTGCGAGCACTCCGCCGCGCGCGCCGCCCTCGGCTGCACAGGGGAGACGGTGGGAGAGCGAGGAATCGATGCGAGAGCCGCCGCCAGGAAAGGTTCGAGGGTCACCTCCCTAGGTGCCGCTCGAGGAGAGGAAGGGGCGGAGATCTCGCCGGCGGAGAGGGAGCGCCCGCACCCTTGCGAGGCCTCCTCAAGGATCCGCACCGTCGCCTTGCGCCCCTTGCGCCGGCGGGGCCGTGGGTGGCGAGGTGAGCGGTGGCCGGAGGGGCAGCGCGCCGCGGCGCCGGAATCGCCCCCCGAGTCGCCGCTCGGGTCGCTCCACGGGAGTCGCTCTGTGAGACACATTACCTCAAACTAACAATATGTTGTCTTTTTACTAACCGTACATGCCCTCTTTTCTGGCTATGGTAGACTGCCGTAATTGGGCTTTTATTCACTTGATTGGTTGATACGCCTCGATTAAACAGACCAGTAATCTTATGCCTTGGTCGCGATGCAAACGATTAGGGAACTTTTAAACCCGGACGGAGGGAGTAGAATTTTATTTTATAGTGGAGCCCTCGTTCTCTCGGGGTCACAAATACAAGTAAATATGGTCACATATAACAAATTATATATCTAACATATTTGCATATAGATCAAATGTAGACAAAATCAGAATATACATGTTGACATGAAAGGTCACCACCGCATAGCTGTTGTTGTCGGCCATGGTGGTGAAGAGGGCATAGTTTTGCATTGTGGAGGAAGTAATCGAACCATCAATCCTGAGGCGGTACAACGAAAAAGAGCGGTTGCGGGGACACGCTCTCCAAAAAAACTTATTGTGGCATTGACACTCTCTCGTGCAGAATCTCAAGAAACGACATTTCAGAGGTGTGCTCTCTTGAACCGGCTGTGCATGTGATCGCCGGAATCGAGAAAGATGGAAGAAGACCCGCTAATTATCTTGAACGTGACGAATGACGAGACATAGAGTAAGAAGTGTGTTATAGATGGACAGATGGTGAAAAACACGACGCACGTGTTGAACATACACATGCTTGTGGATATGTAATTATGTATACATAGAGTTGGTGCATCGATCAAAAAATTGTTCTTCTACCAAATCTGGTTTTAACTCGAATTCGACTCGGGAAATACGCCGAACGAGCTATGCGTGACGCGAAGTAGTGCACGGAAGCGATGCTATTCTCACTCACTTGGTCTATGTAGAAAAGCTGCCCTTGTAAATAGGTCTAACTCTGACTATAATTATTCTCACTTTCTATACGTGTCATGTAATTAAACTTACTGGGCTTTTTTTTTGTTGACAGCAAACTTAGGCTTTTTAAGATTATCAAAACTGTTTTGTTTAGACTAAAGCGCCAGCACGAACCCATCCTACACCGGGGCCGTTGCCTGTTTGCGCGGCCGATGCATCTGCACCTGGCTGCGGAGTGCGAAGGACGGCAAGAACTGGTGGTGACGAGGGTCGTAGCTGATCCTTTTTTTCCTCCCTGCGCCAATTGGTCTTGTCGTGCGTTAGGATTTCCGTAATGCATTGTCTCTTAGCAACGGTATCCTAGATACCAGTGTATTAAGATACAACCATCCTAATGATTGATTTCTTAAAAGCTGTATCTAAGTGGACTAGTATTAAATGAATTTGGCTTCATACTTGTATGTGATCGGTCTAATCTCATTTTTTGCCTATGATCTCATGCAAGAGGCTTATGCTAAATAAGATACAACACCACCTGCGACGGAGCCAGAATTTCAGTATGAGGGGGGCGAAGATAAATTTTACACATGTAACAAGTATATTGAAAGAGAGCTATATTCTGTCAATTAGGAAGTGGCTATAGGTTTCGCAAACTTATCAAACTATTTTATAGTTCCAAAAAATAGTTTATCCTTAGTGTATAATATAACAATCACTCCGTGCCGAAATGTAAGATGTTTTCCCATTTGCTATACAACATGTATCTCGGCATGTTTTAATGTAACATGCACATATATGTATACATTAAATCGTGTCTAGATATATTTTGTTTAGAAAACGCTAAAACTTCTTATATTTTGATTATGGGGAGTATATGATTTCACCTAAATTTATTCTTGATATAAAGTATTTTGCAGTGCCGGAAAATATAGTCTCCCCAATTCATATCAAGAAAATTTTGAAAAAATTGATCTCAATGTAACTCATTGTTTTATGTAGTTCCGCATTATGTCATTTACAATGGATTGATAGTATGTAATTTATTATGGATACGCAAAATACTACTGTAATAGTTAAACTGACTGTAGTATACAGAATGTACCAGCTCGAACTATGAGGCTCAGGCAGATCGATACACGGGTGGTGATGCGCAGTATTCGCGCCATCGCGGAGGTCGCCATTTGAGAAAGGTCCAGCACCCAGTCGTGCGGTGGCTGTGGGCTATGCCCTAGCATGGACAGGCGACGACAAACATCTAAGAGAACCATCGCGGCAATGGATCGCCTGTTCTAGACTGTAGGGTGTACGGATTTAGCGCATCCGTGTGAGTCTAGTAATAATTTTATCAAATACTAACCCCAATGGGCTGTTGGCCTTTTTCTCAAGTAGCATAGAGAGTTGAGCCTCTATTACTTTGCTAAATGCCCGGTAATAATCGCAATCAGCTATGGCATGCCATACTAGTGCTACGGCTTTGCCTCGTAATACCGCTTGGCTTCGCCTCGAACAAAATACCTACGGCGGTTCATCTAAAAAGTATAAAAAAGTTGTTATTGAAAGTATACAAATATTGTTTCTGAAAATATACATGTTGTATGTAAAATTATAAAAAAAAATGCTACTGAAAGTATACAAACACTGTTCTGAAAGTATACATGTTGTATCCAAAAGTATAAAAAAATTACTACCACTGAAAGTATAAAAACGATGTTTCTGAAAATATACGCGCGGTGTACCTTGGTGTACATCCGCTTGGATGTATGTCGGCGTTCACTGGGTGTACGCCGGCCCTTTCGTATGTGTTATCGAAGCAAAGTATAAATTAGTATAACTCCGAAGTATAAAGTAGTATAACTACGAAGTATAAAACAAGAGAGTAAAAAAAGTATAACCCCAAACTACAAAAAACCGGGAAGTACAAAAAAGAACAATCCCAAAATATAACATCAGGAAGTATAAAATAGTATAACCACGGAGTACAAAGTATCATAACTTCGAAGTGAAGGGGAACGTAGCATAGAAAACAAAAAATTTCCTACACGAGAGACACCCGAAAGGCCAAGATCTAATCTAGGAGACGAATTGTAACGGGCAACAAGAGGGTTAAGGAGAACACATACCCTCGAAGACTCAAAGTGGTACGAGATCAAATCTCGTTGTTGGCGTAGTCGTACTCACACCGATCCCGATAGCGAGAAGATGGGCACCGCAATCCGGCGGTGCATCCGTGATCGGTCACACGTACGGTTGATGACGACCTCCGTTCCCTCGTTCCAGCGGGGCGCGGAAGTAGAGGATCCCTCGGAACTCCAGCAGCACGACGACGTGGTGGTGGTGAAGAATCCCACGGTCAGGGCTTCGCCAAGCCGGAGACCATGAAATGGAGCAGCGGGTGGAGGGAAAGGGAAGTGGCAAAGTGTGTGTAGGAGGGAGAGCTCTCACCCTCCTTTTATAGGAGAGGGGGGAGGCAGCCCAAGGGGGGTGCGGCCAGCCCCATGGTGTGCCCCCACCTCTTCCCTCATGATGTGAGTGGACACTCCACTCACACCCACTCATTTTCCTTTAAACCCCACTTAGAAAATCCAAGAGTTTTTCTTTAATAAATCAATAAAACATTTTTATTTCTTTATTTCAGCATTTGTTAATTCTATTAACAAACATTTGCATAAAGCACCTCGAATCATTTGTTAATTCTGTTAACAACCATTCGACGAAAAACCCCTTGAACTATTTCAATTTTCCCCGAAACAATTTCGGTGCTGTCCAAAATATTCTTCGATATTCCATATCCTCTCAAATGCGTCATCGAACCTTAAGTGTGTCACCCTACGGTTCGCGAATAAGATAGACATGATCGAGACTCCTCTCCGATCAATAATCAACAGCGGGATCTGGAGATCCGTGATGACTCCTATATATTCAACGATGACTCTCGTGATCGTGTGAACCAACAACGCCGTGAACTATTCCCTTTGTCTCGCGATATTTTACTTGTCCGAGATTCGATCATTGGTATCAACCATACCTTGTTCAATCTCGTTACCGACAAGTACTCTTTTCTCGTTCCCGTGATATAACATCCTTGTGATCATATCACGTGCTTGCAAGCGGTTTCGATGTGATATCACCGAGAGGGCCCAGAGTATATCTCTCCGTCATTTGGATGGACAAATCCCACTCTTGATCCATGATCCTCAACTAATACTTTCCGAATACTTAACGACACCTTTATAGTCACCCTGTTACGGTGTGACGTTTGATGCCATCAAAGCACTCTTCCGGTATCAGTGATTGACATGATCTCAAGGTCTAAGGAATAAGTTACTTCGTATGTTTGATATAACAATGTAAACTAAATGACTTGATCGCATTGCTATATTCTCTTTGGGTATATGTTCATCACATCATTCTTCTAATGACATGACCCCGTTATTAATAACATCCAATGTTCATGATCAGGAAACCTTGATCATCTATTAATCAACGAGCTAGTTAAAAGAGAGGCTTTACTAGGAACCATTGTTTGTTTATTAAGCACACATGTATCAACGTTTCCGGTTAATACAATTCTAGCATGAGAAATAAACATTCATCATAAACAAGGAATAAGATAATAACCATTTTATTATTGCCTCTCGGGCATATTCCCTTCAGTCTCCCACTTGCACTAGAGTCAATAATCTAGTCTGTAAGCATTTTAACACATATGGCGAATCAGTGTTATTACCATGCTTCGCATGCGGTAAACATCATCAAAAAGATCTGAACTGTTCAGGTCCTATTATATTTGCATGTTCTTTGCGTCTACACGCATAACTCATTCTCTAATGAGATGGCTTTGTATATATATATGGTCAATTGATGAAAACTTAATTCCTCAGCTTAAACTGATGTCACTAACATTGTGAAAATGTAGCTTCATAGTGTTAGCATTCTTGGAAACTCACCAAGTTCCGGTGATACCTTAATTCCTCAGCTTAAACTGATGTTACTAACATTGTGAAAATGTAGCTTCATAGTTTCAGCATTCTTGGAAATTCACCAAGTTCAATAAAGAACTCCTTGACACAAAATACGCTTATAATCAGTTGTTAACACAACGATATATTTTAGCCTTTGTTGTAGTATCTGTCACAATATTTGAAACTCTTTCAAATCCAGCATGGAACTTTCTTCCATCCTATTGTGCTACCGTTCATCACATATTTTAATTGAGATAAAATTACTTGAATAAATGACAAGACTATTAGTGTAACATATTACAACTAATATTTTGTCATTACTATATGGGAAAACATATCCTTAGCATTTGTAAAATGACACAAGGATCTCTCCCACTGTCGTCTAATCATCATATGAATTATCCTACTATAACATTTTATAGCATAGGACTCATCTGGTTGTGTACATAGCATGGAAACATGACTTAGAAATCTCAATTTTAATGATGCTCATCATGTGTCAAAACACATGAATCTTGCTCAATTATTTTCCATGTGACAAGAACTCCTTCTTATCAATTTTATATTGATTTACTTCAATATTTCATCTATGTAATTTGGCTTTAATCATATCAGGCGCTTGAATCCATCTTTTATAGACATCGATGCCCAATATCTTCCAAGCCTTTCATAAATATGAAAATCTTAACCGTGTTAATTTAAAATACATATTTTCCAATCAACCATATGTCATCTACATAAAGTATTGAAATATGTCATAGCGCTCCCACTTAATTTCTTGTAACTTTACAAGCATCTTTATCGTTCATGATGGAATCAAACTCTTTTGATAACTTCATTAAGGTAAAGATTTCAACTTCGTTATGCTCATTTCAACCATTGAAGTGTGCATACCTTTCTAGCAACCTTTTGAATTTTCCAAAACTCTCAGACTGTGTCAAGTACACATCCTTGATCAAACTTCCTCGAGAGGAGAGTTGGTTTTGTTATTCAACTGCCATATCATAATATGTAACTTTTTGCTAGAACTATCCGCAAAGACTAAAGCATCACTACGGAAGATCAAAATCTTGTAGTAGTTAACTCTTTGAACTTCGTCGAAAACAACTTTTCGATAAGTACAATTTTAATAAGATGTAAAATCCATGTCTTTGTCGCTATATAGACCCTTTTGCTATCGCTAGGCATCATGCCTATCGAAAGGACTACCAAGTCACATACTTGATATTCATACAAGGATACTATGGCGGATATAATGACTCATAGTCAATTTTACGAAGCCAGGGCCCATCATTTGCTTCCTTTATAAGGTCCAGGTCCTTTTGTTGTCAAAACAACACTTTACACTTAAACCACAAGTTGTTATAAGTACAAAGTTTTTGGACTTTTCTGGTACAGTTCGCAAACTCATTTGAAGTATCTACAACATTTGTAGTGTCTTCTACTTAGTCAAAATAGTAAACCCCGGAACAACTTCCAGTGCTGCGCTACTCTTGACATGATAACGAAGATTCTCTAACCTTGTTGAGTTTGTACTGTGCTCCCACTCACTTGTTTCGCAAGAACTACTTTCTCGAGAAATCAACCCTTTCTGACAAACAACATTTGTCTTTTGGTTCGGTGATAGGAGAAATACCCAATGTTTTATTTGGGATAACCTTATAAACATATATTTATCTTATTTTGGTTGTAAACATTTTACACATGCTATGCATACGAAAACTTAAGAAAAATGACAATTCGGGTCATTACCCAAACCATATCTTATATGTTGTCAATTTCAACGGATCATGATGGTGCTCTTTTCAGTGGGAAAAACGGTTGTCACTAATGTATAAACTACAAAATTATAATGGCATTTTTATTAATCTTACCATGTCAAACAAGGTTTGATTTTTTGTCTCTTGAATACTCCAATCTAATGTGGGGTATTCGAGAAGTATAAGTTGTAGAACAATTCTGCAACTTCTCAGATGTTTTGCTAAACTTGTAACTCAAACTTTATCCTTTATGATCCAATCATAAATAATTGATTATCTTGTTACATTGATTTTAACTTCATATTAACAACCTTTTGAACCAATTCAAAATGTCAAACTCTGTTCCCTTTAAATAGATATACTCACATATCTACTTAAATCATCGACAGAATTTTATGAAGGAAAAATTAATCCACCATACATGACTACACATAATGGACTATATACATCAATATGTATAATCTCCACTAAATTAGTCGTCCATTCTACTTTGGCCTAAGAACGGAATTCTAGTCATCTTTTGGAAGAGGTCTCACAAGCGTCAATTTATTCAAAACAAAATGACTCCGGAAGTCCATCAATATGGAATTCCTTCATGTTTTCCTTTCCGATATGAACTAAAATGGTGGTGCCACAATTTAAGTGAAACTCTTTTACGTCTTGCAACGTTTAGCATTCAGATGTTTACTTTACCAACATGATTTATATTAACATATCCATCAATTATGGAATATGGTCATCGTTTGAACAATCTCATTTGTTCTCACAAAAGACCAGAACAAAATAACAACTTATTAAGTTCTTAAAATAAATCTTGAATGTTTGGTTCGATACTACAATGAACACAATAACACTTTATTTATGTTCTTGTCATAATCGATTCCACATCTATTACTAGTTCCTTTTTAGACCCTTGTATTTCTTGCATTGCGTTGCTTTGTATGACAACTCATACCAACCAATGTGGTATCAAAATACCAAAAATACTTTGTTAACTAGTAATACATCTATAACTTGTATATCAAGTATATACTCCTGAGCTGGACTTTTCCAGTTATCTTCTTTTCTGCCATATATCGATTTGTAATTCTATTTTCAATATTCCCTTTCCTTTATAGAAGAATCATTCAACATCAAACAATGCTAGTCTTACTAGCTCATTTTCTTTGGCGTGTTAGTCATATACTATCACCCATTGAGTCATACTTTGAGTTTGATTGTTCTACTAATATCACCATATTAATAGTATTCTTCTAGATTCCACTCTTAGCAATCTCCAAGTAAGGTAAATGACTTTAACCATACTTTTAATCCATCCTATCATAACAATTTTATGATTAAGCTACTATAGCTCGAAAGAAGGGATTTAGAGGATAATTTTTAGCGCCCAATTTCTTGGAATATTCAAACGCCTAGCGTATTCAATCATTGCATATATTCAGATAATATAAGCAAACATTGTCACGCTAAATTTGCATATATTCAGATAATATAAGCAAACATTGTCACGCTAAATTATATTCAGTCATGTTGCCACAAATAAGTTTCTAGATATCAATATATCTTTCACTTGATTGTTTCTGAAAACAACTCTTTTTAGTTCCTAAATCACCTTGATCAACAAAACATTCTTTTGAAGATAAAGTAATACGGAAGCAACCATGACTCTGGATTCTAAGTAGGAATTATTTGCTCTCTAGATCAATTAATCATTAACCATATGGAGCTAGGTAGGAAATACCAAAAATCTACAATAGGACTCAATTTTAAATTTCACTAATACGGTACCAATCTTAAATGGTATTTACCAGATCATAACAGTTATATCTCAATTAACAATCTAAGTGTAAGGTAGTTATGTGGATGCCAATGAATACTACAATTTGTGCAAATTCACTTTGATTGGTTGTTCATGATAAATAAGTTCAAGTTAATTCAAAAATTAAACCATGAACTCCCACTCAAAAACAACATCCCTCTTAGTCGTCTTTAGTGATTACACGAACCAAATTCACTACACCAAAACCGATCATCACGTGAGATGATGTAGTTTCAAAGGCGAACATCGACATGTTCATCATATCATCCATATGACTCATGCTTTACCTTTCGGTTACGTGTTCCGAGGCCATGTCTGTACATGCTAGGCTCGCCAAGTAGAACCGTAGTATTGCGTGTGTTTCAAGGCCATGTCTGTACATGCTAGGCTTGAAAACACCCGTTGTATGCGAACGTTGAGTCTATCACACCCGATCATCACGTGGTGTCTCGAAACGACGAACTTTCTTAACGGTGCATACTTAAGGAAGAACACATTATTATCTTGATATTAAGTGAGAGGGATCATATTATAATGCTACCATCGTTATATAAGCAACACAAGATGCATAAAAAGGATTAACATCACAGACATCACATGAAAGGATAACGTGATATGATATGGTCCTTCTTGCACTTGATCTCCATCATGTGCATTATGGTACGATCTGAATCATTCCACCGGCGTGGTACCAAGTACCACGGTACCCCAAACTTGTTTGTCCATCAATAAGAAGACAACCATATGGATACCTTACGGTATATCAATAATTTACAAAATAGATCATCTCATAATCAAATTTGTAATATTGACCATATCAATTCACATGCCCAGCAAAAACTAGTTAGACGCTTCTAATTTATTTTTGCATATTTTACGTGGCTTAGGGCTTTCGAGGATAGAACCGTTCATACCTACGAACATCAACCACAACATTGATAAACATATTTTTAGCAACCCTTCATAGATTAGATCTTAACTATAGTAGGAGAAACAGACACCCGCAAGCCACTTATGCAATACAAGTTGCATGTCAGTTGTGGAACAAGTCTCATGTACGTGGACATGTAAGGTTAGTCCGGGCCGCTTCATCCCACTATGCCACTAAGATCATAAAATAATCAAGGAGGTAATAACATGATCATCAACGCCCACATACACCTATGTGTTCTACCCGTACAAAACATCTTCGCATAGATCCGGCTCTGATACCACTGAAGGGGAACGTAGCATAGAAAACAAAAAATTTCCTACACGAGAGACACCCGAAAGGCCAAGATCTAATCTAGGAGACGAATTGTAACGGGCAACAAGAGGGTTAAGGAGAACACATACCCTCGAAGACTCAAAGTGGTACGAGATCAAATCTCGTTGTTGGCGTAGTCGTACTCACACCGATCCCGATAGCGAGAAGATGGGCACCGCAATCCGGCGGTGCATCCGTGATCGGTCACACGTACGGTTGATGACGACCTCCGTTCCCTCGTTCCAGCGGGGCGCGGAAGTAGAGGATCCCTCGGAACTCCAGCAGCACGACGACGTGGTGGTGGTGAAGAATCCCACGGTCAGGGCTTCGCCAAGCCGGAGACCATGAAATGGAGCAGCGGGTGGAGGGAAAGGGAAGTGGCAAAGTGTGTGTAGGAGGGAGAGCTCTCACCCTCCTTTTATAGGAGAGGGGGGAGGCAGCCCAAGGGGGGTGCGGCCAGCCCCATGGTGTGCCCCCACCTCTTCCCTCATGATGTGAGTGGACACTCCACTCACACCCACTCATTTTCCTTTAAACCCCACTTAGAAAATCCAAGAGTTTTTCTTTAATAAATCAATAAAACATTTTTATTTCTTTATTTCAGCATTTGTTAATTCTATTAACAAACATTTGCATAAAGCACCTCGAATCATTTGTTAATTCTGTTAACAACCATTCGACGAAAAACCCCTTGAACTATTTCAATTTTCCCCGAAACAATTTCGGTGCTGTCCAAAATATTCTTCGATATTCCATATCCTCTCAAATGCGTCATCGAACCTTAAGTGTGTCACCCTACGGTTCGCGAATAAGATAGACATGATCGAGACTCCTCTCCGATCAATAATCAACAGCGGGATCTGGAGATCCGTGATGACTCCTATATATTCAACGATGACTCTCGTGATCGTGTGAACCAACAACGCCGTGAACTATTCCCTTTGTCTCGCGATATTTTACTTGTCCGAGATTCGATCATTGGTATCAACCATACCTTGTTCAATCTCGTTACCGACAAGTACTCTTTTCTCGTTCCCGTGATATAACATCCTTGTGATCATATCACGTGCTTGCAAGCGGTTTCGATGTGATATCACCGAGAGGGCCCAGAGTATATCTCTCCGTCATTTGGATGGACAAATCCCACTCTTGATCCATGATCCTCAACTAATACTTTCCGAATACTTAACGACACCTTTATAGTCACCCTGTTACGGTGTGACGTTTGATGCCATCAAAGCACTCTTCCGGTATCAGTGATTGACATGATCTCAAGGTCTAAGGAATAAGTTACTTCGTATGTTTGATATAACAATGTAAACTAAATGACTTGATCGCATTGCTATATTCTCTTTGGGTATATGTTCATCACATCATTCTTCTAATGACATGACCCCGTTATTAATAACATCCAATGTTCATGATCAGGAAACCTTGATCATCTATTAATCAACGAGCTAGTTAAAAGAGAGGCTTTACTAGGAACCATTGTTTGTTTATTAAGCACACATGTATCAACGTTTCCGGTTAATACAATTCTAGCATGAGAAATAAACATTCATCATAAACAAGGAATAAGATAATAACCATTTTATTATTGCCTCTCGGGCATATTCCCTTCACGAAGTACAAAATTGGGAAGTACAAAACAAGTATATTCCCGAAGTATAAAAGCAGGAAGTATAAAATAGTGAAAACTTAAAGTATAAAGTAGTACATCTCCGAAGTATAAAAAAAAGTTGCTCAAAATCTATCAACATCAAATCTCGCCGCGAGGATCTCAAATATGAAAATGTTTCTTAATTCTGAAATACGTAATCAAGATATTTCATTTTGAAGAAACGCATCTAGAAATAAATGTGCGTCTGTACATCCTCCCGTACACGGGTGGGAAAGGGAAACCCCCCCTCCCCCCGCGCGGAGGAAGGAGAATACGAAACTTATCGCACGCACAGCGCATGCGGGGTGACCTTCCGAAAGGGTTCCCTTTTTTTTAATGATTTCCACATCATCTCTAGCCGCCCCAGGAGCCCCCAGGGCCGCTTTTTTACTCTGGTACGCCTTTTTGCCCGGTCGTCCCTCCCCTCACGAGGCCAAATAACGCCGGATTGATCCAATGTAGCGCCCAGCGAACCCAGGCCAAACCCAGCGCCGAGGGCAGCTGGGGTGCCGGATGGAGGGAAAATGGCGCGAAACCGCGCGAAAGGAGCTTCCGCATATTTTTTTCGCTGCGTGGACCCGCACTGTCGGCGACAGAGAGCTTCGCCCTCCTCGGCTCCCGCGCGCTTTAATGCCGCTGCTGCGTGGATTGACTGAGTGGAGTAGCCGAAGCGCTTGCGCGTTGACCTAATGGCGGTGCACCATCGCAACCACCCTGCCCGTTCGCCCAAATAAAAAAAACTGTCTCCATCCTTCTCTGCTCGCCCCAATCCCCACCTTCTCGCACCCATCCCCATCTTCATTCGCCCAAGCCCACTTCTCCCCCGGTGATGGCGGCACGTTTCCCCGGAGACGGCGCCGCGGCCAACGGCTTCGGGAGGCGGTGGCTGCGCGAGGAAGAGGCGAGCCTCCTGTACGCGGCGGGCTATCCGGTGCCCCAGATATGCGTCTGCTCGACGATTGGAGGCTCAGCGCGGGCAGGCTACCGGTGCCCCCCGTCCTTGAAGGAGACGACTTCGTCGCCGCGATCCACGACGAGCGCGCCAGCCTGACGCCGACGCAGCGCGCCGAGCCTCGCTTCCACCCCACGAACTATGGCGCGTGGGTGGTCTACTTCCAGGAGCGGTGCGACAATGAACTGGCGGCCTGCGGGGGGGCAGTTGTGACGCCGCGCGGCAACTCTGACGGTCGCTGCTGTTGGTGGGGTGCCCAGGGCCACACCCTCGACGCCGTTCTCGCGGACATCGGGAACAACAACGCACGTCGGCTGGAGTACCCCCACCCCCACCCCCGCCGCGGGTGCCAAGTTTCTCTCCGCGACGTGCGGGTAGCCTGTGGGCGGCGATAAGGATGGCGGCATAATCGTCGTCCTCCTCGTTGCAGTCCTTCGGTGCCGTGCAAACGCCACAGCTGCGCCCGGTGAAGACCGAGCCACAGTTGACGTTGAGTTTGCGGTTTGGACATCAACTTTTTGAAAGACGGTCACCGTGCATATATAGTGGCCCGTGCATAATCTATATTTGCACGATGGCCGTCTTGTTTGCGGTTGCAACTTGCGACGGTCCGCATCATGGCTTGTTCGAGGGGCTCGGTCAAAACCATAGGCCACCAGATAGAAAATTGCATGCCACTTTTTTTTGCAACTAATAAGAGTAAAAAGTGCTCATATCAAAAAGAAAAAGAAAAAGAGTAAAAAATGCTCGCACCTATTATAAAAAATGAGAATGAATATGCGTGATGAGTGATGTTGCCGATTTTCACGGCGGCGAGCCGGCGAGGCACGTGTTTACCACCGTCCACGTCCGGTGTACGTAGCCGGTCGCGCATGGGAGAACCCAGGCCAACGGAACGGACGACGGTGCTCAGCCCTGCCCACTGGTCGACGATGCCTTTCTAGTTTCCACCAGCAGCAGCCGGGGAGCCAGACGTGACGCGACAGCGCCACACCGCGCCGCGCGCGCGCACCCCTTCTCGGACGTACGCTCGCAGGCAACTTTTCTGCTCTCCTTCTTTAATGATCTCATCTTTTATTAAATCCCTCCTCCGGTTCGGGCAGCGATCTTCTCTCTCTGGGGTCAAATACACGGCCGCCGCCTCTGCGCAGTGCGCACTCGATCAAGCCCAAACACTAGCTCTGCAGTCCATCTCAGGCTTTCTAATTCCACGAGTGCCATCGTCGATCCACCTCGTCGCGAATGCATACGGTCGCATCAAAAGGGGCCGCAAAACTTTTTTTTACCGTGGTTGTCGACTCGCCGTAGCAATTGTTAAAGAATTAGTCATAATTTTCAAGATTAATTTCAGAATATAAATTATGACAATAGAAATTATTAACGTGTGAAACTCAAACATACTAGATGTTGCAAAAATTATGTGATGCAGACTCAATTCAGAAGTATAAACCCATTTTCCTATTGCAGGTGCTTTATAAAATTTTAACTAAACTAGTCACATGTAGATTAGAACACTTTATGTCAAAATGTTTTCATTAAGGGTAGGAGTACTATGGATGGAGTATTATCTTTGCATGAACTGTACATGAAACTAAGAAAAGGAAACAAAAAGGACTAATATTGAAGTTGGATTTTGAAAAAGCCTATGGCAAGGTGGACCGGGAGGTCCTGCTGAGATGCGTGACTCGGAAAGGTTTTAATGAAAAATGGAGAGGTATTATCCAAAGTATTGTACAAGAAGGTACTTTGTGTGTTAAGATTAATAATGTGAGAGGCAAGGATTTTGCTAGCCACAGAGGGGTAAGACATGGGAACCCTCTCTTACTGTCGAAGCTCTGGCTCCACAAATCCCTCGGGTGACCCTATCGGGTTTCGACTAGGAGACGTCATAGGCGCTGGTGAAATCGTCGGCTTGACAGGGGGGCGAGATTTACCCAGGTTCGGGGCCCTCGTAGAGGTAAAACCCTTACTCCTGCCTTCTGTCGATCTGTATTAGATGATTAGATCGGTTACAGGATGCTCGAATCGAGAGTAGGTCTCGAGTTTCAAGGCTTTTGTGGTCGTGCGGTATTACTTGATCCTCTCCTTGGGGGCTCTCCTAGCTTTATATAGATAGCCAGGTCTCGAGTCCAACCCGGAGAGGATACAAACCCTAGCTTGAGTCGGTTACAATCCCTAACTTCACCCGCAAGTTGATGCGGGTGGGCTTCTCATGGGCCTTCTAGAGTACTCCAAGGGCGCTTCCTGTCGGGCCTTGACCAGAAGGCTTGAGAGGGGGTGTCCTTACTCGCAGGGTCCAGGATCCATGCCTTCGTCAGTAGCCCCCGAGCGTGTGCTTGACTGGGATTTACTTTCAGTCGAGTAGACGGTCAGAACTTTTTTAATCTCCTCTCGGAAGTTCAGCTTGACGGTTGTTATTTTTGAAGGGTGTGTCCCCTGCACTGCAAGTTATAAAACTCGAGTATCGAGTAGTACTGGCGCCTGTTTTACGACTTTATTTGCAGAAGGATGTGGCGCAGTAGCTTGGCTCTCCCGAGAGATCAGGGCCAATTAATTGCGACTAGGGCAAAAACACTCCTGGCCTACACAGATTCGAGACCTCCGACTCGAACCCGATGAGGTGATTGTTGCGACTGGGCCGTTGTGGACTTATCGAGTCGAACTTAACCTATGAGGGTACCCGGCGCGTCCGCTAGGATTTTTTTTCGTGTTGTTGACACGGAACTATGCCGGAGGACGCACGGACCACGACTGGCCCAAGTCTGCATGGCAGGGTCGGAACAGCCCTCGGAAACTGAATATAGCGCAACCGAGCGCGATCTAATCGGCGTCTCGCGGGAAGCCTGGAAAAGGGCCAAGGAATCCATGCGAAAGAGTCAGCCACCTGCAGCAGGCGCCACGCAAGAGGATCTAACCGCCTACCACTATCACCTAGTGAGAGCGGCCTCAAACATCAAGGATGCCCGAGCAGATCTAGCCCGTCGCAGGAGAGCGGCGGATGAGTCAAGCCTACGTCGAGCCGAGCTGTCCCCTGCACCTTCGGTCGGTACCCGACCCGGGGGAAAAGGACCCGCAGCGTCGACAAGGGACCACGAATCTATGGCTGGGACCAACAGGTCTACCACGTCTTCTTTCATGAGGGTTGACGACGATGGCAACGTCTACCCGCAAACTCCAGCCGCTGCAATTCTAGCCGCGGCAACCTACATGCAGATGAACCAGCCGACGGACAGCGATCCTCGGGTGGAACAATACAAACATATCCGCAAGGGTCTAGGGCTGGCAGCCGCGAAACTCGCCTCCCACGATCGCAAGGAACAACTGGAGAAGGCGCGACAGGAGAAGGACAAAGACAAGGACACGCCCCGCAGGCACAGGAGCTCCTCTCCGAGAAAGGATAAATCGCCGCGTCGCGGCCAAGGAAAAGAGGCTCGACGCCGCGGCGACAGTCGAAGCAGCAGCGACGACAGCCCGAGAGACAAAGATTCGCGGCACCACAGCAGCCGCTCGAGAAAACGAAGTAAGGAACCAAGAAAAGATAGCGACCGCGACCGGTCCGGGTACGACGCGCGATCCGATCTCGCCCAGAAGAAGGTGGATAAAGCAAGGGCTTCACGATATCGCGAACGCTCCTCATCCGGGTCTTCGGACGACGAAACCTGCGGAGCACTTTGCTTTGCTCGCAGTATTCGCGAAGCACCTCTACCCAAGAGATTCAATCTCAGCTCGGAGGTGACAAAATACGATGGCTCACTCGAGCCCTCCCAGTGGTTAAGCGACTACCTCACGGCAGTAAAATGCCAACGTGGTAACAAGAACACGGCCATGCAATACCTCAATTTGCACCTAGCCGGAGCGGCCCGCAGCTGGCTGGAGAGGAGACCACGATCTTGCTACGCATCGTGGGACGACCTGCATCGCGATTTCTGCAAAAACTTCCAGTCGACCTACAAAAGACCAGCTACAATCGAAGAACTACGAGCTTGCAAACAGAAAAGTGGCGAATCCACACGAGAATACATCCAGCGGTGGAACACGCTCAGGAACACCGCAGGGACAATCTCTGAAGAAGTGGCGATTGAGGCCTTCGCCAAAGGAGCAAGAAGAACCGCGTTTCGAGAAGAACTCGGCAGAGCTGCGCCCAAAACCATAGGGGAGCTCATGGTATTTTCCTCTCTGTTCGAAGAGGTCTTGTTCATGGAAAAGTTGGTTTCATTCGAAGGAATCGATATTCGTACGAAGATATTTTCGCGTTTGAACTTCCATTCGAAAAGATCTCAATTTTGAATGACGAACGTCATGACGTCATGGCGCACTCCTCTTCTCCCGATGGGACGTGACGGAGTGGTAGCAGATGGTGGCCCACCTTGTCAGCTTTTTGACCGGGAAACGAGATGTCGCTCCCGTTTTCTACGCGAAATGCGCAGTAAATGCGCACGATCTTCTGTTAAGATCGTGGCACGAAACAGCGCATGCCGCCGCTTCGTTTCATCCTCACGCGTGGCAGCCGCGATAGGTGCCACGTAGCGTATCGTACGGCTGAGATTTCTTTGCCCCGTGTATAAGTAGGGGTGTTAGCGCCGCAGTAAAATTTTCCCCGCTCTCTGTCTTCGTCTTCTTCCTTGCACCCATCTTCATCTTCCTTGCGCTCAAGCTCTCGCTGCGAACAATGGCTGGCGGAAGGAAGCGTGGCGCTGGTACTTTGGCGTCTGGCGAGCCTTCTGCGCCACCCGCTCCTCGCGCAGGCGACTGGCGCTCCCCCAACACCACCGTAAAAAGCATCAAAGAGATGCAGCGGGAGGGATTGCTACCGGCGGAGGCGGAGAAGCGCGTCCGCCTCGGGAAAAGAGAAGAGGTACCCAACCCTCAGTCGAATGAGCACGTGGTCTTCGTGGACCACGTGACTCGAGGTCTTTCTTTCCCCCTTCACCCTTTTTTTATCGGGCTGCTGTGTGCCTACGGCATACAGCTTCACGACCTTCCTCCGAACGCGATGCAGCACATTTCGTGCTTCATCGTGCTTTGCGAGTGCTACCTCGGCATTCGCCCGCATTGGGCGCTCTGGAAGACGCTGTTCAAGATCCGGATCTTCCGCGAAAGGCCGCGGGTGGAGTCCGAGCCTGGCGAGCCACTTCGCACGGGTGGTTTCGGGATCCAGGCGCGCCAGGAGAACGCGTACTTCAACATGCACTTCATCGACTCCGCCCAAGGCTGGCGGAAGAAGTGGTTCTACGTCGTCGACAATAGCTCGGGTGGGCTCGTAGAGTTTCACCCATTCGCAGTTCTGTCGAGGCGCAAGTCTTGGAGCCACAAGATGTCAGCCGAGGAAATCCAGACGGTCACACCCTTACTCGCAAGAGTAGCCGCTCTTCGAGACCAAACTTCGGGAGTCGTGCTCAACGGGCTCCATCTGGCGAGCCTCTTCTTGAAGCGCAGGATCCAGCCTCTTCAGCAGAGACCTTCCCCCATGTGGGAGTACCAGGGCTCAGAGGACCCCAGTCGAGTGAGCCGCGAAGAACTTTCGAATGTGGAATTCGAGAAGAAGATAGCTGCAATCACTCGACTGAAGGTAGGGGAAGAATTCCTCGACTGCTCGGTTGCAGCTTTCTCCGCTTCGAATCCTCCTCCAGCTGAGGTTAGTTTCCTGTCTTTGAGTTACCTTCATCTTCTGAATTTTTAGTCGATAATATCTTTTTTGTTTTCTTGTCTTCGTAGAGTCTAGCCGTGGCGGATTGCTACCCGCCAGCTACGGGGGGAGCTGCTTCGGAGCAAGTGTCTAGCCACCAGGACGGCGCGGTTGACACCAGTGTCGCCAATGCTTCCTCGAGCTCGGAGGACGATTCCTCGGACGACGTCGAAGACTCGAATGGCACCCTCCCGAAACATCGTCGGGTAGATGAAGACGAAGCTACTTCAAAGGACAAATCCTTGGAAGCATCGCCTAGTCAAGCTCCTATCCATGTCACTCCACTCCAATCTCTTCCTCCTTCGGCTTCGTTTCCAGTGATAGCAGCCGCCTGGAATGCGGATGCTCTGGATGATGATGAAGATGATGAGTAAGTGTTTTCTTCCTTGTTCTTTTGTAATGCCAGTCGATCAACTTCTAGATTCCGATATTGATGTTTTTCTAATTTTCACTGCAGTCTGCAGGCGATCAGCCCGCGTCAGTTTGCTGCTAACGTTCCTCCCGAAAAGAGGAACAAAGCAAAAGACGCGGGTGAAACCCCCACTGCAGGCACCGTCCAGAACTCTCCCAGGGCAGCGCCTGATGCTGCGACTGTGGAGATAGAAATCCCCAGCTCCGCCGCTAGGACTTCGGTCTCGAAGGAGGCGACGGACAGTTCTGCGGATCCTCTCTCCCGCGCTACCGGACAGGTAAACTTCTATCTCTTGGCTTTCAAGAATTTTTTATCGGGTGCACGGCAGTGCTCCCGATGGGAGTAGCCCCCGAGGCTGTAGTCGATCGCGTGCGATCGGCTACAGGCTCAAAGTTCTGTTCCATCCTTTCTTCATGATTTTGCTTTTCTCGGGTGCACGGCAGTGCTCCCGATGGGAGTAGCCCCCGAGGCTGTAGTCGATTGTAAATAATCGGGTACAGGCTCCAATGTAATCCTTCTAATTCTTCTATCTTCGTGCTTTTGATTTTTATCGGGTGCACGGCAGTGCTCCCGATGGGAGTAGCCCCCGAGGCTGTAGTCGATTGTAAATAATCGGGTACAGGCTCAAATTTGATCTTTTTAACTCTTCTGTCTTCGCGCTTTTGCAGTCACTCGTTGATTCTCTTGCGGCGATTGGTCGCCGCGTCATTCTCGCTGAATCGGATTGCAAGTCTCTTCGAGCAGACCGCAACCAACTGCGGACTGAAAACGATCTTCTCAAGGGTGAGCTCTATCGTTCCCCTGTCTTCCATACTTCATTCATTCTAGAGGTTTTGACAAGCGCCTCTTTGCAGCTCGACTTGAATTCGCGGAATCCGAAAAGGTCAAATTTTCGGAGCAGGTAACTGCTCGAGAAGCTGACTTGACGGCCATTCGACAAGAGCTGGAGACTTCCCGCATGCAGTCGGAAGACTTCAGTCGACAGCTTGCGGAAGTGTGGAAGTCCCTGAAGGAGTTAGAGAAAACCGGCAGTAAGGCTGACAGCGAGCTTGTCGGGTTCCTCCGTCCCCTTGCTGAGCGCTTCGCGGGTAAGCTTGATGAAGTTTCGCGATTCTGATTCTTCATTTGGCTGTAGTTTGCTGAGTATTATTTTCTCCCTTCGCAGGTATTCTGGATGTTCCTCTAGAAATCCCTGGACTCCAGCGGGTGGATGTGGTAACCGATACGCTTGCCCAGCTTAAAAGGCACGCTGATGGAGTTTCTTCCATTGTCAGTGATGCTACCCAAGTGCTGGGGCAACTGTACGGTCGCCTCCTCGCCAAGGCCACTCCTGCACCTGCGCTCGACGATATGTTGAAGGTCTTCTCAGAAGGAAAGCTTCTGGATGCCTTTGCAGTCGCTCAATCGGAGGCTGGCGCGAAGACTGCGATTCAATTTGCTCTGGCACACGGAGTCGAAGGGTTGGAGGAGGCTTACTCGTCCATTCCAGTCGATCCTTCCACGGGCAAAAAGGTACGGCTCTCTCGTTTTGGCGAGCAAGCCGCCATTCTTGCTCGGAAGCTTTCTGAGATTTTTCCTCGGAAGAAGGGAGGGTCGACTGCTGCTAGTGGGAGTACCAATGTAGCCTCGTAGCTTTTTTTTATCTCTTTCCTTGAATGTAATGAATCTTGGGATGTATTCCCGTACTTTTGTTGGTCTTAATCGAAGCATTGTGCCTTTGGAATTTAATCCTTTTGTTTGTACTCTGTCTCCCGATGGGAGTAGCCCCCAAGCGTGTAGTCAAATGTGCGACTAAAAACAACTCGAGTAGGGCATCTCACTCCTTTCCTTGTACTTCTTCCAGGCGACTGTGTGTGCCGCGGAGTCATCGGGTGGGCGTGGTAATCCAGTAAATCCACTTGTGGCTGCCGTGGGCACTTTCGCTGGCCTTCGTGATAAGGTTCAGGAGGGTGAGCGTAGACTGAAAGCGCTGCGCGGGGTAGCTGATGTGGCGATATCCAAACAGAGATTGGCAGCTGAGCGCGAGCAATTTCTGATGGATGAACTGTCTTCGATTGCAAGGGAGTTACTATGTAAGTAGTGTAGCCCCCATTCTATTTTCCTCCCCTCTGCTTCTTATCTGACTAAGTGCGCTTGCTCTTTAGTTGTTAGGCCAGATGACAGTGAGGAGAAGCAGTGGGTGGAAAACCTCATTCATCAAGAAGTTAACAGCACAAAACCTCATGCGAGTAATTTCTGGTCTGATCGCAGTCGAGGTTTTGTGATGGCTACCTTGAAATTTCGAGTCCGCCAGGCGAGAATTCTCGTGAGTTCTTTCCACGAAGTCCTGGTTGCGGTGAATGCTGCTTTTTATCCACTCGAGAGGGGTCCCGAAGACTGGAGTTATCTTCTCAGGCTGTTTAGACGAGAAGGAGAGGTTCGCACGTGCGTACGCAAACAAATGATGTGCGGCGCGGTTGTGGCTCTCTCGTTTGTCCGAATATGGCATCCTGAGATAGATTTGAACTCCGTAGCTCGGCTCCCAGGTTATGCAATCGAGGACATCACACCGTTCTATGATGCTGTACGCCCTGCAGCTGAGAAGATTATCCAAATGACCTCTGAAGAGGTAGATAGGGTCTTAGCGACTGAGAACGCTCAGCGGTTTGACTGATTATCGGATGTGAATATCCTGTAAAACTGCTTATAGTTTGTAAAAACTGTTTGTAAGGTGTATAACCTTGTTTTTGATGATATTTCTTTGTGATGCCTAGTTTTAGGTGTAGCCCCCGTGTATTTAATGGGGTGTGTACCTGTAACTTTTTAGCATGTAATCGACTGGAAATCTGTCGGGTAAATATGATGAGGAAATCATGTATTTCATTGCGATGACTGAGAAGTCATGTGTTCGAGCTACAAGATTGGCTAGCATAGCCTTATTGTTTCAAAACAAATAAACCTAGGGGTAGAATTTGCGCAGCTGCGCGATGTTCCATGGATTGGAGTAGATGCCTCCGGTCTCAGGATTCTTCAATCGATAGGCTCCTCCTGGGATCACTTCGTGTATGATGAAGGGTCCTTCCCAAGGTGGTTCGAGCTTGTGTCCTTCCTTTTGCTTCAGCCGCAACACCAAGTCGCCTACCACGAATGACCTGTGGCGTATGCGTCGACTGTGGTAATTGCGTAGTGATTGTTGATAGACCGCGGATCTTGCGAGTGCAATGTCCCGAACTTCGTCGAGTGCATCCATATCTTCTGCAAGTGCTTTGTTGGAGGTTTCTTCGCTGTAGGCTACAACTCGTGGGGCGCTGAATCGGACCTCCTCGGGAAGGACGGCTTCTGCCCCGTATACCATGAAAAATGGTGTGTATTGCGTCGATCGATTGGGAGTTGTGCGGAGGCTCCAAAGTACGGAGGGTAACTCCTCTGCCCAATGTCCCGCAGCGGGATGTAGACGATCTAGCAATCTCTTTTTGATGCCAGCCGAAACTAAGCCGTTGGATCTTTCGACTTGGCCGTTTGTTTGCGGATGGGCAACCGAGGCAAACTTGAAGTTGATTCCTTTCTCCTCGCAGAACTGTTGTGTTTCCTTTGCGGTGAAGTTTGTACCATTGTCTGTAATGATGTCATGTGGTACACCGAATCTACATACTATGGAGTCGAGGAACTTGATGGCGCATTGGGCGCTAGCCGAAGTTACTGGCATAGCTTCGATCCATTTGGTAAATTTGTCGACTGCGACCAGCAAATGTGTGTATCCCCCTGGTGTGGATTTGCGTAGTGGTCCAACCATGTCTAGCCCCCATTGCGCAAAGGGCCAGGCGATGGGTATCATATGCAGCTCTGTGGCGGGTGCGTGCGGCTTTGGTGAGAATCGCTGGCAGGCGTCGCATCTATCGACCAGGTTTTTTGCATCGCTGGCTGCTGTTAGCCAGTAGAATCCTGCTCGAAAGGCTTTTCCCAGTATTGCTTTCCAGCTAGCATGATGTCCGCAATCACCCTGGTGTATGTCCCGGAGTAATTCCTTGCCATCTTCGGGTGCGATGCAGCGCTGGAGTATGCCCGAGATGCTTTGTTTGTACAATTCTCCATTAACCACCCGAAAGGATTTGCTACGCCTGATTAGCTGTCGAGCCTCACGTGGATCGGCCGGGAGCTGTTTGTTGAGCAGGTAGTCGAGATATTTCTGCGTCCAGATTGGCTCGACCAGAAAAACCTGCCGTGATATGTTATGAGTTAGCTCGAGAAGCGCGATTTGCGGGCTGACCTCTGTTTCTTGTGCTGCGGGTGTCTCTACGGCTTTCTTCACTTTGACTGATCTCTTAATCATCCGCTCGAAATATATCCCTGGCGGTATGGGTGTATTCGTGGAACCCATGTTGGCCAGTCTATCCGCCTCTTCGTTGCTGGATCTTGCAATATGCTTCAACTCGCATCCTTTGAAGCTTCCTTCGAGTAGATTATACATGTCGCGGTACGCGATCATGTTTTCAGCAATGGCATCGCATTCTTTCATTGTTTGTTGCACTATGAGATTGGAATCGCCATAAATCATCAACCGGGTAGCTCCACAAGCAATCGCCATCTTCATCCCGTGCAACAGTGCTTCATATTCTGCGTCGTTGTTCGATGCTGGATCATCTGGTGGAAAGTCTAGTCGCAGGACGTATTGCAGTTTGTCTCCACGAGGTGAGATAAGAATGATTCCAGCTCCTGCTCCTTCGTTTCTTTTGGACCCGTCAAAGTACATGATCCAATTGCTTGTATACTCGGGTGGCCCGGGTGTTTGTAGCTCTGTCCATTCGCTGATGAATTCCACGAGAACTTGGGATTTGACTGCATTGCGTCCTGCATAGGTGATATCCCAAGCGCCCAACTCGATGCTCCACTTCGCTATTCTTCCGGATGCCATAGGGTTGTTCATGATTGTCCCGAGTGACGCATCATTAACCACTGTAATGGCGTGTTCCTGGAAGTAATGTTTGAGTTTTCGGGCTGTGAGGACAACTCCATATGCAAGCTTCTGGTAATGAGGATATCTCTGCTTGCATGGCGAGAGCACTTCGCTGATGTAATATATTGGGCGCTGGACTCCGTATGCCTTGCCATCTTCAGGTCGTTCGACTACGATTGCAGTGCTGATGACCTGGTTTGTGGCGGCTAAATAGAGAAGAAGTGGCTCCCTTTCTTGTGGTGTTGCGAGAATGCGCCTGCTTTGCAGCGACCGTTTCAAGTCTGCGAATGCTTGTTTGGCTTCGGGTGTCCATTCGAATTTGTCCGTCTTCTTCAGTAGCTTGTAGAAGGGTAACGCCTGCTCTCCCAACCGTGCGATGAACCTGCTTAGGGCGGCCAATCGCCCTGCGAGCTGCTGGACTCCACGTAGATTGGTAGGCTCCTTCATGGTGAGGATGGCTTGTATTTTCTCCGGATTGGCCTCAATGCCTCTGGCGGATACCAGGTATCCTAGGAGTTTTCCTGCGGGGACGCCGAAAACGCATTTTGTCGGGTTGAGCTTGATCCGATATGCATTAAGGGCGTCGAATGTTTCTTTAATATCTTCGAGGAGTGTGTCCTCTACTCGAGTTTTGATGACGATGTCGTCGACATATACTTGTACGTTCTTGCCAATGAGATTGGCAAGGCATCTCTGCATGCAACGTTGATATGTTGCGCCTGCGTTCTTCAGCCCGAAGGGCATTGTCGTGTAGCAGTATACACCGTGTGGTGTGATGAATGCCGTCTTCTCTTCGTCTTCCTTTTTCATTCGGATCTGGTTGTATCCCGAGTAGGCGTCCAGGAAGGAGAGACGTTGGCAACCTGCTGTGGAATCCACGATCTGGTCGATTCGTGGTAGAGGGAAGTTGTCCTTGGGGCAGTGCTTGTTTAGTGACGTGTAGTCGATGCACACCCGAAGGATATCCGTGTTCTTCTTGGGGACCAGCACCGGATTTGCCAACCAGGTGGATATCTTGATCTCTCTAATAAAGTTGGCGGCTAGCAGCCTATTTACTTCTTCTCCCAGCGCCTTTTGCTTGGGTTCTGAAAATCGTCGAGTCGTCTGTTTGATGGGCTTGGCGTTAGGAAAGACTTCGAGTGAGTGCTCGGCAAACTCCCTGGGTATACCTGGCATATCTGAGGGCTGCCAGGCGAAAATCTCCCAGTACTCACGGAGGAGTTTGACGAGCGCGCTTTCCTATGCTGGCGAGAGGGTTGTGGAAACCATCGCGGTTTTGGCGGAATCCGTCGGGTGCACTTGGTGCTTGCGAGTGTCGCTGTTGGCGCTGAATTCCAGTTCAGGCGCGTTTTTCTTCGTGAGGGGCATGACGGAGTGGTCCGTGGTTTTTGCCAGCTCTTGTAGTTATTCTTGCATCCCGAAAGATTTCGCGATCTCATTAAATTCTATGTCGCACTTATCCGATTTCTGGAAGTCTCCGTCGATGGTGATCACACCGTATTCGCCGGGTAGCTTGAGCTTCAAGTATGCGTAATGTGGTACGGCCATGAATCTGGCGAACGCTGTTCGACCAAGAATGACGTGGTACTGTGAGGGCCAGTCGACGACTTCAAAGTCCAGGAATTCCCTTCTGTAGTTGCGTGGGGAGCCCAGTACAACTTCAAGGTTGATTGTTCCGAGTGGACGTATTGCCTTGCCCGGAACTATCCCGTGAAAGGATGTTTCTGATTCCGTTAGGCCGTCCAGGTTTTTGTTCATTCGACGGAGTGTATCCGCGTAGATGATGTTGATGCCGCTGCCACCGTCCATGAATACGCGGGCCAGGTCATAGTTGCCAATTTGAGCTTGAATGACAAGGGCGGCGTGTCCTGGTCGATAGACTCGTGGCGGGTGGTCTTCTTTCGAGAACGTGATTGGCTGCTCGGCCATCTTCAGGTACTCGGGCTTCGTTGGTGGCGTCTGCACTGCCATGCATATTTGTCTCGAGTTAGTTTTTTGAGCTCTGCGAGAGGGGCATACCTTCTGTATCATCCCGAGGAGTTGTCCGTGCGGAGTCGGGTATGTATTTGCTCCCGTGTTTTGTTGTTGTGGTGCTGGCAATGCGGCGAGTGCCATGTTTGGGTTGGCCGGTGGAGGTGGTGGCGGTGGTAGCTGGAATTGTTGTCCGCCTCCTGGTAGTGGTGGATAGTTTTGGGTGGAAGCGAATCTTTTCTTGGCGAGCGCGTCCGAGATTTCGATGAACTTTCGGCAATCCTTGAGAAGGTGTGTTGCCTTAGTCTTGCCCGTGCGCTTGTCTGTGAACAGATGTAGCGAGCAGTACGCATCGAGGTCTTCCTCGGGTGATTTTTCTTCTACCTTTGGTCTCCATTCGCGACTTCCACGACGACCGGAGTCGCGACTTCGCGTGAATTCTGCTGCCACTAGTTCTTCTCTGTCCTCGTGGTCGTAATATTTTCTTCTCTTTCTTCGCCCATGACGGTCTTCGTCGTGCGTGGGCGATGATGTTCTTTCATTGCGTACCGCGTCTTCTCCATTGGCCCATTTTTCGGCTATGACCATGAGCTCCCCTATGGTTTTGGGCGCAGCTCTGCCGAGTTCTTCTCGAAACGCGGTTCTTCTTGCTCCTTTGGCGAAGGCCTCAATCGCCACTTCTTCAGAGATTGTCCCTGCGGTGTTCCTGAGCGTGTTCCACCGCTGGATGTATTCTCGTGTGGATTCGCCACTTTTCTGTTTGCAAGCTCGTAGTTCTTCGATTGTAGCTAGCCTTTTGTAGGTCGACTGGAAGTTTTTGCAGAAATCGCGATGCAGGTCGTCCCACGATGCGTAGCAAGATCGTGGTCTCCTCTCCAGCCAGCTGCGGGCCGCTCCGGCTAGGTGCAAATTGAGGTATTGCATGGCCGTGTTCTTGTTACCACGTTGGCATTTTACTGCCGTGAGGTAGTCGCTTAACCACTGGGAGGGCTCGAGTGAGCCATCGTATTTTGTCACCTCCGATCTGAGCTTGAATCTCTTGGGTAGAGGTGCTTCGCGAATACTGCGAGCAAAGCAAAGTGCTCCGCAGGTTTCGTCGTCCGAAGACCCGGATGAGGAGCGTTCGCGATATCGTGAAGCCCTTGCTTTATCCACCTTCTTCTGGGCGAGATCGGATCGCGCGTCGTACCCGGACCAGTCGCGGTCGCTATCTTTTCTTGGTTCCTTACTTCGTTTTCTCGAGCGGCTGCTGTGGTGCCGCGAATCTTTGTCTCTCGGGTTGTCGTCGCTGCTGCTTCGACTGTCGCCGCGGCGTCGAGCCTCTTTTCCTCGGCCGCGACGCGGCGATTTATCCTTTCTCGGAGAGGAGCTCCTGTGCCTGCGGGGCGTGTCCTTGTCTTTGTCCTTCTCCTGTCGCGCCTTCTCCAGTTGTTCCTTGCGATCGTGGGAGGCGAGTTTCGCGGCTGCCAGCCCTAGACCCTTGCGGATATGTTTGTATTGTTCCACCCGAGGATCGCTGTCCGTCGGCTGGTTCATCTGCATGTAGGTTGCCGCGGCTAGAATTGCAGCGGCTGGAGTTTGCGGGTAGACGTTGCCATCGTTGGCAACCCTCATGAAAGAAGACGTGGTAGACCTGTTGGTCCCAGCCATAGATTCGTGGTCCCTTGTCGACGCTGCGGGTCCTTTTCCCCCGGGTCGGGTACCGACCGAAGGTGCAAGGGACAGCTCGGCTCGACGTAGGCTTGACTCATCCGCCGCTCTCCTGCGACGGGCTAGATCTGCTCGGGCATCCTTGATGTTTGAGGCTGCTCTCACTAGGTGATAGTGGTAGGCGGTTAGATCCTCTTGCGTGGCGCCTGCTGCAGGTGGCTGACTCTTTCGCATGGATTCCTTGGCCCTTTTCCAGGCTTCCCGCGAGACGCCGATTAGATCGCGCTCGGTTGCGCTATATTCAGTTTCCGAGGGCTGTTCCGACCCTGCCATGCAGACTTGGGCCAGTCGTGGTCCGTGTGTCCTAGGCGCAGATCGGGGAGCTCTTCGCACCCGAGAGGGTTCCTCCGTTGAGAGTGCGTGGTAGTCGATTGTGTTGAAGCGGATGGACTCGCCGCTTTTCTCCATAGGGAAACGTGAGTTGACGGCTCCAGATTCGGGTTCAGATTCATCCGAGAAGTGGAGGATTCCGTCTCTGTTCGCCATGAAGTTGAAACTTCCGAACGTCAGGGTGACGCTCTTCTCCAGATCCTCGAATACCGGGCGTGATTCCGGCGAGTGAGGCGTGACTATGACGGATCCGATCCGTACAGGATTGTTCGGAGCCGTAGTCGATGGTTTCCAACGGGAGTTGGATGTCGATGAAGCCGAAGATGCCGGTGATCCAGCGCCCGCGATCCCCACGGTCGGCGCCAATTGTCGAAGCTCTGGCTCCACAAATCCCTCGGGTGACCCTATCGGGTTTCGACTAGGAGACGTCATAGGCGCTGGTGAAATCGTCGGCTTGACAGGGGGGCGAGATTTACCCAGGTTCGGGGCCCTCGTAGAGGTAAAACCCTTACTCCTGCCTTCTGTCGATCTGTATTAGATGATTAGATCGGTTACAGGATGCTCGAATCGAGAGTAGGTCTCGAGTTTCAAGGCTTTTGTGGTCGTGCGGTATTACTTGATCCTCTCCTTGGGGGCTCTCCTAGCTTTATATAGATAGCCAGGTCTCGAGTCCAACCCGGAGAGGATACAAACCCTAGCTTGAGTCGGTTACAATCCCTAACTTCACCCGCAAGTTGATGCGGGTGGGCTTCTCATGGGCCTTCTAGAGTACTCCAAGGGCGCTTCCTGTCGGGCCTTGACCAGAAGGCTTGAGAGGGGGTGTCCTTACTCGCAGGGTCCAGGATCCATGCCTTCGTCACTTACCCTTCCTTTTTGATCTGGCTGCTGAGAATCTAGCAAAAATGATTGCATAGGCACAACATGCAGGCTTGATATTTGGTTTGGTGCCACATTTGGTTAATAATGATGTGGCCATATTGCAGTATGCTGATGATACTATCTTATCGATCCAGGATGTGATGGAGCAAGCAACTCATTTGAAACTCGTTTTATTTTTGTTTGAAGAAATGTTAGGTTTGAAAATCAATTTTGATAAGAGTGAATTGATGATGGTACTTAAAGATGATGTCAAGTGCTTGCAATATGCTGAGATGTTTGGGTGTCAACTGGGGGAGTGGCCCATTAAATGTCTTGGAGTCCCACTGAGTGGCTCTAGATTGCATGTTGGTGAACTAACTGGAGTGTCTAATAAACTCAAAAATAAACTAGATGGCTGGCTCGAAAATAACTCTTCTTTTGGTGGCAGGCCGACTCTTATTCATTCCTCCCGGGGGGACTGCTATCTATATAATGTCCATGTACCTACTGCCCTTGTCAACTTTGGAGAGTATGACCAATATAATCAGAAGGTTATTCTGGCAAGGGACTGGATATAAGAGAAAGTATTATATGGTTAAGTGGCAGTTGATTTGTAGACCAAGGAGAAAAGGGGGCCTGGGGATAAAAAATTGAAGATACAGAATATCTGTCTGCTTTGCAAGTGGTGGTGGAGGTTGGAAAATGAGGATGGATTGTGGCACCAATTGGTGAGAAGTAAATACAAAATAGATAAAGGTGTTTGGTTCATTAAACCTAGGCAAAATGATTCCCCCTATGTGGAAAGATTTGCTGAAGGTTAGAAAATTTTACCAGATGGGTAGGAAGATGTGTGTACAGAGTGGCAGTGAGACTAGTTTCTGCCATGATGCTTGGTTAGAGGACTCCCCTCTTTGTGAGGTTTTCCCTCGGTTGTTTGATATAAGTAATCATCAAGATTTCTCCGTGAAAGAAATGCATGCTTCTGGCTGGGCCTTTTCCTTTAGAAGATGGCTTACACCAGAATTACAAAATCAGATCAGTAATCTTAGGAGTGCTCTTAGCACTGTTGCACTAGGGGCTGGAAGCGATAATCCAAAGTGGAAGTTTACTAAGAATGCAATATTCTCCGTCAAATCTCTTTATAATAGGTTATCTTCATCTGGTCCTGATAGATCTTTTAGAATTGTTTGGAAGGCTAAAATCTCTCTTAAGATCAAAATTTGGTTATGGCTAATTTGGCATAATGCAATTGCAACAAAAGACAATATGTTAAAAAGAAAGTGGATAGGGAGCTCTGTTTGTAGATTCTGTCACAGTAATGAGTCGATTTTACATATTTTCTTTGAGTCTTCGGCGGCTAGCTTCGTTTGGAGTTCAGCCTGCACTGCCATTGGGGCAAATGCCACGCATGTTGGTTTTACTCACTATTTTTGGTGTATTGCGAAGTATTTTCATAATTGTACAAACTTACATGTGGTTGGAGTTGCTGCTTTATGCTGGCCAATCTGGAAACTTCGTAATCTTCCTTGCTTCAAGGGCAAGTTAATATCATCTCCTGTTGAGATGGTTTGCTATATGAATGTGTTTCGTTGTTTTTTTGGCAGGTTTGCAGACTGAGTCAGACAAGGTGGTGCTTACTGAAGGTGCTGATCGTATTCAGGAAGTGGCTATCAGGGCGTATGCATCGTCCTCATTAAGGTCTTCAAGCAGGACCATGATGACCCACAAGTATAGGGGATCGCAACAGTCTTCGAGGGAAGTAAAACCCAAATTTATTGATTCGACACAAGGGAAGCCAAGAAATATTTATATGCCTTAACGACTGAGTTGTCAATTCAGCTGCACCTGAAAGTAGACTTGCTCACAATAATTTATCAGTGGTAACAGTTTTATAGCAGCAGTAGAAATAAAATAACATCAGTAGTAAAATAGTAACAACAGTAGCAATCGCGGAAAACAGCAGGATGGAAATACTGTAGGCATAGAGGGAATGGATGGGCGGGTGTTGCATGGATAACAAGGGTCATGTAATAATAATAACATGGACATTACAGATAATAATAATAAAGCATCAAACATTTAGGAAAACCATAGGCATGTGTTCCAGTATAGTCATACGTACTCACAATGAGAAAATTGCATAACATCTTTTGTCCTATCAGCCCGTGGCAGCGCGGCCTCTAGGGAAACTACTGGTAATTAAGGTGCTCCTTTTAATAAAGCACGGGAGCAAAGCATTGATAAAGAAATACTCTGAGGCAAAATAAATCGTCGAGGCTTAATTGACTTTTTGTTTTCAGTCTTATGCATGCGTGAGCATGTGCCAAGTTGATTCAAGCGAAACAATCAGAGGGGGATACCACAATGTCATACCCTTCTATGAGTAAAACAATACAAGCCAACATTTATACAACATGCTATCTTATATTAATGAGTTGGAACAAACACGTGAGAGCACGAACTACTAAGAATCAATTAAATAACATACACCTTACATGAACGAACTAAGCATGTTCACACAGATGAGTATATGTACAAAAATAAAATAAATAGAGTTCATACCATCCTCTCACCACAAGTCGGATTGTCGTAAATCGTCATTACTGCTCTTCACTTGTGGATTGAATAATATAGAATGATAATCAAGCTCCAATGGAGACACAAAAGTCCGGTGAACTATGCAATAATCTTTACAAAACCAAAGAAGAACAAAAAATATTTTTGGGTTTTCGAATTAAAACAAGAACAGAAAGAACAAGCAAACAAAGCAAAATATTTTTGGATTTTTGAATACTAAACCGAAACAAGAAGGGAAAGCAAACCAACAAAAGGAACTAAAGAAACAAACAGAGAGAAACAACAGAAATATTTTTGGTCTTTTTGTATTTTGGAAAACAAGAACAAAGCGATAAAACAAAGAGAAACGAAAGAAGCGAAAGAAAAAAAACAAACGAAAGAAAAGAAAACATGGATATACAAAGAACTAACCGAACATGATATACAAATGAGTGTGATGTGGTTATACCTCCCCCTAAGCTTAGCCTTTTGGCCTAAGTGGAGATCAATCACGGCGCGAGAAATATCCCCACTGTGGTGGGTCGTCCCTCGCATGGTCGTACTCGGGCGCCCAAGAAGAAGATGAAGCAGCAGGCGCATAGTCATATCCAGAGTGCTCGTACGGGATTCCCGTGGTGTCGGAGGGCTGGACGAAATCACCATCGTCCCCCTCTCCGACATCCTCCCCTTGCTGGGGGTGGTGCTCAATGTATGCGTCCAGCTCACTCTCAGAAAGCATCCATCCTTGTCTGTCATTAAGATTAAACAAAAGAGGTGCAAGCAAAAGTACTTTTGTAATAGTTTTAGTAACTCTCCACCTTGACTGTTTGGAGAAAGTTATTCCAAAAGATAAATTGTGCAAGTGAGCATGGATAGAAAGAAACTTATGTTGAATCATGGAAACAAGGTCTAGCCTCTCTAAAGGAAACTGCCGGTCCAGAGGGTGTGGCTCCAAATCATGCAAATCTAGCAAGCGCGAGGCAATAAGACCTCCACAAATTTCGCCCTTCTCACAGTTAAGCGAGAGGAGGTAAGCAATTAAAGCACCAAAGTTATCAGACCTATCAAAATTTAAAGAAGCTGAAAGAAAAGCTAGATCATAGACAAACAACATGTTGGCAGTTTTCCTAGCTAGCACATATTTAGAAATAAAATAGGCAAAGTATTAAATGCTAGGGAGTTGAATTTTTCGTATTTTACCACTCTCCCCCCCATGAAGCTTCTGCCTTGGCAAATATCCCCGTATAGTTCCAGCAGTGGTTGAGGATTCCCTCTTATCTTCTCACATGAACCCCATTGTGGTACCTTGATAGATGCACAAAAATCACTGGAAGGCAAGTCTACAGCTTTGTTATAAATTTTGTAATGGACCATAGGGTTAGTTGAGGACCATCTAAAGTGAAAATCCTACACCACAGCCATTGTTAGTTTAATGTGTTGGGTAGTTTCATTCTCAAGGAAATTACCCAACCCTGCATTATGCACAAGAGTGTAAAAATCCTGCAAAATTCTCGTAATACGCATGAATTTCCGGCATGAATAGATTGATTGGAACACTTTTTCTTCTCAGTGCATAGGCATGACCTCATCCAACTCCAACTCATGTTGGTTTAGTTTATGTACATTGTACTCCATCTCTGAAAATTTTCAACAATCATCACAAAAATTGATTTCAAACAACTATAAGGTGGAAACTACCATAGAGACTTATAGGAGAGCTAAACATGCATCAAAATTAAATTATTTCAACCCAAATCAAGGATGCCAACTCACATAAGATATCACCTACAGTACCAAAATACTCAAGAAATACTCTACCAAATAAAATTCTACTTGGATCATCGTAGGAGTCACATACCGGAGATCAAACACACCAAATTTCAGCACAAATGATGGGCTGAAGAAGGAGATAATAAAATCCAGAGGAAAAACAGCAAGAACACGGGTTACAGGAAAAAAATTCAGTTTGGGAGGTGAGAGAGAAGACTTTGGCACCGGAGAGAGTAAGTGGAGGGTCAGGGGGCCCCGCACCATGTGCTGGCGCCACCAGGGGCAGGCCGCGCCACCCCATGGTGTGCCTGACTGGTGGGTCCCCCTGTGGTCTCCCGGGTGGCTCTCTGCCTCATTTTTGACGTAATTTTTTTTTATAAATTTTCTGGAATTTTTCAAGAAACTTTATTTTCGAGGTATTTTCAGAATTTTAATAATTAATAAAGACTAGAAAAACAAAAGAGAAAGGGTAAAAAGAAACCAAAACCAGAACTACAGAGGTTCTATGACACTCTAATGGAAAAATAACCAAGGAAAACAAAGGTGAAGGTGGTGAAAACAAAATTATGGATGGTGAAAACATGCATAACCACAGCAATCAGGGTGAAAACATGAGGACAACGTGGTGAAAACATGCATAACCACCATAATCATTTAATTCAATCATCCCTCTCTTCTTGGGTGTTGGTATTGATGTTGGCTCTAGTGTAGGTGTTGGCTCAGGTATATTCCAATCATCATTATTCTTGGCTATTTTAGCCATTAATTCCTCAGCTTCTTCTGGAGTTTTTTTTCCTAAAAACACAACCAGCACAACTATCAAGGTATGTCATAGATTCAACAGTTAGTCCATTTTTAAAATATATATAGGAGCTCATTTTTAGGTAGTGGATAACCATGGCAAGCTCTTATTAAAGAACAAAACCTTGTCCAAGATTTAGGCAATTTTTGTCCTTTAATTTTCTCAAAGTTAAAGATCTCTTGCACAACAGCATGTTGAGCACTATCAGGAAAATATTTTTGAAAGAAAACATTAATCAAATCCATATGACTTGTTATAGATCCAGGTGACAGATTGTTAAACCAAGTTTTATCTTCATCTTTAAATGAAAAAGGTAAAACCTTGGTAACAAAATAAGTATGCAGCTTAGTATCATCAGAAAATAAACACTCATAGATGAAAGCTCATTTATGTGTTCCATAGCACTTTTAGTTTCAGTTCCACACAAAGGTTCCTTCTCAACAATAGATATATAAGATAAATCTAAAGAGAAATCATCATCATTGTATATAATGTGTATGAGAGTATGGCAAACTTAGCATCAAGAGAAGATCTATATTTCACAGCATGTCTTAAGAGCACTTGCACCAGTAGTAGCACGAGCTTCTTCAATAAAATCATCACTAAGTTCAATATAGGTTTCATCAAGATCATCAATAAACCCAGTTGAATTAACAGGTGTACCAATATTCTCAACAAAAATTTCAGCCTTTTTAATTTGTTTGGATTTAGCAATAATAACATCTAGGAAAGGACCTAGAGAGCCAGTATCACCAAGCACAGTATAAGAATATTCAAAAGTATCAGAAACATTCTCAGAATTAGCAGAAGTAATAGTAGCATGTGATGGAGTAAGATACTTACTCATAACAGATGGTGAACCAAGAGCAACAGAGGTGTTCAGGGTTGTACCTCTCCTTGTAGTGGATGGTAATATAGGAATTTTTTCATCACGAGTCTTGCCCATGATTAATGTCTTTCAGCAAACAATATCACGATCAAGTGAGCAAATAAATAAATCCATGCTCCCCGGCAACGGCGCCAGAAAATAGTCTTGATGACCCACAAGTATATGGGATCGCAATAGTCTTCGAGTGAAGTAAAATCCAAATTTATTGATTCGACACAAGGGGAGCCAAAGAATATTAATATGTCTTAACAACTGAGTTGTCAATTCAGATGCACTTGAAAGTAGACCTGCTTGCAACAATTTATCAGTGGTAACAGGTTTATAGCAGAAGTAGAAATAAAATAACAGCAGTAGTAAAATAGTAACAGTAGTAGCAATCGCGGAAAACAGGAGGATGGGTGTACCGTAGGCATATAAGGGAATGGATGGATGGGCGTTGCATGGATAACAAGGGTCATGTAATAATAATAACATGGGTATTTCATATAATAATAATAAAGCATCACACATTTAGGCAAACCATAGGCATGTGTTCCAATATATTCATATGTGCTCGCAATGAGAAACTTGCACAACATCTTTTGTCCTACCAGCCCGTGGCAGCAGGGCATCTAGGGAAACTATTGGTAATTAAGGTTCTCCTTTTAATAAAGCACCGGAGAAAAGCATTAACACTCCGTGAACACATGTGATCCTCACATCACAGCCATACCCTCCGGTTGTCCCAATTTCTGTCACTTTGGGGCCTCGAGTTCCAGACAATGACATGTGTAAACAACTTGCAGATATGATCAAGAAACATAATTATACTCATGAAACAGTAACATATCCAGATATGAGATCATGGCACTCCGACTCTAGTGACAAGAATTAAGCATAACAAGTTGCAACAACGCTAGAAAACACTAACAATGGATACTAGGCATTGTGCCCTAACAATCTGGCATTATTACATGATCAATCTCATCCAATCCTTTCCACCCCTCTCATCTTATAGTGGGGTTTACTCACACATGGACGGGGAAATCATGGATGGTTGATGGAGAAGGAGTGGCGGTGTTGATGGCGATGATCTCCTTCGAATCCCGGTCCCGACAGGGTGCCAAAACATGAACTTCTGATTCCCGAATTGAGTTTCGGGGTGGCGGTGGCGCTCTGTTGTGTTTCCATGGAATATGACGAACCCCCTCGCGTTTTAAGTTTACGCGGCATAACTAGTAGAAAGGGGAGCCCGAGGGGGTGCCTGGGTGGCCCACACCACCTGGCGGCGCGACCAAGGGGGGCTCTAGGGGGTGGTGTGGCCCCTCTCCTGGCCTCTTTCTGGCTTCCGAGGTCTTCTTGCGTTTTAGGACCAACGGGGTCTTTTCGGGGCAATTTCCCGAAAGTTGATTTTTCTGCACAAAAACGAGACACCAAGGTAATTCTGCTGAAAACAACGTTAGTCCGTGTTAGTGGTATCTAAAACTCACAAATTTAGAAGAAAACAATAAGAAAAGTGTTCGGAAAAAGAGATACGATTTGTACGTATCAAACCACAGCGAACCAAGTCATGGACGAGGATGAAGAGGTCTCCATCTAAGCAGCCTCAAGAAAAGACAGTTTACATAGCCATATTTTGAGCTTCACGAAAAGTGAAAGAGGAAAGAATGGTTTACCTTCGTTTTGTTGGGATGTGACAGCCTCTGGGATGTAATGCATTTGAAAGACTTCCTGGTTCATTTTTGTGGGTGTTCTCATTTTTGCTATCTAATTCTTGATTTGAATTTTCTGCATGTTGCAATCACGGTTAATTCGGTTTAAACCAAAAACCGTACAGAATTTTTTAAGAACCGAATTGTCAGTTCCTCAAAAATGATAGGTTAATTCGGGTGACGCTTTCTAAAAACTAAATTATTAAAAACCTAAAAACCGAACCGAAAAGGCCGAAAGAACCGAATGCCCAAACCTACCTCTAGAGCATTCCGTGCGGCGAATTTCCTCCAACCTGTGTAAATGACCTTCCATCTGTCCACCTTTCGCACGGTCATCGTCGTCACCCATGGCACCTGCTCGCCCTCCACCTCAATGAGGAGAGTTGTCCTTTCGTCTAGGAGGTATGTCGACGCATAAATTGTGTTGAAACCCTATCAAAAACAAAGGCACCATTGTTAGGAACATCCTCAGCGCGTGCTCCTAATCAGGGCCAGCCCTGAGGGCGTGGTAGAAGGGCGACCTCCCTGGGGCCCTGAGTTGTAGGAGCCCCAACGAAATTAATACATCTATATAGTTAGTACACATTGGTCCAAGGAAAAAACATAGAAAAGCTAGTTCAAAGCTCACAACCTGCGCGCTCAGAACATTCACACCATCAATATGTTCTCGGGTCGTACATCATGAATATGATGAGCATGAAAATACTACCGATGTTGATGACTATCCAAAAGACGATGTATAAATAACAAATGCAGCACAACAACATTCGGTTGTGCGCTCGGTGTACTGGCGACATAATGATTGGCACCTATGACTACAGGGGTGGTTGGCACTCATTGCCAACTGGCTGTGGCACCAACAAGGCCACCTCAAGAGACTAGAGCAGACCTAAAGTATGGTAAAAAAAATGCATGCTCCATGGGCTAAGAAATTACAAATCTTGTAAGATAAGTTTATTTGTTAGTTAGGATGTAGTCGTCACCATAGATCGTGTATATGGTATGAAGAAATCAACATGGTTTACTCATAAAAAACACAATGGTCAACACTGACAAAGTTTAATTAGAATTAATGAAACGTATGATAACTTAGTATCTAGTTTTAATAGCAAGTATAAATTTATATCTGAAAAAATTACATGAGAAATCGCGTACACTAGATAATGTTAAACAAATTTCAACAAGCATAATAGATCAAACCATATGAACTTGAAATTTATAGAATTATTAATACTTTGTATGACCGTTGGTGGTTAGTTTAAATGCTTATATTTCAATATTACGTACATATAATCATATATCTTGGGATTATTATTGAAAACAATGTTACTTGTAAGAAACACTTGAACGAAATAACATGAGAAGCTAACACTTCAATTTTACTTCAATTTATCCTCTAGAAGGTTCTATAAAATTATTGATCTAACGATACACTTGAAACTGCTATTAAGATATTTGTCAGAATAGACACATTAGATATGTCTCCCAAAACGTTATAGATAGTAAAGTATAAATTTAACTTCAAAAAAATGAAGAGGTACACAATTTATTTTACGACTTTAGTCTATGTGCAAATAACAAAAAACCAACATAGTTTTGTTTACAAAATATTTAGATTCAACAAAAACTGAATGTACTTCGAATGTTCATTTTTCTGTACAAGAAGGATAGATGCAATATTAGAAAAAAAATTATATCGAGTTAAATGCATTAACTATATATTGAGAAGATACCCTTATAAGATTGTAATAAATCTAAGTTATATTAAAGAATAAGAATTTGATATAAATATATTGGCTTAAATTTCCCCGGGTACAGAATTTGTTTGGATTGGCCTTGCTCCTAATTGTGTGCAACCTTAGTTAGATAATAAGAAATAGGTGATGCATGCCTTGGTTTCACAATCTAATTAATGTAGACGCTGGCCTCAAGGTTCCATTATTACAACATTCAATGACAAGCCACAAATAATATGCATCCATATTTGCAACCGAAGATAGAGGAGGAGTGCAACTGGCCATTTCATATTTGTTTTTGTTTTTGGCACCATCGTCAACAGAAATATAGGTCATCACCCTCACAAAGATAGGAACTTCGGACCCAGTTTTTTGGACTTTCTCCTCGATTTTCTTCCACATGTGACAAGGTAGAGGTGGCCCATTGCCTATAAAGAATGTACACTTGTAGGGTTCACCAAGATTGCTGGACTGAGGTTCTGAACCGAGTCCAATCTTCTTCACAGATGCCTAATCATGCGGCTTGCGACCTTCAACCTCCAGCGGTATGCACCGTTCAAGTACAAAGATGGTTCAATTTTGTAAGGGCTATAAGTTTCACGCTAAAACAATTCTACCACCTATTTTTCATTTAACAAGATACAAATTCATTTTTTTTCTTTCTCATGCATAGACTTAAATTATCTCGGACCAAAGGTAGTTGTTCGAGAGTGTTATTCTAGACTTAGTTTTCACAAGATGTAGTGCTATATATATAAGGTGACAAGGTGTAGCGCTCTAGATATAATAGCCCATTGCTGCTAATATTCTAGACCAAATTGACCAATTTTGTTTCATCTCAAACCAAATGGGTGTATTTTTTTTCTCTAAAGGGAAAAAGTATCTCCTAGTTTTTTTTTTTCAAATAGGGAAGCTTACAGTCTTGGAATTTTCAGTCTCGGGCGTCATCTTTCGGTAAAGTCTATATGAAGGAATTATGCCCTAGAGGCAAATAAATAAGAGTATATTTATGCAATAATTCATTAAATTTATAATAGTTTCATATCTTGTTATAACTGTATTAATAGGAATCATTGTTACATGTGTGATGTGTAAACAACTAGTGGTTATTATATAACCAAAGTTCCTAGTTAGCCTTTATATCAAACTAGTCCATTGTGTAATTGATGATCGAAAGTTTCACGATCATGTGACATTTTTTTCAGTTGAAAGTGGAGTCATCTTATTGGAAAATGAGGTGATGAACATACCCAACATAAGTATTGCAACACGATCGTATCACAGTTGCATTACTTAGAAATACAGTAGCATAATCCTTAGACCATGAGATCTTATTTAATTGCTATCCCTGAGGTTTCATTAAGTGCATCAAACATCACACCGTGACAGGGTGATTATAACGGCGTATCTTGGGTATTCCATTGGGATATGTTGAGGCGTGTGGTCAAAAGCGGGATTCGTTTACTAATGACCCACAAGTATAGGGGGTGTATTGTAGTACTTTCGATAAATAAGAGTGTCGAATCAAACGAGAAGCAGAAGGTGTTTACAAGAAGGTTGGATAGAGGATTCACTTTAAACACTAGAAAACAGGTTTTTTGTGGTTTTTGATATAGAAGATAAATAAGGTACGAGTAAATAAAAGACAGTAAATAATTGCAGCGAGTGGCCCAATCCTTTTGAGACTAAAGGACAAGCCAGTCGTTGTACTTATGATTACCAAGCATTCTCGAGGACACATGGGAACCTCGTCAAGCGCTTTTGTTTCATACTGAATGGACAACGATGTCGTCTAGAGGGGGGTGAATAGGCGATTAAAACATTTCCGGTTAAGGCTTGCTAAATGCAGAAATAAAGTAGGTGTTTAAACTAACAAGCAAACAACCTAAATAGTCTAAGGTCAACTAGGTGCACCAACAACTTATGGTAAGCAAGACAAGTAACAAGGTGATAGCAAGATATCTAACTTCAAGCATGAAGGCTATCACAATGTAAATTGCATAAGTAAAAAGCTCAGATATAGAAATAACCAAGACACACAGAGATGATGATGTATTCCCGAGTTCCTCCCAAGAGGGGAGTACGTCTCGTTGGAGGGGTGTTTTCTCACCACAAAATCCTACTCAACGCCATAAAGGTCTCACCATATTCTCCGATGAACCTCGCCACAAAGGTATGGTTGACCTTCCACTATTGGTAACCTTCGATCGAGGATCACATCCACAACTTAATTGGAGGCTTTCGACGTGACCACAATCTCGGGGAACGCATCCACAACTCAATTGTAGGCTCCCAAGAACACCACAGAGTCGTCTAGGGTTCAAGACCCAAGAGTAACAATTCCACAAACTTTCACTTCCACGAATCCTCACGGAGAGAGCAAACCGATGCAACCCATGCAAATAGCAAAAGCATAAGTGCTCAAATCCTTCACTTCCAAGTTCAACCTAAACAACAAATTCTTATGGGGGAATAAGAGAGGAAGAACAAAGGAGCAGAAACACCAAGAACTCCAAGATCAAGATCTACTAGGTTTCCCTCACTAAGAAGGAAGATGGATTGGTGGAAATGTAGATCTCGATCTCCTCTCTCTTTTTCCTCAAAGATATGAAAGAATCATGGGAGGAAATGAGAGAAGGGAAAGCTTTGCAAGGTAAATAATGGAGGAGAGAGAGAGGGAAAAAATCATATTTAGAAGACCTAGCACTTTGTGGAAGAAGGGGGCCTTTTATATGGCCCCAAGAAAAAAGAGTCGTTGCAGGAAAACTCACACCGGAGACTCCGGAACAGTCTCCGGACCGAGTTTTGAGGATAACACAATTGGAGCAACCCCTGGGGATGTCCTTGGTCCGTACACTACGGTCCTAAGGCTGGAGACTCCGGTGGGCCGGAGGTTCCGGTCTACGCAAAACTGCAGAAACACCAATACTGAAAACGCCATAACTTTTGGATACGAACTCCGTTTTTTATGTTCTTGGGCTCATTAGAATCACAACAACAAGCACTACAAGAATACGCAGACAAACTTCATCGTACGACAATGGAAATTAAAACCAAATGTGGAAAGGTTTAACCTCTCTAAAAGGATCAACCTGTAAAACCTGCAACACCGAAAACCTACAACTTTTACGAAAGAACTCCGAATGAGGTGAATCCAATTGGGTTGGAAAGATAAAAACAAGGAGTATCGAAACAAAAATGAATTTTAAAGTTAACACACATGGAAGGTGAGGAAACATTCTCAAAGCTGAACCGGATATTTTCACCACCGAAAACGCAACAAGTTTTTCTTACCAAAACCGTTCTCAATAAACCTTGGATTGTCATGAAGATCACGACAAGCACCAAAACCCCAAGGAGATGAAATAAAAATAAGGACCAATAAAGATGATATAAAAGTATGCAAAGGTTTGAGCTTTGCACAACTATTTGATCAAGTTACTCACTTGAGAGCCTCTCTTTGTAGTACGACTATTTATCCTATAACCCGGTTTCCCAAAGGCACGAGACTGGTAAAATAGAAAAACTATCAAGATCATACCTTTGAATTGAGAATTCCAATTTATCTAGATCATGAAGATATTGACTCTCTCAAGTTGGATCCTCTTTCTTGATCGTGCTTGCTAGCACATGCTCTGCTTGATGAAGACTTGCAAGTTGCTCCCTCATACACCATTATGGGAGAGACTAGCTCCTCCTGCACCGCCCAACAAGGACTAATACATACTTGTGATTAAACCCCTTGCAAGAATATGCAAATAAATATAGAGATAAATATAACGACAACCTTAAACTCTGGGATCCTACGCAGGGGTTTAGGTTTTTGTCACTCCGGCAACCCACAATTAGTAGACAAATAAACAATGCATCCTACTAGGCCCATAAAGGTGAAGTGTCATGTAGTCGAAGTTCACATGACACCACTAGAAGAATAACACCACAACTTAAGTATCAAACCACTAGATACTTCAACATAATTTCACCACTAACATCTTGACTTCTCTCATGTCCTCAAGAACTAAACGAACTACTCACAAGACATCATATGGATCATAATCAGAGGCGATAAAATGATGAATAACAATTTGTTCATAAAGTGTAAACACCGATAAATCTCACAAGCATCAACTGATAACAAGTAATCCACACCGGGAGAGAGATCTAGTGAAGTACAACGATATAGAGCCCTAATCGTTATAGCGGGATGGAGATGGATAGTGAGGGTGATGGTGCTGGTGATGATGATGATGATGACGATGACGATCTTGATGATGCCCGGAGCGATGACGGTGACGATGGCGATGATTCCCCTCTCCGGGGAGGAATTTCCCCGGCAGATTTCTCCCTACTGGAGATCTACTCTCTCTGTTGTTTTCCGCCCCGAGGAGGCGATGGAATATTTCCTCAATGGTTCCCTGAGGCTTAGGGTTCCGGGGGGGTGTCAAGTACACGAACGAAGACGGCCAGAGGTGGGCAGGGGTGGCCACACAACCCCCAGGCGCGGCCAAGGGGGGCGGCCAAGCATGGTGTGGGCCCTCGGTGGCCCCCCTCCGGGTCCCCTCGTGGCTAGCTCCCTCTTCTGGTCTTCTAAGACTTCCCTGATGCCCCCTTCTTCTTTTTCTGATCTTCTTAAATAGGGTATCTTGACGGTGTTTTTCCCATCAGATTTGTGGTCTCGATATTTATTCTTCAATAATTATGAAACATGCAAAATAAGCTGAAATAACATAAGTAATGCATCATAATATAAAATATATCAATGAATAACAAAAAATGACAATATAAATAGCCATGCAAAATGATCGTATCATTTACCCACGTGATGGGGAGATACTCTCGGCCCACTCGATGAGATTTCATCAAAAAAAAACTGATGGGGAGATACTCTGGGCCAACTCGGCTGGAAGCAACACTGCTTGAGAAGGAACTGAACCAATGCGGGAGGAAAGAGGGCAATTGTGGTCTCATTGAGCTATCTCTAGAACCATCAGAAGCCATGGCCGAGGAACTGCTTCGCGTCGTCTTCGTTCATCTTGTGCTCCCCTCTGCAGCCCCTCTCGCTGTCCTGCCTTTTCCCACAAGTGCAACAGACATAATAATTATATCAATAGTGATGAAAATATAAGTTTTAGAAGATTCAGGAGTTATATGATGGATGTATTGTGCACTTTAGATTCAATGAATGTGCCATCTACAACATTCTGTGTTTCAGGCGATCCACTTGTAATCAATAAAAGCTACATGACGTTAGCTAGTGCAGTAGCTAGGGAAGAGTTCAAAATTTGGATTTTCTGTTCTGGTTCATAATGGACACCGAATTTTGTTTTTTTATGGACAATTAAAAAATGTCGATTTTCGTTAAAGAAGTTTGTGAGCACATCGAATGGCAATGTGTACGCACAGAATTTTGTATCATTTTTTTTTATATTCAAAAAAATGTTTAAACAAATTATTTTTAACCGGGACCATATGCTCCCATGTGCCAGAAGGCCCCTCTAAATACCCAAGTACACCCTCCGTTTTAGAAAAAAAAGTTGTATTTTCAACCTTCTTAGAAGGACAAAGGATTTCAAGTTTAACTAAATTTACATAAAAAAGAAGCAATATTTAGGCAACGATTAGGTATATAATGAAAACATATTTTATGATGAATCTAATGAAACTAGTTTGATGGTATAAGTATTGGTGAAGTTTTCTATTAACATTGTCAAACTTGATCCAGCAAAGTTGGAGGTAGACTTTCTATAGGACAAAGAGGGTATATAATTCGTGAGCGTGGTGGTTTGGAGGCGATTATACCAGGCCATGTCTCGGGCCGGGCCTAAAAAAAGCCCGCAACACAAACCCAAGGCCCAGGCCCGGCCCGGCAGTCGGGCGTAGTTTCTGTGCCCAGGGCCGGCCCGTGGGCGGGAAAAACGTCGGGCTTTCGGGCCTCGGGCCGGGCTTCTTCGTTAAAACACCAAAAATCAGTGCCCAAGCCCGGCCCGAACATGTATCGGGCTTAGAAATTGAGGCCAGGCCCGACCCACGGGAAAGCCCATCGGGGCTAGGCTCGGGAATTTCGGGCCGGGCTGGTCGGGCCGGGCTGCCCATGCCCAGGTATGGAGGCGATGGATAGGGAGTTCTTTTTCGAAAAATTTGATATTTGAAAGTTTGAAGGAATTCGTTAAAAAAATACATAGATGTAGCTAAGGATAAAATGTCGTGCCAAAAACTATCCGAAATTCATTATATTTTAGGCTAAGAGAAAATGAAAATTATGTGGACCTTCATGTCATGAACAACGCACATTCTGAAAGTTTACATTTTTGTGAGTTATTGTTTTTTTGGACCTAGAATCTAACGGATTTTATATTAAGATTTTGCACAACGGAAGTTTTACATTGTCTACATGTAGAATCTTTAATTTATCTTCGAAACTTACCATCGCTTTATTTTGACGTTTTGAAGAAAAAAAGTGTCCCACCATGTTCCCAGTCTCCATTTATGCGAATCTTTAGGGTAAAACCATCAAAATTGTGCGAAATTTTTGAAAAACCACGGCTATAGTTTTACTCGCACACAATTATGGTGGTTTTATGGTACCATTTGTGCTGTCCACGTCTTGGCTAGCTAGGCAAGCCTAGAATCAAACTTCGTGGCCGTGGCCCGTGGCTGAGTTCTTGCTTCCGAACGATTTTCTTTTCTATCTGTAATTAATCACCGATTGACCATAAGGAGTATCTGGTTCATTGGTGACTTGAAATACCATATGTTTACGTTGAGATGGGTAAAAATATTGAGTATATGAAATGAATTGATTCCCATCTAAATCCTTCTTTTTTATTTTTCGGAGAAAAAGATGTGTTTACGGTTGCAGGAGAGCTCATTGTATGGAGGCTACTGTGACGTGCAAAGTGTGATGGAGGCGGAATTGTTCCGTGGTGCATGGCATCTCAAACAATTCTTTGTGTTTAATAATCAGACAAAGAATACACATATGAATATCAATGTCTTGTTTGTGTTCCCAATTCTTTAAAAGTACACACACATTTGCAGTACCCCGAGCGAAATATCTACGTACTAGAAAGGCTATTTTTCAAGCATTAATATTTTGGTTAGTTTGTCACGCCGCAAAACACAAATTTTTACTTGTCAAAGGCACCACTGATTTTTTTTGAAGGAGTATCGCCGTTGAAACAAGATACCGCGCGGGCCATGGGTGAAAAATTTAACGGAAAAAGAAAACCGGTGGATACCAGCCAGCCCCGAACATTTTCCGGTAACAGCTACTCCCTCCGTTCAACAATAGATGACTTCCACATATCTATACATCCATATATAGATATGTAGAAGTCATCTATTGTTGAACGGAGGGAGTACTTGTAGCCTAGCCTGGCAAAGATGACCCAGACCTATTGGCCCCACCGTCCTCGGTGAGCACGCTGCGGAGTACCGCGCACGGTAAGAGGCAAGCACCGGATGTGATATTTGCGACTTTGCCCCTCTGTCTCTCTACGGTGCCTGGCCTTGTGCTTGCTCGTGTCGTCGTGTGTAGCTAGCTAGTTGGTCGTCGGAGAAGCAGGTTGTACGGGGCGGCGTCCTCCACCGCCGGTCGACCCGATGACTTGTCGTTCCTGCCGCTTTCCCGTCCGACCAAAACTTCCCTTTTTTTTCCCTCTTTCCTGCGAACATTCTTTGTTAGACGCCAACATTCTTTGCCTCCTCGCGTGTCGCGGCGTACGAGACGACCATTTCTTGTCTCAGTTTCGTCTCGTGTCTCGACCGGTTTAAGATTTGCAGCCTAGCACGGACCGATCGAGCTCCTCTCTCCCGTCCGACCGAACGACCTGGTCCAGGAACACAGCGACGTGAGAGGATCTGCGAGCCCCCACGCACACCTCCTCGCGTACGCAAACGCACGAACCTTTTCGGCGGCTACAGTAGGAGTACTAGTCTTTAATCCTCCTTGGTGCTCGACAGCGACTCCTCTTTCGCACGGATGCTGTAGCCATTGCAATCGTGCGCAGCATGGCTTCTTCCATCGAAACCAATCACCCAAACCGTGGATTTGCCTCACAACTTCCATTCCAAAGAAGAAAAAAAGGGTCTCGCCCCTCATAAAAATAAAATAAAAAATGGGAATGACTTCCGTGGCTGCTCGCCGCGGCGAGGCACCTGTGTTTACCACCGTCCACGTCCAGTGCACGTAGCCGGACGGACGTGCACCAGGTTACGGACGGACGGACGGCGGTGCGCAGCCCACCGGTCGACTCGACTCGACGCTGCCTTTCCACTCTCCACCAGCAGCGGGGAGGGAGAATCTGCTGTGCGCGAGCCGTGACGCGACACACCCCGTCTCGTCTCGTACGTATGCGTGCACCTTCTTGTCTCTCTTTCTTTAATCATCTCTACTCATTCATTAGTTAATCCCTCCTACAGCGATTTCCTTCTCCGGGGTCAAACGCCGCCTCATCATTCCTTCCTCCGCGCACTCCATCATCCATCAAACCCAAAGACAGACCAGTTCATCTGCTTTCGATTCACAACACGGTTGCAAGGAAACATTTTTGTTTTTGTTTTGACGATGGTCGTCGTCGCATGGCCGGAGCCGGCACGGGTACCGTCCTGGCGCTGGCGGGTGTACCTAGTTTACTACTGCTCCGCGGGCCCGGCGCCAGAAACCCAAGGCGGCGCTGCATGGACGCCTGCCGCTGCCCGGTGGGGCCCGTCCTCTCGCCGTCACGGACGTCGCCACATCGGCACGCTAGCGTAGCGGTCTTCCTCGGTTTCGGTTTGGTGGAGGATATAACGGGCTGGCCGCATGGCCCCCGTCCATCAACCTTTTTATCCGTCGGCGACATCGCCTCTGCCGCGCGCGCTGAACGTTCGCTCGCCGACAAGTGGACCGTAACTACGTGCGGCCCCACAGATCAGGGACGGGAGGATATACGTACTGCCGTGGGCCAGCGCCGAGAATGACCAGCCTGCCCATCGCAAATCCCACCACCGCTTTGCGCCGCGACCGTAACAAAACACGAGCCCCTGCCCGTCTCGCCTCAAAACCTCCTCCGTCTCCTCGCCTTTCTCCCTCTCCTCGCCGACCCGCCGCGGGGCAAGAAGCCGTCCGTCCGAGCCGCGGACGCCGTAGCTCATGGCTGCGACGGCAGATCCGAGGGCGAAGCCGGCAGCCGCGCACCACCTCGAGCCGTGGGCGCGCCAGCAGCAGCCGCCTCGAGCCCACCGCGTCCGCGTGGCCGCACACCCCGCCGTGGAGGACTCGGGGACCTCCGCCGACCGCGATCGCCGCCGCTCGTCGTCTCACTCCCACCGCAGGAGCACAGGGGGCGGCGAGGAGCCGCACGACGGCGGGATCGAGGATCTCCGGGCCAAGCTCATGGGCCACCTGCGCGACGCCGCGGACCGTATCCGCGCGCCCAAGCCAATCCCTCCCCTGCCCCCGCCCCCGCTCCCGCCGAAGCAGACGGAGCCCGAGCCAGAGATCATCTTGGCGCCTCCACCCGCGAAGCAGCAACAGGAAGCGGACGTGGCGCTGGCGGACAAGCCGTGGAAGCTGCGGGAGCGCTCGCGGCGGCGGCCGGCGGCCCTGAAGTCGTGGCCAGCAGCGCCGTCGCCGCCGTCCAGGCGGCGCAAGCGCGCTCCCTTCTCCGTGTCCCTTGCGCCGGAGGAGATCGAGGAGGACATCTACGCGCTGACGGGCGGCCGGCCGCGGCGGCGGCCGAGGAAGCGGCCGCGCGTCGTACAGCAAAAGCTCGATGTAAGGCCCGATTCAATTCCCCATACTACCCCTGCCTTTCCCAACCATTTACTACTACTACTACTAATCCAGTTCGTAGTACCCAGTTTACGCAATTGCCCTTCCATCTCGATACGCTTTATGCTCACTGAACCACTTGCATCAGTACGCTTCAAAAAAAAAAAAACCCTAGCATTAGTAATATCGCAGCGAGATTGTTGTGTGCAAGAATCGTACTCCTCGTGCTGCTTGCGACGCCGAACTAACAGCAGCTTGCATCAACGCGTCTGTGTGTGCAGTCGGTCTTCCCCGGGCTGTGGCTGACCGAGATCACCGCTGACGACTACAAAGTGGCGGCGGAGGAGTAGCTCTCGCTGGCCGGGACGCAGGTTCCAGCTACCTCCATCCTCCCCCCTCGCGTACTACGTACGTCGCGTGGTGGAGCCGGCCGGGCGGCAGGTGCTCGGGGTCGTCATGTGTCCAGCTGAAGTTAAATTCGAACAGAGACTAGCTTATTATTTGTCACATGCTGTTCCTTTCTATTTTTCGTTCTGTACAGTGTGCTAGCGTGTTTGTAGCAATCTACTGGAATTTGTCCTAGTATCAGTTTCAGTTCCCTGTTTACTTAAATTTTATAGTATTTGGTGCTGGAATCCTAGTACTGTCGGTAAGCTTTCAGTCAGTGTTGGGTGCTGCATGTGCCTGTGGAACCGATCGGTGCTGCCGCGGCAGCGCGAGTCTGTCGCGTCTCCGTTTCCCGTGCTCGCATCGCAGCCCAGGTCGCGCGATCTGGTCCCTGCGTTTTCTCGGCGGTTGCGTTGGGTCGGGTTGGATTGTCTGGCCCCTCGTACATACATACCCGTTGGGCCCGGGCCGATGCGCGACGGGACACGCCATAGAGCCAACAGACACGGTATGATTGCAGCAGGAGATTAGCAGTTTCGCTCGCTCGAAAGGGAAGCCGAGCCTGGAAGCTTTTCCGCGTCGTCTTTCTTTCTCGCCCAATCATCATCAACCCTAGCGCTAATGCGGTACGACTAGAGACCGAGCCGTGCGCCGCTCAGGAAGGATTAATCAGGATAGTGTAGTAGTACGAGCTTTGCATGGGAAATGCCATGTCTACGTGGCATGTAAAAAAGTTGTGCCCGGGACATGCAACATCCTGCCCGAGCCGTCCTTGTCGTGCGTTTTCCTCGGCCAGGTCGACGAAACGCGTGTACCCTACGTGTGTCAGTGGAAGGGCCAAGTAGCACGAGCATTTCGACGCCCGTATGTATCTCGAGTCGGTAAACGGGCAGGGCCGGCCCATATGGGTGGGCAAACGGGGCGCCCGCCCTGGGCCTCCGAAAGGAAGGGGCCCATCCTAGGTACTACTTCTATAATATAATTAGTGTAAATCATGTGTTAGGCTATTTACTAAAATCTAAAAACTATACAAACTTATGAGGCCTAAGTCAAACAATGCAAGGCCAACCCACTAGGTCACCGTGTTGCACTCTCACGGGGCACAATGTACATATATAGACAAAAACGTTCCCCAATAGTTCGCCTTTGTACATGTACATATCGTTGCGGACTGTTTCACATAAAATTTCCAAATCGCCTCCTCTAATAACGCTCATGTCGTTTCTAGTTCCGATGTTATGTGAATAAACTAATAGAGATCAACAACGCAGTCGGATCGCCTCTAATAAGCTCTCCTTCCATCATCAACTTTCAGCACACTCCCCACCAACTACACATTGGAGAGATGTTGTGTTCATCCTTCCCATTAATTTCTGACTTTAAATACTTACCCTAAAAATCTGTCTAGGCGTTCTTCTCTGAGTTTAATGGATTGATAAGAATAAACAGTTTGTGTTGCCAATTTTAGAGTGTATAGATAATCTATCTATATCATGTAATGGTTTGATGCTTTGTATTTTTTTTATAAAGACACCATATTTTTTTATCTCTTTATAAGGGCCTCTAATTGTGTCTTGCCCCTGGGCCCCGTAAATGTATGGACCGGCCCGGTAAACGGGCAGCCTCGCGTGCACGTACGTACGTTTCATCTTTTCTTTAGAGAACCCGTATATATTACGTAGACCGCCAACGCGACCGGCCGAGTTGGTCAGGCCATGCCGCGCGAATTGAAAAGCCGATCTCCTTCTCATCAAGTGAGTTTTAATAATGAAATCAGGCTGTGTGTACTACTGTGTCTGCGCATGATACTGTCGGGCCCGCCTGCCAGGCTTCGAGCTGAGGAGAGAGAGGTACGAGCCCGGCAGATCGACGCCTGCCAGAGTAACGCTCCGGCCCTACCTGCCAGTGGCGCTAGAGCTCCGCTCCACGTAATCACGTGAGCTGAATGACACACAGGCGTACGGCGCAGTACTAATGTCGCAGGCCCCGCCGATACGAGCGTCGGTCCATGCAGTTCAAACCGGGGAGCGGCGCCCTGTAGTTCTGCCAGAAGAGTGTACTACGTTGCTCATCCGCCGGTCGGAGAGCTGGTCGAACGGTCTAGATGCGGGCACGCCATGATATGCCGAGCGAGCTGGTGTGTCGCACGAACATGTATGTCTTGCACCCACGGACGGAGACTTGTCGCCGTCACGCGCCGCTACTTTACGCGTGTAAATGCATGACCGCTCTGCCGACCAAACTGGTCGCTCTCACGCCTACGAGTTGGGTCGAGCTAGATATATACCGGCGCGAGAAGAAAATTCCACGCCTTGTTTCATTCACGTGTGCTAATGGCGGCACCAGCTCCCCGCTCGCAACCGTGCGTGCATCGCCGTTCCACGGACGGCAGGGGAGAGCGAGAGGCTATAGCTGCTACACGAAAACGGTCCCGAAGCCTTCTCGCGTTCGCTCGCCGGTCGCCGCGGTTTACCGTTCCCCGGGTCAAAACAAGGCAAGGAAGTCACCACAGACAGGAGCACCGACGTCCGACGACGAGGCGACCACAGCGTGGGCGTGGTGGTGGTGCCTATAGAAAAGAAAATACGTGGACGCGCTGGGCCTATTTAATCGGGCGGCAATTGGTAGGCTTCATGGCCCGTTTGCTCCGTTGAGCTTTGGAAGGCGCGACTCCTTCTAGGTTCTGGATTGCCACATACTGATGCATTGTTGCACCCTGTCACGGCCGCAGATGGATACTCCATGCACGCACCGTCGCACGTGCCTAGCTTCCATGCACGAAAAACATGGCGAGAGGGACTACTCCTGTGCTGCATCACCAGTTCCCCGGATATTGATGCACCTCGTGTACTCCAACTAGATGCATCCATTTGAGCGACACTTATTTTGAGACGAAAGGAGTAATATTTCATTACAAGTGTCCAAGGAGGATTCCAGAGGGAAAAACCACAACCACTATTTGCTCTGCTTATAAGGGATCAGACAGAGAGAGAGATGGGGGATAAGAGGGTGTAACTGAGGGTCAAAAAGATTTGATATCATATATTACCCAGTTATATAAAAAAATCTCTTTGGTAGATCTGAAACCTCAAGCATCGTAATTGATACCACATGTGTAAAGGAGTTGTCAGAAGCAGATATAGGTGTAGTGTTACATAACTTTAGTTCGAAAAATCTTAAAGATGTTGTATTTGGTCTAGCCTCTAACATAGCTGCACGACATGATGTCTTTACCGTGGAATTTTACCATCATAATTCAAAAATTGTTAAGGACACACTATTTGTTTTATTGGTTGATTTTGAGAAAGGAGAGCTACATGTTTCCAGGTTGAATTATGGAGTTATCTCTCTAACCCCTAAAGGAAAAGATGTAGATAAAATCCAAAATTATAGACCAGTTTGGTTGTTGAATGTTACTTTTAAGATATTGACTAAAGTCTTGGTGAATAGCTGGACAAAAGTCATTCGGGGTGTGATCTTGATCAGATAGCCTTCTTGAAAGGAAGATACATAATTGAAGGTGTGTGTGTGTGATGCATGAGATACTTAATAATCTGCATAAGAAAAAATAAGCCTGGAGTGATTTTTTTAAATTATTTTGAAAAAGGCCTTTGGTAAAAGTAAATGACCTTTCCTAATGAAGATTTTGAAAATGAAAAAATTTCCCAAACAAATTTATAAACATGGTAATGAAAATTATCTCTAGTGGAAAGGTATGTGTGAATGCGAATGGGGAATTGGGACCTTACTTCTCTACTTATCAAGGTCTTAAGCAAGGAGCCCCTTTTAACGTTTGCTTTTTGACCTAGTAGTAGATGCTTTGGCAATTTTTATAGATGGGCTCAACATAATGGTTTTCTTAAAGCATTGTCTGGAGATATTATTGGAGATGGTGTGTCGATTCTACAATATGCACACGACATATTTCTCCTTTCTGAATTTGATCTAGAACAAGCTAGAAATCTTAAAGTGCTTTTATGTTTCTTTGAGAAATTGTTGGGTTTGAAGATAAAATTCCATAAAAGTGATATTTAATGTCTAGGCGAGGAGGCTGCAGGTATTAAATATTTTGAGGAAATTCTAACTTGCAACTCAGGAAAATTGACTATGAAATAATTTAGGGTGTCTGCTAAATTTTCTTACTGGAGACCCATTAAAGATAAGATGGGTGTGAAGTTGAATCCTTGGTTACAAAAATTGCTTCCCATGGGAGGAAGAACTACCCTTATCAATTCTTCTCTAACAAGTGTTCCCATGTAGATGTTATCCTTCTATAGGATACATGTAGGGGCGAAAGAGAGAATGTACTCGATCGGGAAAAAAAATTGTGGAGTGTAGATAAAATTAGGAAAAAATATCACTTGGTAAAATGGGAGGATGTTTGACTTCCTAAAGATTTAGCAGGTTTCAGGGATTCTTGACTTGGAATTGATGAATATTTATCAACTGTCAAAGTGGTTGAGGAAAATTTTCAATGAAGAGAGTTTTTGGCAGAATTTTTTGACCAAAAAATACCTGAAATCTCAAACTCCATGCTAAGTTAAAGCTAAAAATGGAGATTCACATTCCTGGCAGGGGCTGATGGAAATTAAACCTTTATGTTGGCCTTGTTGTAGAATTGTATTAGGAAGAGGAGATATGATTAGTTTCTGGGAACAACAATAGATCAATGATTATAGCTAGTTCAACAATTCCCTATACTTTTCTCTATTAGCCTGCAAAACTAAATAATTGTCACATAAGTGATTTTCTATGGTCTAGTTATTGTAAAATTAATAGGAATATGGTTGGCCCTCTTTGGGATCAATGGACGCAGTTGGCTCTGATAACTGAGAATGTGGAGTTAAAAGAATTTCAAGACAAATTGATCTGGAAGCCAACTTTTTCTGGATCTTTTTCTGTAAAATCCTTTTACACAATTATGTAGATTAGGGAAAAAATATTGTTGGAGATATACCCTAGGACAATAATATACAATTATTATTCTACCTCCAAGTTTTGTATTAAGTTTATGCCATCATGCTACAACCGCTCCAGTACTTGAAAAGTGAGTTTTCAAAAGAAAATATTTTTGCGCGTGTGAAGATATAAACAAACAATAATCCCTAAACTTATCTCTAAGATTACCTTATATGTTTGTGAGATGATAACGTTTTTCTGATCATGGACTTTGATAAAGTCGAGTAAACATAATATTTTATTGTTAGAGTAACAATAGTACTGAACTGACCCAAGTATATGATCTTACTAAGAGACTAATAATTGTAATGTATTTAGCAAAGTACATATGGAGTTGTCATTGACTAGGATTTCTATACTATGAGAATATCTAGTGACCGCACAATCGACGGTTACACTTTAGATGTCATCAGCCGTCCAGCGTAACAGGGATTATAATGTTGTTGTCTGGGTATAATCTAGAGCGTGTAATGGACCTGAGATCGTTCAAGAATAATACTTTACTCCTTCAAACGATGGAGAATACATGCTCTGGGTCCTCTCAGAATTACCGATGTCAACCAATCGTGTGGCCACACATAGTGTGATTTATCATAAGTACATCAGGGATATGAATGAGAAAAGAGAACGATATAGATACAAATTTTATATGTGTTATGATAAAATGATTTGATCAGAGTGGAGCACATTATCTCACCTCGTGATATCATTGGCATCATGAAGTTAAGGGAATAAGTGCAATGAGTAACTTTAAGGTTCCCTCGTTCTTCGTGCACACATAGGAGCCATCATGGGCGTCCATGGCCCCAATGTTGGTTATTTTTCAGTAAGTTCCCGAACACGTTTGTGCGTTGCCGAACCTTTACGGGTCACACGCTTAAGCCATGCCAATATTTAATTTAGATAATAAAGTTATTTCTAATGGTTTTATGAATGTTTGATGTCGATACGATGTCATAGAAACAAGTCTGGTGTCAATCGGAGGGGTTTCGAGGAAGTTACCTTAAGAGAGAGAGAGACAATATCGATGGAAGGCATAATTTTATAGGAGAGAAAAATGGAGGACATGAGATGTCTTGGGATTTAAAAAATATGTTTCTAACCTTAGTAGATAGGCTCAATGATTTAATCTATTGAGCTCACAGGGTTTTAGAAGAGTTTCAGGCAAAAACCAAGAAGGAGGTGGATGTGCTGGATGGGGGCAGGATTGCCCCCATGGCTGCACCCATCAAATGAGTGTTTGCCAAGTGGACCCAAGGGCCACAAGCATCCCAAGCTTCCATGTCTACTGATGAACGTTTGCATGTGTATTGTTCCATCTCACAACCTCTGCCACATCCACCCATCCTGCCTGTCATACCTTCCCTGAACATGAATTGTCCAGTTTGAGCCCTCCTTTTTACAAAGAGCCGCTTCCCCTATTGAAAGTGCTTAATGTACTGTGAAATTAAATCATGTGTCGTTCTTGATCATAATGAAGCATATTATTATGGTATTCTCCTTTGAAGATTTATTTGAACCGACTTGGTGCATGCTCATGCCATGTTATGACTATAAACAAAGTCACCTTGCTAGCTTTCACATGTACTGAGTCTAAGATCTACTGATGCATCCAACTCCCTTAAACTAAAGTTATTCTAATGTGTACACCATATCTACCTATTCATGGTATTTTATAGCCATTCCAAGTAAAGTGCTCGTGTGCTACCTTCAAAACTTTCAAAATTATTAAACCTTGTTTTTTCCTATTTTAGCTCATGTGGAAGTATTAAATGTTTTATTATTTCTTCATGTTGGATGGCTTCACCTCTTAACTTGCATGCATAATGTGCTTGTCCATAATACTACAAAACGAGCTCGCAAACGGGTGCCCATCTGATACGTCATAAACGTATCCTTAATTTCTGATGGTCCATGTTGTTTTCATGCCTTATGCTACATGTTTTCCTTACACTTTATGTCATTTTTATCGATTTCCCAGACTAACCTATTGACAAGATGCCACAGAGCCAGTTCCCTATTTTCTGATGTTTTTAGTATCAGAAAAGTTGTTCTCGAAATATTCTCGGAATTAGAAAATTCGCAGCCTGGAAGTCTTAGAATTCCAGAAGGTTCCACGGAGTCCCGAAGAGGCCCGGAGGGGGGCTACACCATAGGGTGGCGCGCCCCCTGGCTGCGCCTGGGGGTGTTGTGGGCCCCTCGGGCATCCACCTCCATCGCCCTTTCGCCTATTTATTCCCCCAGATACGACAACCCTAAAAATATACCACTTCATCCCGAGAAACACCCGAGGCCGCCGTCATCGTCAACCCGAGATAGAGAGGGTTCTGGAGCTCTCCCCGACACCCTGCCGGGAGGGGAATTTATCACCGGAGGGGTCTACACCACCATGCCCGCGTCCGGAGTGGTGCGTGAGTAGTTCATCCTTGGACTAATGGTCCATAGAAGTAGCTAGATGGTTGTACTCTCCGCCTTATGCCTCATGTTTAGATCTCGTGAGCTGCCTCACATGATCGAGATCATCTATTTGTAATGCTACATGTTGTGTTTGCTGGGATCCGATGATTATTGAATGCTGGTCTATTGATTATCAATCTATCATGTTATCTTAACGTGTATGTTATTTATGATATTGCATGCTCTCCGTTGTTAGTAGATGCTCTGGCCAAGTAGATGCTAGTGACTCCAAGAGGGAGTATTTATGCTCGATAGTGGATTCATGCCTTCTTTGAATCTATGCTCGAGTGACAGAAACGTGACGGATGGAGGATGTGTTGTTGCCATTAGGGATAAAACAACGACGTTTACTTCGTTTACATTGTTTACATTGTTTACATTACACACTTTATTTACTGCGATTATCCGTTACTTGCAACTTAATACCCAATGTTTGTTCGGATGATATTCTAAGGGTGGATTATTAGTCATGGATGCAGTTGGATGATGATCTATGTATTTTGTTGTAATGCCCGCATGAATCTCATAGTAATCTTTATGTCATGCATGTTCTTTATCTGTCCATTGCCCAGCTGTAATTTGTTCACCACAGATATTAGCTATCTTTTATGGAGAGACACCTCTAGTGAACTGTGGACCCTGGTCCATTTTCTCATTCTGATAATACACACACTGCTTTCACTGTTTTCACACTGCTTCCACTGTTTTCAAAGCATAATTATGTAAACAAAAGAGAAAGAGGGATGACCTTCTACCCAGATGCGTCCTTCTATGGGAGCCACTCTTGTGAAGTCTAGTTGGCCTGTGACCTACTATATTTTATGTTTACTATTCGTTGACATAAGCATACACCTCTCTCAAAATTAGACACTCCTCCATGGTATGTGATTGTTGGCAGGCACCCGAGGATTCGATTAGCCATGGTTTGTGCAAGAAAGGTTGGGATGAGTCTCAACCATTTTATACCTCTGTTTAACAAAATAAAAGCTTTAGCACATGAGTGATCCCTCCTTCCCTCTACGAAGGGCCTTTTGTTTACTTTTATGTTGAGTCTCCATCTTCTAACTTTATGCACAGTTGAGAGAGCATGGTTGCCATTATGAGTTTAATGTGCATTTGTCCCAGAAACATTATTAATTGATTCATGATATGTTATTGTTTGTTCTCAAATTATTTGTTCTAGTCTTCCTCATAAACTTTGAAGGTGTCCTGGCACTTATGTTTTGCCCCACTTTTAAGGACAAGCAAAGTATCACTTTGCCATGTTATCTCTATGCTTGAAACAAACGTATAGCTTTTGAGTGCATTATTATTCATGATCTTTTATTTGTGTGACTTCTCCTGATGCAAGGAGATTGCTATGTTTTATTATTCATGATCTTTTATTTGTGTTTAAGTTCTATGGTCTCAGCTATGCTTATGCTTTTACAATTTAGATGATCAAGTTTATGTTGGTAGCATGTCACCTCAGAAATTATGTGTTTTTATCATTTACCTACTCGAGGACGAGTAGGAACTAAGCTTGGGATGTTGATACGTCATAAAAATATCCGTAATTTCTGATGTTCCATGTTGTTTTGATGCCTTATGCTACATGTTTTCCTTACATTTTATGTCAGTTTCATCGATTTCCCGGACTAACCTATTGACAAGATGCCACAAAGCCAGTTCTCTGTTTTCTGTTGTTTTTAGTTTCAGAAAAGTTGTTCTGGAAATATTCTCGGAATTGGAAAATTTGAAGCCCGGAAGTCTTAGAACTCCCGAAGGTTCCACGGAGTTCCGAAGAGGCCCAGAGGGGGTCCACAGGGGGGCACACCATAGGGCGGCGCGCCCCTGGCCGCACATGGGGGTGGTGTGGGCACCTCGGGCATCCACCGCCATCGCCCTTTCGCCTATTTATTCCCCCCCGATACGTCAAACCTAAAAATATACCACTTCGTACCGAGAAACACATGAGGCCGCCGTCATCGTCAACCCGAGATCGGGAGGGTTCTAGAGCTCTCCCCGGCACCCTGCAGGGAGGGGAATTCATCACCGGAGGGGTCTACACCAACATGCCCGCCTCCGGAGTGATGCGTGTGTAGTTCATCCTTGGACTACGGGTCCATAGTAGTAGCTAGGCGGTTGTACTCTCCACCTTATTCCTCATGTTTAGATATCGTGAGCTACCTCACATGATCGAGATCATCTATTTGTAATGCTACATGTTGTGTTTGCTGGGATCCGATGATTATTGAATGCTATGTCTGTTGATTATCGATCTATCATGTTATCTTCATGTGTATGTTATTTATGATCTTGAATTCTCTCCTTTGTTAGTAGATGCTCTGGCCAAGTAGATGCTAGTGACTCCAAGAGGGAGTATTTGTGCTCAATATTGGGTTCATGCCTCCTTTGCACTTGTGCTCGAGTGACTGATACGTGCATTTTATATCATCATTTATACCCTCCATATAGGCATTATTGGGATGTTTTATCAATGTTATGTCATTGTTTTGATTTTATGGGACTTTCCTACAAAGTCCCTATTTTTGGTATTTAATTTCTGGGTGTTAGAAAACACCTGTTTTCATGTTTTTGATGTTTCAGGAGCTACAGGTATCCAAATTGCGAAAGGAAAGAAACCCTGTCAGTTTTTCTTCGGGAGAAACCCTAATTTTCCCGAGACGAGACGGAGCCGCCAGGGCGGCGAAACTCTCGAAACTCTCCGCGGGGGAGACAGATCCTGCTGCTCCGGAGCTCCGGAGAAGGGGGAAATCATCCCCATCTTCATCCCCATCTCCTCCTTGGCGTGGGAGGAGGCATCTCCATCACCATCCTCACCAGCACCTGCATCTCCACCATCACCATCACCGTGATCCACTCCGTTCCCCTCATAGTTTGATCATTGCTACACCCTAGATACGTGTTATTGTACTCCGTTGTATGTTTGGGATTGAGTACTTGTCATTATTTGGTGGTGGATCCATTGTTTCAGATTGTGTTGTACCACATATGTCACCATACATGATCATGTTTGCACGTTGTGAGTAGTTCCCGCATGTTCCTGAGGGCATAGGATGAATTGGCAATGATTTGTTACATAAGATGAGTTGTTATTTGGTCTAGTATTTATCTTTTATGTGATTCTATGATGGTGTTGTACGAACGTCGACTGTACAACACTTCACCTACATGGGCTCATAGGAGAACACCATAGTGTAGTGACGTGATGATGTCTTTAGGTGACAGGAACTTGAGACAGAGTCGTTGAATTGCATTATGAGGGTACTTGTATCGGGGACCTTAGAGCATAAGGCTATGGTGGGACATCATGTCTTAATAATTCTCGTGCTGTCATTTAATTGGCCACGTGATCCATCATAAGGGGTGATAGTTTATTTATTTAGCTATTCCTATTTGTGGCTCCGTCCGAAGAAGATTAAAACTAGACAAGATATACAAACATGTTATTCAATGAATCACCATGCCAGCTAAATCCGTGCAGCCCTCGGGAACGTTTTCCACATATAAGAAACAAACACACACTTGAGCTTGTCCTCTTGCGCATTAGAGGATTGGGCTTTGTCTCTCATTGAGACCTACTACTTGCTGCAATTTACTTTCCGCATTTTACTTTACTTGCACTACACAATTAAAACACAAAAACACATGTTGCTTTTATTATTCCTTTGCTATTCTACTTACCAGTTCCTTCTGCTCCTCGTGGGTTCGACAACCTTTCTAATTCGAAAAGTACTACAATTGATCTTCTGCACTTGGGAGCCATCAAGACACTTTTCTGGCGCCGTTGCCGGGGAGCATAGCGCTATTGGTAAGAAGTTTGGTAAGGAAACTTGAAAGCTGAATTTTACTTGCTTTTGCATCCTGTTATTATTATGGCTTTTATGAGAGATGCTTCGCTGAAACTTGCTTTATATGAGAGTGCTTATGCTATTAAACCTAAAGTTGTTGAAAATGAACCTCATGATGATGGTTATATTATCCCCCTTGAATTTGTTAAAGCTGTTAGGAATGAGTATTTTGCAGGGGATGGAACAAAGGCTACAAGTGATCACATACGGGCTATTGAGGATATATGTGGGCTAATTAGGCTCAAGGCTATTTCTGAGGAGGAGGTAAAATGCAAGTTATTGTACCAGTCCTTAACTGGTGATGCTCGAAAATGGTATATGTCCCTGGATGAAGAAATTACACATAATTGGGATACTTTTATGAAGGTTTTCTTTCTTAAATATTTTACTCCTAAAGAGGCTTATGAGAACCGTTGCTTTATATTTAATTTTTGGCCACACCTTGGAGAGAGTATTACTCAAGCTTGGGGGAGGCTTAAGGACCTCCTTCGTAAGAATCCTTGTCATGATCTCACAAATAAACTTATATTGATAAACTTTTATGTGAGACTACCTGATAGGCTAAAGCAATATTTGGATGGTTCATCTGGTGGAAGCTTTACAAATAATACTGCAGAAGAAGCTTGGAATTTATTGGAAATTACTTCGAAGAACTCTGAATATTGGGACCTAGACAAAGGTAATGAAGCTTATTTTGATTATGGATATTCATGTGTAGAAAGTTTCTCTAGTTCTATTTTGTTCAAGAATGTTATTAAAGATTTTGGTCTTGATCCATATGTTGCAATTGAAATAGCTAAGAAATTTGCTGAGCACATTCGAATTCCTTAAAGTGGCTTTGATTATTATGTTGAACCTGTTAAATCTTCTATTGTTGTCCCTAAATTTATTAAAGAAACACCGGTGTCATCTATAGTAATAGAAGAATATATTGAACCACCTCCCTATCCTGAAAAAGTTAAAGAGAATTTGCTTATTGCTGTTGCTGACAAAAGTAGAAAGAAATGTTCTCAACCTAAAGAACAGGTGGAAGTCAAGAACCAAGTCTCTATTATTAAGCAATTAAATGAAGAAGATCCTGTTGATGTTTATTTATGTGAAGATGCTACCAAAGTTATTAAAGGGAATTCATCCAAAGTTGGTAAGCCAATTATAACATGCTCTATTGGGACTTCTTGTTATCATGGTTTATGTGATATTGGAGCAAGCATTAGTGTCATTCCATATTCTCTCTATCAAGAAATTAAGCCTGATATTGATCCTATCACCATGGAAGAAACAGGTATGACCATTCAGCTTACTAATAAAGATTATATTAGTCCCTTTAGAATTGTTAGAGATGTTGAAGTATTGGTAGGGAAAATAAAATATCCTACTGATTTTATTGTGCTTGGTTGTCCACAAGATTCTTTCTGTCCTATTATATTTGGTAGACCTTTCTTACATATTGTTGGTGCTGAAATTGATTTGCCTAGAGAAAGGGTGTTTATTGAATATGTTGGAGAGAAACTTGAATTTAATTTTTCTAAATTTGCTGATAAACCTGCTAAGAAAGAACCAAAATCTAAAGATATAGTTGAAACTCTTGCTCATATAGATGTAGCTTCATCAGACGTGGTGGAACGTTATATGCTTAATCAGGAAGAGCCATTTAATGATGCAGAAAAAGAAGCTTTAGAACAAATATTATGGCAGCAACCTCCACTTGCATATCCCACCTGATAATCTAGGAGTACTCCCACCTCCTAACAGCTCGTTTGGATGTTTGCTTTGAGGCTTGGCATTGGATATTCGGAACATCTGGGCCCGAATACACCGAATATTTCTGTTTGGCCGCACTAGGCATTCGCGTGTGGTATTCGCTCTCAATATCGAGTCGGGCCGCAGGTAGGCAAAATAGCTCCCAGGCCAATCTCGAGCTCTTTCGCTCGACATCGCTGCGCATTCGCGAGCAAAGGGGTACGCGAGCGAGCGGACACACTCGTCCTCGTCTGACCCTCAACTCCCGCAGGTGACCTAGGACAACAGCGGTTGCAGGTGAGGCCCCCACCCTCCACCCTCCGGTCGAGCGGCCGGCGGCGCACTCTGGCCACCCTCCCTCCCCGCCCTAGGTTCTCTCCATTCCCGCTGCACCTGATCTCTCCCTCCCCTCTCATCTATGTCTCTGTTTGTCCTGCATGTTGGGGAAAAATTGAAAACGGAGTAGTACGGCCAGCGCGTCTGCATCCTGAGCTCCGGCGACCAGAGTCAAGATTCGTTATGCAAGCCCCAACCCTCCCCTCCTAGCGCTGCAGCTGCTCTCTCCCTCCCCTCTCATCTATATGTATGTTTGCCCCTGTGTGCGCCCGAGATCCAGAACAGGCTGCTTTTCAGCCAGCAGAGGCCTCGGTGCATAGCCAGTTTTGGCTGGAATGAAGAAGCACAGCTAGCGGCCGGGAATGGGTGTTGCTGAAATTTCCTGGAACTGGCTGCTAACACATGCTCATTTCTAGGAATTTTCCATGTTGATATTGGGTAATGCATATCCTTACTGGAACTAGAAATTATTGTAAAGCTCTGTAAGATCTATGATTGAATATATGTGGTTGTGCATGAGTAATTGAAGATTTTTAGTGATGTTGTGGTTGTTGTATACAATTTTCATACACGTACAAAATATAATTATCAAAGTCTCGAATTAATGCAATTCATCACTTGTACCATCCAAACAACATTTGGCATTCAACCTCAATATTCAGTCCGGGTCCGAATATCTAACACATCCAAACAGAAATATTGACATTCAATCTCAATATCAATATCCTGGGTATTAGACATTCAGCCCAATACAATATCTAGCCTCCCAATGCAAACATCCAAACGAAGCATAAAGGAGATCCTAGTTTTGAATTAAAGCCTTTTTCCTGAAAATCTGAAATATGCATACTTGGATAAGAAAATATATATCATGTTATTATTAGTGCTAACCTTTCAGCTGAGGAAGAAGAGAAATTACTTGATGTGCTTAAAGCTCACCGTAAGGCTATTGGTTATTCTCTTGATGATCTTAAGGGCATAAGTCCAGATCTATGTATGCATAAAATTAATTTGGAAGAAGATGCTAAACCTGTTGTTGATTTCCAACGCCGTCTACATCCAAAAATGAAGGAAGTGGTAAGAAAGGAGGTAATTCGACTCATAGAGGCTGGTATTATTTATCCTATAGCTGATAGTAAATGGGTTAGTCTTGTTCATTGTGTTCCTAAGAAAGGTGGAATTACTGTGGTTCCTAATAAAGATGATGAACTTGTTGCTCAACATACTGTTGTTGGTTATAGAATGTGCATTGATTATAGAAAATTAAATAAAGCAACTCGTAAGGACCATTATCCATTGCCCTTTATTGATCAAATGCTAGAGAGATTATCTAAACATTCTCACTTTTGTTATTTAGATGGGTATTCAGGCTTCTCTCAAATTCCAGTTCATAGTGATGATCAGGAAAAGACCACTTTTACTTGCCCATATGGTACATTTGCTTATAGGAGAATGCCTTTTGGTTTATGTAATGCGCCTGCTACTTTTCAGAGATGCATGAATGCTATATTTTTTGATTATATTGAAAAGATAGTGGAAGTCTTTATGGATGATTTTTCGGTGTATGGTACATTGCTTGTTCAACCTTAACAAAGTTTTGCAGCGTTGTGAAGACCAACACCTTGTTCTTAATTGGGAGAAGTGTCACTTTATGGTAACAGAGGGAATTGTTCTTGGGCATCGTATTTCTGGAAGAGGAATAGAAGTTGACCCAGCAAAAATTGAAGCTATTGAGAAATTACCATATCCAAGAGACATCAAAGGTATAAGAAGTTTTCTCGGTCATGCAAGGTTTTATCGTAGGTTCATTAAAGATTTCTCTAAAATATCAAAGCCTCTAACCAATCTTTTGCAAAAGTATGTTCCGTTTTCTTTTAATGATGATTGCATAGAATCCTTTAATGTTTTAAAGAAAGCCTTAATAACTGCACCTATTATTCAACCTCCTGATTGGAACTTGCCCTTTGAAATTATGTGTGATGCTAGTGATTATGCAGTTGGAGCAGTTTTAGGCCAAAGGGTTGATAATAAATTGATGTTATTTACTATGCTAGTAAAACACTAGATGGTGCTCAAAGAAATTATGCTACAACTGAAAAAGAATTTTTAGCGGTAATATTTGCATGTGATAAATTTAGATCTTACATAATTGATTCAAAAGTCACTGTGCACTCTGATCATTCTGCTATTAAATATTTGATGAATAAGAAAGATGCTAAGCCTAGGCTAATAAGATGGGTACTTTTGTTGCAAGAATTTGATTTACACATAGTAGATAGGAAAGGAGAAGATAATCCCGTAGCTGATCATCTTTCTAGAATGGAAAATATACCTGATGATCCTATTCCTATTAATGATAGTTTTGCTAATGAACAACTTGCCCTTGTTAGTGTTTCTAGTGCTAAAGTTGCATCTCCTTGGTTTGCTAATTATGCAAATTTTATTGTTGGGAAAGTTATGCCACCACAATTTACTTACCAGCAAAGAAAGAAATTCTTTTATGACCTTAGACATTATTTTTGGGATGATCCATTCTTGTATAAGAAAATTGTTGATGGCATTATTAGACGTTGTGTACCTGAGCATGAACAGCAGGCTATTATAAGAGATTGTCATGACAGTCCCTATGGAGGACATCATGCAGGAGATCGTACTGCAGCAAAGGTATTACAATGTGGTTTTTATTGGCCTAATCTATTCAAGGATTGTGCTGAATATATTAAAACTTGTGATAAATGTCAAAGAGTAGGAAACATTGGTAGAAAGAATGAAATGCCTATGAACTATACATTACCACTTGAACCATTTGATGTGTGGGGTTTTGACTTTATGGGACCATTTCCTGCATCTAGTACAAAACATACTCACATTTTGGTTGCTGTTGATTATGTTACAAAATGGGTAGAATCAATTCCTACTAAGAGTGCATACCATGCCACAGCCATGCAAATGCTTAAAGAAATTATTTTCCCTAGATTTGGTGTTCCTAGATTTTTAATTACTGATGGTGGATCTCATTTTATGCATGGTGTTCTTAGAAAAACATTGGCAAAATATAATGTTAATCATAGAATTGCATCACCCTATCATCCTCAAACTAGTGGACACGTTGAATTAAGTAATAGGAAAATTAAACTTATTTTAGAGAAAACAGTAAACAGAGCTAGATCTGATTGGCCACTTAAAATTAATGATGCATTGTGGGCTTATAGAACTGCTTATAAAAATCCTATGGGTATGTCTCCTTATAAAATGGTTTATGGAAAAGCATGTCATTTACCCGTTGAATTAGAACATAAAGCTAGATGGTCTATTAAGAAATTAAATTTTGATTTAAAAACAGCGGGGGAGAAGAGATTGCTTGACCTAAATCTATTAGATGAATGGAGGAATGAAGCATATGAAAGTGCAAAATTGTTTAAAGAGAAAGTTAAAATTTGGCATTACAAGAAAATTAAAAGAAAGGAATTTAAAGTAGGTGATCAAGTCCTATTGTACAACTCTCGTTTTAAGTTTTCTGCAGGGAAATTAGCTTCAAAATGGCAGGGTCCATTGGTAGTACAGGAGGTATACCGTTCGGGGGCCATCCGTCTTCACGGTGATATGAAAGGTAAACCTCGTGTGGTCAATGGACAACGCCTAAAACATTATATTGCAGGAAAGAGCTTCATAGGAACCATCGAGGAGATAAAGTTAATGACATCGGAGGAGGTAATTGTAAGGGATCCTGCAGTTTCAGAAACCCAAATTCAATAATTTACAATTATTGTGTTTGGAAGTTTCTCGGAATTGCGTGAAAACTTACGGAACTCATTTTTTATGGAAATTAACGTGTGGGACAAGAAAATTGGAAGGAATTGGACCTCGAGGGGGAAAAGAGGACCCCACACGCGGCCAGATTCCTTGGCCGCGTGGAGGTACCCCTTTTCCACCTCGGAGTCCCGTTCCGTCTCGTTTTCGACTCCGACACTTCGTCTTACCCTAAAACCCGTCAATATATACCCCCTTTTGTCGATCTAATCCCGCACCGAGAGTTCTCGCGCGATCTTTGTTTCTGCTATTTCTGTCTGCCAGGGTTTAGCCATGTCAAGCTCAGGATCCAACCTAGGGGGAAGATCCACCCAAGGGAGGCATTGTGAACCATTACGTCAACTCCGTGATGACCCCCATGAAAACCCTGACCTTGAAGGATGGTGTGTTGCTCATGGAGGAGGTGAAGGCTCCCAAGACCGAAGGCACGCTGGAGGAGAGGCTCGAGGCTCTGGAACAAACAGTTTTCACGTATAACTCTATTGTTGAACGCAGCCTTGATGATGAGGGGATAGTAACCCGGTATGCCAACCCCAGGTGTAATCCGGCCCAAACGGCGTATGGACCAAATCCGGCTAAGGACGCAGAAGCTTCTGGAAGGCCCAGGGCTTGTAAGGATCGTAACCCGGATTGTGGGTTACGATAAGGAAAGCTAGGATACGTATGTAGAATTCGAGTAGGACTCAAGGAGCGCTTTGTATGGCAAGCCAAGGGGGGTATGAGTACTATATAAACCAATCCCTAGGCTTCGCCTGGGAGGGATTCAAGTCATAACTGTAACACCTATTATCGAGTATCCAGTATGATCATATCGAGATCCGGCGAGTTGTTTTCCGGCTCTTAGATTGCTTTCCGCCATGTCTTCCTTCGAGCTAAACCCTCTCCCAAATACCTGTGTCGACTTGCCCCTAGATCAGTTACCCCCGGTAACATCTGCCGTGATTATCCCACGACAGTTGGCGCCCACCGTGGGGCCTGCGTCCAAAGGTGTTTACATCACGGGAGAAGCTCGGAAGAACATGAGGAACCTCGTCGTCGGAGAAATCTACGTCAACAACCAAGGAGAGAAGATGGTAGACGATTCTGGCTGGGGGCCAGAGTCGGATCACCTCGAAACCGGATCCGTCGTGACAGTCGGCCGCATCAACGTCTTCATCGGTATGGTATGTGCTTCCAATTCAAGCCGTGATAATCTTGAATCTGATTCTGTGTCAGGGGAGGACACGCGTGTTCAATCGGAAAAAGAAGAATCGATCGGAACAACGGGTCCGACAGAGAGGGAGGAAGGTGCCGAGTCTATACGGGATTTATCGGAGGACCGATACGAGAAGGAAAATAGCGAAGAGGAAGAACGGTACGAATCTACGCCAAGCATTATGCGCCGGGTTGCAGTTTATGCGGCCCCCGCAATCAATACCAATCAAGGAAACGCAGCCGCGGCGCCAGTCGGGGCGGCGCAGGTGCTGGCTCAGCAACAAGGTACGGCTGGCCCGATTTTGGCCCAGGTCGATGGAGAATCGGCATCAGTCACCAGTCGCCCAGCGGAGGAGGAGCGACACGCAAATATGTTTGGGTTCCAAGCAAACCGGACACCAGGGGCGGGCCCCTCGAATCCGCGTCACCCAGCTCTGTTTGATAATAATTTGATCTTGGATCCCACAGTCCTAGCTACAGTTATCACCCCAGAAAACGCAGCAGAGCGTGTAAGAGATCTGGACGTGGCTCGTCGTGCATTGGAGCAGCAAAGAAGGCAGGTAGAAGCAGAAAAGCAGGGGATGGCAGCGCGGCAGCGGGAACTGGATGACCTAGAGACCCGGCTTCGGGAGGAAACGACGAGGATTCACCAAAGGCACCGAACTATGTTACCGGCAACAGGAGGGGTTATCAACCCGACTGCCCTGGTGTTCACGCCTCAAGATCAGCCAATCCCACCGGCGAACCAAGGGACCATACCGCAACCAGCAACGGGAGTGCAGCCGGTAAACGCGCCAGCCGGGTTACCCTTGCCTCGGACGGGGGCGACAGCCGGCAACATCATGCCGCCTCCACCATCGCGATTCCGTACCCCAGCAGGTCACTACAACAACCCCATGGACAACGTGTATGCAGCAACACTCGCATTAAACCAGATTCCTGTAAGAGACTCGCCGCACGCAGAAGAAACCCGGCGAGCGATAGATCTGCTGCACACCGCGGTAGCACAGCAAGTCAATTATCCAGATCACAGAAGTGGGATGCATGGGACGCCATACGTAAGTCAACAACAGGGCAACGTCCAAACAAGCGCGGCACGACGAAGGGAAGAGCAACAGCAGATGCCACCCCCACCGCGCGTCCAGACAGTACCGGCAGTATCAGCAGCACAGGCAGTAGTGGACAGCTCCAGGGCCAGAAGAGCCGGGGCCGGGTCTGCAGCACACGATCCACCGGTGGCTCCTCACCCCGTGGCACCCCCGGCCGGGTCACGCATTTCCCGGGCGAGACCAGCCCCAACCACCCTTGCGGGACCCAAGTGTCTCTCGGATGATATCAGAGCGGAACCTTACCCGGAAAAGTTCAAAGAACCGGGGAAAGTAGTGAATTACGAGCCAACGATGGATCCGGAAACATGGTTAAGCAGCTACGAGATGGCAATGTCAATTCGCAACGCATCCGAGAATCTCCAAGCCAAGTTCATGTACTTAATGATGTCAGAGGGAGCAGCAAAGTTATGGTTCACCAATTTACCGGAAAAGTCGATCAAGTCGTGGGAGGAGCTAAAAACCGCATTTATCAAGCACTTCCATGGGACCTGTAGGAAGTTATTTACTATTGATGACTTAGAAAGGTGCGTCCAGAAGAAAGGAGAGTCAGCACGAAGCTGGGTACGTCGGGTTATGGAGATACTCCACTCATCTACAGATATCCAACCAAAGGACGCACTACAAGCTATGGCGAAAACATGTAAGTATGTTCCTTTAGTACAAAAGCTAACCCGCATGAAATCCAGCAGAAATGCAGCGGAGGTTACGATGGGAGAGTTAATGGATGCATGCAACAAACACGCTGCAACGGATACTACAGAAGAGGAAGTTGATGACAAGAAGGCAAAAGCAAACGCAAGTAGCAGTGGGAAGACCGGCAATGGATCGGCACCAAACAACAATGGAAATAGCCAGAACAAGCGCCCGTTTGAGGGGAGTTCCGAGTTTGTGGCCAATACAGAGGCCGGGTCTTCGAGACCTAGATCCGAAGGGAATTTTAATACCGGAAATCACAATGGGGGACACTACCAAGTACCCCCAAGACCAAGCAACAGTTGGGACATATTTAGGATGGCGTGCCCGAAGCATAGCAGGAATGGCAAGCCGGCCAATCATTCATTGGAGCAGTGTGCCGACTTACAAAGGTGGAAGAACGAGGAAGTGAACAGGGCCATGCGAGGTGCGGGCCGAGGAGGAGGTCCGGGTCCAGGTGGAAATTCGGGCAACGGGCCGCCCCCAGCCGGCAATTCGCCAGTTGGAAATCAAGGTAACAATCAAGGGGGAGCGGGAGGATTTCAAGCTAACCCCAAACAGCTGGGTCAGTATCATGTGCACATTACTGGAGGTTCTAGCAAGGACAAGAAGATACTGAAACAAGCAGTTAATTCAGTCTCCTCCGCTGTTCCAAGATATTTGAGGTGGTCAGAGCAAGAGGTAACATGGAGCAGAAGAGATCACCCGGATAGGATTGATCACCCGGGAGTCTTGGCTTTGGTAGTGGCGCCACAGGTCAATGGTTACGAGCTGAAGAAAGTCTTGATGGATGGAGGGAGTAGTATCAATATCCTATACTGGGAAACTTTTCTGCGCATGGGCTTAAAGGAATCACAGTTGCAAAAAAGTACAACAGTTTTTCACGGGATAGTGCCGGGTCATTCGGCATGCCCCGAAGGAAAAGTGGCATTGGAGGTAGCTTTCGGGGAGTCAAAGGACAATTATCGAATCGAGTGGCTTACCTTTGAGGTAGTAAAGTTGCGCAGTCCTTATCATGCATTGTTTGGAAGACCGGCTTATGCCAAGTTCATGGCAAGGCCGTGTTATGTGTACCTACAGCTGAAGATCCCGGGTCCTAAGAAGACCATCACCATATATGGAAATCGAGATATAGCGGCTGAATGTGATGAGGGAGATGCGGCAATGGCCGAGCAAGCTTGCAGGAAGGAAGAGCTCAAACATTACCGTTCCAAGGTGGACCTAGAAGAAAGGACGACGACAAAAAAGCCAACTCCTGAAGGGGACAAGGCAAACATTAGGGCAGAAAAGGACCTTAAGATGGTAGGTTTCATCAGGGGCGAGCTTTCCAAATCCCCTAACAGAGAAGAAGAAGTACTGCTACACGCAGCCGATCACGTTTCAAGGACGGTATACCCGGATTGGCTACCAAATCCCATATTCATTATGAAAGGGTCTAGCGAATGGAGAATATGTATCGGTCACGCCAGTGTGAGGCCGATTCCCGAGAATAACTAAGGCAGTGTAATCGACGGCAGGTTTCAGACGCGCTCTTTTCCTTACCAGGGTACCTAAGGGGACTGGAAGGTTTTTAATGAGGCGGCCTGCTGATTCAAAAAAGAAATTTTTATCAATAAAAGAAGATGGTTTCGGGTCTTATCATGGTCTTGTGCTTCAGTTACAAGTAAGTAACGTTGTTATTATCAGTACATCAATATCATCGAAATACGTTGCGTGAATTTAGGTCTCTGGGGGTTGATCTACTTCAGTAAGTAATCACAAACCCGGAGACCCGGCCATGATGCCTATGAGTTATGGGGGCTGATCACCCGTAGAAACGGGTGCGGCTACAATCCTATAACTGGACGAAGGAGCCAAATTTCTTGATTATTCTTACTTAAGCTCGATGTGACTCGCACCAAAGTGGCATGATCTGTTCACTTACGATTACAATCAGACTATGCAGCCCAATGGAGCGTGCTTGATTTTGTTTTTCGTATAGATGCAACGACATGGTATCCACGCGAAAGCCGGCTTACAGTACAAGGTAATCAAAAGGGTCATCTAAACCACAAGTCCATGCAGAGTATAAGGCTAACATAGCCGGAAACTCAACAAATATTAAGCATGACTTCAGTATTTATGAGAACAGCTATTGGTCTTCAGCTTGGTAAACAGCAGTATGTCATCTGAGAAAGCCCACGCCCCCATAGCTCGTACTTTGGGTCATGGGGACTGGGGACTTCGAAACAGAAACAAACTATTTAACTACCAAGGTCTGTAAACCTTAGTTGCCGAGTATTGGGGACTTAAAGAAAAGTCCATCTATCAAAACCTACGATACTCGGTTAACCGAGTCTCAAAAGGAAATTGAAAGCAAGAGTTCAAAGTATCGAGAATAAGCTTATACGTAACACAAGTATCGAGATTATCAAAAGCCAGGGAAGGCAAAGAGTTATCATGAATTAACAAGCGTACAGGCGTAGTATCAGCATCAGTGGCGCACAGGAGCACCACAAAAATCATATCAGTCTTAAGAAAACGAAAAGCACTAGTAGCATCCTACTTGGCATCCTGAGAGCGATCTTCCGGGTCTAGATCTTGGACTTGCTCCTTGGCCTTGCCAGCAGTCTTGCTCGGGCTCTTCACATCTGGACGGACAGGCGGAGGCACGGCCGGTGTAGAGGTGGACGGCTTTGCGCCTAGCTCTGCTTCTCTCTTTGCGGCTTCTTCTTTCCTCCTGGCCAGGTCAGTCGACCATCTTTCCACCATATCAAAAGGAGGAGGTGCATCCACCAAAATAACTTTGCCCTCAGCGTCATAAGAACTCATGATCTTGTCCAGTTCCATTTTGTCGGCCAAGGTAGTGGCTGAGGAGCGTACAGCACGTTGAATATCTTTGAAGTCCTTGGGCTCAAACTTGGACCCGTCAGCTTTGAATTCTGGAAACCCGGATGTTACCTTGGCCGGGTCAAGCTTAGGAAAATAAGCCTTCGCCAGTGTAAGGGCCCGGGTCATTCCAATCCGGCAAGCTGAGCGCTTCATTATCTCAATCCACCCAGGCACCGTTGAGAAGGCCTGCATAAGATTATCTTCTCCCGGGTATACCTCAGAAGGCCACTTGATAGCATCCAGTAAAAGTTTAGTGCCGGCAAAAAATGTCCGAAGCACAGTCTTCAAAGTCTTAGCCTGAGTAATGGCATTCTCCTCCGGAGTAGCAAGGTTGGCACCTAAAATCGAAAAACACAAAGGCATATCAGTAATCTTGATTATCACAACGGCATGGTAGAGATACGCAAGTTAACGGCAAATAAAAACTTACTCAGTAAGATGCGGTAAGTGTCCGTGATCTGAGCCGACAAGTTATTCAGCGAAGATTGGGCAGCGTTGTACTTCTTCTTGTAAGTGGAGACATCTTTTTTCAGAGTCTTTACCTCTGCTTCAAGGGTCTCCCTACGCTCTACTTCAGCCTGTAAGAGCTGCTCAGCCTTAAGTAACGCTTCATCTGACTGAGTAATCTCTGCCTGCAAAGACCGGGCAAAGCTGTAAGCCGGATATCACGAGAGCATTTCCTCCGAGAAAATGATTACCGAAAAAATATTATGCGAAGTACCGAGAATAATTGCAAAAAAAAAATTATACTCGGAACTTGGGGACTAGTTGTATAATAAGGAGTATCAAGTGAAAGTTACCTGATGTGCTGCAGCTATACGTTCTAAAACAGTCCCTTCTGAAGCTTTCAAGGAGAGAAGAGCGCTCATCAGCTGGTTAAAGTCAGCGTTATCCGAGTTAGATGGCTCGGGTACCTGAAAAGTGGAAAAAGGAGCATTTCTTGTAACAGGAGGTGGCACCCGGGTTATCCGAATATCGGAGTTTGGTCCCCCTCCCGCGCTCGAAGCTGCTCCCGTTCCTTCCTCGCCTGCGTGCGAAGCAATGGGATACCCGGCATCATGCTTAGCCAGCTCCGGCGGCGACGTTTGCTCGTCACCAGCGTCGTTAGCCGGCCTATTCTCGACTCGGACCTCAGTTTCCGTGCCCTCGTCGTCGCTAATGACAACTGTGGCTCTGCAGAAGGTGCAAGGATGCAGTTAGTCTTTGGTTGTGAAAAAAGTGGTAAAAGTTTGGCATAATGACAAGGAAAGAAGTTTACCCGGTGTTCACCGGGAAGTCCGAGGGGGAGCCGCCGCTAGACCCGGAAGAGACTGAAAAAAGGCAGGAAAGGTTCGGGGTTACGTTGCAAAGGTTAACCCGGAAAGAAATTGTGTTTACGATGAATACCAGGGTGTTGAACCGGGGGCGGCGAAGCGACCGGGTTAAGGGTCTCGCTACCCGGATGGTTCCGGGTTATGCGGCGCCTAGTCGTGGGTGGCTCCTTCAGTTATGATCAAAGGGGGAGAAAACGGGGTTAGCCCCGGAGTAAGGTTATGGGAACAAAAAAAAAAAAAAAACAAGGAGTAGGGAGATGAAATAAAACCTGGAGGGCTATCCTTTGAGATTTCCTCTTTGTTTCGGCTTTGGGGGTCGGTTCCGGCTCTTCCTCCTCGCTGGCGGACTTGTCCCTGCTGTCTTCTTCTTCTTCGTTTTGGCCTTCTCGTTCTGAAAAATATCCGAGTTATGGCATAAGGAAGAAGAAAAGGTGGGATTTAATACGTGTAAGGGATTGAATATGCACCTTCATCCGAGTTGGCGGCATCATCTTCCTCCTCCATATCTTCTGAACTAGGAGAGGTGTCGACTTTCCAAAAGTCATCATCGGCCTGAGGAAAAGACGCCAGGATAGTGATTAATATCGAGCCAAGAGAAGCAAATAAAAGTAAGCTGCTGGAAGTCAAAATCGAAAGATAGAAAGACTCACTGCGGGGGCGGGATTCTCAAGGGTGAAAGGTTCTAATCCGGCTATGCCCCGGATCACCTCGAGCTTCTCCGTTAAAAAACCTTTGATCATCTTGTTCATATCGCTAGGAGCAAGGGTGTTAGGGGAGTATCGGATGGGGTCCGTGGTTTGACCCGAGTATTCACACATCAGCTTCTCACGAATGGAGTTCGGCTGAATGCGGAAGCTAACCCAGGCCTTCACCAGGTTTAGCCCGACGAGGCCTCGGGCGGACAAGATGGAGATCCTAGCTAACGAAGGCAAAATCGCCTCCCTGTCCGAGTCACAGGCGAAGGCGTTGAAAGACTCGGAGATGTCAAGTTGACCCTCCGAGTAACCCGGCAACTTCTTTTCGCCGGGTGGAGAGGTATCTTGGCAGTAGAAGTAAGAAAGCTGCCAGTGCTTTACATGAGAATTGAGAGAAATGGGGGGCATGAGGGAGTTCTTGCGGCGCTGGATAGAAACCCCGCCGCAAGTAAGAAGTGCGCCGTCGCCGCTTTCACGGCACGGCTTGCACTGGAAAAGTTCGACAAAAAGAGCCAGACTTGGCGGAGTGCACAAGTAAGACTCGGAAAGAACGATAAAATGGGAGATGTTTAAAATGGAGTTCGGGCCTATATCAAAGATACGGAGTTTGTAGTGGTCTAAGACGTCACGGAAGAAGGGGTGACCCGGAGGCCTGAAGCCCCGGGTCACGTGTTCAACGAAGCATATTACCTCATCCGTGGCTGGAGAAGGCCGGGTTTCGTTGCCAGGTGCTCTCCAGCGGATGGATTCCTGTGGAGGTAGGATTCCAAGCTCTACCAATTCCTCCAGTTTGGTCTTGGTGACGGAGGACTTCCCCCAGTTGGCTGAAATGGCGTTTGTGGATTTAGCCTTAGCCGGCTGTTTCCCCTGCCTCTTGGGCGCCATGGGATTGACCTGGTAAAACATTGAAGAAAAGGACGTAAGAAACAAAAACTTGGAAGTTAGCAGGTAAGCAGCTATCGGCAATTTAAACATAATCCGGCAATTGCCTCGCCGGGTCAAGTATGGTTTGTCCGGGTGTCAAGTGACTCTACAAAACCCAAAGAGCTTTCCGCAAAAGCAAATGTTTGAAGAAGCTAGGGGGATACTTATACGCATACTATCTGCGAATGAGCCGGAGAAGTAAGATTTTCTGAGGAGGGAGAACAAAGGCGGAAACTCTAGATGGCCCGAGCCTAAACTGGGGATCTTATTTCTAAATTTGTGACCAAATTAGTGATTACTGGAGTTAGGGGAGCAATACAAGCTATAAATCTTATCTATGGGAGCGGTTATAGTGGAAATCGGTGAGTTAATCTGGCGCAGCCCGAGAAATCGCGGACCGCTCGATTCAGATTCAATCTGGGGAAGAACTAAGAAATTGCGAGAATAAGTTGGAGGATGTAAGGAACTTACCGAAGAGGATTGGAGTAAGGCCTTGCGGAGACAGATAGCGCAAGATTCGTGCCCTTTCGTGACCGTTGGCCGGCGAATCGGAAGCTTGACGGCGGATTCGGGAGCTGGAGCGGTTCGTGCGGTGGCGGAGCGCAAACGAAGTCGGATGGGCTCCGGCGAGATGCGTGGGGCTCCCGTGGTGGCACTCTGCGAGCTCGAGCTTGGGAAGAAGTGGAATGGGGGAAATGAGCCGTTAAGAGTTGGATTTGCTCATTGGTCTTTATTTATAACCGTCCGGGTGGAAAGGCTTAGCCTAACGGTCGAGACCCGGGGAATGCGGAGTAATTGGTGATTTCGAAATTTGAAAGGCACATTTTATGCGCAGGCCAATATGATCCATAGAAAAAGGAAGGGGAAATTGCCTTCTCTGTATCAGCGGTAGTTATCAAGAAGGATGTGGAGTCATGGAGTTCCTATTGAGATTTAAGTTTGAGAGATTAAGGAAGAACCTAAAAAGAAGAGCCGGGTTTTCACCTGGCTTCCTTGGTGCCAGTCGCGGCTATTCATAGACGCGCTGCGTCTTAATCCTCATGTGTTTGCATCTAATATTTCTGTAGGGAATAGCCAGCGCTTCGAAGAGTAAATCTTGGAAGCCCAAGCTATTCTGGGGACTACTGATGAGGGGATAGTAACCCGGTATGCCAACCCCAGGTGTAATCCGGCCCAAACGGCGTATGGACCAAATCCGGCTAAGGACGCAGAAGCTTCTGGAAGGCCCAGGGCTTGTAAGGATCGTAACCCGGATTGTGGGTTACGATAAGGAAAGCTAGGATACGTATGTAGAATTCGAGTAGGACTCAAGGAGCGCTTTGTATGGCAAGCCAAGGGGGGTATGAGTACTATATAAACCAATCCCTAGGCTTCGCCTGGGAGGGATTCAAGTCATAACTGTAACACCTATTATCGAGTATCCAGTATGATCATATCGAGATCCGGCGAGTTGTTTTCCGGCTCTTAGATTGCTTTCCGCCATGTCTTCCTTCGAGCTAAACCCTCTCCCAAATACCTGTGTCGACTTGCCCCTAGATCAGTTACCCCCGGTAACATCTGCCGTGATTATCCCACGACACTTGATGCCCACCACTTCATGAATCTGGAGTGGAAGGAAGATTACGACAAGAGGAAGGAAGAGTGGGAGGCTGAATATGAAAAGGAGATAGCCGCGGAGGACACAAACTTCTAAGCTTGGGGGAGTTTCACCTATCCCCCGTCTTTTATCAGCTTTATCATGTCTATCTAGTTTTGGTGTGTCTTGCTTTTATTATCTAGTATCGTTTTCGTTTAGGCTTGAGTGAGCTCATTGAGCATTATCATGCATCCCCGTCTTATGGTTTATCAATGAATAATAAAGTATGGTGCCATCCATGATTCCCTTGTTTTGGGGATTTATGGGTAACACTCATGCAAATGAGCATGGCATATTTAGAGGTTTCAATCACATCTTGCCTTGAAATTAATTAACTTGAGTGTGTTGGACAATTGTAGAATTATCTCAATATGGCATAAATCCACTATCTATCTATTAGCTTAATGGCTATTCCGAGCATGTTCACCATGTTATAGTTTCATTTATGCTCTAAATTAAGATGCTTATGTTATTAATTGGCATGGGCTGAATTTGGGATAAGACTCTCACGAACTTTTGAATGCACACATTTATTTCTATTGCACTTAACAAACATGACCCATTAATGGGAGCTAAAAGTTTTGTGCTTGACAAGGATTTTGGTTGGGAGTTGGCTAACACGTGCATCACGTGAAAAGCTTTCAACATTGCACAAAGAAATTTTATATTTAGTTGATGTCATGTGCTTTTGTTTTTGGACTCCTGCCATGCCGAAATGAAATAGAGGAATAGTAAGTTTTGATGAGTAAGTATATATGACTAGAGAAACTGCATTGGGCCGCTAACCCAAGCCATGCTTGATCATGGTGGAAATTTACTTACAGCTAGAGTGGACTCTACAAACACATCCTACAATAAAATAAGAAGCTATGCATATAGTGAATGAAATAAAAAAGGATGATGAGTCTACTCCGTTTGTTCATCTTGTTATTGTGACATGGGCTGGTTTCTATGTCATGGGGCAAGAGGTACCTCTTTGCAATTCTCTATGATGTCATTAATACTTATTATGATTGTACAAAGCTTATTAGGAATCTTAAGTTGAGTAATCATGGAGTAGGTTTTCACACTCACGGGGCATGAGACATTCAACCAACACCTTGTCAACCACATTACTTCAACATTCATAAATTAAGATGCTAATGATAAAGGGGCAATGAGAGTCTTAGCCCAATGGATGCCACATTACAATTAGTAATTTAATCTGAATAGTTTGGAAACTAAATGAGACTTGATCATGTTTTACCTCTACTCATTTATCTTTCTCCAAATTAAGGAGTATAATTCGATTGTCCAACATACAATGGTTATTTTCTTTCAAAAGTATGGGGTGTTTGCCAGAGCTTCGAATATGTTATCCTTATGTGTCGAGACATCGTAGTAGTTTTCATAGACGGGGGTGCCATGAGACTACGGTAGAGACGTGGGTTAACGGGATAGCGTAGTAACACAGAACACAGGATTTTACCCAGGTTCGGTACGTCGCGACAGTACGACGTGCCTACTCCTGCACTTCTCACTAATTGGGACTAAAGCCCGTAAACAGGGTTACAATGTGAGGGTTTAGATCTAAGCTACTCGACGAGGATGAGCTTCTCGGCGAGTTGGCCTAGAGCTTCTCTGTTCTCTCTCGTTATCTATCTATCTCCCGTCCGGCTTTATATAATAGCCGGATTAGGGCTTACAGAATAGGAAACCTAGAAGACTACGGTAACTTGTAACTTGGAAAGCAAGGAATCCGTCTTCTCCTCCAAGCCAGATCACATGGGCCGTGATCCGGGTTCTTCTAGAATCCGGCTTCTGTACGTCGGATTACTGGGCCGCCTAATGGACCTAAGCCCACTACCACTTAGGCCACCCTAGTAATCCGGCACTTTGTCTACCATCTTCTATACCCCTATTTGGTATATATCCGACAGTAGCCCCCAAGAAGGATCGAAACTCTGATTCTCCGTCTTTCGCCAAATATTCTTTGTCCGAGAAATATTGATTCAGCAGTCTTGATTCTTCTTATTCTTCTTTTGAAAAAGATGGTAACATGAAACTCGGAATCCTGAAAATCCGGCTTTTCCCTCACGATCCTTCGCGGAGAAGGAACTTCTTACGTCAGCGCACTTAACCATGCTTACGTAAGCGACGTTTGGGTTTTACTCGGAAAACCCAGAAACATTTCTCTGACAGATTCTCGCGGGAAACGAGGAGATAACCATCATTACCCTGTCGTTTCATTTCCCGGATTTTCCGGCGAGTGACACGCGGCAAACATCCAACGGTCAAAATAGCCGTTGGCGCGTATCTTGACGGATTTCCAGCTATAAATAGCCATCCTCGTCCTCAACGAAAACCTTCCGCACTCTCACCGCACTCGTCATTGACGCGCACAAGCTCTCAAGCGACACACTGCCTCGAGCGCTCCTCACCTCCAAGCACCGGAAACAAACCGCGCCGCCCGAAAATGGCAAGCTCACCGTCTTCGCCCACTCGCGCCGCCATCAACGACCTCATCAGCGACCTGGATCCACAAGTTGGGTCACCCAAGCACACCGGCGACGAGCCGGAGAAAGCCGCGGCCTCCGCGGCGGGCGGAGAAAACCTATCCGCCGCCGCGGACGTTGCGGGCGCGAGCTCCGCCGCTTCCCCGCCGTTCGCTCCTGAAACGACGGAGGAAAAGATCCTGTTTCAAGTCAACGAACACACTGCGACCGAAGAAGCAGAATTTGTCGGCAACTGGAATCCGAGTAACTCTTCCCTCGTCCTCCTTCGACAAATGTCAAAGGAGGGATTAATAGTTAAAGGCAAATGGCGAAAATCAGATGGTGAGCTCGAGCCCAGACCAAAAGACGGAGAATGTGTCCTCCTTACATCTCACATTACGCGAGGTATGGGTTTACCTCCTTCTGCCTTCTTCATAGACATCCTTATCTATTACGGCGTCCAACCGCATAACCTCTCTCCAAACTCCATCCTCTATCTAGCTAGCTTCCAAGCTCTTTTTGAAGGATATCTCGGAATAACTCCTAGTTTAGATTTTTGGCAATACTGTTTTGAAGTAAAACATAACATCACAGAAGGCATTTCCCCTATCTGTGGAACTATATCTTTCACTCTTCGGAAAAATAGAGAGGATTGGTTCCCGAGAATACAAATGCCAGAACCCACCAAATCCTGGCTGGGTTCTTTCTTTTATCATCAGGACATCCCATTCCCTGGCAAGGAAATCGGGGTTCCTTCATTTGTTAATTCCGCCGCCATTCCTCGAGAGAGTTGGACAGTTGAAGCAGTTGAGACATTGCCGGAAAATTTAATGAAGATAAAGCGTCGTATTGCCAAGCTTACTTTTTCCAAACCTTCCTTAACTGGGAAGGACACTGTTTTATGCTGGTTCGGACGTCGCGTTCAGCCCCTTTCATTTCGTTCCCGGCTTCTTTGCGAATACCAAGGGCCAGAAGATAGTATGAGGGGAACAGATAAAGCCTATACCAAGAAAGATTTTATAAAGCGGCTTCATCAACTGGTTGCCACCAGCGCCCAAATCGAAGAAAACCTAGCCATTTATCACGTGGAAAATCGAGTTCCTAAGGTATTTATACTTTCCTTGTTTCCGAGTTTTTCTCAGATTAACTTGTATCTCCGCCTTTTAATATGTTGTTATTTCTTTCCCAGTTCAACGAACTCGGAGGAAATGATCTTGCTTCCGATGCCGAACTCAGCGAACTACATGCTAGGTTTTACAACGACCGGAAGCGCAAAAGGCAGGTGACTTTCGAGAAAATGGTAACTGTTGACGGAATTCCTATCGCCACGTCCAGGTATTTTACCGGAGTTTTCCTAGTTACCATCCTCCTTCAGTTCTTCGAGATCTTTAATTCTCGGATATTCTTCTTTCAGTCTTGCCCCAACTCCTCTGAAAACAAAGAAGCTGAAGAAACATAAGACTGCTATCAAAGAAGAATCTTCTTCTGCAGACATGGGCCCGAGGGGTAGAACGGAAGCACAAACGGGTGGAGATCTCCGGACCTCTGCTGGAAACGAACCCGTCTCCAATTTGGACAGTAACATCCGGATAAAAGAAGAACCGTTCGACGATCTTGGATATATTCGTCCGGAGGCTAAAACATTCTTCGCTCCTGCCCCTCTAATTCGTCCTTGGCCACAGGGCGGATTAGTTGTTCGCAATGATATTATATTTTCCCCTCGCCAGGTCTTACAAGATGGCCTTCATCACGTTGGGATTCTTTTCGCTGAATATGCCAAAGAATTCAACGAGAGCTTGGCCGACTTGCGAGAAATGAGCCAGGTGACACCTCTAGCCCCCAAGCATTAAGTTGAAAACCTGAATTCTTCTTAATGTTTCTTCATATGCTTGTTCATACTTAAGCATTTGGCTTTCATTTCCGTATTCAGCATTCCGCAGATGCCATAAACTTGGAAGTTTTTAAGAAGCTTAATCTCAAGAGTAGAGAAGTAAAAACCCTTCAATCTATTATTGAGTTGAAAAGCAACGAGCTGGCGTCATCTCAGCTACAATTATCTGAAACAACAGGTATGTATTCTCTGCAGTTTTTATCCGGATAACATTTTTCCCGAATTTTCATAAGCTCGAAATGTTTTTGTGTCCTCTAGCTGCTTTAGCTAAAGCCAACAAAGTAGCAAAGGACGCTAGCAATGCATCTCGGCTCCGTGCAGAAAACTCGAGCCTTCGCAAGGAACTTATGAAAGTTCAAAAAGACCTGGAAGCCAGTAATCTGGCCCTTGGGATTGCTCAATCCCAGGCTTCTTTGCAAGCGGCAGAAAATAAATCTATTATCCATGATTTCGAAAGTATGCTATTCCCGCGCATGAAAGAAGGCACCGAAATTGATAAGGTTCTTGGTAATTTAGTTCCTTTTACCAATTTCTCCATGTCTCACTTTCCTTTATTTTGTGGCCTAAACTCGTTTCTTTTTTGTTTCTGCCATCAAAACAGGGAATATTCCAGGCATTTCTCGGATTGAGAAAATCCGAGCTTTTGGAGAGGTATGGAACGCAATCAGAAATGCAGGAATGCAATTGATTAACAAATTCCTTCCCGCAAGTACTATAGAATTCTCGGAAGTTTGCAAACTTCCGGGTGCCATCATGGAAGTTGCGGGATCAAAGGAATTCATCCTACGCTCCGCTGCACGAGGTGGTGCGCGCATGGCCCTAGGCCTTATGCGCCTGCATTATCCTGATGCGAAATCTTGGCGCGTGGCCTCTGGTGTCCCTCAAGGGTATACAGAAAATCAGCGAACCGCCATCTTTGATGGAGTCAAAGGCCACGCCACCAAGATTGCTTCCATGGTTAACATTTCTATCACTTATCCAGAAGAAGAGGTTCCCGCAGCCCCCGAAGATGAAAGCAGCGAGGAAGACTCGGATGCTTGAAGGACTGCATTTAACCTGGATGGTGGATTTGTATAATAGGAGCGCTATTTTTACACTGTAATTCATACTGTAACGCTTCTATTTCTTTTGTCGAAACAAGAACTCCGCCTTTTGCAGCTTTGAATTATGAAATTCCTTGCAAGTTTGTCGCGTTGAATTATTCCTTTATCTACTAAGCTCTCTGGCATATGTGTTTTGACTGTCTTTAGTGTTTGAAATGGCTCGATAGCATTATGATCGTCATGACGAGTAACTGGGTATAACCAATCAGTTAAAACTCGGAAACATGGATCATACTAAAGGCATTTTTACTAACCAGATCCAGTGACCCAACATACATTCGATCAGGTAATGCTTAGAGATTTGCAAGGAACTTTCTTGAAACTTGGGCACGCAGGCACAATCCGAGTTTCCTTTAGCCATTAACAGGCTGAAATCATTCAGTTTTTTAACGCCGAGCACGCAGGCACAATTCGGGTTAACATTGAGTATTTTGTAAGATCATTGGGAAATAGAGAAGGTGGAAACATGCTTTTACTATAATAAACTTGTAAAAAACATGGATATCAGAATTCCAATGACTTTATTTCATGATCTCAAAAGATGTTTACATAGATATTGAACTAAGTATAGAAGGGACGTAACTGCTGGATGCTCCAAGGCCTCTTTGTCTCTCCTAGCTCATCATCTATCTTTCTCTTTCTTTTGCGATTCGGTTTCTCGGGATCGTCTTCCGTATCTCGAATGTCAACAAGATAGTATGATCCATTTTTCATGGCTTTACTTATGACAAATGGCCCTTCCCATACTGGGGCTAATTTGTGCTTCATTTGCTGCACCAACCTCAGCACTAGGTCACCTTCTTTAAAAGAGCGATGCCTGATTTTCCGACTATGGTAACGTCTCAAACCCTGCTGGTAAATGGCGGATCTTTGAAGCACAAGCTCTCGTTCCTCTTCTAGGAGATCAACGGCATTCTGTCGTGCTTCTTCGGCGTCTAATTCGTCAAAATCTTGCACTCTTGGGCTGTCATGTATCATATCTGTTGGGAGAATAGCTTCCGCGCCGTAAACTAGGAAAAACGGGGTTTGCCCAGTCGACCTATTTGGCGTCGTTCTTATACTCCAAATCACGGAAAGTAGCTCTTCTACCCATGCTCCGGCCGCTCTGTGAAGAGGAGTTTCGAGTCTTGGGCGTATTCCTTGCAGGATTGAGCTATTCATTCGCTCAACCTGTCCATTGGATTGCGGGTGTGCCACAGATGCTAGATCTAGGCGAATTCCCGTTTGTCGGCAATATCTTGCCAACTCTCCGATGGAGAAATTTGTCACGTTGTCGGTTATTATGCTGTGTGGCACACCGTATCTCATCACCAAATCGATGATGAAATTTCTAGCAGTTGCACCATCCAGCTTTTTGATGGGTTTGGCCTCCACCCATTTGGTGTACTTATCCACTGCTACAAGCAAATGAGTAAGTCCACCTCTTGCAGTTTTGAACGGTCCCATCATATCTAGCCCCCAGACCGCAAACAGCCACGTAATGGGGATAGTTTTAAGTGCTTGGGCCGGCAAATTGGTCTGCTTAGCGTAATATTGACATCCTGCACACGTGTTAACTATGTGCTCGGCATCTGTCTTGGCTGTTAGCCAGAAAAACCCCGCGCGGAATGCTTTTTTGACTATGCTTTTTGATTGAGCATGATGTCCGCAATCGCCGGCATGGATTTCTTCCAGTATTTCTCTTCCTTCTTCTGGTGAGATGCACCGCTGAAAAATTCCAGAAGTACTTCGTTTATATAAGCAGCCGTCAATTACTGTGTATCCTTTGCATCGACGCTGTATTTGTCTTTGCAAGACTTCGTTTGCTCCTTCCGGGTACTTCTGATTGACTAAGAAGTTTAAGTACGGAATTGTCCAGTCCGGCTTAACGATCATGACTTCGATTGATTCAGACGCCAGAGGGTAATCAACGTCTCCACCTTTTATGGATGGCTCATGTAAGTGCTGAACGAATACTCCTGGCGGTAAGGTTTTTACCCTTTCTGATCCCATGCGGGCTAGCGCATCCGCGTTCCAGTTTTCCTCCCTTTTTATGTGAAGGACCTCGAATCCAAAGAAACAGATGGCGAACTCGTCTACCGTTCTCCGATATTCGGCCATTATAGGGCTTTATGCGTCCCAGGTTTGGTTGAGCTGATGCTGCACCAAATCCGAGTCACCATAGCACAGGATGCGCTTTACTCCTATTTCTTTTGCAATATGGAAGCCGTGAAGCAGAGCTTCGTATTCTGCCACGTTATTACTGGCGTTGAAGTGTATTTGCAACACGTACTCCATTGTGTCTCCCTTAGGAGATTTTAAGACTACGCCAGCCCCAGCTCCTTCCTTCATCTTGGATCCGTCAAAGTGCATAATCCAGTGTCGGACTCCGGCATTGGTGTTTTTTCCATTGCTTCTGTCCAGTCGGCAACAAAATCTGCCAAAACTTGGGATTTTATGGCCGTCCTTGGCTGGTACTTAATGTCGAAGGCTGCCAGCTCAATGCCCCATTTGGCTACTCGGCCGGTTGCCTCTGCATTGTTTATAATGTCTCCTAGTGGTGCTTTACTAACCATTGTTATGGAATGCCCTTGGAAGTAATGGCGTAGTTTTCTAGATGCTAAAAATACACCATACGCCAGTTTCTCGTAATGTGGGTACCTTTGTTTTGACTCGGAAAAAACTTCGCTTATGTAATATACCGGATGTTGGTCTGGTATGCTTTGTTCTTCCTTTAACCGTTCCACAACGATTACCGCACTAATAACCCGATTTGTAGCCGTAAGGTACAATAACATGGGTTCTTCGTCTTTCGGCGATGCCAAAATCGGAGCTTTCATCAAGGTTTCCTTCAACTGAGTCAGCACCGCATCGGCCTCTTCTGTCCATTCGAACTTGTCGGATTTTTTCAGCAGCTTGTAGAGTGGTAAGGCTTTATCCCCCAGCCGACTAATAAATCTGCTAACGGCAGCTGCGGAACCCGTCAATCTTTGGACATCTTTGACGCAGGTAGGTTTTGTGATGTTCAAGATTGCCTTGATCTTTTCCGGGTTAACTTCTATTCCTCTGTGAGAAACGATGAAACCCAGAAGTTTTCCTGAGTGAACCCCAAATACGCACTTAGATGGATTCAACTTCATCTTGTAGGTGCGTAAGTTTTCGAAAGTTTCTCGCAAATCCTCAAGGAGTGTATCTTTTTCCTTGGTTACGACAGCAATATCGTCCACATAAACATGGACATTTTTTCCAATCTGACTATGCAAACAACGTTGCATGCAACGCTGGTAGGTTGCACCTGCGTTCTTCAGGCCAAACGGCATGGTTACGTAATAATAAGTCCCGTATGGGGTTATGAAAGAAGTCTTAATTTGATCTTCCTTTTTCATGCGTATTTGGTGGTACCCGGAGTATGCATCCAAAAAGCACAAAAGCTCAGAGCCTGCGGTGGCATCTATTATTTGATCGATTCGCGGTAATGCAAACCTATCTTTCGGACACAATTTGTTCAAGCCTGTGTAATCTATACACATTCTAAGAGCAGTAGTGTCTTTCTTCGGTACTAATACCGGATTTGCGGACCAGTCAGTATGGATTACTTCCTTGATGAAATCCGCTGCTAAAAGCCAGATAATTTCCTTGCCAATAGCCTTCTGTCTTCTTCCGTCAAATCGACGGAGACCTTGTTTGACGGGTTTTGATCCAGGAATAACCTTAAGTTGGTGCTCAGCAAGTTCCCTGGGTACACCTGGCATGTCAGCTGGACACCAGGCAAAAATATCCCAGTTCTCACGGAGGAACTTGATGAGCTCGCCTTCCTATTTGTCAGTCATCCCAGTCCCTACGACGACAAATTTTGTCGGATCTTTGGGATCTAGGATTATCTGTCTTGTATTCTCGGATGCCTTGAAGCTGTCTGTTGGCTTCCGAGTTTTTTTTCCTGCCGGCATTTCTGACGGCGATACCTCCTTGGCTAATTCCTTCAGTTCTTCCTTTGCTATGACTCTCTGAGCGCAAAGGGCGTTTTCTTTCTCCAACTCGTTTGCCAGCTTGAAATCACCAGCTATAGTGATTACTCCTCCTTTGGGTCCTGGCATCTTCAGCTTGTTATAAATATAACAGGATCTTGCCATGAATTTGGCGAAAGCTGGACGTCCGAGTATTGCGTGATAAACGCTTTCGAACGGCACTACTTCGAAGGATACTTTTTCCTGCCGGAAGTGATCTTTATCTCCGAAGGTGACATCTAGGGAAATTTCTCCTAGGGATCGTGCTTGCCTGCCAGGGACAATACCATGGAAGCGTATGTTGCTGTAGTTGAGCTGAGACTCGGAAATTTTCAGATGCTTCAGTGTATCCAGGTACATTATGTTAATGCTGGATCCTCCATCCATCAGCACTCTTCTTAGCCTAGTATTTTGAACAATAGGGCTTACAACAAGAGCTTGTGTGCCGGGTTCAGGGATATTTCCGGGATGATCAGACTGATCCCAGATTATCGGTGTGTTGGAGTACTTCAAGAATTTCGGGGTTGCCGGAACAACCGCGTTTATTTCTCGAAGTGTTCTTTTTGCCACCTTTGCTGACGGGGTTGCTAAGAAAGTTAGCATTGCTTCTCCATCAACTCTCGGAAACTTGGGTTCGCCTTTACGCTGTTGTTCCTAGATTTTTTCGTCAGTGTCCGATTCACTGTCTTCTTTGTCAGCTTCTGGCTTTTGTTTGGTGGGTTTCCTTTTGGAACCCTTCCCCTTACTTCCGGCTCCTGCACTGTCTTTCATGTGCTTATTCAGCCGGCATTGCGCGTTTGTATGGGTGGGTTTCCCAAATTGCGAGTGGTGAACGCAAGGTTCCGACTTAATCCTTTCCCACTCCTCTCGAGTGTAGTTGATTGGATCTGGGTTGCGTCCTTTCCACTTGTTTCCCTTTTCTCCTCCAAAGGCTATGTTCACCTCTTTGGGTTTCGTCGTTGTTTCTGGAGTGGCTTTTTTGTCAGAACGAGGGGTTTTCTTGGCAAGTATCAGTGATTCAATATTGCCTCCTCTTGCTCTGATGTCATCTTCGGCTGCAGCATGCTCATTGGCGGTTGTAAGCATAGATCCGAGATCCTTGTGCTTTTTGGAACCAACCATGAACGGTACGAGTCCGGGTTTTAGGCCATTGACGAAAGCATGCATTGCTTGTACGTCAGTTACTCCAGAGCAACTATTCTTCATTGCTGTCCATCTGGAGATGAAATCCACGTATGGTTCATCCTCAAATTGCGTGCAACGGTTTAGCTGGTTGATGCTGTTCGGGCGTTTGTATGTTCCCCGGAAATGCTGAGTGAATACTCTAGCCATATCATCCCAGCTGTCGACTGTTCGTGATGGTAATCCATTGATCCAATCTCTGGCTCCGTCCAGCAGCATTAGGGGAAGAAACTTGACAGCTTCCAAGTCTGTCCCGTTGTTGATCTGGACGGCTGTATAGTAATCCGAGAGCCAGGTATCCGGGTTTGTGCTGCCGGTGTATTTCTGGTACGTTGGACCGACCTTGGCAAAGCCAGAATGCAGCGTTATTCTTCGGATCCTGTCAGTGAAACACTTAGGACCAAAGTATAGATCATCTTTTTCTGCTCTGTCAATGTGTGCAGAATATCTTCCGGCTGAATGAACAGAAGGGGATCTGCTCCTTTCTCTTCCATTGTTGCGTGAACGCGCTTTTCCGGGATTGTTTCTATCTCTTCCGTGATCACGCCCTTTTGGATTAGGCGGAGTTCTACTCCTGTGCCTTTCTTTGTCCTTAGGCGGTGTCCGGGATCTCTCACGCCTGTGAGGTATATCGTATCTTCCAGCTTTCTCAGCTGGGTTTCTCGGAGGTGGCATTATTTTGCCGTCCTTCCGGTGTTTGTCTTCCCGATCATGGGGTTTATGCCCATCTTTCGGGAGATGGGATCCGGTCCTAGACGCTGCATCCCGGTTGTCGGGGTTTTTCTTGTCTTTTCTCGGATCCTCTTTTTTATCTTTTGAGTTGTCTGAATCCCCGGGTTCTTCCGGTCCAGGTGCTCCAGCAGCGCAAGTAGCTGTCTTGCATAGGGCGGAGTTATCATGCAGCCTCCCTGATCGCTCTTGGGCGCCCTGTTGTTGTTGCAATGCTTTTCCTAGGAAAGCATACACCCCTTGGAGTTTTTCCCCGTTGGAATGCAGATCATTGTTAAGGATGGCGAACGATGCTTCCGCGTTTTCTGCTGCGGTCTTGTATATTGGTTCGCCCCTGGCATCTTTGCCGTTTACCTGCTTTTGCCAAGATGGGTTATGGAACCTTTCTTTTGGCGGCAGTTCTTCCGGTCTTGCGATTCCGGGTAACCTAGTAGGTTTTAAGGCGGATCTATTCTTTCTCTCGTACTCATCTATTTCTTCCTTCATGACCTTGATGTCATTATGGGTTTGTTGGAGATGTTGCCGAGATCTGAGTAGATGTTGCTGTTGCCGTTGGAAAGCTTGTCTCCTGGCTTCCAGCATCTCAGGGGGTTCATCTGGTCCCACTGGTGTTTGCAATAGCTCTTGCTCTTCCTGTTCCGTCATTGGCGGAGCAGTGATTTCTTTGGATTTCTTCTCCGCAGGCTTTGTTCCGCTAACATCTCCAACTTCCAGGTTTTCATCAGCGAGATCGGCTGATTTTTTCTTCCGGCTTTTGTATTGGAGCTTTTTAGCAGCACGGTGCTTTTTCTTGGAAGAGGGAGGTTTTTTGGCAGGTTCATCTTCTGTCATCTCCTTGACACTGGGGAATACCGGAGAAGTTTCTCCGTCTTCTCTCTCTTCCTCTGGCGGAGGGGTTTTAGGGCTTTCCTGGCTGCCGGCGTCCGTGGTATCAGCCGGTTTCGCCATTAGAACTTCATGGAATCCCTCTTGAAAGGACTTAACCTTTCTTACGAAGGCGTCCTCATCTTCGTCTTCGGAGTCGAAGTTATCCGATCCGGTTTCCGACTCCAACCTCGCCTCAATGGCGGCAAGCACGGATTCTGCTTCCGAGTTCATCGTCTTGTTGACGGATGTCGGATCTTCCGCCTCTGTGACGGGTGTTTGATCTTCCGTCTCCATGACGGGTGCGTTGTTGTCTGCCTTTTGCACGGGATTTCCATCATCCGTGTTTTCAGCGATTTCGGATTGCACCATGCCGATAATTCATAAAAAGGGAGCAAGAGGGCCTCTCGACGGGAGTGATTCCCCGAAAAGAGATCGTTCCCAGCATCCTCGAGTTCGTAGTCAAACTCACCTTCATCCACCTTTCATGGACTGGCGCGGGCAAGCGCCGATGTCTGGAGCCGGAGATGGAAGCTTGGTAAAGTGTGTATCACTTTTTTGTCGGTGATCTGAGCAGAATCCGGCATCATAGTCATCTTCGACTGGGTATAGGGCGGGTGGGATAAATTTGCTTCCACCGCAAAACCCCATCGCTTCTGCAGTTAGCCCGATAAAGATGTTAGCGGATCCTATCGGTAGCACGCAGGCACTTACCAGGTGGTTTTGCGCCGGTATGTAGGATCCGTTGTCGAGGAAGCGCCCGACGTCGTTGTCGAACTCCAAGCTTCCGACAGTGATTGATCTTCCGATTCCGCCAAGTATCCCAGATCGGAATCTTACGCCTGACGTCGTTTGCCCCACGGTGGGCGCCAACTGTCGAGACATCGTAGTAGTTTTCATAGACGGGGGTGCCATGAGACTACGGTAGAGACGTGGGGTAACGGGATAGCGTAGTAACACAGAACACAGGATTTTACCCAGGTTCGGTACGTCGTGACAGTACGACGTGCCTACTCCTGCACTTCTCACTAATTGGGACTAAAGCCCGTAAACAGGGTTACAATGTGAGGGTTTAGATCTAAGCTACTCGACGAGGATGAGCTTCTCGGCGAGTTGGCCTAGAGCTTCTCTGTTCTCTCTCGTTATCTATCTATCTCCCATCCGGCTTTATATAATAGCCGGATTAGGGCTTACAGAATAGGAAACCTAGAAGACTACGGTAACTTGTAACTTGGAAAGCAAGGAATCCGTCTTCTCCTCCAAGCCAGATCACATGGGCCGTGATCCGGGTTCTTCTAGAATCCGGCTTCTGTACGTCGGATTACTGGGCCGCCTAATGGACCTAAGCCCACTACCACTTAGGCCACCCTGGTAATCCGGCACTTTGTCTACCATCTTCTATACCCCTATTTGGTATATATCCAACATTATGTGTATGAGTTATATTCATTCATCTTGCATTATAACTGAACATGATGATGATACAATGCCCGTATTTATTTATCAACCATAAGTCCATTGATGCATGTAATGATCTATGTCCTTATTTACTCGAGGACGAGCAAAGGTTTAAGCTTGGGGGAGTTGATACGTGCATTTTATATCATCATTTATACCCTCCATATAGGCATTATTGGGATGTTTTATCAATGTTATGTCATTGTTTTGCATGTTTTAGATGATTTTATGGACTTTCCTACAAAGTCCCTATTTTTGGTATTTAATTTCTGGGTGTCAGAAAACACATGTTTTCATGTTTTTAATGTTTCAGGAGCTACAGGTATCCAAAATGCGAAGGAAAGAAACCCTGTCAGTTTTTTCTTCGGGAGAAAGGCCGTGGGCACAAGACACAAAGGAGGAGGGCCAGGAGGCCCAAAAGGGGGTAGCCCACGCGGCCAGATTCCCTGGCCGCGTGTGGGGCCCCCAAATGGGCCCACAACACCTCCTCCCCGAGGTCTTTTTGCTGACGACTCCGTCTTCCCCGAAAAAAACACCCTAATTTTCCCGAGACGAGACGAAGTCGCGAGGGCGGCGAAACTCTCGAAACTCTCCGCGGGGGAGACAGATCCTGCTGCTCCAGAGCTCCGGAGAAGGGGGAAATCATCCCCATCTTCATCCCCATCTCCTCCTTGGCGTGGGAGGAGGCATCTCCATCACCATCCTCACCAGCACCTGCATCTCCACCATCACCATCACCGTGATCCACTCCGTTCCCCTCATAGTTTGATCATTGCTACACCCTAGATACGTGTTATTGTACTCCGTTGCATGTTTGGGATTGAGTACTTGTCATTATTTGGTGGTGGATCCATTGTTTCAGATTGTGTTGTACCACATATGTCACCATACATGATCATGTTTGCACGTTGTGAGTAGTTACCGCATGTTCCTGAGGGCATAGGATGAATTGGCAATGATTTGTTACATAAGATGAGTTGTTATTTGGTCTAGTATTTATCTTTTATGTGATTCTATGATGGGGTTGTACGAACGTCGACTGTACAACACTTCACCTACATGGGCTCATAGGAGAACACCGTAGTGTAGTGACGTGATGATGTCTTTAGGTGACAGGAACTTGAGACAAAGTCGTTGAATTGCATTATGAGGGTGCTTGTATCGGGGACCTTAGAGCATAAGGCTATGGTGGGACATCATGTCTTAATAATTCTCGTGTTGTCATTTAATTGGCCACGTGATCCATCATAAGGGGTGATAGTTTATTTATTTAGCTATTCCTATTTGTGGCTCTGTCCGAAGAAGATTAAAACTAGACAAGATATACAAACATGTTATGCAATGAATCACTATGCCAGCTAAATCCGTGCAGCCCTCGGGAACGTTTTCCACATATAAGACACAAACACACACTTGAGCTTGTCCTCTTGCGCATTAGAGGATTGAGCTTTGTCTCTCATTGAGACCTACTACTTGCTGCAATTTACTTTCCGCATTTTACTTTACTTTCACTACACAATTAAAACACAAAAACACCTGTTGCTTTTATTATTACTTTGCTATTCTACTTACCAGTTCCTTCTACTCCTCGTGGGTTCGACAACCTTTCTAATTCGAAAAGTACTACAATTGATCTCCTGCACTTGGGAGCCATCAGTGACAGAAACGTGACGGATGGAGAATGTGATGTTGCCATTAGGGAGAAAACAAAGATGTTTACTTCATTACTTTTCTTACTGCGATTATCCGTTGCTTGCAACTTAATACCCAACGTTTGTTCGGATGATATTCGAAGGGTGGATTATTATTCATAGATGCAGTTGGATGACGGTCTATGTATTTTGTTGTAATGCCCGCATGAATCTCATGGTAATCTTTATGTCATGCATGTTCTTTATCTGTCAATTGCCCAACTGTAATTTGTTCACCACGCATGTCAGCTATATTATGGAGAGACACCTCTAGTAAACTGTGGAACCCGGTCCATTTTCTCATTCTGATAATACACACACTGCTTCCACTGTTTTCACATTGCTGCTACTATTTCCATACTGTTCTCATACTTTTTTCCACATCATACATTTACCTTTTTGTTATCAGTAAAACCGGTGAGATTGACAACCTCACTGCTTCGTTGGGGCAAAGTGAATTGTTTGTGTTGTGTAGGTTCCATGTTGCTGCTGAACGGTAGTGCGCTCTGCCATCCCAGCTGCATCAACCTTCTGAAGTTACTCATTCCTCCTACTGGTCGATCTAATCTTGGTTTCTTTACTGAGGGAAACCGTGTGTTGTGCTCATTAAATCGTCCTCTTGGGGTTTCCCAACGAGTGCAAGTCCTGCACCATCACCATCCCACAAAAGATAAATTACAACAATAAAAATTAATCTCCTTGCACTTTCTTCCCGAGAAATCAATTCAAACATAGCTTGTGTAAACAAAGGAGAAGAGAAATTATACCGTTCCTCAACTGGAGCCTGATGGTGCAGGACTTGCCCTCGTTGGGAGACCCCAAGAGGAAGGTTTGATGAGCACATCAGCAAGTTTCACTCAGTAAAGAAACCAAGGTTGAATCGTAGGAGAAAGAAGCAACTTCCAAAGGTTTATGCCGTTGAGGTGGCAGGGCGCACTACCGGTTCACCAGCAACATGGAACCTACACAACACAATCAATTCACTTTGCCCCCAACGAAGCAGTGAGGTTGTCAATCTCACCGATTTTGCTGAACATAAAGAGGTTAAACGTATGGTGTGGAAAACATCATGAGAACAATATGAAAACAGAAGTAGCAGTGTGAAAAAGAGTGGAAGCAGTGGTTGTATTATCAGTATGAGATAATGGACCGGGTCCACAGTTCACTAGAGGTGTCTCTACATAAAAGATAGCTAACATGCGTGGTGAACAAATTACAGTTGGGCACTTGACAGATAAAGAACATGCATGACATAAATATTACTATGAGATTCATGCGGGCATTACAACAAAATACATAGACCGTCATCCAACTGCATCTATGACTAATAATCCACCCTTCGAATATCATCCGAACAAACGTTGGGTATTAATTTGCAAGCAACGGATAATCGCAGTAAGAAAAGTGTGTGATGTAAACAATGTAAACTAAGTAAACATCGATGTTTTCTCCCAAAAATTTATTATCGACTGGAATATGATTATGGTATTGCTTGTCTAAGATTATTTGAATCCAGTCACCACTTGAACTTTGAAGGTGTTCTAGCATTTATGTTCAATTCCATGAAGGAGAAGAAGAATACCACTTTATCATGTTTTTCATTATGATCGAACAAACGTATCACTTTGAATGCATTAATTCTCATTGTCAATTATTTATGTTACTTTTCATATGCAACATAGCTGTGAAGTTTTCATTGTGCAGATAACATTTAGCATGCCTATGTTGAAGTGTTTTGATCTCATCTTACAATTATTTTACATAATGATAGATAAAGTTTGTGTTGGCTGCATGTCACCTCAAAAATTATCTTTGTTATCATTTACCTATTCGAGGACGAGCATGAGTTCAGCTTGGAGATGCTGATACGTCCCAAACATATCTATAATTTTTTATGCTCCATGCTTGTTTTCTTTATGTTCTCCCGTATCTTCTATATGTTTTCCTTCATTTTCTGGGTGATTTCATGGACTAGACTATTAACAAGATGCCTAGAGCCCATTTCTATTTTCCTGCTTTTTTACGTTTCAGAAAAGTTCTGAAGAAAATATTCGCCAAAAGTCCTGAAAATTCACGAAGATCATTTTTTACCAGGAACAAAGAGGGAGTCCAAAGGAGAGCCGGAGGGGAGCCAGGGGCCACCAAAGGGGTGTCACGCCTGGCCCCCCTAAACTGCGCCTAGAGGCACCTTGATGACCCACAAGTATAGGGGATCGCAATAGTTTTCGAGGGAAGTAAAACCCAAATTTATTGATTCGATGCAAGGGGAGCCAAAGAATATTTGAGAGCCTTAACAAGTGAGTTGTCAATTCACTTGCACCTGAAAGTGGACTTGTTCGTAGTGGTTTATCAGTAGCAACAGTTTTATAGTAGCAGCAATAGTGAAATTATAGCAGCAGTGAAATGAAAACAGTAGCAACAATGTTTGAAGTAAACAACGAGATTAAATACTGTAGGCATAGGGATAGATGAACGGGCGTTGCATGGATAAGATAGTTCATATAATAATTAAGACATGGGCATTGCAGATAAATAAGATAAAGCGTCCAAGCACTAAGTAACCATAGGCATGTATTCCGTAAATAGTCGTACGTGCTCGCAATGGGAACTTGCACACCATCTTTTGTCCTACGTGCCCGTTTTTAGCGGGGCCTCAAGGGAACTACTAGTAATTAAGGTGTTCCTTTTAATAGAACACCGGAGTAAAGCATTAACACTCCGTGAACACATGTAATCCTCACATCACAGCCATCCCCTCCGGTTGTCCCAATTTGTGTCAATTCGGGGCCTCGGGTTCCGGACAATGATATGTGTAAACAACTTGCAGGTATGATCAAGAAAGAATAATTATCATCGTGATTCAATAACATGTTCAGATCTGAGATCATGGCACTCGGGCCCAAAGTGACAAGCATTAAGCATAACAAGTTGCAACAATGTCAATAACACTAATAGAGGATACTAGGCACTATGCCCTAACAATCACGACATTATTACATGAACAATCTCATCCAATCCCTACCATCCCCTTCAGCCTACAGCGGGGGAATTACTTACACATGGATGGGGGAAACATGGATGGTCGATGGAGAGGCGTTGGCGATGACGATGGCGGTGATCTCCTCCAATTCCCCGTCTCGGCAGGGCGCCAGAACAGGAACTTCTGATCTCCGAATCGAGGTTCGGGTGGCGGCGGCGTTCTGTTATGTTTCTGTGGAATATGATGGACCCCCTCGTGTTTTAGGGTTAAAGGCAATATGCCGTCGAAAGGGGAGCCCGAGGGGGTCTCTGGGTGGCCCACACCACCAGGTGGCGCGGCCTAGGGGGGCACGCGCTAGGGGGTGGTGTGGCCCCCCTCTGGCCCCTCTCCTGGCCTCCTTCTGGCTTCCGGGGTCTTCTGGTGTTTTAAGACCAATGGGGTCTTTTCTGGGAATTTCCCGAAAGTTGATTTTTCTGCACAAAAACGAGACATCAAGGTAATTCTGCTGAAAACAGCGTTAGTCTGTGTTAGTTGCATTCAAAACACACAAGTTTAGAGGAAAACAATAAGAAAAGTGTTCGGAAAAGGAGATACGTTTTCGAAGTATCAACTCCCCCCAAGTTTAGCTTATTGCTTGTCCTCAAGCAATTTAGTGACAACTGAGTGCAATAAAAGACTTTTACGAACACATTTGTTTCGTATGATGTAAATATACTCACTATATGATCAAAGACTTAATTATGCTCATGATAAGATACATGCAAGATACTGTCACTTAATAGCTATGCAAACCATGAAGAGATAACAACATATTAATAATAAACAACATGAAGCATAACTATTTGCAAGATTGTAATATTTATAATAGGATCTGATAAAGTGGTATCTCGCTTGCCCTTTTGTGCGGGGCAAAACATAAATGTCAGGGCACCTCTGAAGTTCAAGGGAAGACTAGAAGTAAAGATATCAAGATACAAGTATCAAAGTTATACCACAACTAACCGTGTTCCGTGACAAGCACATTACACTATGAATAACAGCAATTGCTCTCAAGAAGGTGCATAAAGTGAGAACGTGAAGAATCAACATAAAAGTAAAAGAAAGGCCCTTCGCAGAGGGAAGCATGGATCACTCATGTGCTAGAGCTTTTATTTTATTGAACAGAGGTATTGAAAACATTTTTAAGAGAGGTGTATTCTTATGTCAACGAATGGTAAACAGAAAATAGAGTACGTCACAAGCCAACTGGATTCACAAGAGAGGATCCCATATGAAGGATGCATCTGGGTAGAAGGTCATCCCTGTTTCTCTTTTGTTTACACAATTATGCTTTGACTGATAAATCAGGGGCAAAAATAGTGAAGAGATTTTGTGTGTATTAATTTGGGGTTGGGCACCCTGCTGCCAGCTCTTCTATCAATTGGATAAGCGGATGAAGCCACTAGTCCAGGGTGTGAAATCCAATCAACAAGTGAGATAAAGATTCTCTATTTATGTCCTCATGAGCTAAAACAGGGTCACAAAACAGGAATAATTTTTTGAAGGTTTTAAAGGTAGCACATGAGCAATTTACTTGGAGTGGCGGTTAAGTACCACATATAGGTAGGTATGGTGGACACATTTGGCAAACTTTGGTTTTTGGGAGTTGGATGCATGAGTAGAGCTCATACTCAGTACAGGTGAAGGCTAGTAATAGACAAGGAGCGACAATCAAGAGAGCAACAACTATCATAATCATGCTTGCGACAAAACAAAATTATCTGAGGCATAAAATTGATACTAGAACTCTAAGGAAAAATAAATTATCGAGGCTTATTGACTTTTTGTTTTGAGTCTTAGCATGTGTGAGCATGTGCCAATTCGATTCAAATGAAATAGTCAGAGGAGGCTACCACAATGTCATACCCTTCTACGAATAGAACAATGCAAACAAATATTTATACGACAGGTCATTTACTATTAATAAATTGGAACTAAACATGAGAGAGGACGAACTATTAAGAAGCCATTAATTCACATATATCTTATATGAACAAACTAAGCATGCTCACATGGATGGATATATGTACAAAAATGAAAACAAATAGAGTTCATACTAGCCTCTCACCACAACTTGAATTGTCGTAGATCGTCATTATTGCTCTTCACTTGTGGCTCGAATAATATATAATAAAAACCAAGCTCCAATAGAGTCACGGACGACTGTTAAACTCTGCAGCAAACTTTACAGAACCAAAGAAGAACAACAAATATTTTTGGGTTTTTCAATTAAAAAAAGAATAGAAAGAGAATAAGCAAACAAAGCAAAATATTTTTGGATTTTTGAATGCTAAACCGAAATAAGAGAAGAGAGAAAACCAAATAAAGAAACTAAAGAAACAAACAAAGAGAAACAACAGAAATATTTTTGGTCTTTTCGTGTTTTGGAAAACAAGAACAAAAAAATGGAACGAAAAGAAACGAAAGAAAACAAAAACAAACGAGAGAAATGAAAATATGGATATACAAAGAACCGACCGAACATGATATATAAATGAGTGTGATGTCGGTATACCTCCCCCCAAGCTTAGTATTTTGGCCTAAGTGGAGGTCAATCATGGTACGGGAAATATCCCCACTGTGGTGGGTCGTCCGTCGCGTGGTCGTACTCGGGCGCCCAAGAGGAAAATGAAGCAGCGAGCACATAGTCATAACCGGGGTGCTGGTATGGGATCCCCGTGGTGTCATAGGGATGGATGAAATCACCATCGTCCCCCTCGTCGGCATCCTCCCCTTGTTGGGGGTAATGCGCAAGGTATGTGTCCAGCTCACTCTCAGAAACCATCCATCCTTGCCTGCTATTAAGATTAAACAAAAGAGGTGCAGAGAAAAGTACTTTCCTAACAGTTTTAGTAACTCTCCACCTAGATTGTTTGGAGAAAGTTATTTCAAAAGATAAGTTGTGCAAGTGAGCATGGGTAGAAAGAAACTTATGTTGAACCATCGAAACAAGATCAAGCCTCTCTATAGGAAACTGCAGGTCTAGAGGATGAGGCTCCAAACCATGCAAAGCGCGAGGCAATAAGGCCTCCACAAACTCCGCCCCTCTCACGGTTAAGAGAGAGACGGTAAGCAATTAAAGCGCCAAAGTTATAAGACCTATCACATCTTAAGGCAGCTGCAATAAACGCCAAATCATAGACAGATAGCTTGTTGACAGTTTTTCTAGCTAACACACATTTAGAAATAAAATAGGCAAAGTTGAAGGGGTCGTTGCATAGAAAACAAAAAATTTCCTACGCGAGAGACACCCGAAAGGCCAAGATCTAATCTAGGAGACGAAGTGAAATGGGCAAAGAGAGCGTTAAGGAGAACACATACGCTCGAAGACACAAAGCGTTACGAGATCAAATCTCGTTGTTGGCGTAGTCATACTCACACCGATCCCGATAGCAAGAAGATGTGCACCGCAATCCGGCGGTGCCTCCATGACCGGTCACACGTACGGTTGATGACGACCTCCGTTCCCTCGATCCAGCGGGGCGCGGTAGTAGAGGATCCCTCGGAACTCCAGCGGCACGACGACCTGGTGGTGGTGAAGAATCCCACGGTCAGGGCTTCGCCAAGCCGGAGACCATGGAATTGAGCAGCAGGTGAAGTGGAAATGAGGTGGGGAAGTGTGTGAGAGGGAGGGAGCTCATGCCCTCTATTTATATGAGAGGGGGGAGGCAGCCCAATGGGGGTGTGGCCAGCCCATGGGTGTGCCCCCACCTCTTCCCTGATCATGTGAGCGGACACTCCACTCACACCCACTCATTTTCCCTTAAAACTCCACTTAGAAAATCCAAGAGTTTTTCTTTAATAAATAAATAAAACATTTTATTTCTTTATTTCAGCATTTGTTAATTCTATTAACAAACTTTTGCATATAGCACCTGAATCATTTGTTAATTCTATTAACAACCATTCAATGAAAAAACCCTTGAACTATTTCAATTTTCCCCGAAACAATTTTGGTGCTGCCCAAAATATTCTTTGATATTCCGTATCCTCTCAAACGCGTCATCGAACCTTAAGTGTGTCACCCTACGGTTCGCGAATAAGATAGACATGATCGAGACTCCTCTCCGATTAATAATCAACAGCGGGATTTGGAGATCCGTGATGACTCCTATATATTCAACGATGACTCTCGTGATCGTGTGAACCATCAACGTCGTGAACTATTCCCTTTGTCTCGCGATATTTTACTTGTCCGAGATTCGATCATTTGCAACCATACCTTGTTCAATCTCGTTACTGACAAGTACTCTTTTCTCGTTCCCATGATATAACATCCTTGTGATCATATCACGTGCTTGCAAGCGGTGTTGATGTGATATCTCCGAGAGGGCCTAGAGTATATCTCTCCGTCATTTTGGATGGACAAATCCCACTCTTGATCCATGATCCTCAATTAATACTTTCCGAATACCTAACGGCACCTTTATAGTCACCCTGTTACGGTGTGATGTTTGATGACATCATAGGGGTATTAGTGATTGACATGTTCTCATGGTCTAAGGAATAAGTTACTTCGTATGTTTGATGTAACAATGTAAACTTAATGACTTGATCGTATTGCTATATTCACTTTGGGTATATGTTCATCACATCATTCTTCTAATGACATGACCCCGTTATTAACAAGATCCAATGTTCATGATCAGGAAACCTTGATCATCTATTAATCAACGAGCTAGTTAAAAGAGAGGCTTTACTAGGAACCATTGTTTGTTTATTAAACACACATGTATCAACGTTTCCGGTTAATACAATTCTAGCATGAGAAATAAACATTCATCATAAACAAGGAATAAGATAATAACCATTTTATTATTGCCTCTCGGGCATATTCCCTTCAGTCTCCCACTTCCACTAGAGTCAATAATCTAGTCTCTAAGCACTTAACACATATGGGGTTCCAATGTTATTACCATGTTTCGCATGTGGTAAACATCATCAAAAAGATCTGAACTGTTCAGGTCTTATTGTATTTGCATGTTCTTTGCGTCTACACGCATCACTCATTCTCTAATGAGATGACTTTTTATATATATGGTCAATCGGTGAAACCTCAATTCCTCAGCTTAAACCAATGTCACTAACATTGTGAAAATGTAGCTTCATAGTGTTAGCATTCTTGGAAATTCACCAAGTTCCGGTGAGACCTTAATTCCTCATCTTAAACCAATGTTACTAACATTGTGAAAATGTAGCTTCATAGTGTCAGCATTCTTGGAAATTCACCAAGTTCAATAAAGAACTCATTGACACAAAATACAATTATTATCAGTTGTCAACACAACGATATACTTTAGCCTTTGTTGTAGTATCTGTCACAATATTTTAATTTTCAAACTCTTTCAAATCCAGCATGGAACTTTCTTCCATCCTACTGTGCTACCCTTCATCACATATTTTAATTGATATAAAATTACTTGAATAAATGACAAGACTATTAGGGTAACATATTATAACTAATATTTTGTCATTACTACATAGGAAAACATATCCTTAGCATTTCTAAAATGACACAAGGATCTCTCCCACTGTTGTCTAATCATCATATGAATTATCCTGCTATAACATTTTATAGCATAGGACTCATCTGGTTGTGTACATAGCATGGAAAACTGACTTAGAAATCTCAATTTCAATGATGCTCATCATGTGTCAAAACACTTGAATCTTTCTCAATTATTTTCCATGTGACAAGAACTACTTCTTGTCATTTTGTTATTGACTTACTTCAATATTTCATCTATGTAATTTGGCTTCAATCATATCAGGCGCTTCAATCCATCTTTTATAGATATTGATGCCCAATATCTTCTAAGCCTTTTATCAATATGAAAATCTTAACCGTGTTAATTTAAAATACATATTTTCCAATCAACCATATGTCATCTACATAAAGTATTGAAAATATGTCATAGCGCTCCCACTTAATTTCTTGTAACTCTACAAGCATCTTTATCGTTCATGATGGAATCAAACTCTTTTGATAACTTCATTAAGGTAAAGATTTCAACTTCGTTATGCTCACTTCAACCATTGAAGTGTGCATACCTTTCTAGCAACCTTTTGAAGTTTACAAAACTCTCAGACTGTGTCAAGTACAGATCTTTGATCAAACTTCCTCGAGAGGAGAGTTGGTTTTTGTTATTCAAATTCCATATCATAATATGTAACTTTTGCTAGAACTATCCGCAAAGACTAAAACATCACTACGGAAGATCAAAATCTTGTAGTAGTCAACTCTTTGAACTTCGTCGAAAACAACTTTTCGATAAGTACAACTTTCAAAGGATGTAAAAATTCATGTCTTTGTCGCTATATAGATCCTTTTGCTATCGTTAGGCATCAAGCCTCTCGAAAGGACTACCAAGTCACATACTTGATGTTCATACAAGGATACTATGGCGGATATAATGACTCAGAGTCAATTTTACGAAGTCAGGCCCCATCATTTGCTTCCTTTATAAGGTCCATGTCCTTTTGTTGTCTAAACAACACTTTACTCTTAAACCATAAGTTGGTCTAAGTACAAAGTTTTTGGACTTTTGTGGTTCAGTTCGCAAACTCATTTGAAGTATCTACAACATTTGTAGTGTCTTCGACTTAGTAAAAATAGGAAACCACAGAACAACTTCCAGTGATGCGCTACTATTGACATGGTAACGGAGATTCTCTAATCTCGTTGAGTTTGTACTGTCCTCCCACTCACTTGTTTCGCAAGAACTACTTTCTCGAGAAATCAACCCTTTCTGACAAACAACATTTGTCTTTGGTCGGTGATAGGAGAAATACCCAATGCATTCTTTAGGATAACCTTATAAACATATATTTATCCCATTTTGGTTGTAAACATTTTACACATGCTATGCATACCAAAACTTAAGAAAATGACAATTCGGGTCACTACCCAAACCATATCTTATATGTTGTCAATTTCAACGGATTATGATGGTGCTCTTTTCAGTGTAAAAGCGGTTGTCACTAATGTATAAACTACAAAATTATAATGGAATTTTTATTTATCTTACCATGTCAAACAAGGTTTGATTTTGTCTTTTGAATACTCAAAACTAATGTGGGGTATTCGAGAAATATAAGTTGTAGAACAATTCTGCAACTTCTCAGATGTTTTGCTAAACTTGTAACTCAAACTTTATCCTTTATGATCCAATCATAAATACTTGATTATCTTGTTACAATGATTTTTACTTCATATTAACAACCTTTTGAACCAATTCAAAATGTCAAACTCCGTTCTCTTTAAATAGATATACTCACATATCTACTCAAATCATCGACATAATTTTATGAAGGAAAAATTAGTCCACCATACATGACTACATATAATGGACTATATACATCAATATATATAATCTCCACTAAATTAGTCGTCCATTCTACTTTGGCCTATGGAGGGAATTTTAGTCATCTTTTGGAAGAGGTCTCACAAGCGTCAATTTATTCAAAACAAAATGACTCCAGAAGTCCATCAATATGGAGTTTCTTCATGTTTTCCTTTCCTATATGAACTAAAATGGCGGTGTCACAATTTAAGTGAAACTCTTTTACGCCTTGCACCGTTTATCATTTAGTATTATAGATGTTTACTTTACCAAAATGTTTATATTAACATATCCATCAATTATGGAATATGGTCATAGTTTGAACAATCTCATTTGTTCTCACAAAAGACTAGAACAAAATAACAACTTATTAAGTTCTTAAAATAAATCTTGAATGTTTGGTTTGATACGACAATGAACACAATAATACTTTATTTATGTTCTTGTCATAATCGATTCCACATCTATTACTAGTTCCTTTTAGGCCCTTGTTTTTCTTGCATTGTGTTGCTTTGTATGACAACTCATACCTACCAATGTGGTATCAAAATACCCAAAAATACTTTGTTAACTAGTAATACATCTATAACTTGTATATCAAGCATATACTCCTGAGCTGGACTTTTTCAGTTATCTTGTTTTTCAGCCATATATTTTTTTGTAATTCTATTTTCAATATTCCCTTTCTTTTACAGAAGAATCAGTCAACATCAAACAATGCTAGTCGTACTAGCTCATTTTCTTTGGCGTGTTAGTCATATACTATAACCCATTGAGTCATACTTTGAGTTTGATTGTTCTACTAATATCATCATATTAATAGCATTCTTCCAGATTCCGCTCTTAGCAATCTCCAAGTAAGGTAAACGATTTTCTACCCATACTTTTAATCCATCCCATCATAACAATTTTATGATTAAGCTACTATAGCTCGAAGGAAGGAATTTAGAGGATAATTTTTAGCGCCCAACTTCTGGGAATGTTCAAACGCCTTGCGTCTTCAATCATTGCATATATTCAGATAATATAAGCAAACATTGTCACGCTAAATTATACTTAGTCATGTTGCCACAAATAAGTTTCTAGATATCAATATATCTTTCACTTGATTGTTTTGGAAAACAACTCTTTTCAGTTCCTAAATCACCTTGATCAACAAAACATTCTTTTGAAGATAAAGTAATACGGAAGCAACAATGACTCTGGATTCTAAGTAGGAATTATTTGCTCTCTAGATCAATCAATCATTAACCATATGGAGCTAGGTAGGAAATACCAAAAATCTACAATAGGACTCAATTTTAAATTTCATTAATACGGTACCAATCTTAAATGATTTTAACCAGATCATAACAGTTATATCTCAATTAACAATCTAAGTGTAAGGTAGTTATGTGGATGCCAATGAATACTATAATTTGTGCAAATACTTTGATTTGTTGTTCATGATAAATAAGTTCAAGTTAATTCAAAATTATACCATGAACTCCCACTCAAAAACAACATCCCTCTTAGTCGTCTTTAGTGATTACACGAACCAAATTCACTACACCAAAACCGACCATCACGTGAGATGATGTAGCTTCAAAGGCGAACATCGACATGTTCATCATATCATCCATATGACTCATGCTTTACCTTTCAGTTACGTGTTCCGAGGCCATGTCTGTACATGCTAGGCTCGCCAAGTAGAACCGTAGTATTACGTGTGTTTCAAGGCCATGTTTGTACATGCTAGGCTTGAAAACACCCGTTATATGCGAACGTTGAGTCTATCACACCCGATCATCACGTGGTGTCTCGAAACGAAGAACTTTCTTAAGGGTGTATACTTAAGGAAGAACATATTATTATCTTGATATTAAGTGAGAGGGATCATCATATAATGCTACCGATGCTATCTAAGCAAAATAAGATGCATAAAAGGATTAACATCACATGAAGGATAACGTGATATGATATGATCCTTCTTGCACTTGATCTCCATCATGTGCATCATGGTATGATCTCCATCATTCCACCGGCGTGGTACCAAGTTCCATTGTACCCCAATCTTGATTGTCCATCAATAATAAGACAACCATATGGATACCTTCCGGTATATCAATAATTTACAAAAGAGATCATCTCATAATCAAATTTGTAACATTGAACATATCACATCACATGCCCAACAAAAACTAGTTAGACGCTTCTAATTTATTTTTGCATATTTTACGTGGCTTAGGCTTTCGAGGATAGAATCGTTCATACCTACGAACATCAACCACAACGTTGATAAACACATTTTTAACAACCCTTCGTAGATTAGATCTTAACTATAGTAGGAGAAACGGACACCCCCTTAGCCACAAGTGAGACAATTCTCGCGTCCATAGTACACGTAAACTTACTCTGGTGCAGCTTCATCCAACTATGCCACTAAGATCATAAAATACTCAAGGAGGCAATAACACGATCATCAACACCCACATACACCTATGTGTTCTACCCGTACAAAACATCTACGCATAGATCCGACTCTGATACCACTGAAGGGGTCATTGCATAGAAAACAAAAAAATTCCTACGCGAGAGACACCCGAAAGGCCAAGATCTAATCTAGGAGACGAATTGCAACGGGAAAAGAGAGGGTTAAGGAGAACACATACCCTCGAAGACATAAAGCGTTACGAGATCAAATCTCGTTGTTGGCGTAGTCGTACTCACACCGATCCCGATAGCGAGAAGATGTGCACCGCAATCCGGCGGTGCCTCCGTGATCGGTCACACGTACGGTTGATGACGACCTCCGTTCCGTCGATCCAGCGGGGCGCGGAAGTAGAGGATCCCTCGGAACTCCAGAAGCATGACGATGTGGTGGTGGTGAAGAATCCCACGGTCAGGGCTTCGCCAAGCTGGAGACCATGGAATTGAGCAGCGGGTGAAGTGGAAATGAGGTGGGATAGTGTGTGATAGAGAGGGAGCTCATGCCCTCTATTTATAGGAGAGGTGGGAGGCAGCCCAAGGGGGATGCGGCCAGCCCATGGGTGTGCCCCCACCTCTTCCCTGATCATGTGAGTGGACACTCCACTCACACCATTCATTTTCCCTTAAAACTCCACTTAGAAAATCCAAGAGTTTTTCTTTAATAAATAAATAAAACATTTTTATTTCTTTATTTCAGAATTTGTTAATTCTAGTAACAAACTTTTGCATATAGAACCTCGAATCATTTGTTAATTCTATTAACAACCATTCAATGAAAAACCCCTTGAACTATTTCAATTTCCCCGAAACAATTTTGGTGCTGCCCAAAATATTCTTCGATATTCCGTATCCTCTCAAACGCGTCATCGAACCTTAAGTGTGTCACCCTACGGTTCGCGAATAAGATAGACATGATCGAGACTCCTCTCCGATCAATAATCAACAGCGGGATCTGGAGATCCGTGATGACTCCTATATATTCAACGATGACTCTCGTGATCGTGTGAACCATCAACATCATGAACTATTCCCTTTGTCTCGCGATATTTTACTTGTCCGAGATTCGATCATTGGTATCAACCATACCTTGTTCAATCTCGTTACCGACAAGTACTCTTTTCTCGTTCCCATGATATAACATCCTTGTGATCATATCACGTGCTTGCAAGCGGTGTTGATGTGATATCACCGAGAGGGCCTAGAGTATATCTCTCCGTCATTTTGGATGGACAAATCCCACTCTTGATCCATGATCCTCAACTAATACTTTCTGAATACCTAACGGCACCTTTATCTTCACCCTGTTACGGTGTGATGTTTGATGACATCAAAGCACCCTTCCGGTATCAGTGATTGACATGATCTCATGGTCTAAGGAATAAGTTACTTCGTATGTTTGATATAACAATGTCGACTTAATGACTTGATCAAATTGCTATATTCACTTTGGGTATATGTTCATCACATCATTCTTCTAATGACATGACCCCATTATTAACAACATCCAATGTTCATGATCAGGAAACCCTGATCATCTATTAATCAACGAGCTAGTTAAAAGAGAGGCTTTACTAGGAACCATTGTTTGTTTATTAAACACACATGTATCAACGTTTCCGGTTAATACAATTCTAGCATGAGAAATAAACAATCATCATAAACAAGGAATAAGATAATAACCATTTTATTATTGCCTCTCGGGCATATTCTCTTCAAAAGTATCGAATGCTAGGAAGTTGAATTTCTTGAATTTTACCACACTCCCCTGTGAAGCTTTTGCCTTGGCAAATCTCCTCATATAATTTCAACAGTGGTTTAGGCTGCCCGCTTATATTCTCACAAGAACCCCCACTCTGGTACCTTGATAGCTGCACAAAAATCACTAAAAGGCAAGTTTATAGCTTTATTGTAAATTTTATAGTGGACCATTGGGTTAGTTGAGGACCATTTAAAACAAAAATCCTGCACCACAAACATAGTTAGTTTCACATATTGGATAGTTTCATCCTCAATGAAACGGTCCAAGCCTACATTATGCACAAGAGTGTTGAAATCCTGCAAAATTTCCGAAATCCTCATGAATTCTTGACACATATAAATTGATGGGAACACACACTCTCTTCGCGGTGCATGGGCATGACCTCATGCAACTCCATCTCATGCTGGTTTAGTTTATGAACATTGTGCTCCATCTCTGAAATTTTTCAATAAACATCACAAAAATTAATTTCAAGCAACTATAAGGTGTAAACTACCATAGGGACTTATATAAGAGCTAAACATACATCAAAACTACATTGTTTCTACTCAAATCAAGCATGCAAACTCACATAAGATGTCACCTACAGTACCAAAATACTCAAGAAATACTTCACTAAACAAAATTCTACTTGGATCATCGGAGGAGTCACATACCGGAGATCAAACACACCAAATCTCAGCACAAATGATGGGCTGAAGAAGGAGATAAAAAATCCAGAGGAAGAATAGCAAGAACACGGGTTTCAGGAAATGTTTTCAGTTTGGGAGGTGAGAGAGAAGACTTTGGCAGGGAGAGAGTTAGTGGGGGCCAGGGGGCCCACACCATGTGCTGGCGCCACCAGGAGGCTGGCTGCGCCACCCTGTAGCGTTCCCACATTTAAATAATGTAAGCACATCTGTGTTAGTGTGCTAGTCCCTGGATCAATTGCTAGCACCATAGTACAAGATGAAATATCATGCAAATGCATCAAATTCTATTACATTGCATGATCCAGTCTTTATTAAATAATATTACAACTTGCATAGTCTTAGAAGACTAGCAGAAAACAAAGTAATACAGCGGAACACATAGTACATAATTGATCCCATCTTCTTCATGTGCCACCGGCAAAATATGTTGGCGATAGTCTCGAGATTCTAAACGAAATCCTCACTCGTCTTCAGAATCATCTGCAGGATCGAATATGCAGCCACAAGGGAGTCAATACAATTTAATGTATTGACAAGTAACACTATGGTGGATATAAATGGCAAGACTAATACTACATGCTTATTTCGGTGAGTGGAGTTTTGGCTATGTTTGCATAAAGCTAGATTTTTCCTATCTCTTTTGTAAAACAAACTTTTCTTTCAAAAGCGTTTCAACATTGGATTAAGACCCAAGCACCACGATATTGTTCACTTGGTCAAGTTTTACTTATTGAAATTGGTGATGAGATTCTTCTATCATTCCTTGTCCAGCTGCTCATAGTTGTCCATAACCGGGGACACGGCTAAGATCTTAGTTTGTTGACTCTGCAGAGTTTGTGCACTTTCACCTTCAGACTCAAATAAGCCCAAACATCCTATACACTCTGAGTGCATTAAGGAAAGGAGAAGATTGAGACGAGATCTTTCAGAAGAAATTCCACCACCGTTTGGCTTACCCGTTCCACCTATAATTATGCTACATCTGCTTGTAAGCCCGGTGAGTTCATTCAACTTAGTTGATCAAGACAGAGCCCATATGACTAAAGGCTGCACGGGAAGCTGCTAAACTTAGTAAGACATAGTAATCTCTCTGTTCCTGGGTGGCTATCCTCAACTGACAACCTCAAGTGGAATAACCCTTAGACAAGGGCCCTGAGGCAACACTCAACATAAACCAATCACATCCAAAATCCACCCAGGTGTTTCATTGAATGTTATACTTAGCATTTTTCCCCAACATCTAATAAAATAATTTGTAACATTGCATAGAAATCTACTAAGTTCCAAGGCTATCAAAATAACAAGGTAAAAGGAATGACTATACACTACTAGGATAATAACATAGCATAATATAACTTAGTAAAATTTCCTATCATGCATACTACTCAAAATCAACTAATGCATATAGAAATTAATGGGTAGTTCATGGTGTGTTACTTGCCTTGTTGAAGTTGGTGAAGATATCACCCTCTCATCACAAAAGATCGCTTCTTTCCGTACAATCTATTTATTGAAAACACAATAACAAAATAAACAAACATGCTATCAAACAAACATACAAGTGAAGAAACATACAAAGCAACAATGACCAAGTTGGCTAGGACAAGGTCAAGGTTTGAGTTCAATACTTGTTAAGGAAATTCCAAGGGTTTACTTGGGATGGACTAGGTTGAGTTTGATGTGATCTAATTACTATAATCATACTTGTCGAGGAAGTTCCAAGAATTCACTAAGGGTGATCTACTATTTCAACTAAAGTAACACATAACAATGTGTAGCACTTAGTTCTTTTCATCAAAACATTTGAATGATCTAAGTTACTCCTTCCATTTTGGTTTAGGGTAGGTATAGGTTCAACTAACTTCATAACAATGGAGATAACAAGTTAAAGTCTTCGGATTTTTCATTTGGGTCAAGGGTTGGACAAAAACAACTTGTGTGGATGGCTCCAAGTCTTCACATGCTTGTCATCTTGAAGATCATCTTCATGCTTCTATTGTAGTCTTGTTCCTTGGATGAATTCTTCTCTTGGTCTTGTTAGATTCTTCATGGCTTTCTTACTAGTTGGTACAAGGTGGGATGGGCACAACTACCACTAAGTCAAATTGGAAAGAAAGAAATAATAAGAAAAATAGAAAGAGAGAGGGAGATGTTTTCTTCTGAATTTCTTCACACTTGTACTTCCTTGAGTTGCTTCTAGTTGTTGTGAATTCCAATTCCCTTACTTCTAATTCTTCAATGATCTTCTTTGTAACTCTTCATGTTGCCATTAAGTTGAAGATGGAGTTTCTTCTTGGGGTTGAGTCTTGTCTTTCATTTTGTTAACTTGATGGATTCTTGAAGCCATAATAGGGGAATGGAGAAGTAGATAGAAAACTATGGTAGTAGTGTTTGATATTCACTACTTGGTCTTTTATATGGTTGACATATACTAGGGACTTGGTCTTGGCTCCAAAAATGGACACAACAAACAATGGTAGAAAGAATAAAAACAAAATCTAAGGCATGATCAACTAGTGGTTCACTATGATGGATTTTTGGTCCAACTTACATGAAAATGGTTCAAGGTTGTCCAAAAGGTTTAGATACTCATGTCTCTTGTTCAAGGTTACCAAATGGAGAAACTTTGTTTAAGAAAACAGTTTCTAATTATTTCTTCACCACGGACCAAATGAGAGGGCAAAGAACTGCCGGGTAAACTTCACCATAGAAGGCAATTTGGCTGCCGGGACAAATTAACTGCTAAGAAAAATAAGACAAAGCATGTTTGCTGCCGGCACAAATCTAATAATGAGGGCGGTTCACTGCCGGCAGAAGTCCCTGTCTTGCAGGGCGAAGCACCTGCCGGCACAAGTGGACGAGGGCAGAGCAACTGCCGGCACAAGTCGTGCTAGAGGGCCAGGCCACGCACGCAACTTGCCGTGAGCTGAAAAATTAGGCGCGCTCGTGGGGAAAGCTGAATTATTAGGCGCACTCGCGCGGGGAACAAAATACATATTCCGACTCCCTTCTCGCTCCACAATCCCTAAAATCCCCCACTCCAATCCCCAAGCTCCTAGCACCGCCGCCTCCGCCGTCGCCTCTAGCCTCCGCCACCTCCCGCTTCAGCGCCCCACCTCCCATCCGGCACCACCCAATGTCATGCAGCATCGCCCACTCGCTCTCCATTCTCCATCGACGGCCGATGATTCTTCCTCTAGGCACGCCGAGGAGATCCGCCGATACTGTCGCCTCAGCCTCCTACCTTGGAGCAAGTTTTCCTCCATTCCACATCGTCGAGGTCGGCCGAAACTGCCGCTCGAGTCACCCACCTCGTGATTCTTCGTCCAGACCGCGTCAAGGAGGTAAGATTAATATAATCCGGTAGATCTGCAGTTCTCACTACTTGACAAACCCTAACCTGAAGTTGTGAGCAGCGTAAATCCATCCGCTCTGCTTGTTTTTTTTTTTGTAATGAATCGTAGATCTTTCTTTTGTTGCTAGAATGATTGTACAAAGCAGATTCAGTTTCTGTACATATATTTTCCATTGCCATGAAGTGGATCGGCCGTGTTTGTTTTCTTGTCTATCATGTGAACTTGCAACAATAATTCGTTCATGCCAAGATATCATTAGATCTAGTCCTGCAAAATTACATTGTAGGTTGATGCTGACATGCTATGTATTACCGAGGCATAATCTTGAAGTGCAATCTTTTATTGATATTCTTGAAACGTTAGCTGTTCAATACCTGAACAAGTAGGTTGTTAATAGTAGTATTAGATTCGTCCAAGTGTTAATGCTGAATTAATGTTTCAAAACATTTTGGTCATTGCTTATTATTAATGTAAATTCTGTTCACCTGTTAATGTCTTCTGAACCATATGTTGAATTAAGTTTCACCCTGTCAAATGATATCCTATAACTTTTTTTGCGACCACGAGCTCTGAACTGCACAACATACTTACATTATGTTTTGATTCTATTTTTCTGGAAGGGACTCGGTAATGTGAGAAGTTGGTGGCGAACTCCAGATTCCAGTGCCTCCTTACTTCAGATCTTTTGATCTATCAGTCGTCTAGTGTGAGGTACTGCCAGGAAAGTTGACAACACTCAATCTTGTGAATTGGAGGCATTGTCAGATTTCTCACCTAATGTAAACAATTCTGTATCAGCTAGCTGATGCTTCGTACGAGTACTGCTAATACTAGCTTTTTTAGATCGGTTTTCTGTATATGCTTAGTTGGATATAGTTTAAATCATAAACTGTGATTCATGCATTTCTGATATATTACACTGTTTTGTACAGAAAAATTGTGAAATGTGCTCTGCTATGAGCTTTGCAAGTCAGCTGTTTGTGGTTTTCCCAGACAAGTTATTTTGTGGTTTTGTTGTCTTGGGGAGACTACATTAAATAATACAAATGATTTGATAGGCATGCAAACAAAAGAGTTTTATGTGAAACTATGTTTGGTTTGGTTGTTGTTGAATTTGATGGCTTTTTGTTCCGTGCTTCCTAAAACATGTTCATCTACTAGTAGTCGTTGATGTGTGTCAGACCCTGATAAAGGTATTACTGCATGCAGGTGCATCTGGTCCTTTATTGCTTTGCTGTTTCGGATATTGCAATATCACTGTAATTATATCAAATCTATGTGAGGCTCTCCGCTCTAAATACATATTCCCCGTGGAGGGATTATACAGACTATACGTAGGTCTGGTCCCTAACATTTTAACTTAATAACTTCTTGACTATTAGACATACATGCTAACTGCTTGACTTAAGCTTGATACTTCTTCAAATGATGTAATCTGCTAATCTAGAGCTGGGTACTAACACGAATGAGACTTTTCGAGCATGGAATTTATGAATGAACATTTTCTCAAGCACTACTTGAACCTTGCTTTGACTTGATCCATTTAATAGCCTAGAACTTACTAAGTATTGCTTTCACGTAACTTTCTCTTAGGCCCTTTGAGCTTTAGTGACTTACCGTTACCGACTTCAGCATTTTCCTAATATCTTCACTAAGATTGTTCATATCATCTAGATAGAGAGATGATGTATTAATTAACATCAGGGAATTATGATGTCAGTTCCTAGAGGTGTTTATTTTCTGTAAGAAAATGAACTAGTTGAATTATTAATCAAATGGATTCTTGCACTCTCGTTGTCTACAAGAACCAGTGTGTTCGCATTATTTTTCTTGCCATATAACACTTTTCCATCACTCGTATATCTTTCGAGTCTATTGTGTCAGCATATACGTTAAACAATGGCAAAGCCGCTCAAGAGATGCATTCTAGTTTTCAGGGTATGATTTCACTTAATGTAAAGATGGTTACTATAAACACATATACAAGGTACGTTGATGCATCAGTTCATTTTCTCTCAAATTTTCCCATTTGATGCATGCACAGGTGTGAAAATAGCTTGTGTCTCTACCTTAGTTTACCATTAGATATTTATATGTTGATTAGGGTGAGTAACAGGCCCTCCAGATCTATCATTTTTGGGTCACTTGTCTTAAAAAATCACCACTATTCATTAGAATGCTCTTTACTTGTTTATATGCAGTTGGAGGTTGATTATAACTCCATGGCAAGGTCAACGTCACCTCCACAAGCAGAATGAACTCTCAAGAGGTAATACAAATAATTCTTTTTTTGCTTGTTTGGGTCAATTTCTGTGACAAGATTTTGTATGTCATCTTTTCAACTCTGGTATGTTGTAAATATTCTGTCTGTTGTTGTGCTTTGCCCATGTCACTTTATAGCATGATCACCTAATTTGCACAAGTAAAGCAATAATTTGCTACACTCTCCAAACAACATATTGTGCCTAATTTTTTTTATGGCAGCTTTGGTGAATGGTAGAAACTGCATCTTGTCTTACACATGCCAGTTTGCTCATCCTTTCATTTTTTATAGGTTGTGGGTGCAAGATGAGTTTGTTGATCAAGTCACAGATGCTTCTTGACATGGTTCAGAAACATCGACATTATCACTTTTGTTGCTGCACAAGGCTAATGCTTGATCATTGCATTGTTGTTCAATTTTAGATGAGGGCACTGTTAGGTTTTCGGAACAAGTTTATGCACTAGTTAACTTTTACTTCTGTATGAACTATTTATCTAGAAACATATCTATATGTGCCTTGTTGAGATGAACCACACATTTATCAAGAGATTGTACATCTTGTGTACTTCTCGTGTGGTGAATATTGGATTCAATTGTGGCTTTCTTATAAGAGAATTGGGTGCAAGTGAAAGGATGGGAGCTAGAATTGGGATCATAATGCCAATGCCACTGAAGGTTCTGGCTGATAAGCCGCTGACAATAATACATCAAGCTGCCAGGAAACCCATTTTTAAGGGCAAAGCATGTGCCGGGATAGCTTAAGTTACCTACCGGGAAACATTTCTCTTCAAAGGCAGACTGGAATAGTCCAACCTGCCGGCAGAACTCTTTCCTGGCAGTCAGATCTCTCTGCCGGGCAAAAAACTGGACTGCCGGCATAAGTAGCACTAGGGTGGCAGGTAGACTGCCAGGAATTTGAAAACTGCCGGCAGGGTTATAGAGGGCAGGCTGAACTGCCGGGAAATAGTCTTTGTCGGCAGATACACTGCCCTTGTAGGTGACTTTTCCCGGCAGCAGAGCTGCCCCTAGTTTTGGTCCATGGTGTAGTGTTTATAGAATTAAATCTATGTCCAAAATACTCAAATGGTCATCTAAAATCTAAAACACTTCAACAATAATTCAAATAGAATTTTGGGCAGTGGGTACTGTTAGTACATATTCTAAGGAACCCAAAGAAATTTGGTTTGCTTAAATTGGATTTATAGAATTTGAATTATGTCAAATTTTATCAAACAAGCATATTTAAATTTGAACAATTTTTAAACCGTCAATTTTAAATTTGGCCAGTGCCAGAAGTTTCTACATGTTGTGATGATTCCAAAAAGTCCAAGTTTGCTAAATTTCGGCTTATGGATCAAAAGTTATGATAGATCTAAGGTGCAGGGGCTTTTCTGCAAAATTTACTATTTAATTTATATTCCGGAAGAAAACAGAAAATGGGCTGCTATTTGCTGCGCTGGGCGACAGATAAATGCTGGGCCTAGGCCATCTACGCGTTGTGCCGAGCGACAGATAAGATCATATTGCGCGGGCTGACTGGTTGGACGATACCGGTTCGCAAAGTGTTTAAATCCAAGCCTTCCGATCTGGATCGAACGACGCAGGAGGGCTAGGGTTCACTCACCGGCGAAAGGCCGGAAATGGAAGAGACGGTGGCGCTGCGCTCGGAAACGGACGGCGGGGCTTCTCCGGTGGTCCGTGGGCTCAACGGAGACCAACACGGGGCTCAACGGAGCACGACGGGGCGAATGGAGGTGGCGATGAGAATTCCCGCGTCGTGGTTCATCCACGCGATGCAGATGGAGCTCGTCGGGGCTCCGGCGACCTCGGGAACGGATGGCGGCGTCATTATACTGTACAAAAAAATCGTGCAGGGGCACGATGAGATGCGCAAGGATGAGAGGAAGATGATGGAAGGCATCACGTGCTCGGGGATGTGTTCACCTGGCCGGAAATCAGTGATGAACGGCGGCGGGCAGGGAGTTCTCCGCGAGGAATTGCTCCAGCCTCGTGGCTCGATCGAGAGAGCGAGAATAGGGGAAATGCGGAGGGGGAAGAGGGCTCTTAAGGGGAAGAAACGGGGGTGGCTTTGATGGCCTTAATCGCGCGGAATCAATCGGAGAAGAAACGGAAGAGAGAGGGAAACGACCGAGCTTGATAAGGATGACGTCATTGATGACGTCATCACTCCTTTTATTTTTATTTTATTTTTCTGTTTAATCAAAACCTTAATAACTTCTGTTTTATAAAACCAATTAACCTCATTTAAATTTCTAAAATCTTGAAATATTAATACCTTTCCAACAATATAATTTTTGTAAACATTTCAACATATTTTATTTTTGAATTTTGAAAATTGAATTAATTCCTTAATAGTGATTAATGTGATTTTTAATTTAGAAAATTATAAAATATAAATATTTGTCAAATAAAAATTCAGTAGCTTTATAATGATCAAATACTATTTTACAAAACCGATTCAAAGGGTTTTCATCTTTTATAATTTTTAAATATGATGAAATCATGAATAATTACTAAATAGAAAAAGAGGGTTAATTATAGGAATATGATTTAAATGGTTTTAGAAAATATTTCTATGGTTCAATTTATTGTTTTCTAGGCCCTTTTAAAATATTTTCAACATATGATCAGTTCACTCATGATGTCTTATTAACATAATCAAAATAGAGAATTTATTAATAAACTTTAAATTGAGGGTGAGTAAGAACAGAGAGATTTTCTCTAATGAAGATGTTGTTTTCTCAATTGAAAACATTATTTTTCCAATGAACTTTACTTATTTTCATAACTCACTTATATATATAACACCTTATTGTTTTGTTGATTGACATAATACTTGGAAAACAATTAACCAGCTTTTATCCATTTGAGGTTAATAATAATAGTGACATAATTTCTTGGAGACAAGGAGAAAATATTAGAGATATTAACTCTCTGGTTTTTAATTATCATAATCATTTTCAAAATGGTAGTTGAGTTGAAAACATGTTTGATAAAGATGTTTGCTAAGATAATATTTTATTCATATGAGGGAACATATTTTATTTTAGAAATAGGCTTTAGGGTTTTTGGAATTAAGGCAATTTGGATTCTTCATTCAAGTTACATATTGTTTTGTTTTCTTTCTTCCTTTTATTTGGTTTTTGGTGACTTGCTTTATCATGAAAACAAAAGTTTCAAAATTTTGTGATTTTTGAGTTTTCCAAAAATCAGGAATGTTACAGACTACCACCCTTAAAAGAAATCTCGTCCCGAGATTTGGGAAGGCTAGAAAGAAAGATTAGGTTTGGGCAACTGGGTTCTAGAACAACTAGGTGGGCTACCACCCTTAAAATAAACTTTTGTGTGTAGTCTATTTTCATTAGATTGGAGTGTAGATTGATTTGAGATTGGCTTGAGTAGAATTTTCCTTCGCTTTAGAGATGTAGACCAACATAGGTATGTTGAACTACCTTTGACACTGAGGGGTCACTCGTTGGGTCAATCAAAAGACCAAGTTGATAGGGTTTCACAACATCATCTCGTTATAAAGGTAACACAATTCTCAAACATTAATTTCATTTTATTAGATTGGAAGCATCATAAATAACATTTTATTTCTAAAGTAAAACTTTGCATAAGTCTCATTCTTGAAATGATACTTATCGATGCTCATCATTTCTTCTTGAAGTATTGGCCTCCTTATAACCTCATGATTCTCAAACTATCCTAACTTTGGGTTTTGGTGGCATGTTCCTCTTTTCTGGGCATTTGCTTGAATAATGCCCCAGGTTTCTGCATTATAACATTGTATATGGCCGAGGTCCTTCTTTTCAAGGCACTCATCTGTGAAGTGTCCAGTCTCTCTACAATGATGCCAAAATACGATAGACATGTCCCTTTCCATCTGTGAAGTGTCCAGTCTCTCTACAATGATGCCAAAATACGATAGACATGTCCCTTTCCCCTTTCATTGGTATAGTCTTGGCCATCATATCTTCATACTTTTGTCCAGTAGACTCAACTATATTGGCAGATAGTTTGGGTTGCTTGTTGGGACAATTCCTAGATAAATGTCCATCTTCTTCACAAGAATAACAATTCTTGGTGGTGTGTTTGGATGAACATGGATGTGGTGTAGTCTTGGCTCTAGTATCCATCTTGACATGGTCCATATGAATAGTATCTAACTTGCGTTTTCCCTTCACTTCTGGTTTTCCTAAGTTCTCTTGGAGTGCATTTAGCATTCCCACTTTGTCTTGTTGTCCAACTTGTTGCACAATGGGGTAAAGTGGACATTGTGTTGGAACATGTGTTGTTCCTTCACACAGAAAGCAAGTAACTTGAGTGAAGTATCCTTCAGTTGAGTTGTTTGCATCACCATGGGGCCACTCATCTGGACAATCTTTGGAATAGTGTCCTATCTCTCCACAAGCTTTGCAGGCTTTGATTGTGGACAATATTTCTTCTTCTATCTCCTGATTATCTCTAGCTATCAAAGGCGGATTGTTTTCACTATTGGACAAGTTTTGGGACATCATCTTCACTATCTTTGATTGAGTATCCAACACTTGTTGCATTCATGGTGTTAACTCCATATTGGGGTTGCTGGCTTGGTTTTGGGTCATCAGTTGTATCAGCTGAGTTTGAGCTTCTAGTAGCATCTGCATTGCTATTGAGTTCTCAGGGTTGTTGGCATTCTGGTTAGGCATCTGTTTTGGGGTTTTAGGGAGAGATAAGTAGAGGTTAGAAAGATAGCTAAGGGAGGTCCTTAACCAAACACATCAGATCAAGGAAACTCATCTTGCAAACAACACATAACACACATATAGCAATACATTCATCACACCAAAAAACATGGTTTTTAGAAAACACTAATATTGTCATACCACAATCATCGGTATGATCAATACACTAACACGTTAACGTTGTTCCAACAAACTAGATTGGTGGTCTCATCTATATCTTCTGTGAGTTTCTTCAAATCCTTCTCTTAGTGTCTTGAGGTGTTTTCTGATTGTTGTGAAGTCTATGTTTTTCTTCAAGTTCTTCAATTGTCTTGAGTGTAGGTCTTCATGTGGTAAAAATACTTCTTGCACTTCATGGTATGGTCATCAACATTCATGTCTTGATGGTATTTAAGGGATAGGACATCTAGAAAATTTTGAAGGTGAATAATAGATGAGATGATATGAGAAGAATTAAGATGATTGTTTTGTTTCTAGAAAGTTTGAACATAGTAAATTGTCAATCCTATGGTCTTTTCCAAACTTAGCGTCTCGAATTCTACGGGCAACACAATGCTCTAATACCATTTTGTAGCGTTCCCACATTTAAATCTATACCTAATAATAATAAAGGCGTTAAGGCTTACTTGGTTTGGTTTGGTTTGGTAGGTCATTGAAACTACCCTCAAAGTTGATACAAATTATCAACCTTGCCACCGGTAAGTTGTACCTTGGGATCTATATCTATTACCTAATCTCTACCTAATCAAGTAACCACGAAGGAATTAGTATTACAGTTCGATAGATCTCCAGATCCCACGAGTTTCTCGCTCGTGTATATCAACGTTTTGAAAGGAAAATTTGGCACGTATTGGAGTCGTAGTCTATACCCGGATCGCTTTATAATGCAATTAAGAGAAAGCCAGAAAACTAGGGCATCCGATATATGAGGCTATGATCCCGGGACAATCTCGGACGTCTTTGCTAGAGAAGCCAGGCCAAGGTCCATGGCTGCTGCGAGGAGCCGCCGTCCACAGCTGTCGGCTCCACCGTGCCAGAGCGCACGACTCCAGAAGACACGGAAGATGGCGGGGGCGCACATTGAACGTGGAGATTGATACTGTCGCGTGTCGACGGCGGGCCGCGAGAAACTACCACGTAGTTCCGCATGCCCACGCGTGGGTGGCAGCACCGGCAAGAGGGCTCCCGGCGTGGCTCCCAACGCCCCCAATGCAGTGCCCGCAAGGACGCTCCCGGCGCGAGCATGACGTCGCGCTCGTCTCCCTCCACAGGAGCCATGCTACCCTTAGCGCCGCGCTTCTCGGATCCGCTTGTGACGAGCCTCCACTGCATGGTAGCGATAGCCTGATGAGGTGAAGTGACATACGTACAGGCCAGTGCATAGGCAATCGTGCATCCCCATATCAATTGTGTATGACTCTTCTAAGGCACGATCTTGGATGGTCGGATGGTCTCTCGATGCTATATTCTCAGATAAATATGCAGGATTTAGTGCTTGTTTGTTTTCTAGCATGGCTGGACGCCGAGCAAGAAGCAGTTGAACGAGCGGCAGTCGAGAGGGCAGCAGTCGACCGGTGACGCAAGGAACAAGAGTAGCAGGCATAGAAGTTCGCAGTGGAGAGGAGTAGCATGCGCGTGTCTGATTTGGTAGAGACCGGCAACAGCCCAACTGGGGCCGATAGGTGATTTCTTGCCTTGATGCGTTATTGCGTATTTTAGATGTACCGAACTGTGTTCCTATATTGCTGCTAGATTTTTTTGAAAGAGTCGCTACTAGCTAGATGATGTTCCCTAGACCGAAGTTGCCATTAGGTACTGTTTTATTTCCTACTCTTCAAACAGTACAAAAGAGATGCATATTTTCCCCCTAGCTATAGTTACTATTCCGTACTGCTATATTTTATATACTTTTTGATCATACAAAAGATAAGCTCGTCGTTATTGATTTATGATAGACTCATGTTACTTTTATATAATTTGCGACTATCGGACTGTCGGACAGGCACGAGGATTGTTGGGTTCTCCTACGCCTCTTGCCACTGCATGCATGGCCGCCGAGGTACACCACCCCTACTCCATCTCAGCCTCCCTAGCCATCATGCATTCCATCGATGCTCTGGTCTGCCAAATCCTATAGAACGGCAATGTCCCTTTGAGACCTCACCGCCTGATTTTCACCCACGAGCTGGCCATGCACTCGTTGGGTCTTGCAAACTTAACCCCACATGTCAGTGAGGGTTCTCCACCCTCGTTTGGGAACCCACTGCCTGTAAGTTCGGGATCCCTCATTGGTACCCTTATCCTTGACAATGTCGACATAGATGATGCCACGGAAGTGATGTCTGGAATCTCCATCGACCCACGCTTTCGCATGTTTGTGCTTGCCATCGCATATGAGTACTCATGCAAGTGTGTTTTTTTACCCGTAGCAACGCACGGGCACATTTTCTATAATGTAATAACATCTGTGATAGTGTGATAGTCCCTAGATCAATTGCTAGCACCACAGTACAAGATGAAATATCATGCAAATGCATCAAATTCTATTACATCGCATGATTCATTCTTTACAAAATAATATTACAACTTGCATAGTCTTAGAAGACTAGCATAAAACAAAGTAACACAACGGAAACCATAGTACAACATTGATCCCATCTTCTTCATGTGCCACCGGCAAAACATGTTGGCGATAGTCTCAAGATCCTAAACGAAATCCTCACTCGTCTTCAGAATCATCTGCAAGATGGAATATGCAGCCACAAGGGAGTCAATACAATTTAATGTATTGGCAAGTAACACTATGGTGGATATAAATGGAAATACTAATACTACATGCTTATTTGGGTGAGTGGAGTTTTGGCTAAGTTTGCATAAAGCTAGATTTCTCCTATCTCGTTTGTAAAACAAACTTTTCTTTCAAAAGGGTGGCAACATTGGATTAAGACCCAAGCACCACAATATTGTTCACTTGGTCAAGTTTTACTTATTGAAATTGGTGTTGAGATTCTTCCGTCATTCCTTGTCCAGCTGCTCATAGTTGTCCATAACCGGGGACATGGCGAAGATGTTAGTTTGTTGACTCTGCAAAGTTTGTGCACTTTCACCTTCAGACTCAAATCATCCCAAACATCCTATACACTCTGAGTGCATCAAGGAAAGGAGAAGATTGAGGCGAGATCTTTCAGAAGAAATTCCACCACCGTTTGGCTTACCCGTTCCACCTATAATTATGCTACATCTGTTTGTAAGCCTGGTGAGTTCATTCAACTTAGTTGATCAAGACAGAGCCCATATGACTAAAGGATGCACGGGAAGCTACTAAACTCAGAAGGACATAGTACTCTCTCTGTTCCTAGGTGGCCATCCTCAAGTGACAACCTCAAGTGGAATAACCCTTAGACAAGGGCCCTGAGGCAACACTCAACATAAACCACATCCAAAATCCACCCAGGTGTTTCACTAAATGTTATACTTAGAATTTTTCCCCAACATCTAATTTTTTTTTGTAACATTGCATAGCAATCTACTAAGTTCTAACGATATCAAAATAACAAGGTAAAAGGAATGACTATACACTACTAGCATAATAGCATAGCATAATATAACTTAGTAAAATTTCCTATCATGCATACTACTCAAAATCAACTAATGAATATAGAAAATAATGGGTAGTTCATGGTGTGTTACTTGGCTTGTTGAAGTTGGTAAAGATATCACACTCTCTTCAAAAAAGATCGTTGCTCTCCGTACAATCTATTTAACAAAATAAACAAACATGTTATCAACCAAACATACAAGTGAAGAATCATACAAAGCAACAATGACCAAGTTGGCTAGGACAAGGTCAAGGTTTGAGTTCAATAATTGTTAAGGAAATTCCAAGGGTTTAATTGGGATGGAGCTCGTCGGGGCTCCGACGACCTCAGGAACGGATGGCGGCGTCGTTATACTGCACACAAAAACCGTGCAGGGGCACGGTGAGATGCGCAAGGATGAGAGGAAGAGGATGGAAGGCATCACGTGCTCGGGGATGTGTCACCTGGCCGGAAATCAGTGATGAACGACAGCGGGCAGGGAGTTCTCCAGCGAGGAATTGCAGCAGCCTCGTGGCTCGATCGAGAGAGCGAGAATAGGGGAAATGCGGAGGGGGAAGAGGGATCTTAAGGGGATGAAACGGGGGTGGCTTTCATGGCCCTAATCTCGCAGAATCAATCGGAGAAGAAACGGAAGAGAGAGGGAAACGACTGAGCTTGATGATGATGACGTCATTGATGACGTCGTCACTCCTTTTCTTTTTATTTTTATTTTATTTTCCTGTTTAATCAAAACCTTAATAACTTCTATTTTATAAAACCAATTAACCTCATTTAAATTTCTAAAATCTTGAAATATTAATACCTTTCCAACAATATAATTTTTGTAAACATTTCAACATATTTTATTTTTGAATTTTGAAAATTGAATTAATTCCTTAATAGTGATTAATGTGATTTTTAATTTAGAAAATTATAAAATATTTGTCAAATAAAATTCCAGTAGCTTTATAATGATCAAATACTATTTTAAAAAACCGATTCAAAGTGTTTTCATCTTTTATAATTTTTATAATATGATGAAATCATGAATAGTTACTTAATAGAAAAGGAGGGTTAATTATAGAAATATGATTTAAATGATTTTACAAAATATTTCTAGGGTTCAATTTATTGTTTTCTAGGCCCTTTTAAAACATTTTCAACATATAATATATTCACTCATGATATCTTATTAAAATAATCAAAATAGAGAATTTATTAATAAATTTTAAATTTAGGGTGAGTAAGAACAGAGAGATTTTCTCTAATGAAGATGTTGTTTTCTCAATTGAAAAAATTATTTTTCCAAGGAACTTTAGTTGTTTTCATAACTCACTTATATATATAACACCTTATTGTTTTGTTGATTGACATAATACTTGGAAAACAATTAACCAGCTTTTATCCATTTGAGGTTAATAATAATAGTGACATAATTTCTTGGAGACAAGGAGAAAATATTAGAGATAGTAACTCTCTGGTTTTTAATTATCATAATCATTTTCAAAATGGTAGTTGAGTTGAAAACATGTTTGATAAAGATGTTTGCTAAGATAATATTTTATTCACATAAGGGAACATATTTTATTTTAGAAATAGGCTTTAGGGTTTTTGGAATTAAGGCAATTTGGATTCTTCATTCCAATTACATATTGTTTTGTTTTCTTTCTTCCTTTTATTTGGTGTTTGGTGACTTGCTTTATCATGAAAACAAAAGTTTCAAATTTTTGTGATCTTTGAGTTTTCTAAAAATCAGGGATGTTGCACGCCCCATGGTGTGCCTGACTGGTGGGTCCCTCTGGGGCCTCCCAGGTGGCTCTCTGCCTCATTTTTGACGTAGAAATTTATTATAATTTTTCTGGATTTTTTCAAGAAACTTTATTTTTGAGGTATTTCCAGAATTTTAATAATTAATAAAAACCAGGAAAACGAAAGTGAAAAGGTGGAAAACAAAACCAAAACTAGCACTACATAGGTTCTATGACACTCTAATGGAAGAATATCCAAGTAAAACAAAGGTTGTAGTGGTGAAAACAAAAGTATGGATGGTGAAAACATGCATAACCTCAATAATCAGGGTGAAAACATCAGGAAAACATGCATAAGGATGGTGGAAAACATGATTGTACTCAAGTAGCCATGTGATAAGTTATAGCAGAAGTAAACATGGTGAAAACATAATGGGGAAGGTGAAAACATTGCCCACTTCATTTAAAATCATTTTGTTAACAAGGGTGATCAAGTCTTGTTACCAAAACAATTTTCATATGAAGAAAAACTTTGCTAACCACTAAATAATTATGTTACCTCAACCTTGATAGACATAGTCCCAATCATAATAGTCTCATATTCTTTGGATGGCTTTGGAATAAGACAATAAAATTCTCCAATCTTGATGGTCTCAATATTTTCAATTGAATTTAGACCATATTTTGTATCAATCTTCTTGGGAAAATAAACAGTATTTATCATTAACATTAAAAGTTACTTTTCCTTGATTGCAATCAATAACAGCCCCTGCAGTATTAAGAAAAGGTCTCCCAAGAATAATAGACATATTCATCTTCAGCCATTTCCAACACAACAAAGTCAGTTAATAGTAGACAATTATTAGCAACTTGAACAGGAACATCCTCACATATACCCACAGGAATAGCAGTAGACTTATCATCCATTTGCAAAGATACATCAGTTGGTATCAATTTTTATGGGAGGAGTCTTTTATAGAGAGTAAAAGGCATGGCACTAACTCCAGCTCCCAAATCACACAAAGCAGTTCTAACATAATTATTTTTAATAGAACAGGGAATAGTTGGTATACCAGGATCTCCAAGCTTCTCAGGAACCTTGCCATTAAAATAGTAATTACCAAGCATAGTGGAGATTTCCTCATTAGGAATCTTCCTTTTGTTAGAGACAATGTCTTTCATATATTTTGCATAAGGAGGCAATCTAATAGCATCAGTTAAAGGAATTTGCAAGAACAAAGGTTTCATCCATTCACAGAACTTGTTGTAATGTTCTTCTTCCTTAGATTTGTGTTTCTTATTAGGAAAAGGCATTGGTTTTTGTACCCAAGGTTCTCTCTCATTACCATGTTTATTAGCAATAAAATCTTCCTTAGTGTACTTTGTATTTTTTAGTTTGCTTTTCAGGTTCCTCTTCAATTTCTTCTTTATCAGAAGCATTATTCTCTTCATTACCACCTGCAGTTTCAGCATCAGTGATAGATATACTATTAGGATCTTTAGCAAGTTCAGAGGATTCTTCGGCAGCTTTATGTTTCTTCTTCTTTTTCTTCTTAGTATGAATAACATTATTATTAGTTTGTTGAGAATCTTGTTCAATTCTTTTAGGATGTCCCTCAAGATATAAAGGATCTTGTGTAGCAATATCGCTTCTAGTTCTTATTTAATAAGCATGTTTTTCTTTAGAAGCATTAACTAGCAAAGCTTTTTGCACTTTAGCAAGTTGATCAATTTGAGTTTGAACCATTTGAAAGTGTTTAACAAGCATTTTAACATCATTAGAGGTTCTTTCTATAATATCATGCAAATTATTAATAGCTCTAGAGTTTTCCATTATGTGATTTCGTACTCTCATATTAAAATTATCTTGCTTAATAACATAATTATCAAATTCATCTAAACATTGATCAGGAGGTTTATTATAGGGAATATCTCTACTATCAAAATGTTGGAGAGAGTGTACCTCAATGGTGTATGAGCGAGGGATTGACTTACATAATTCTTCTATAGGTGGAAGATTCTTCACATATTCAGATTTAATACCCCTCTCTTTAAGATATTTCTTGGCTTCTCTCATCACTTCATCATTTAATTCAACCATTCCCCTCTTCTTGGGTGTTGGTGTTGATAATGGAGTAGAGGTCGGCTCAGGCTCAACAATAGTCCAATCATCATGATTTTGGCTTATTTTAGCCATTAATTCCTCAGCTTCATCTGGAGTTCTTTGCCTGAAAACACAACCAGCACAACTATCCAGGTATGTCCTAGATTCAACAGTTAGTCCATTATAGAATATATCAAGAAGTTCATTATTTTCTAGGTTATGCCCAGGTGTAGCCCTAACTAAAGAACGGAACCTTGCACAAGATACATGCAATTTCTCTAATTCCAATTGCTTGAAATTAAATATATTTTGTAAAGCAGCATGTTGAGCACTAGCAGGAAAATATTTCTGAAAGAAAACATTAACCAAACCAATAGGACTATCAATAGATCCCGGAGACAAATTATTAAACCAAGTTTTAGCTTCACCTTTTAATGAGAAAGGGAATATTTTAGCAACAAAGTAGTTGTGTTTCTTAAGATCATCAGAGAATAAACTACTCAAAGAGGAGATCTCATTCATATGTTTCATAACACTTCCATTTTCAGTACCACAAAAAGGTTCTTCCTCAATAATAGATATATAAAATAAATCAACAGAGTAATCATAATCCTTATCCCTAATATTAATGGGAGAAGTGGCAAACTTAGCATCAGGAGATCATTTATATTTAACAGCACGACTTTCAATAAGGCTTATAACAGCATCTCTATCCTTCATAGCATGTATTTCATCAATAAGATCATCATTAAGTTCAATATAGGAATCATCAAAATCATCACTAGGATTCTCTCTAAGCTCAGGTGAAACAGCAGGAGTAACATGATTTTTATCAGGAGTTTCAGTGTTTGCAATATTTTCAGCTTTAGAAATAGTAGCATCTAAGAAAGGACCGAGAGAACCACTCTCATCAAGCACAGTAGAAGCATCATCAAAAGTATTAGAAGTATTTTCAGATTCAGCAGAAGTAGCATGTGTAGCATGTGGTGGTGTAAGCAACTTACTCATAACAGACGGTGAATCAAGAGCAACAGAGGTGTTCAGAGTTGTACCTCTTCTTGTAGTGGATGGTAATATAGGAAACTTTCTATCACGAGTCTTACCCATGATGAATGATTGGCAGTAGATAATAGTACTCTCCGGTGAGCTTGCAAATAAAGCTATGCTCCTCGGCAACAGCGCCAAAAAATAGTCTTGATGACTCACAAAGTATAGGGGATCGCAACAGTCTTCGAGGGAAGTAAAACCCAAATTTATCGATTTGACACAAGGGGATCCAAAGAATATTTGTGAGCCTTAACAAGTGAGTTGTCAATTCACCTGCACCTGAAAGTGGACTTGTGAACGGACAACGACGTCGCCTAGAGGGGGGGGGGGTGAATAGGCGATTAAAACTTTTCCGGTTAATGCTTGCTAAATGCGGAAATAAACTAGGTGTTTAAATTAACAAGCATACAACCTAAATATTCTATGGTCAACTAGATGCACTAACAACTTATGCTAAGCAAGACAAGTAACAAGGCGATAGCAAGATATATAACTTCAAGCTCGAAGGCTATCACAATGTAAATTGCATAAGTAAAAAGCTCGGGTATAGAAATAACCGAGGCACACGGAGACGATGATATATTCCCGAGTTCCTCCCACAAAGGGGAGTACGTCTCGTTGGAGGGGTGTGAGCTCGCCACGAAGGCCTACTCAACGCCACAAAGGCCTCACCCTATTCTCCGATGAACCCCGCCACAAAGGCCTAGTTCACCTTCCACTATTGGCAACCTTCAAACCCGAGGCACGCATCCACAACTCAATTGGAGGCTCTCGGTGTCACCACAATCTTGGGGCACGCATCCACAACTCAATTGGAGGCTCCCAAGAACACCACAAGTCGTCTAGGGTCCAAGACCCAAGAGTAACAAGCTCACAATCTTTCACTTCCACGAATCCTCGTGGAGAGACCAAACCGATGCAACCGATGCAAATGGCAAGAGCACAAGTGCTCAAATCCTCCACTCTCAAATTCCAACAAAGCAACAAATGCTTATGGGGGAATAAGAGAGGAAGAACAATGGAGAAACACCAAGAACTCCAAGATCAAGATCTACTAGGTTTCCCTCACTAAGAAGGAGGATGGATTGGTGGAAATGTAGATCTAGATCTCCTCTAACTTCTCCCTCAAAGATATGCAAGAATCATTGGAGGGATTGAGAGAGGAGCAAGCTTTTCCAAAGTCAACAATGGTGGAGAGAGAGGAGGAAAACGGGCTTGGAAAAACTTGGAAGTTTGGGGAAGAAAGCCCCTTAAATAGGTGCTCAAAAAACTAGCCGTTTTCCACAGTTTTCGTGCATCCCGGAATGGATCCGGAATGAATCCGGAATGGCTCCGGAAAGCTCCGGAATGCTCCGGAATGGTCCCGGAATGGTCCCGGAATTTTCCGGATGGCAACAGAACAATTTCCCATAGTAACCGGAATGAATCCGGAATGAATCCGGAATGAATCCGGATTGCAAACCGGGGACAGAAAACGGATACGAGAAATGCAATAACTTTTGCATATGAACTCCGTTTTCGATGTTCTTGGGCTCGTTGGAATCGCAACGAAGAGCACTACAAGAATATGCAGAGAAACATCATTGTCCATAAATGGAAGATAAAACCAAATGGGTAAAGGTCTAGACCTCTCAAATAGGAACACCCGGTAAAACCTCCAACACGAAAACACGCATAACTTTTGCGAATGAACTCCGAATAAGGTGAATCCAAATGGGTTGGAAAGTTAATAACAAAGACTATCCAAACAAAAAGGAATGGAGAAGTTACCACACATGGAAGGTGTGGGAACATTCTCAAATATGAACCGGATATTTTCACCACCGAAATCGCAACAAGTTTTTCTTACCAAAACCGTTTTCGATAAACCTTGGCTTGCCATGAAGATCATGACAAGCACTAAAACCCAAAGGAGACAAAAGCCAAATAAGAACCAAGAAAGATGATATGCAAGTATGCAAAGGTTTGAGCTCTCCACAACAATTCGATCACGTTACTCACTTGAGAGCCCCTCTTGATAGTACGACTATCTATCCTATAACCCGGTCTCCCGAAGACACGAGACCGGTAAAATAGAAAACCTATCAAGATTATACCTTTGCCTTGAGCATTCCACTTGAGCTAGATGATGACGATCTTGACTCTCTCAAGTTGGATCTTCTTTCTTGATTGCGCTTGCTAGCACAAGCTCCGCTTGATGAAGACTTGCAAGTTGCTCCCCCATACACCATTATGGGAGAGACTAGCTCCCCCATACACCATTATGGGAGAGACCCTTCGGCAAATCTTCACAAGGCCACAATCTCCAAAAGGGTGGCAAGCATCAAGCATAGGATATCTTCTAGATGCTTCACTTGAGCTTCCACGTCAAGCTAGATGACAAACACCGCTTGACGACGACATAGTCCATGGGCTAAAGAAATCTTCCTTTTGGTTCATGCCCATGGAAAGATACCTAACCACACATAGAGATGCGACACACACATATCATGGGTTAGTTCACAAAGCTATATTGACAATTGCTTACCATACCATGAGATACACAATCCCACTTGGTACAACTTGTAGCTTTGTGTGTTGATCGCTTGCTTGATCAACCTTGTATCTTGAAAGATCACCTAATCCTTTTCTTCAAGACATACTAGCAATAAGCTCAACTCAAACCATGACCATTCTTCATATAAATCCATGAATAACAATGGCCATCAAGGAATACTAATAGAGTTCAACACATGAACTCCATTATTTCCTATGGACAATATCTACAAAGGATAACTCAATGCAAACATTAGTCCATAAGGATTGTCATTAATTACCAAAACCACATATGGGGGAACCATGCGCTTTCAATCTCCCCCATTTTGGTAATTGATGACAATCCCTTTTTATGAGGGTTTATATGATGAATAAAGCAAACATGCTAAACAAGAGCAAGGATGCAATAGCATGGAAAGGAAAATGCTTAAGAACGAAACTAAAGCATAAACCAAATTCCCTTAAACCCTCTAAACTTCTCCCCCATTGGCATCCATTGCCGAAATGGGCAAAAAGATTAGAAGGCCAATATAGTAAGAGCTCCCCCATAGAGTATGCATTCCTCATGATATGAGTGAACTCAAGTGCATATATCCAACTATAAATAGATGGAGGGAGATCAAACTATATTGAGGATCCAAAGGTTTACAAGCAAAGTAAAATTGAAGGATACTTTCACAAAGAAGCAACCAACCACAAGGATCCGAAAAACCGATTGACCAACATCAATATTTTGATAGGATCAACCAAGTGTTCTAGAAAATCAAGAGGGAACTCCCCAAGGTACATGCACAATGTTAGATTTGAATTACTATATAATGTGCACAACATGGAATCATCACTCCCTTCTAGATAATTTTGAACACAAACAAGAGCAAGATAATAGATTGGAGATGAAGCAAAGCAACTTGCAAACAAACAAAAGTTGAGCAATGAAGATCAAGAAGTGACAAATAAATACTTACTCAACCGAAATAGATGCGTGTGACAAGGAAAAACATTTTTAGGAGACTAATAGGATGATAGAATCATCAACATAGTCTTTCAATATAGGAGGCACATAGTGCATATCATGTCTTTCCCATACACACAAACCATCAAATGATAAAACACATAGGTCCACAAGCTTATTAAGATGCAAAAGGAATACCAAACCAAAAGCAAAGCTTGTGCCTTTTAGGAACCACAAAGGAATATAAAGCAATAAAAAGTGGTCACTAAAGAAAAAGAATATCAATTAAAGATGTAACTATTATCGTGTGTATATGTTTCTAAGTGGACAACAATCACAAAGATATATATCCGCAAATAAACATGTACACACAAAATAGGTACAAAAGTGAAGAACATGATATCCAAGAGAGGTTCATTAATATACCAATAAGATTTTTGCTTGAAAGCAAAGCACTAAGCTTAGTTTAATCTTAAGGGGATATAGATGAACACACAAAACTCATCAAAGCATCACAAATATCACAAGGGAAAAGTGATAGTTGGAATGCTTTGAGGAAGGTAACGCATAACACAAAAGATTCAAATGGTTTTTGAGAATTCATCAATATTTCATATGAGATACTTCAAGAAGAAGTTGCTAGATTAAACTACTTGGGATTGGTGAATCATGGAAATGATTATAAATATCCCCTTAGTATGTAATCATCCCGGCTTACTCATAGTTGCAATAAAGATGCTTTTGATAAGACATTTGCAAGAACCAAATGAAATGCAACAGAGGGAAATCATGCCAAGAAGCAACCTACACAAGGTTGAAAGCTAGAAATGTATGCATGAGATAGATACTTGTTACCTAGACGACATTGGTGATGAAGAGGATGCGAGTTTGATAATCATCGAAGCTTGACTCCTATAATACCATGGTGAGAACACCTTCCTTATGAATGGAGCAAGCAACCAATGTATCTCCATTGTACCTAAAAACAAAATTCAAGTACAAAATGGTACCCAAACTCATTGGGTCCAAAGTAGTTAGAACAACTACAATACATAGGACAAACTCCACATAAATATGTGCATATTAATATGAATTTGAATTTCATGCACATCTTAGCCATTTAGGATTTGATGGAGTTTATCCTATATATTGGATCAACGAAAGTAAGCATGCAAAAAGATATACATAGTAAATATGCATGCACAAAACTTTCAAGAACCAAAACAAGATACAAATTGGACAAAGAACTAATTAAACCAAGAAGCCACTCACAAGAGTGAAAAGAAAGAGAATTGTCCAAATTATATCAAGACCCAAATCAACACATGATTGAGGAAACCAACATAGAGAGGATACCAAAAATAACATAAAAGAGTGAACAAACCCTCTACACTTTTCATGATAGCACACAAAGTACCAAGACGAAAAGTGTTTGTCTTCCAAAGAGACAAGTCATTGGGATAACAAACAAATTTAAAGACAACAAGTGTTCAAACGCATATAGGATAGTTCTTCCAATAATAGTGCATTATTTATGATCTTGCATTTGAATACAAAATGCACACAATGGAATCATTACTTTCCATATATATTATTCAAACACTAGTCATGTTTAAATAAAATCAATTAGATGCAATACCAATATAAGGAATGGTGATCTACTCAAAGTAGGATAGCTTCCCCAAGAATAGTGCAACCCAAAGAAGTATGACTTTGAACACAAGTTCACAAGTATGGGATCATTGCTTTTCCTAACTCAAGAAAGCATAAAACAAAATTTTGAGTAGAGCAAGGAAGACACAAAGGAGTTTGAACCAAACAAAATCCTTGGCAAGAAACAAGGCAATATTAGAGCAATGGCCAAAGTAAATATGATCAATAAACTTACCACAAATTATTATAACTTGTCAAAGACAAGAGAAGTATGGAGATATTTCTCGGTGGTAGATTTGTTCACAATCATATTCACAAAACATAAGCATGTGAAAAAAAAAAGGAATAAGAGAACATGCTTAGATAGAGATTCTTGAAGGCTTCAAATAAAACTCGAAAAATCAAGGCACAAGAAACTCTCTTACAAACAAGATACCAAAGAAGAGAGAGACAAGATATTTTAAGCAAATATGGAACTTGTTTGAGCAACATGCCACTTAGGAACAAGATAACTAGAATATCAACTCTAGGTGGCAATACCTCAAATGTTCACATTTTCTAGGCTTGTAATATGCACATAGCTTATTACTCCCCCATAATGTGATAATCCATTTTTTTTTAACAAGAGGCAAAGAAAATAAATCCAACTTGAGAAAGTTAATGGACATTAGAAATTGAATTTCTCATGAGAAAGAGATACCACATAGAGACTAGATAATATTGATATATCAACACTAAGTGGTATTCCTCATGTACACACATTTTAGGATAGTAAAGTGCAAAGCATATTACTCCCCCAAAATGGGATAGTCCATTAATCTCCCAAAGAGCCAACTAAGATAAGCAACAAAAGCAATGAAGGCTCAACACAAAGAACACAAGTACATGGAGTGCAAACCAACAAACATAACTAGATTACTCAAGATAGGTAAGTAGGAAGCACAACATATACAAACACATGCTAGAAACAAAACTAACATATGCAAGGGAGCAAGCAACTTTCAATGAATATAGATTTAAATACAAGTTACCGCTTGGAGGGACATTGGGTAAGAGAAATATATAATCCAAGTGGCTAGGCTTGAGGAAATATAATTGATGAAGATCCCTTAATTCTTCATAAAATAGCCAAGTCTCCAATGACCTCCAACAACACCTATTGATCAAGTTTGAACTTGTTGGTCCCCAACCAAGTTGGGTCCTAAGAGGTTAGTCACAATAGGTTTGGCAACCCAAATGGTTCTTTTCTTGACACCACTTGGAGTACCAACATACTTGGCAAACACATTGCCCACATTATCCTTCCTAATAGAATAAACATCATCAACAAGGATAGGGTTGGATAATGTACCATTAGTGCATGAAGAAGCAAAGTGTCCCTTCTTGCGACAAAGGTAGCAACATCGACTCTTTTCTTTCTTCTCAATAGGCTTCTCAACAAGAGGAGCATTGGCTTGAGTCTTCTTAGGAGGTGGCCGTTGTTCAACTCGTGGTTGAGCATGAGATTGAACAAGAGGCCTCTTCCCTAGTTGCTTCTCACTAAGAGGCTTCTTCTTCAAAGGGCAAGATCTAACATGGTGCCCTTCAATCTTGCACTTGAAGCAAATAATCTTGGCCGAATCTTTGACTTGTTCTTGGCCCTTCTTCTTGTCAATAATGGACTTGTTCTTGAGATTGGAGTTGAATCCAAGTCCACTCTTGTCATTGGGAAGTCTTCGCACTCTCAACATCTTGTCAAGTGTGGAACTCCCTTCATGACACTTTTCCAAGTCTTTCTTCAAAGAAGTGACTTGGGCCTTGAGCTCTTTAATTTCCTCTACATGGTTAGAATCAACACAAGAGCTAGAGGAAGTAGATGCTTCATTGTTAGAGCAACAAGGCAAGGAAAGCAATTCATCACAAGATGTAGAAACATTATGGGAGGATGAATTACTAATACGAGCACAAGTCAATATAGCATTATTAGAAGATATTGTGCTAGTAACCACATGAGGCTCACAAGATGTTACCTTTGTAGTGATAGCCTCAAGAGCTAATTTTAGCTTGGTATGAGATTCTAGAAGATCCTCATGAGAGCTAGATAGCTTTTCATGACTTTCTTCCAATTTCCCATACTTGCTAGTCATTAGCTCAAGTTGAGCCCTTAGCTCAACATTCTCCTTCAACAAAGATGCTTCACAAGATGTGGAGTTAGTAGTACAAGCATCATTAGAAATAGAAGAAGATAACTTGGCAAGCTCATTATTTAACCTAGAGTTTTCTTCAATTAGATTAGCATTGCCAACAACAAATTCAACCTTTTCATTTTTAAGCACTTTATATTTAGCATTGGTATGGTCACGTGCTTTAGTGAGATAGGCTATTTGTTCATTATAGAGCTCCTCGATAGATTCAAGTTTCTCCTCAAGAGTAACTCGGAGCTCATACTCTTCCTCAAGAGACATAGTGAGGGATGCCTTTTCATCGGCATCACTTCTTTCAATCTCACCTTTCTTTTCAATGATTTTAGCGCTATAAATAGCAAAAGCCAATATTTCACTAAAAGGAGGGATAGCTTTACTACCTTTAGGGAGATCAAGAAGAACCAACTCACCCTTCTCCATTAAGGAGGCCTCATCCTCATACTCTCCATAAAATATATCCTCATCCTCATCATCACAAGATGTAGTGGGTTCCAAAGGTGGAGATACCTTTGAATCCCTAGCCATAAGGCACATATGAGAAATGGATGGTGATGAAGAGAGAAAGCATGAAGCTCCATTGAGGTCCATGTCTTGTTCCAACAAAGGTTGGGATTCCTCTACATTGTTAGCCACACAAGTACTAGAGGAAATGGAAGCATTGTTTGTATGAAAACAAGACATAGGAAGCATATCATCATGAGATTTAGTTAAACAACTCTTACATGATATGCAAGGACTATCAAAACTAGCATGTATGGAATTTTGAGTGCTAGAAGATATTAAGTCCAAAGATAGATCATTGCAATGGGATAGAGATGAAGCATAGTCAATAGAAAATTCACTATCCACAATGCAATTTCTATCGCCACTCACCATATCATTACCTTGTGACAAATCACATGTTGGTGGAGTGGAGAAAGATGCGAACTTATCACGGCCGGAAGTGGATGGAGAACAATCATCCTCAATAATATTGGACACATCATATATATCTTGAAGTTTTGTCCATAGCTCATGAGCGTTCCGAAAAGGCATGATTGATTGAATAACTACATCGCTCAAAATACACAAGAGACCATTAGATACAAGAGTATCGAGATAAGAATTTTCCTCATCCTCTAAAGATAAATCTTGAGAATTCTTTGGAGGAGGAAAATCCATATCTACAATTCTCTTAACATACTTTGGACCCATGTCCTCAAGAAAATTAAGAATGCGAATTTTCCAAGCATCATAATTTCTACCATAGAATATAAATGCGGGATCATGTTCTATTTCTCTAAACGACATCGTACTCTCTAGGATGTAAAGCCTAATAAAGAGAGACGAGGCTCTGATACCAATTGAACGGACAACGACGTCGCCTAGAGGGGGGGGGGGGTGAATAGGCGATTAAAACTTTTCCGGTTAATGCTTGCTAAATGCGGAAATAAACTAGGTGTTTAAATTAACAAGCATACAACCTAAATATTCTATGGTCAACTAGATGCACTAACAACTTATGCTAAGCAAGACAAGTAACAAGGCGATAGCAAGATATATAACTTCAAGCTCGAAGGCTATCACAATGTAAATTGCATAAGTAAAAAGCTCGGGTATAGAAATAACCGAGGCACACGGAGACGATGATATATTCCCGAGTTCCTCCCACAAAGGGGAGTACGTCTCGTTGGAGGGGTGTGAGCTCGCCACGAAGGCCTACTCAACGCCACAAAGGCCTCACCCTATTCTCCGATGAACCCCGCCACAAAGGCCTAGTTCACCTTCCACTATTGGCAACCTTCAAACCCGAGGCACGCATCCACAACTCAATTGGAGGCTCTCGGTGTCACCACAATCTTGGGGCACGCATCCACAACTCAATTGGAGGCTCCCAAGAACACCACAAGTCGTCTAGGGTCCAAGACCCAAGAGTAACAAGCTCACAATCTTTCACTTCCACGAATCCTCGTGGAGAGACCAAACCGATGCAACCGATGCAAATGGCAAGAGCACAAGTGCTCAAATCCTCCACTCTCAAATTCCAACAAAGCAACAAATGCTTATGGGGGAATAAGAGAGGAAGAACAATGGAGAAACACCAAGAACTCCAAGATCAAGATCTACTAGGTTTCCCTCACTAAGAAGGAGGATGGATTGGTGGAAATGTAGATCTAGATCTCCTCTAACTTCTCCCTCAAAGATATGCAAGAATCATTGGAGGGATTGAGAGAGGAGCAAGCTTTTCCAAAGTCAACAATGGTGGAGAGAGAGGAGGAAAACGGGCTTGGAAAAACTTGGAAGTTTGGGGAAGAAAGCCCCTTAAATAGGTGCTCAAAAAACTAGCCGTTTTCCACAGTTTTCGTGCATCCCGGAATGGATCCGGAATGAATCCGGAATGGCTCCGGAAAGCTCCGGAATGCTCCGGAATGGTCCCGGAATGGTCCCGGAATTTTCCGGATGGCAACAGAACAATTTCCCATAGTAACCGGAATGAATCCGGAATGAATCCGGAATGAATCCGGATTGCAAACCGGGGACAGAAAACGGATACGAGAAATGCAATAACTTTTGCATATGAACTCCGTTTTCGATGTTCTTGGGCTCGTTGGAATCGCAACGAAGAGCACTACAAGAATATGCAGAGAAACATCATTGTCCATAAATGGAAGATAAAACCAAATGGGTAAAGGTCTAGACCTCTCAAATAGGAACACCCGGTAAAACCTCCAACACGAAAACACGCATAACTTTTGCGAATGAACTCCGAATAAGGTGAATCCAAATGGGTTGGAAAGTTAATAACAAAGACTATCCAAACAAAAAGGAATGGAGAAGTTACCACACATGGAAGGTGTGGGAACATTCTCAAATATGAACCGGATATTTTCACCACCGAAATCGCAACAAGTTTTTCTTACCAAAACCGTTTTCGATAAACCTTGGCTTGCCATGAAGATCATGACAAGCACTAAAACCCAAAGGAGACAAAAGCCAAATAAGAACCAAGAAAGATGATATGCAAGTATGCAAAGGTTTGAGCTCTCCACAACAATTCGATCACGTTACTCACTTGAGAGCCCCTCTTGATAGTACGACTATCTATCCTATAACCCGGTCTCCCGAAGACACGAGACCGGTAAAATAGAAAACCTATCAAGATTATACCTTTGCCTTGAGCATTCCACTTGAGCTAGATGATGACGATCTTGACTCTCTCAAGTTGGATCTTCTTTCTTGATTGCGCTTGCTAGCACAAGCTCCGCTTGATGAAGACTTGCAAGTTGCTCCCCCATACACCATTATGGGAGAGACTAGCTCCCCCATACACCATTATGGGAGAGACCCTTCGGCAAATCTTCACAAGGCCACAATCTCCAAAAGGGTGGCAAGCATCAAGCATAGGATATCTTCTAGATGCTTCACTTGAGCTTCCACGTCAAGCTAGATGACAAACACCGCTTGACGACGACATAGTCCATGGGCTAAAGAAATCTTCCTTTTGGTTCATGCCCATGGAAAGATACCTAACCACACATAGAGATGCGACACACACATATCATGGGTTAGTTCACAAAGCTATATTGACAATTGCTTACCATACCATGAGATACACAATCCCACTTGGTACAACTTGTAGCTTTGTGTGTTGATCGCTTGCTTGATCAACCTTGTATCTTGAAAGATCACCTAATCCTTTTCTTCAAGACATACTAGCAATAAGCTCAACTCAAACCATGACCATTCTTCATATAAATCCATGAATAACAATGGCCATCAAGGAATACTAATAGAGTTCAACACATGAACTCCATTATTTCCTATGGACAATATCTACAAAGGATAACTCAATGCAAACATTAGTCCATAAGGATTGTCATTAATTACCAAAACCACATATGGGGGAACCATGCGCTTTCAACTTGTTCATAGTGGTTTATCAGTAGTAACAGTTTTATAGTAGCAGCAGTAGTGAAATAATAGCAGCAGTGAAATGAAAACAACAGCAGTTGTGTTTGAAGTAAACAACGAGATTAAATAATGTAGGCATAGCGATAGATGAACGGGCGTTGCATGGATAAGATAGTTCATATAATAATCAAGACATGGGCATTGCAGATAAATAAGATAAAGCATCCAAGCACTAAGTATCCATAGGCATGTATTCCGTAAATAGTCGTACGTGCTCGCAATGAGAACTTGCACAACATCTTTTGTCCCACCAGCCCGTTTTTAGTGGGGCCTGAAGAGAACTACTGGTAATTAAGGTGTTCCTTTTAATAGAACACCGGAGCAAAGCATTAACACTCCATGAACACATGTGATCCTCACATTGCAGCCATCCCCTCCGGTTGTCCCAATTTCTGTCACTTCAAGGCCTCGGGTTCCGGACAACGATATGTGTAAACAACTTGCAGGTATGATCAAGAAACAGTAATTATCATCGTGAGTCAATAACATGTTCAGATCTGAGATTATGGCATTCGGTCCCAAAGTGGCAAGCATTAAGCATAACAAGTTGCAACAATGTCAATAGAACTAATAGAGGATACTAGGCACTATGCCCTAACAATCACGGCATTATTATATGAACAATCATCCAATCCCTACCATCCCCTTCAACCTACAGCGGGGGAATTACTTACACATGGATGGGGGAAACATGGATGGTCGATGGAGAGGCGTTGGCGATGACGATGTCGAGGATCTCCTCCAATTCCCCGTCCCGACAGGGCGCCAGAATAGGAACTTCTGATCCCCGAATCGAGGTTCGGGGTGGCAGCGGCGCTCTGTTATGTTTCTGTGGAATATGACGAACGCCCTCGTGTTTTAGGGTTGAAGGAAATATGTAGTCGAAAGGGGGGCCCGAGGGGGTCTCTGGGTGGCCCACACCACCAGTTGGCGCGACCTAGGGGGCGCCAGGGGGTGGTGTGGCCCCTCTATGGCCCCTCTCCTGGCCCCCTTCTGGCTACCAGGGTCTTCCGGTGTTTTAAGACCAATGGGGTCTTTTCTGGGCAATTTCCCGAAAGATAATTTTCTGCACAAAAACGAGACACCAAGGTAATTCTGCTGAAAATAGCGTTAGTCCGTGTTAGTTGCATTCAAAACACACAAGTTTAGAGGAAAACAATAAGAAAAGTGTTCGGAAAAGGAGATACGTTTTCGACGTATCACACCTCTTTGCCTATAAATTTCCTTTAACCATAAAACCGTTGGGGATAGAGAATTTTTCCATGAAAAAATACAGAGGCGCCATCACCTCAAAAGTTCAATCTAGGGCTTCTGGAGTCCTACTTCAGCACCCTGAAAGAGAGGGGATCGTCACTGGAGGCCTCTACATCCTTATGATTGCCTCCGGACAGATGTGTGAGTAGTTCATCCCGGGACTATGAGTCCATAGCAGTAGCTAGATGGCGTTCTCTCCTCCTTGTGCCACCATAATTAGATCTTGTGAACTTCCCTACATGATTAATATCATCGTTATGTAATTGCTACATGTTGTGTTTTTTGGGATCTGATGAACCATGGGATTAGGATTATTTTGTTCATGTCATATTGAATTGCTTCACTTAAATCTTGAGAGAGTTTTAATCTTGTCTTGTAATCCTCTCCAGTGTGTATGATTTCTTTGGCCAAGTTATTGTATGCACCTCCAAGAAAGGGTTTATATGCTAGATAGTTTGTTCATGCCTCCTTTACATCCATGCCCGAGTGAAAAAAACGTGACGGGCGGAGGACGTGATGTTTCCACTGGGGAGAAAAGAGAAGTGTTCTTGTTGACTGATGGAAATTATTGCTTACATTACATATTTTTCTTAATGCGTTTGTCTGTTGCACACAAGCAATCACTTCGTTGCTGCAACTTAATTCGAGCGAGATTTGCTGGATGGATGTCTCAAGATGGACTCTTAGCAATAGATGTTGTTGGATGGAGGTCTATTTATCTTGACGTAATGCCTACAATGTTAGAACCCGTGAACTATATCCCGTCATAATAGTATTGTTATACATTCATGATTTGTCGATTCCCAGCTGTAATTTGTTTACCCAGCATGTTTATTGTTCTTAGGAGAGACACCACTAGTGAAACTATGGCTTCCAGTCCTATTTTCCTCATTTATTACAACCCCGTTTACTTGCTTTTCATCATCACTTGCTCGTTGTTCCATTTTAATTTGATATTCTCCAACCATTTGATACAATAAATTCTCTAGTTTTCAGCAAGACGGGGAGATTGACAACCTTCTCGGAAAGTTGGGAGCAATAGAGAGTCTGTGTTTGTGTGCAAGTCCACGCTTTTTGAAGAGCCAGACAACAAGCAACCTACTGAGAGACTTTGAAGTCCTACTAGATTGAACATCCTGGTTCATTAATCGAGGAAATTTGTTGCTGACTACATCATACCTTCCTCTCGGTGTGTTCCAACGGCAGTGTGATTTCACGCCATCAATCCCTTGATGATTTGCCACTCTTCGGCCTCTCGAGGATGTTCTCCAAGCAACCATGAATCTTGTTGAACATATTTTGATTGATTTTCCACCTATGTGCTAGTGCATTTTTGTTGCAATCCATGTGGTACTTCATGTGGTCTTTGTGGTACTCGCGCTCATCAAATTTGGTCTTGATTCTTTGCCAATAAGAATCACTTGTTTGATTTGAACCGGTGATTGGGTCTATGATAATGACGCTCCAAGAGTCCACCAAGCACTCACCATCCTTGCCCGACAAAGCAATGCCTCGGCTACCCACTGAACAGATAGTATGGGCACCTAGAGGGGGGCGAATAGGTGCGACGACCAATTTTAATTCTTTTTCAATTTAGGCTTGACACAAAGGTAAAGTCTCTAGATATGCAACTATGGTGAATTTACCTATATGAAAAGTACAACAATAAGATACAAACACAAAGTAAAGGATAGGGAATGGGGTAACCGATAACGGAAGCACGCGGAGACAAGGATGTAATCACGAGTTCCTCCTTTTGAGGGTAGTACGTCTTGTTGGAGGGGTGTGAGTTTCGCCACGAAGGCCTACTCAATGCCACAAAGGCCTCAACCTATTCTCTAATGAACCTCGCCACAAAGGCCTAGTTCACCTTCCACTGACTCCCTTTGAGGCGGAAATCGAGCCCTTTACAATGATCTTGAGGCATACACCCACAACCAAATTGGGCGCTCCCAAGAACCACCAATAATCAACAAGAGAGTAGCAAAAGAGTCTAGGGTTTCCACAAAGAAACCCTAGACTCGAATCCCTCAAGCAAATGAGGGGGGAATGAAAAATCGGTTGGTGAAGATGTACATCGGGGCCTTCTCCTTCAATCCTCCAAAGATCAACAAGTTTAGGTGGAGGGATTGGAAGATCTAGCAAGGTGGGTGAGCTCAATTAATGGAGCATTCAATTCTGAGAGAGCTAGCTGGAGGAAGAAGAAGAGCAGGGGGTATTTATACCCCATCCAAAATCTAGCCGTTTTGACACCTTGCCGGAAATGTCACATCGGAGACTCCGGTGTAAAGGCCGAAGACACCGGTCTAGCAAATTCTCCGACAACATTCCGGAGGCCGAAAAATTTGCAGAACACGGGAGACTCCGGACACTCTCCGGACCGCATCTAGTGGGCGACACCACTTTGGCTTAGCTCTGGAAAATTTTCAAGGGCGGAGACTCTGTTCTTGATAGGACGACTCCGCAAAGACTCTGCACAAATTTCTCTCCACAGAGCAGAGAGTGTCTGGATAGCTTCGTGTGCCAGGAAACACCAAGAGTCCGGAGACTCCGGCTGGGCCGGAAACTCCAAGAACTCTCTGGAAACATTCCGGAGGGGGTCCAGTGGGTGACACCAAGTTCTTATTTGCTAGGAATTCCTGAGTCCGGAGACTGCGGCCTGATACCTAGAGACTCTGGCCTAGAGGAAAATCCCAGCACCTCCAGCACATCAAATTCTCTTTTGTTCCTTTTTGTAGACATAGAGCCACCTTTAATCAATACTTAATAATGACCCCTAAAACATCAACACACATTAGAATAATACTAGTGTTGTTAGCAAACACACGAAACAATATTTAGGCAGGATTACACTTTCAATCTTCCCCTTTTTGGTGTTTGATGACAACACAAGTATTTGCAATGACAATCGTTGCTAGACATAGTTTTGGAAAATATAGACGGGCTCCCCCTTGATGTGTGAACCAAAGGAACACAAACAATAAGGTTCTAAGCTCCCCCTATGTTTTACAAACTTCCATCATAAGCAATAGAAATATATCAATCAAAGTAATTGCATAAGTAGGTAACAGAAGTAAGGCAATTAACAGATTAGCACAACATAGATAGATACTAGCCTCACAAATATAGTCTTACCACACACAACCATTGAGTTCAAACACACGAGAAGTTTCTAAAGCAAATAAGATAAAAAAGGAGACACAATCTATAAAAGGAAAATCAAGTTCAAAAGTTTGTGCTTCAAGCAACCCATGCAAATCCCTAGATAGCCTAGATAGCAACTTCTACCCCTTTGGCATCGAGACACCAAAAAGGAGAAAATAGCACACTATACGTAACCTAAAGGATCAATATTCCTCCTCATACTCAGAGTCCTTGTCCACATCATCACCCTGGTCATCCTCATCATCATCACCATCAGACTGATACTCCTCTTCATCTTCAGCATGCTCCTCTTCTTCGCTGGTCATAGGATCCTTGCCGCGGTTGCTAGAAGAGGATGGAGCTGAAGTGACCTCATCAAAATCATCCCAAGGGAAAGAGGAGGTGTTCCACTCAAGAGGAGGGGTGCGCACAATGCCATGGTGGTTCTGAATACCCTTAATCATCCTCTTTAACTCACTCATTTCCTTGTATGAAGTATGTTTCTCCTTGTGGACAGAAATAGTCATGCAAAGTATGTTGCGCTGGAACCATGTGAGCTTCTTTTGCTCATCTTGAAACTCATCCTTGCCATGAAGACGAGTAGGAGGTTCAGCATTCTTCCTTCTAGTTCTCGGAGCCTCAGCCTCAAGCATAGAGAGGTCCTCATCTTCATCTTCCTCATGGCCACGAAGGTGAACCGAAAGAACCTGAAGAGTACCAGCCTTGTGAACAGTCTCAGTATCTAGTCCAGTAACTTGATCAAGAATGAGCTTAATCACATATGGAGCATACATAGGCACTTTCTTTGGCACGATAGATCTCTTCTTTGATGAAATTCATGACATCGATCTCAAAGCCCTCACAGTCTTCTCTTGCTTGGTGGCACACTGGCACTTGAAGGCATGGTGAATAAGGTTCACCAAACCACCACGAATAACATCCACATTGCTAGAATGAGGAGCAATGTTGTACCTGAACACGCGGAGGAGAACGTTGTAGACACGCTTAAGATTCTTGTTGGTGCCTACACTTTCCATGTTGGTATAGAGATGATCCAACTTCCTCTTGTTGTAGGAAACACCGTGAACATGCATCCTCTTTCCCAAGTTATCACCATGGAGAGGATATCCAAGAAGCTGTGACAACTTCAAGAAAGAGGACTCGCACTTGAGGCCACCATTCATCCATGTCAAACATATGTACTCATCCTCTCCAAAGGTAATAGTAGCAAAGAACTGTTGGACATCCTTGACGTTGAAATTCTGCCGAATACCAACAAGCCTCTCGAGACCGAGCTTCTTTGTCACCCAAACAAATTCTTCGAAGTAGGACTTGCTGCCTTGTGCCTCTAAGTTGAGAACCTTTTGCTCACGAATCAGATGGCACATCTTGTCATAGAATTCTGTCTAAATGATCTCATGTTCCTTCTTCCAATAAAAAGGGTTTTGAGAAGTGCGAGTCATGGTGAAGAAAGGCTGCACCCTCATTGCCCTAAACTCACTCTTGATCACGCCCTTCAAAGTGGTGATGCGATCAAACCGAGCTTTCTTCGTCACTTCTTGCCTTTGGTTATGATTAATAGCATCTTGTGTAGCCTCTTCTTTCCTCAAAGCCCTTCTCTGAATTTTAGTCCATGTCTCTGGATCGGTGACTGGATAGTTTCGTGCATGAGCACGGTAAGGATGTTGCTTTCTTGGTTTAATGTTAGGGTTGGAGGAGGAGTCCTTGGTACTTTTCCCTGAAAACAACCAAACAACAAGAACGAATAGCAAGAAGGTAAGCATGCATGTCCGAGAAACAAATGGAAAAACCAGCAAGAGATATTGGGCATCAAACTGATGATTCTGCACCGGAGTCCCCGCCTCAGGGGGCGGAATCTCTGGCCTACCGGAGTCTCCGGTGCTAAACACCAGAGTCTCCGGCTATGCGGCAGAGACTTCAGATGCAGACCCAAAAATTTATGGTATCTATGATGAACAAATTTGCCTAAAAGGTTCTACCACAAGGGACATGGACTACATCTCAAGAAAAATCACATCTAGGTCAAACCCTAGAGAGAAATGGAGAATGAGGTACCCTGGTCCGACATGGAGGAGCTCCAAGTAGGGGAGGAGTGTCCCCCTCGAGTAGGAGTGGAGGATGCCCGGCGATGGCGGATCATGGCGGCAAGGAGCGACAAAAGGGGACTTGGAGAGGCCTCAGCGGCGTAGGAGAACTTGGGGTCGGGGTGGATAGGGGATTGTGAGTAACCCCCACCCCGATCCCCTTTTTACTCTGCGGAAACCACTAGGCCGGAGTATCTCGTGTACTGGAGATTCCATGCTTAGAGAGGAGACTTTGGCCAGACCGTAGTCTTCGGTGTTGTACCCTGGAGTCTCCGGCCCCAATTCTCCAAAAAAAAAAATCCCAAAAATTTGTTTGGGACATGCATGTGGCTATGAAACATTGCTTTTTAGGGAATTTTGTCTTGGGATAAGAAAAGCAAACTGGAATGGCACTCCACACTCAAAACTTGCAAGATCCAATTGATTAAAACCCAATATTGACTGTGTTTTCCATGAAACCAACCAACTCAAAAAGAAATCCAATAAGATCCAAATAAGAACCAACTCTTCAAGAGAAGAGGTTGGTGTCCTAGCTACCAATGTAAGAGATTATGGTCTGACACCGCAAAGCTATATCTTGGGTGCATTGCCAATTCTGAACATTTTAGCCCACGATTCAACATTAGAAATATAGAGATAACAATGAATTTTTGCTTTGGGCATAATTGGAGGGGGGAGGGAGAACCCAATGCATTAGGATAACACTCCCCCTATGTCCATGCCTACACCTAAACCCAAACACATAGTTAACTATAGGCGTGTGTGCAAGATCCTCAAGTAAAACTCCTTGAATCGATGCTATTTAGCTCATTTCTCAAAAACATGAATCTTGAATCATCTAGAGGCTTCATGAATATGTCCGCAATATTATCATTGGTTGGGACATAGGATAGTTCGATATCACCTCTTGCCACATGATCCTGGATGAAATAATGAGGAATCTCAATGTGCTTCGTCCTTGTGTGTTGCACGGGGTTGTAGGCGATCTTGATGGCACTATAATTATCACATAAGAGCGACACCTTCTCCAAATAAACAACATACTATTTGAGGGTTTGCCTCAACCATAGAAATTGTGTGCAAGCACTAGCGGCCGCCACATACTCGTCTTTGGCGGTGGATAGAGATATACAATTTTGCTTCTTAGAAGACCAACTCACCAAAGACCTACCAAGAAATTGGCAAGCCCCGAAATTCGATTTCCTATCATCTTGATCACCGGCCCAATCCGAGTCCATGTACCCATTGAGAGAAAAAAATTCCCCTTTGGGTACCACAAACCAAATCTTGAGGTATGAACCAAATACCGAAAGATCCTATGGACCACCACCAAATGGCTTTACTTAGGAGCCGCTTGATACGTTGCACACTCCTATAGTCAACACAATATCGGGCCTAGATGCACAAAGATAAAGCAAAGAACCAATCATAGAACGATACAACTTTTGGTCCACAACCTTTACCGTCCGGATTGCGCTTGAGATGACATTTGACTTGCATTGGAGAGACCTTCTCATTAGCACCTTGGAAGTTGAACCTGTCGTGGGATAATCACGGCAGACGTTACCAGGGGTAACTTATCTTGGGGCAATTCGACTCTGGTGTTTGGGAGAGGGTTTAGCTCAGGGGAAATCATGCTATCAATCGATCTGGTAGCTCTGGCAATCAAGTCGCCGAGTCTCCGATCTAGGGTTACAATATCAGCTCTCGTATTACAGGGATACTCGAATATCTGGTGAAGCTCTCTTTCTCTAACCCTAGGAGCCGGCTTATATCTTACCCGGCTCCCTGGCTTCCTATACAAGGCACACTCGGAATCCTACCTAGAAACCGCACACAAACCCTAAGTTTCCTAATAGTAACCCCAAAGCCAGGTTACGAGGCCAATGCTCCTTCTTGGGCCTTCTAGAAACTCCTTTTCCTTATCCGGGTCTTGCACGATTTCCTTTGGGTCGGGTTTCACCTTGGCGTTAGCCTACCGGGTTATCATCCCTCCATCAGTAGTCCCCAGAATAGCTTGGGCTTCTCGGGATCAACCATGAAGCGCATGCTATTCCCTGCAAAAATAACAAACACCCAAATCCATAAAACACCGAGTTAAAATGCTTTGATAACAGCTAGGCCTTGCTCCATAGGTGGTCCATATAGTAACCCGGTTTTTCCTGAGTCAAACATTAGTTTCCCGGGTCAACACTCCGAGAAATTGTAACAAGACCCGGACTCACTCCATTGCCAATCAATCTGGATATTACGCTCGCAATTCACCCCTAATCACTTTCCGGATATCCCGCAACGGGCACTTTAATGCTTATCCCAAAATATCCGGCCGAATAACCCCTTTTCCGAAATTTTGGCACTTGCCTCTCGCACCTAGGGTTTTTTCTCCCCACACCTATAAATAGGTACCCAGGGGTCACTTTTCAGATCCGTTCACCATTTCCCCCTGCCCTTTCGTCTCTACCTCTTCTCGGCGCCCGCAACCTCGAGCCCGAGCCCGCACTGCCGCGTCGCCCGCGAGCATGTTACCGGAATCGAGCCGCCGCCGTCCGCTCGCCGCGCCCGTGACGTCGCCGTCGATCTTCGCCACCACGCCTCGAGCAACTCACCGGAGATCCCTAGGAGCTGCCGCTGCCGGGCCATCCGCCACCGCCACGTTCCCATCTCGAACCTACCGGTAAGCTCCCTCATTCCCTTAGATTTAGTCCTTAATTTCACGTGAGTAGATGGGATCTAGTTTCGCTCCTAGATGGTCTTCTTATTTCTCATTAGTTGAACACTCCGTACCTCGCTCTTCCATGGCCAATGCTTGGTTTAGATTCAATTGTGCACTTCACAACACATCTTGTTCACTTGCAATCGCAATCTTTCCCGTATATTTTCTCGACTAGATCCAATCCGCTAGAATTTCTTGCAAGTATTTCTTACTAAGTCGGGTAACTGCCGTCTCCGGGTCTCAAGTTGTTCATACTATGCATTTGTCTTCTTTTTAGATCACACACATGACACCTAAGGCCGGCGCTAAGCTGAAGGGGAAACACCCGGCCGGCAAGCAAAAGCCGAGTCAATCGATCTCCGCCAACTGGGCGAGATCGACCGTGACCAAGGCTAAGATGGACGAGCTCGCAGAGTCGGGTGTTCTGCCCGCCCGGGAGGACATCCACTGGAGGGTACCTGGAGAGGAGACCCGGCCTTCTCCGGGTCTTGACGAGGTAGTGGTCTTCGTCGAACATGTGATCCGGGGTTTCCGCCCCCCGGGTCACCCTTTCTTCCGCGAACTCCTGGACCACTACAAGCTCCGGGTATTCAACATCGGCCCCAACTCTATGCTTAATATCACCCACTTTATCGTCTTGTGTGAGTCGTATCTATGTGTTCCTCCGAATTTAGCTCTTTTCCTCGAACTCTTCCAATGCAAGCCGTGCCGAGAGAGCGGTGACGGGGCCCTCCTAGTTTGTGGAGGGGTCTCCATCCAGAGGCGGAAAAATTCCCTCATGCCGACTCTGGGTCTCAGCTCTCATGCTAAACATTGGCAGAAAACTTATTTCTACTGCCAGGATACCTCTTCAGCCGGCGAAAAGCCACTTCCGGGTTTCACCAGCGACCTCCTCAATCTGTCTAATAGTTTCAACTCCTTTGCTCCTGAGGCCGAGAGGCAATCTATCCAGCCCCTTCTGCACAAACTAGGCGTACTGTCGGCCCACGGTCTCCTTGGGCTCAATCTAATTAAAACCTGGGTAACTTATCGGATTCAGCCCAACAGTGTCCGGCCCAAACTCATGTGCAACTATTCTGGGCACGTCACCGATTCTCTTCGCTATTCGCTGAGAAATTACCCGGCCTCGGACGCGAACAAGATCATGAAAAATTTCTTGGCCGAGAAGCTGGAGGTGATCCGGAACATAGTCGGCCTGGACCCCTACACACGGGATAACCCGGCTCCAACAGTAAGAACCGGTTATCGCCCCTTTATCCGACTAACACTTTTCTTGTACAACCATTAACTTTCGTCACTGTATTTTTTTTTCTCAGGAAGATAACGCTTTCTGGAAGATAGATACCCCTCCTCCTTCCGAAAACTCAGAAGAGGACGAGGAGCCGGCTGATACTGATGAAGGTAACATCCGAGTCTCGCTTATTTCCTTTTTTGTTACCTTGCCTAGGACAACTTTTTCCTCTTTACCAACAATGTACCTTGCTTGCCAGAGCTAGAGGACAAATAGGAAACACAATCGGACGAGAGCGAAGCTGAGCCAGAAGTGGAGGTCGGGGCAAAGAGGAGGACCCGGGGAGTTGTCTTCAAGGTGCCTTACTCCTCTATTGCCTCCAAACCATACTCGTACGCTAACATGTGCGAACTTAACCAACATTTGATCAATTCATCACGCTTGAAGGAACCCGCCCCAGTCAAGCGTAGGGTAACCCGGAACTCTCCGGGTGACGATCCTCTTCACCCGGGCATCCCTTCGTCCCCCGCTCGCAAAGCCGGTATTCCCCAAACTCATTCTTCCCACCTTCCTCAGAGATATCCCTCTCCAAATCATCCACTAGCCGGACAAATCCGGGTCTCACTTTCCAACTCCTTATCAGCTTCTTACGGGTCTAGCAACGATCTCCCACCAGATTTCGTCGTGAACACCGGGTAAGTTACTTTTCCTTACTATTCGATACACTAGCTTTTTCCATACCTTTCATTTACCATATACTGACTGTTTCTTTTTCTCTTTCCCAGAGCCAAGGTCACAAGCAGTGACCCGGAGGATATGGACGTGGATAACCGGCTATGGGGGACCCGGAAGATGCTGTGAAGACCGCGGCTGGAGGTGTAGAAGAAGAAGAAGACTTGCTGAAAGATCCGGCCGAGCAGGAGGCCGAGTTTCCCATGCCAACGCACACACCCGGGGACGAGGATGTCGAGATCCTGGGGTCGCGGAGGGGTGATCCTACTCCCAACACTCAGGCCACCCGGATAACCTCTCCCAAGCAGGAAAGGACCCCGCCTCCGGGTGATCAGGACCCCAGCTCCTCCAGGCCAAGACTCGGCGATCTGGATTTTGATGGAATGCTAGATGCGCTCTTCTCCCTGAAGACTAATGAGAGGGACATCTTGGAAGCCATGGCAGCTAAGCACCAGGTAATATAAACAATGTTGCTTGTGTACTCACATAGTCCCCAAGTTTCGAGTGAACTATGCATAGTTTGCTTGGTCCTTTGTAACCTGTATGATATACCATACCCGGATGTATCTTTTGTCCGACTAACATTTCCTTTCCTTTTCTCACAGGCCTACGTGACCCAGTCTGAGGAGGTGTTGGCAAAGACCAACAAGCTCCTCGAGGTAGAGACAAAGTTACGTGGAGCGCTAGAAGCTGATGTGAAAAATCTTGAGAAGGACGTGAAAAAGTATAAGAAAAGGTCCCAAACTGCTGAGGGTGAGCTGAAGAAAATTTCGGCCCAGATTGACAACACTTACCGCACTCTACTTGGTAAGAATTTATGACTTACTACTTATAACCCGGATTTTTCATTCTGTAAGGCTTATCATCCGGATTTCAGTACTTTAACTTTTTCTGTTACTCTGCAGGTCCGGGTGAAAAGGCCCCAGATGAAGATGATATTGAAAAACTGAAGACGCTGAAGGCCGTGATCCGGCAACTTACTGTCGGCACCAAGTGGATTTTGGAGGCTGTGAAGTGTCCGGGTAAGGGTTATTGTGGTTTGAACGATTTGCTTGATGCATGTTCTACCATCTCCGCCTGGATCGAGCACTGGAAGCATTCATCGTGCCGAGTTGGGGTAACCCGTGGGCTTGCTCTGGCCAAGGACTATTTTCCTAGGCTTGAGCCGGCAAAGCTCGTGGGCGGGTTTCCCGAGTTCAACAACGACGGCTCCAAGTTCACTGGTAAGGATTACAAGGGCATTCATGCGCAGGTGCGTCACTCGACGAGCTTGATCGCCGACAATCTGGATTTAAGCAAGATCACTCCACCTTACGATGCCGAAGACAAGCCAATTCAATCGGATCTGCCTAAGCCCTTTGACATGCTGGAACGGTGGAAGGCGGAGGCTGCCAAGAAGAAAGCTGAAGCCGATACTGTGCCTTCCTCCTCTACGCCGGTTGTCCCTCCTCCAGCCCGTGCCGATACTGCGGCTAACCCGGGCATGGGAGCAGAGAAGACCACCGACGAGCGTTCCACAGACCCGGCCGCCAAGGACAACGTTGATGACTCGGCAAAGGGTGCCGAGTAAAGTTTCGATATCTCTCGCCTCAAACACTTATTCGGCCAATGGGCATTATGTAATATGCCTGATACAATTATCCTTTTAATAGTGCGCCTGTGCACTTTTTGATACAATTTCCTCGGTTTGTAATACGTTTAAACTTTAATAGCTTTTGGTGGCCCTTCTGGCCCCTCATCGTGACGTGTTATTCACTAGCCTTGAACTTTGTTGCTGCTTTTCTGACTTTCGCTCTTTTTCCTTTTGTGAGACTCGGTTTTCGGGTCTTGGTGATTTTGACAAGTGGACTTTATTTCCTAAGTCCCCAAGACTCGGATTTTTGGGGTTTTAAGCTTAACAGCTAAACAATTTGTTGCTTTTCTCAAATTCCCAAGTCCCCAAGGCCCGAATTTCCGAGTCTAGGGGTTTGCAGTTTTCACAAGAGCAAATTGTTTGTGCTAAGGCTCAAAACATAGAGTTACTCACGTGGGTTTGAGGTTAAGCTTGATATTTTGTGAGTTTCCGGCTGTTAACATTGTACTCTGCATAACCTGCGGTTTGGATGACCCTTTCGATCCTCTTTGTTGTAAGCCGGCTTTCGCGTGGATATTCGATGCTGCTATAACTTTATAAAGACAGGGTCAGGCAAGTCCCGTTGGGCATCATGACTGATTGTAATTACACGTTAGCAAAGCATGCCACATTTTTGCGAGTCACATCAAGCTTAAACAAGAGAAATCAAGAAATTTTGGCTCTACTGTCCGGTTATAAGATTGTAACCGTACTTATTACAAGTAATCGGTCCTTATAACTTAATGGCATCGTGGCCGGGTCGTTGAGTTTGCAACTGTGCTATTCAAGCAATCAGCCCCCAAGACCTATATATGCAATCTTAGGGAAAAAAATATAGGACTGATGTACTATAAAACAAATAAGTAATACTTACCTGATAAAATAAAAAACAGAAGGTAACAACACAAAAAACCAAAACTTAACAGAAATAAAATAGAAAAGAAGCAATATCATAGTTTAACCATCTCTTTATTGATATGAGAAAAGTTAGGTCAGCAGGCCGCCTCATTAAAAACCCTCCAGTCCCCTTAGGTACCCTGGATAGGAAAAGAGTGCGTCTGAAACCTACTGCCTGTTACATCGTGTAATTCAACTTTGTAAGCCTAGCCTATGCTAAGTATAGTAGGGACGTAGCTGAGCCACGTTCCATGGTCTTTCCCTCTCTTGCATAGATGAAGTGGTATGACCGGTATCATTGACAGTATCCGACTCTTCCCTTGCATCTATCAAGTAATATGATCCGTTATGCAGATTCCGGCTTACGATGAACGGTCCTTCCCATGGTGGAGATAACTTGTGTTTTCCCTCCTTTGATTGTACCAAGTGCAATACCAGGTCCCCTTCTTGGAAGACCCGGGTTTTGACTCGCCGACTATGGTATCTCCTCAAATCCTGCTGATATATGGCTGATCTTTCTAAGGCTTGTTCTCTGTGTTCTTCTAGCATATCCACGGCATCCTTCCGAGTCTTCTCATTCTCCACCTCAACATAAGACGATACTCGGGGCGAGTCATGAATAATATCACTCGGCAATACTGCCTCTGCGCCATAAACCATGAAAAACGGGGTCATCTGAGTAGATCTGTTAGGTGTAGTATTAATTCCCCAAACTACTGATGGTAGCTCTTCAACCCTTGCTCCAGCAGCTCTGGTGCACGAGACTCGCAGCCATGGTTTTAACCCACGAAGTAACTCTTGATTTTCCCTTTCCACCTGTCCATTAGCTTGTGGATGGGCTACCGAGGCTATGTCAAGCCGGATACCATTGTTCCCGCAAAATTTTTCCATCTCGCCTAAGGACATGTTGGTTCCATTGTCTGTTATTATGCTGTGAGGGTATCCAAACCTGTAGATGATCCTTTTCAGGAACTTGACTGTTGTGATTGCTTCGCAATTGGTAACTGGCATAACTTCAACCCACTTAGTAAACTTATCAATAGCTACCAATAGATGAGTCTTTTTGCAGGGTGACATGTGGAAGGGACCCACCATATCCATACCCCAAACAGCAAACGGCCAGGTCAGCGGGATTGTTTGCAACTCCATAGCCGGCACATGGGTTTGGCGAGCGTACCTTTGACATCCATCACACCTTGCCACCAAGCGGTCCGCGTCTGCTAAGGCCGTGAGCCAGAAAAACCCATGTCGATATGCTTTGGCCACAAGGGATCTTGTGGAGGCATGATGCCCACAATCACCTTCATGGATCTCCTTCAAAATCTGTCGGCCTTCTTCTGGTGCTACACAACGCAAAAAGACTCCTGCTGCACTTCTTTTGTACAACTCTCCATTGATAATAGAGTAGCCCTTTGCTCGTCTCAGAATTTGCGTTGCTAAAACTTCCTGTGGTGGTAACATGCCTCGTGATAGGTAGGCCAAAAACGGCTCTGTCCACTCGGGAATAACACGTACTGTGGCCACGAGCTCCAAATCCGGGTCTTGGTTAGCCACCTCTTCCTCAGACTCGGTTTTAACAGATGGCCTCCATAACTCATCCAGGAAAACATTAGGTGGAACCGGCTCTCTGCGCGAGCCGAGTCTTGCGAGCGCATCTGCTGCCTCGTTCTTTCGCCTGTCAATATGCTCCACCTCATACCCGGAAAAACACCCGGCAACCCTGTCCACCTCTCTGCGATATGCTGCCATTGTTGCGTCTTTTCTATCCCAAGTTCCTGAGACCTGTTGTACCACAAGATCCGAGTCTCCGTAGCACCGTATTCGCCTAATGTTCATCTCCTTTGCTATTCTCAATCCATGTAACAATGCCTCATACTCGGCCAGATTGTTGGATCAATCAAAGTGAATCTGCAACACGTAGCTCAATTTGTCGCCTTTGGGTGATGTGAGCACCACCCCAGCTCCTGACCCCTCGTATTGCTTAGAACCGTCAAAGTGCATTACCCAAGACTCGGAGCTTGGCATCATTGTGGGCATGCTTGTGTGAGTCCAATCATTGATAAAATCAGCTAAAGCTTGAGATTTGATTGTAGACCTGGGCTCGTAGTTAATGTGATAATCTCCCATTTCGATGGCCCACTTGGCTATTCTACCTGTCGCGTCTGAATCTCTGATAATATCTGCCATTGGTATAGAGCTAAGCACTGTTATGGGGTGTTCCTGAAAATATGGTTTCAATTTTCGGCTGGCCATGAAGACCCCGAAAACTAGTTTTTGCCAATGTGGGTAACGATGCTTTGCTTCCGATAGTACTTCACTCACATAATAAACCGGCCTTTGGACCGGGTGATCTTTTCCATCCTCTTTGCGCTCGACAACAACCACGGCGCTAACCGCCCGGGGCCCGGCCGCAACGTATAACAACATGGGCTCTTTAGGACCCGGTGCCGCCAGAATCGGTGCCTCAGATAACTGCCTTTCAGAGCTTCGAACGGCTCGTCCACCTCTTGGTCCCAAACAAATTTGTCGTTTTTCCTCAAGAGCCGGTATAAAGGTATTGCCTTCTCTCCAAGCCTGGATATAAACCGTCTTAACGCTGCTACACACCCTATAAGATTTTGAACATGCTTCATGCCTTCCGTCTTTTTCAGATTCTGGATAGCTTTGATCTTATCCGGGTTTGCCTCAATTCCTCTCTCGGAAACAATGAAACCAAGTAACTTTCCTGCTGGCACTCCAAACACACACTTTGTGGGGTTAAGCTTCATCTGATACCTTCTCAAATTCCTGAAAGTTTCCTTTAGGTCCTCAACGAATGTTTCTGCCTTCCTGGTTTTAATCACCACATCATCAACATAAGCGTGAATGTTGCGTCCAATCTGATCCTCGAAACACTTTTGAATGCACCTTTGACCTTTGGTATGTTGCGCCAGCGTTCTTTAGCCCAAAAGTCATGGTTTTGTAACAGAAAGCTCCAAAGGGGGTTATGAACGATGTTTTCTCCCAATCCTCCTTCTTGAGCTTGATCTGGTGATACCCGGAATAAGCATCCAGGAAACACAATAGGTCACTTCCAGCCACTGCGTCTATAATCTGATCTATCCTTGGAAGGGAAAAAGGATCCTTTGGGCAATGTTTGTTGAGACTCATGTAATCTATGCACATCCTCAACTCGTTGTTTTTCTTCATCACCAGAACCGGATTTGCCAACCAATCCGGGTGAAAAAACCTCCATGATAAAGCCAGCTGCAAGGAGCCGGGCTATCTCCGCTCCTATAGCCTTTCTTCTTTCCTCGTTCATTTTTCTCAGGCCCTGCTTCACAGGCCGGGACTTGGGATCAACATGCAAACTGTGCTCAGCTAACTCGGTTGGGATACCCGGCATATCACTGGGCGTCCAAGCGAAAACATCCTGATTACCACGAATAAACTCGATAAGTGCTTCTTCCTGCTTACTATCCAGGTTAGACCCTTAGCAAATTGCTTGGAGGGATCGCCCTCGACGAAAGCCACCATCTTTGTGTCCTGTGCTGCTTTGAATTTTGCTCTCTCATCTTCCCTATTCGGTCTTTTCAACGCTGTTCTATCATCCGGGTCTACCTGAGACCGATAATACTTGAGCTCTTCCTTTCTGCACGCCTGTTCTGCCATTGCCGCGTCTCCCTCATCACACTCAGCTACTATAACCCGGTTGCCGTGTATAGTAATGGTTCGCTTGGGACCCGGGATCTTTAGCTGTAGGTACACATAACACGGCCTGGCCATGAATTTGGCGTAAGCCGGCCTTCCGAATAGCGCGTGATAAGGACTGCGCAATTTTACTACCTCGAACGTGAGCCACTCCACTCGGAAATTGTCCTTCGATTCTCCAAAAGCAACCTCTAGAGTGATCTTTCCTTCTGGGCACGCTGAATGACCCGGCACGTTCCCGTGAAAAACTGTAGAACTTTTCTGCAACTGAGACTCCTTGAGCCCCATGCGTAGGAAAGTTTCCCAATATAGGATATTGATGCTACTTCCACCGTCCATTAGAACCTTTTTCAACTCGTAACCATTAACCTGTGGTGCAACTACCAAAGACAGCACACCCGGATGTTCTATTGTTTCTGGGTGATCCCTCCTGCTCCATGTGACCTCTTGGTCTGACCATCTCAAGTATCTCGGAACAGCTGAAGAAACCGAGTTTACTGCTCTTTTGAGTATCTTTCTATCTTTATTGGAAGTCCCCGTAGTGTGAACATGGTACTGCCCTAGCTGCTTGGGGTTGGCTTGGAAACCTCCAGCGCCTCCTTGGTTGTTACCCGGATTACCACCTCCTGGGTTGCCAGCCGGGGGTGGGCCATTGCCCGGGTTTCCACCCGAACCCGGTCCTGCTCCCCGGCCTGCGACTCGCATTGCCTTCTGTATTTCTTCGTTCTTCCATCTCTATAAATCTACGCACTGCTCCAATGAGTGATTAGCCGGCCTACCGTTCCTGCTATGACGCGGACAGGGCATCCTGAAGGCCTCTATATGATTAGCCGGCCTTGGTGGTCCTTGATAATTTCCTCCATTGAAGTTTCCTCCGTTGAAATTTCCCTCAGCTCTGGGTCTCGCAAACCCGGCTTCTGTACTGGCGACAAACTCGGAGTTTCCTTCGTATGGGCGCTTGTGCTGGTTGTTTCCATTATTTCCTCCATTATTACCCGGTGCAGCTCCATTGCTGGGTCTTCCACTATTACCCGCATTGGCCTTTGCTTTCTTATCATCGACATCCTCCTCTGTGGTATCTGTGGCGGCGTGCTTGTTGCATGCATCCATCAACTCTCCCATTGTAACCTCTGGTGCGTGACGGCTAGACTTCATGCGTGTCAGTTTTTTCACTAAGGGTATGTATTTGCATGTTTTTGCCATAGCTTGTAACGCATCCTTTGGCTGGATATCAGTGGACGAGTGGAGAATTTCCATAACCCGGCGCACCCAACTGCGTGCTGACTCTCCCTTCTTCTGAACACACCGCTCTAAATCATCAATCGTAAACAACTTCCTGCATGTTCCATGAAAGTGCTTGATAAAAGCAGTTTTCACCTCGCCCCACGAATTGACGGATTTCTCGGGAAGATTATTGAACCACAACTTGGCTGCCCCTTCTGACATCATCAGGTACATGAATTTGGCTTGAAGATTCTCAGATGCGTTGCGGATTGACATGGTCATCTCATAGCTGCTCAACCAGGTTTCTGGATCCATGGTCGGCTCATAATTAACCACTTTACCCGGCTCCTTGAACTTATCCGGGTAAGGCTCAGCCCGGATGGTATCCGACAAACATTTAGGCCCGACAAGGTTTGTCGGCACTGGTATCACTCGGGAAACGTGTGACGCCGCAGCGGGTACGGCGGGAGGTGCAACCGCTACCGGTCCCCGTACCACAGACCCGGCCGCTGCTCGCCTGGCTCGGGAACTGTCCACAATGGCTTGTGCCGCTGATACCGCAGGCGTTGCTGGCCTACAGGGAGGATGCGGCATTTGCTGCTGCTCTGCCCTCCGCCGCGCCGAACTTGACTGGATATTGCCGGTGTTTCTGTTCTGCCGGCTCACATATGGTGTTCCGTGCATTCCACTCCTGTTATCCGGGTAATTAGCCTGCTGAACTATGGCCGTGCGCAACAAATCTATTGCCCGCCGGGTCTCCGCTGCGTGGGGTGACTCTCCTACGGGGATGCGATCAAGTGCCAACGTTGCTGCATACACGTTATCCATGGGGTTATTGAAGTGACCTGGTGGAGTATGAAATCGTGGCGGTGGTGGTGGTGCTGCATTGCTAGTTGCGATTCCTGTTTGCAACATGGGTAACCCGGCTTGCACGTTCGCCGGCTGTCCTCCCAGGGTTGCAACTTGCTGTCCGGTTTCCTGATTCATAGCCGGAATTGGTTGATCGTGAGGGGTAATAAATAGTGCAGCCGGTTGCAGGTTCCCACCTGCGGCCGGTAATCTCGACTGGTATCTCTGGTTGTGCATCCTGGTCGACTGAACCTGGAGCCGGTTCTCCAATTCTTCCAGCTCGCGCTGTCGTGCAGCTATCCCTTGTTTTTCAGCTTCCACATCTCTCCTTTGTTGATCCAATGCACGGCGGGCCACATCCAGATCTGCGGCGCGCGCCGCCACGTTTTCCGGGGTTATCACCGTTGCTAGTACTGTAGGATCCAAGATCAAGTTATTGTTGAAAAGAGCCGGATTTCGTGGATTTGAAGGCCCGCACCTGGTGTTCTGTTCGCCATAAACCCAAACATGTTTCTCCGCAGCTCGCTCTCGGCAGTACGGCTGGTGACTAAGGCCGATTCTCCGTCGACCCGGGCTACAACAGGGTTTCCATCACCCGGATTCTGCTGCTGGGCCAGCGCTCGCGCCGCTCCGACCGCGGCCGTAGTCATGTCCCCCTGATTGAGATTGGTTGTAGGAGTCGTGTAGACCGCGACCTGGCGCGCGATGCCTGGTGAAGATTCGTATTCTTCCTCATCACAGCTATCCTCCTCGTACCGATCTTCCAGCAAGTGCAGGATAGACTCGGTGTCATCTTATCTCATGACCCGGCCACGCGGGGTCCATACCGGCTCCTCCGGCTGTTCCCTCTTCGTGGTGGGCTCTTCTGCCGGATCTGCCGTCCCGACCGATTCCTCTCCGTCGGATTGAACGCAAGTCGCTTCTCCTGACACAGAATCATACTCAATATCGTCAGGAATTGAACCGGACATACGTACCATGCCGACGAAGACGTTGACCCGGCCGATCGTGACGACAGATCCGGCTTCTAGCAGATCCGACTCTGGTCCCCAACCAAAGTCGTCTACCATCTTCTCTCCTTCGGGGTTGGTGTAGATCTCGCCGATGACGAGGTTCTTCATGCTTTCCCGAGCTTCTCCCGTGATGTAAACACCTTTGGACGTAGGCCCCACGGTGGGCGCCAACTGTCGTGGGATAATCACAGCAGACGTTACCAGGGGTAACTTATCTTGGGGCAATTCGACTCTGGTGTTTGGGAGAGGGTTTCGCTCAGGGGAAATCATGCTATCAATCGATCTGGTAGCTCTGGCAATCAAGTCGCCGAGTCTCCGATCTAGGGTTACAATATCAGCTCTCGTATTACAGGGATACTCGAATATCTGGTGAAGCTCTCTTTCTCTAACCCTAGGAGCCGGCTTATATCTTACCCGGCTCCCTGGCTTCCTATACAAGGCACACTCGGAATCCTACCTAGAAACCGCACACAAACCCTAAGTTTCCTAATAGTAACCCCAAAGCCGGGTTACGAGGCCTATGCTCCTTCTTGGGCCTTCTAGAAACTCCTTTTCCTTATCCGGGTCTTGCACGATTTCCTTTGGGTCGGGTTTCACCTTGGCGTTAGCCTACCGGGTTATCATCCCTCCATGAGAACCTCTTGAGCATGTTTTCGTTATACTTGGCTTGAGAGATGAAAGTCCCACGAGCCAATTGCTTGATCTCAAAACCAAGGAAGAATATTAGCTCTCTCATCGTAGACATCTCAAACCCGTCAGTCATAGGCTTGGAGAATTCATCATTGAAAGTTTTGTTAGTTGAGCCAAATATGATATCATCCATGTAGAGGTGGCATATGAAAATCTCTCCTTTTACCCTCTTTGTGAAAAGGGTGGGGTCTATTTGCCCAACTTCAAACCCATGGTCTTGCGGTAACTCTCTAAGGTGCTCATACCACACATGTGGTGCTTGTTTAAGTGCATAGAGTGCCTTATCGAGCTTGTAGACACGGTTAGGGAAGTTTGGGTTCTCGAACCCTAGAGGTTGCTTAACATATACCTCTTGTTTCAATGGACCATTTAAAAAAAAGCACTTTTGACATCCATTTATTGCGACTTAAAGTTATGCGAAGATGCATATGCAAGGATGATACGGATGGGCTCAAGGCGAGCCATGTGAGCATAGGTTTCATCAAAGTCAATGCCTGCCACTTGAGTGTAGCTTTGAGCCACCAATCTTGCCTTGTTAATTATGACAATGTTATGCTCATCTTGCTTGTTCTTGAATATCCACTTGGTGCGATAACATTGTGGCAATCTTTAGGATTCTCAACTAACTTCCAAACTTTATTGCGCTCAAAGTTATTGATCTCATCATGCAAAGCTTCCAACCAATCCGAGTTCTCAAGAGCCTCAAACACTTTCTTTGGTTCCACCATGCATATGTGATCTTGATGCTCACTAAATCTTGACAATTGAGCTCTTGTGGACCTTCTTTCTTCAACATCACTCAACACCTTATCATCGGAGCCATCAAATTTCTTCAAGTCTCTAGCAATCCTTTTGGCACGACGGGCTTCAATGTCCTCGTTATTGCGAGGAGGAATCACTTGATCATCTTGATCATTTGGGTCCCCTTCTTGACCGGAATGTTGGCCTTGATCATCATCACTATGGCTTGCTTCAACTTGAGATGAAGAAGGATGATCTTGGCCTTGAACTTGGCTAGCTTGAATGATAGGAGTGGTTGTTCTTGCATAGCAACTTTGTCAACAAGAGGAGGGCCTTGAACTTTTCCTTGGATTGGTGCATCACTTTCTCCCTTGGCATGATCTTATAATGTAGAGGAGGGATCCACTTGAGTAGAGCATAGTCCTTCTCGAGTCGCCACAAGGTGTCCCTCAATGGGGCAAAAAAAATCCCATGCCCATTCTTCCCATGGCTTCTTGAGGCATTTTAGTCTACATTAGAAACATGATATTGCGCCACTTGGGAGCCATCATTTTTCTCGAACACCACACTACAAGATTCTATGACAATCCGTGAGGCCCTGTAAAAGACTCTATAAGGGTGGGACTCGGCACCGTAACCAAAAAATGTACCCTCAATAGATTTAGATTGGAATTTAGACAAAAAATACCTTTTACGAAATAGAAACACTTACAACCGAAGACATGAACTAGGAAATATTTGGTTTGTTGCCGGTGAGAATTTCATATAGAGTCTTCATTAATCCCTTGCAAATGCAGAGCCGGTTAGAGGAGTGACAAGCCATAGAGATGGCTTCGGCCCATAGATATTTGGGAAAATAATACCCCACCAACATGGTTTTAGCCATATCCAAGAGAGTCCAGTTCTTGCTTTCGACAACATCATTTTGTTCAGGGGTATATGTAGCGGAATATTGATGACAAATACCCTCAACACTAAGAAATTCATTTAGAGTGTAGTTCTTGAAATCAGAGAATTAGCGTTGCACTTGATTGGAGAAGTCGATGACGGCTTGTTGGGTTTCACTCTTTTAACTTGAAGAAGTAGACCCAAGTATATCTTGAATAGACATCAACTATAACCAAGAAATAATTTTTTCCACCAAGACTTGCCTCGGGCACGACATCAAAGAGATCAACATGGAGAAGCTCCAAGATCCTCTTTGATGAAACACGATCTTTGAAAAATGAAACATTTTCTTTTAGTCCAAGGATGAGGCCACTTTTTTGGAGACTTCGCAAAGTTCTCATATTGACATGGGATAGGAGGCGATTCCACAACCATCCCACATCTTCCTTTCCGAAGAGACACATCGCTTGAGAGTTGGTAGACTCCGAAAAGTCTACCACATACAACTTATTTTCGACATATCCCACGTATGCGACATCTAGAGTCTTGCTCCACAAAAGTACCGCGATGTACGGTTCAACAGAGATGGATAAAACCATCTACCCTAAATCATGAACTAAAAGTAAATTGAAACTAAGGGATTCGACAAGCATGACATTAACGATAGTGATGTACGGAGCAACAACCACCTTGACAAACCCTGTTACCTTAGACATGGACTTGTCTCCATATGTGACGGTTTCTTGAGATATATTTGGTCGCAACTCCGTCATAACCTCCTTGCTTCCGGTCATATGACTTGTACATCCCCTGTCAAGTATCCATTTCGACCCACCGGAAGCATAGTGTTACAAGAAATCATTGGCTAGAGTTAGGACTCAAGGAGGGTCTCTCATGTTAGCAACAAGAGTATTTGGAATCCAAATAGTGTTGTATATGTAACCTTCAATAGGACTAAAATATTTAACTTGAACAACACCATAAAAATCAATATATAAAAAATGGTGAGGATTGTTAGTTCTCGTGGGGCTTGGCCTTCTTCTTGTTCTTCTTTGCTGGTGCGGGCTTGGCCTTCTTCTTGTTGTTCTTATTCTTGTTGTTCTTACTATTGGAAAACCAAGCCAAGACCTCGATTGCCTACTTGTGGTCTTGGAGCAACCACTTGTGGCTTTGGGGCCACAACCTTCTCAACACTAGGGCCATTGCCCTTGATTCTTGCAAGCTCAACCTTCAACCTAGCATTCTGCTCAATAATATTTGCATGATCACAAGAATAAGTAGAAGTACTAGGAACATTAAATTGATCAAGTTAGTTCGAAGTTGTTCATGTGACTCTTTGATGGTAGAGTGTTTACTCTCCAAGGCCTTGTGAACCTTGTTGAGCTTCTCTAGATCCTCGGTTAGTTTATCATGACCAACCCCAAACTCAACCCTTTTCTTCTTACCCATTTTATATTTAGCAATGTCACGATCACGTTCCTTAGTAGTTTGGAAATTAATCATTATGTGACTCTTCAATAGTTTCAAGTTCCTCCTTAAGAGAAACTCGAACCTCATGCTCTTCCTTAAGAGACATAGTGAGAGATACCTTTTAAATAACATAATTTCGTTCGGTCTCACCTTTCTTCTCAAGAGCCTCTTTGATCTCTCCCAATTGACTCATGAGAATATCAAAGTATATCTTGGTCTCACCTTGCACGTTAGACATAAAACGACCTAAGGAGGCAATTTTATCTTCTACACTAAGACTAACAAGGTTATTCATTTCATTTGGAGTCTTAGAGATGATAGAAGATGATACCTCCAAGGCCTTAGCCATAGAGAACTTGGCAAAGGGTTGAGGAAGGTTCTCATTGGGGGATTCAAAGAGTGATGGAGATGATGATGATGATGATGATGATGCAATAGCGACCACTTTACTTGTGGTTTCTTCTTCTTCATCATCACCGGAATCATACTCTTCTTGAGTAACTAGAACAAACCTTGAAGGAGGTTTCTTGTTGAAAGATTTATTCTTGAAGAGAGGTTTCTCGTGAGGGATCTTCGACCTATCCTTGGGAATAAGTTTCCCTCCATGACTTTCTCTATTCTCAAATGGGCACTCGGTAACAAAATGATGCTTGTCTTGACAATTGTAACAAGCCCTCACTTTTTGAGTCGCTTCCTTTCCATAACTTGATTTGGTCTTCTCCTCAACATATGCCTTGTCCTTGGGAGGATTCTTCCAAAACCTTTGTACGTCAAGACCAACAAAGTCCTTTAGCACGGTATCATAATCTTGATATTTTAATGGGCCCAAGTCTTCACTTGATTAAAACTCTTCTTGATGGTCCACCATCTTGGTCACAACCTTGGCCTTCAAAGCAACAGAGGCTCCATTGTGCATTCCAAAAGCACGAGCACGAGTGTCACGGGCGATCTTTGTTTAAACTTGAAAAGAGGCCATCTCTTGCATCACCTCGGTTGAGGTCATGAGATCATAGTTGTGTCTTCCTTGAAGGATCTTCAAGTTCACAGGCTGAAATGTCATGAGGGTACTCATGGATACTTCTTGTTGATCCAAGCATCATTCACATGAGTGGCACCAAGACCACTAAAGGCCGTGTCAAGGGTCTTGAGTCTTCGGTACATGTCCTCATGGTTCTCACCATCGTGCATATAGAACCCTTCAGCCTCATTGCTCAAGATATCATACATATTCCTCTTCATGATTTCATTAATCTCAAACATGGGGATAAGAGATTCCCATTTTCCTTGGCGGTGGATTATTGTTGAATATGAGGCATGTGGTTTGGACCCACGGCTTGTTGAATCACCGACAAAGCGGTGTAGTTGAGTTGGTAATCTGCATCTTCTCTTCTTGTCAAGTTATTGGGGTCATGAGGCTTGTAACCATCTTCAACAACCCTCCAAATCTCAATGCAAGAAGAGTTCAAGTGAGTTTTTATATAATATTGCCATTGATCAAAAGTATGTGCATAAATTTTAGGAGGTTCGCCTCTAGGGTTAATATGAGGATGTGGGATAGGAGGATCGAGAGAGTACAGTCCTTCAACATTGTGGTGCTCGGCCTTCTCATCCGTTCCCTTAGAAGTTTTGTTCTTATAGGGAGGAGATTAACTTTTAGTTCCTCCACCCTCCTCCTCATCTTCCTTATTCTCCAAAATTTCTTCCGAAGGAGTAGAGGATGAGGATTTCGGGCCCTTGTCTTTCAAGAGTTGCAACATTAGATCTCGCAACTCCGTCATTTTGACATCCATGGATGAGGTCAAGGAATCTTTCAATTCCTTGAGATCATCCATAGTGACTTGTGCCACGGACTCAGCGGCTTCCCCTTCCTTGACCATACTATAACTCTTAGGTGGTTAAGCCAAAAAATAAGAGCCGATGCTCTGATACCAATTGACGGATAGTATGGGAACCTAGAGGGGGGGGGGTGAATAGGTGCTACGACCAATTTTAATTCTTTTTCAATTTAGGATTGACACAATGGTAAATTCTCTAGATATGCAACTATGGTTATTTGAAAAGAACAACAATAAGTAAGATACACACACAAAGTAAAGGAGAGGAAAATGAGGTAACCGATAACAGAAGCACACAGAGACAAGGATGTAATCCCGAGTTCCTCCTTTTGAGGGGAGTACGTCTCGTTGGAGGGGTGTGAGTTTTGCCACGAAGGCCTACTCAAGGCCACAAAGGCCTCACCCTATTCTCCGATGAATCGCGCCACAAAGGCCTAGTTCACCTTCCACTATTGATTCCCTTTGAGGCGGAAATTGAGTCCTTTACGATGAGCTTGAGGGACACACCCACAACCAAATGGGGGGCTGACAAGAATCACCAACAATCAACAAGAGAGTATCAATGGAGTCTAGGTTTTCCACAAAGAAACCATGGACTCGAATCCCTCAAGCAAATGAGGGGGGAACGGAAAACCGATTGGTGAAGATGTAGATCGGGGCCTTCTCTTGCAATCCTCTGAAGATCAACAAGTTTAGGTCGAGGGACTGGGAGATCTAGCAAGGTGGGTAAGCTCAATTAATGGATCATTCAATTCTGGGTGAGCTAGCTAGAGGAAGAAGAAGGGGTATTTATACCCCATCCCTAAAATCTAGCCGTTTGACACCTTTCTGGAAAATTCACACTGGAGACTCTGGTGTAAAGGCCGAAGACTCCGGTCTAGCAAAGTCTCCGGCAACATTCTAGAGGGCCCAAAACTTTGCAGAACACTGGAGACTCCGGACACCCTCCAGATCACATCCAGTGGGCGACACCACTTTGGCTAGGCTCTGGAAAATCTTCAGGGGGGGAGACTCCGGTCTTCACAGGCCAACTCCGCAAAAAATTATCTCCAAAGAGAAGAGAGTGTCTGGATAGCTTCGTGTGCAGGGAAATGCCAAGAGCCTGGAGACTCCGCCCCCTGCATAGCATGGACTCCGGCTGGGCCGAAAACTCTCCAGACACATTCCGGAGGGGGTCCGGTGGGTGACTCCAAGTTCTTGTTCGCTGGGAATTTCTTAGTCCGGAGACTTCGGCCTGGAGGAAAATCCCAACAACTCTAGCACATCAAATTCTCTTTTCTTCCTTTTTTGAGAAACAGAGCCACATTTAATCAATACTTAATAATAACCCCTAAAACATCAACACACATTAGAATAATACTAGTCTTGTTAACAAACACACAAAACAAGATTTAGTCGGGATTGCGCTTTCACCCACTTTATTCTTCTTGTCATCTTTGGTTCCATTGTCAGCCACCACCTCGCCGCCCACATCTTCATCATCCATGACCGCATCTTCTTCTTCATCACCGCTCTCTTCCACTTCTTGCATTGTGTAGTCATCATTGATGAGGTAGTTCATGAGGCCGGCATTCACCTATGCACACATAACACTCCGGCATGGTCATTCAAATAACATCCGACTATAACTCCAAAGATCATAGTGGAGACGCCAACCATATCTGACTGTCGTCGAGCAGATTGTGTATGCCTTAGTAGCTGAGTTGTCAATTCAGCCACACCTGAGAAGCATTTTAACAAAATATATCAGCAACAAAAGGTGCAAGAATATAAGCTGTTGACGGGATGATTCTCTTGCGTCCTCAACACACCTAATACAATGTAATTGTATAGATGCACTGGTTCGGCGAAGTGACAATGAAGGTGGTGTAATATGAAGTGAAAGAGGTGATATGTGTAATCTGAAATAATAATGACAGCAAGGTAATATGTAGCAAAACTGAAAGTAAATGGTGTATCAATGGTAGGAAACAAGGCCTATGGATCATAATTTCACTAGTGGTAACTATCAACAATATTAACATAATTAAACACATGATATTTCCCCTCACATTATGCATGGTAGATGTCACTCAAAAATCGTTTCTAATGGATCAAATAGGATGAGAATCACGTAGGGCTACACAAGCACACCTTAAAGTTCACGTTCCACATCTACGGACACCCCAACCCTGTAAGTTTGAGCATCCAAAGATAGTACTAACAAGCACCACAACATATCTCTTGAATAGTCTCTTTCTAATACACGCATAACATCCGCACTGTCACCTTGGCACTAGAGATATTATACTAAACACAAGCATAAAGAAACCTCATGATTCCATATTTCAATCCAACAAAATAAGAACATGCTCATGATAAGTATCCCTCTAATCCATGATCCATAGAGTCACACATGACACCTGCATTGTCACCATGGCTCTGTGGGACAAAGGTGACTCCGTAAGATTATACTAGATAAAATCACTTGAGCACATCATAGCCATTACATAACGAAGGGGAAACATTATAGAATTCAACTACAATAACATAGCCCATGGTCTCATGAAGTTCACACCATGTGTGAGAGAGAGATAACCACATAGTTACTAGCACGAGCCCTCGGCCCCGTAGAGGGACTACTCCCGCATTATCGTGGGAGGCAGCAACGTCGATGAAGATCGCTCCGGGGGCACTACCCCGTCCCGACAGAGTGCCAGAATATAGACTTCTTGATGGAGGGATAATAACCCGGTAGGCCAACTCCAAGGTGTAACCCGGCCCACAGGACGCTGTGCAAAATCCGGCTAAGGATAAAGAAACTTCTGGAAGGCCCAAGTTTGTAGGCCTCGTAACCCGGATTGTGGGTTACGGTAAAGGAAAGTTAGGGTTTGTATGCGGTGTCCGGATAGGGTTCAGGGTGCGTCTTGGAGGGTAAGCCAGGGGGTACGGGTGCTTTATAAACCGACCCCTAGGGTTAGTTGAGGGAGATCTAAGAACCCTAGCAATATCGTTTGGTATCGAGCATCCAGTGTAACACGAGAGTTGAGTTAATATCTTGAGATCGGAGACTCGGCGACTTGATTGCTGGCTACCAGATCGAGTTCCATCATGTTTTCCTCTGAGCTAAACCCTCTCCCAAACGCCTGTGTCGTCTTGCCCCATGATCAGTTACCCCCGGTAACGTCTGCCGTGATTATCCCACGACAGTTGGCGCCCACCGTGGGGCCTGCGTCCAAAGGTGTTTACATCACGGGAGAAGCTCGGAAGAACATGGAGAATCTTGTCGTCGGCGAGATCTACATCGACCACGAAGGGGAGAAGATGGTGGACGATTCCGGCTGGGGGCCAGAGTCGGATCACCTCGAATCCGGATCCGTCGTGACAATCGGCCGGATCACCGTCTTCATCGGTATGGTATGTACTTCCGGTTCGATCCCTGACAATTTTGGATCTGATTCTGTGTCAGGGGAGGCCACCTATATCCAATCAGATGAAGAAGAATCAGTTGGAACAACATATCCGACAGAAGAACCCATCGCGAAGTGGGAACAGCCAGAGGAACCGGCATGGACCCCGCGCGACCGGGTCGAAAGAGAGGATGATACCGAGTCCATCCTGGATCTGCTGGAGAACCGGTATGAGGAGAATAACAGCGAAGAGGAACAACATGAATTCGCGCCAAGCATCATACGCCGAGTTGCGGTTTACACGGCTCCCGCGACCAATCTCAACCAAGAGACCGTAACCGCGGCCGCGGCCGGGTCAGCACAAGCATTAACCCGGCAGCAGGGGCCGGCTAACGGAAGCACGGTTTTGGCCCAGGTTGACGAAGAGTCGGCATCGGTTACCAGTCAAGCGCCATAAAACGAGTTACCCGCGAACACGTTCGGATTCCTAGCAAACCGGACACCAGGAGCGGGTCCCTCCAATCCACAACATCCGGCCTTGTTCGACAACAATCTGATCCTAGATCCGACGGTTCTTGCCACAGTTATCACTCCAGAGAACGCGGCGGAACGTGTTAGGGATTTGGACGTAGCCCGTCGTGCATTGGAGCAGCAGAGGAGGCAAGTAGAAGCAGAAAGACAAGGGATGGCCACATGACAACGCGAGCTGGATGCACTGGAAACCCGGCTCCGAGAGGAAACGACTAGAATACATCAAAGGCACCAAACTAGATTACCAGCATTGGGAGGAGTCATAAACCCGGCCGCACTATTTATCACGCCTCAGGATCAGCCGATTCCAGCGGCAAATCAAGGAACCGCCCCTCAGCCGACAACGGGAGGAGTACAACCGGTAGACACGCAGGCCGGGTTACCCGCACCACAGACTGGAGTTACTGCCGGCAATACTGTACCACCACCACCACCACCACCACCATCGCGTTTTCGCACACCAGCGGGTCATTACAACAATCCCATGGACAACGTGTACGCGGCAACGCTTGCACTAATTCAAATCCCCGTGAGAGAGTCACCCCACGCAGAGGAGACCCGGCGGGCGATAGATATGCTGCGCACCGCGGTGGCGCAACAGGTTAATTACCCGGATCACAGAAGTGGAATGCATGGGACACCATATGTCAGCCAACAACAAGGTAACGCTGGAAACATCCAAACAAGTTCGGCACGGCGGAGGGAAGAGCAGCAGCAAATGCCGCCTCCTCCACACATTCAGGCAGTACCAGCAGCATCAGCAGCATAGGCCATCGTGGACAGTTCCAGAGCCAGGAGAGCCGTGGCCGGGTCTGCGGTACATGGGATACCAGCAGTACCGCGTCCAGCTGTACCCCCTGCAGGATCACACGTTTCCCGAGTAAGACCAGCTTCGACCATTCTTGCAGGACCTAAGTGTCTTTCGGATAGCATCAGGGCTAAGCCTTACCCGGAAAAGTTCAAAGAACCGGGTAAAGTAGTAAATTACGAGCCAACCATGGATCCGGAAACATGGTTGAGCAGTTATGAGATGGCCATGTCGATTCGCAATGCGTCCGAGAATCTTCAAGCCAAATTCATGTATCTAATGATGTCAGAGGGAGCAGCAAAGTTATGGTTCGCCAATCTACCGGAAGGATCTATTAAGTCATGGGAAGAATTGAAAACTGCGTTTATCAAGCACTTTCACGGGACGTGTAGAAAGTTATTCACTATTGATGACCTAGAGCGATGTGTCCAGAAGAAGGGAGAATCGGCGCGCAGCTGGGTGCGCCGGGTTATGGAAATTCTTCATTCATCTACGGATATTCAGCCCAAGGATGCGCTGCAAGCTATGGCAAAGACCTGCAAGTACACACCTTTAGTACAAAAGTTAACTCGCATGAAATCTAGTCGGAACGCTTCGGAGGTCACAATGGGAGAATTGATGGATGCATGCAACAAACATGCCGCAACGGACACTACGGAAGAAGAAACTGACGATAAAAAAGCAAAAGCAAACACAAGTAATAGCGGAAGAACCGGCAACGGATCAGCGCCGGGTAACAACAGCCAGAACAAGCGCCCGTTTGAAGGAGGCTCCGAGTTTGTCGCCAATACTGAAGCCGGATCTTCCAGACCCAGGGTAGAAGGAAATTTCAATACTGGAAATCACAATGGAGGAAACTATCAAGGGCCACCAAGGCCGAGTAACAATTGGGACATATTCAGAATGGCATGCCCGAAGCACAGCAGGAACGGTAGGCCAGCTAACCACTCCTTGGAGCAATGCGCCGACCTACAGAGATGGAAAAATGAGGAAGTAAACAGAGCTATGCGAGGTGCAGGACGGGGAGGAGGACCGGGTCCAGGGGGAAACCCGGGCAACGGCCCACCCCCAGCCGGTAACCCGGCGGCTGGAAATCAAGGTAATAACCAAGGAGGGGCAGGAGGTTTCCAGGCTAACCCCAAACAGTTGGGTCAATATCATGTGCATACCACAGGAGGTTCTAACAAGGACAAAAAGATACTGAAGCAAGCGGTCAACTCAGTTTCGTCGGCTGTCCCGAGATATCTGAGATGGTCAGAACAGGATGTAACATGGAGCAGAAGGGATCACCCAGAAAGAGTAGAACACCCGGGAGTCTTGGCATTAGTAGTCGCACCACAGGTCAATGGGTATGAGCTGAAAAAGGTTTTGATGGATGGTGGAAGTAGCATCAATATACTGTATTGGGAAACCTTCCTACGCATGGGCCTCAAGGAGTCCCAGCTACAGAAAAGCTCAACAATTTTTCATGGGATAGTGCCGGGTCATTCAGCGTGCCCCGAGGGAAAAATCGCATTGGAGGTAGCTTTTGGGGAGTCAAAGGATAACTATCGAGTTGAGTGGCTCACCTTTGAGGTAGTCAAATTGCGCAGTCCTTATCACGCGTTATTCGGAAGGCCGGCTTATGCCAAATTCATGGCTAGGCCGTGTTACATGTATTTACAGCTAAAAATCCCGGGTCCTAAGCAGACCATTACCATACATGGAAATCGAGATATAGCAGCTGAATGCGATGAAGGAGACGCAGCAATGGCCGAGCAAGCCTGTAGAAAAGAGGAACTCAAGCACTACCGGTCTCAAGCTGACCCGGAGGACAGAACCACATCAAAAAGGCCGAGCACTGAAGGCGAAAGAGCAAAGTTCAAGGCAGCACAAGATGCTAAAATGGTGGCTTTCGTCCAGGATGGTTCCTTCAAACAATCTGGTATAGGAGAAGAAATTGCACGGCCGCTCACAGCCAGCCGCGTTATGGAAACACCTCACCCGGGTTGGCTAGTAAACCCGGTACTCATCATGAAAAAGTCCAGCAAATGGAGAATGTGTATCGGTCACGTCAGCCCGGGACCGGTTCCCAAGAAGAACTAAACAATGTAACGGGCAGCAGGTTTCAGACGCGCTCTTTTCCTACCCAGGGTACCTAAGGGGACTGGAAGGTTTTTAATGAGGCGGCCTGCTGATCCAAACTTTCTCGTATCAATAAAGAGATGGTATTCAAGTTCTATTTTGTTACGATCTTTACTTCAGTTACAGGTAAGTAGTATCCACTGCTACCAATACATCAGTATCATTAAGTATGTTGAATATATATAGGTCTCGGGGGCTGATTGCTTGAATAGCACAGCCACAAACCCAAAGACCCGGCCTTGATGCCTATGAGTTATAAGGGCCGATTACTCGCAAACGAGTACGGCTGCAATCTTATAACCGGACAAAGGAGCCAAATTTTCTTGACTTTTCTTACTTAAGCTCGATGTGACTCGCACTAAAGTGGCATGATTTGCTCGCTTACGATTACAATCAGCCATGAAGCCCAATGGGACTTGTCTGACCCTGTTTTCGTATAGATGTAACAACATGGTATCCACGCGAAAGCCGGCTTACAGTACAAGATAGTCAAAAGGGTCATCTAAACCACAAGTTATGCAGAGTACAAGGCTAATAGCTGGAAACTCAACGTTTATCAAGCATAACTTCATTATCTATATGAAACAATTCCGGGTTTCGGCTTAGCAACAACAAGTTTGTTCTCTTCGAAAAGACCACACACCATAGACTCGGAAATTCGGGCCTTGGGGACTGTGGGTTTCGAAACAGAATCAAGTTGTTTCGTGGCTAAGCTCGAAAGACCCCAATGTCCGAATCGTGGGGACTTGGGGACTTAAAGAAAAGTCCACCTGTCAAAACTCACGATACTCGGAAATAAAGAGGGGAATAAAAAGAAATGCAAAGAAAGTTGGATATCAAGAATAAGATAGACAAGTATCAAGTTCATCAAAAAGCCTAGAAAGGCACGAAGTGTATCACAGAATTAAAGTGCGTTACAAATTGACACCAGTATCAAGGGTGCACAGGCGCACCGTCAAAAGAATACTTGTTTCGAATAAAAGCATCAGATGATCGAAGTATTTCGATGGCATTTGCTTATTTGGCTTCCTGAGTAGGGTCCACATCTTTGCCCTTGCCCTCCGGGTCTTGCTCCTGGACTTGCTCTTTGGCTCTCCCGGCATCATCACCCGGATTCTTCGCGACAGGACGGACAGGCGGAAGAACAGCTGGTGTAGAGGTGGTTGGCTCTGATCCTAACTCGGCCTCTCTCTTTGCCGTTTCTTCCCTCTTCCTGGCCGAGTCAGCAGCCCATTTCTCCAAAATATCAAAGGGCGGGGGTGCGTCCTCCGTAACGATTTTGCCTTCAGCATCGTATGCACTCATAATTGTGTTCAGATCCATACTATCGGCCAAAGTGGTGGCCGAATGACGCACTGCGGACTGTATGGCCTTGAAGTCCTTGGGTGCAAACTTGGAGCCATCCGCTTTGAATTCTGGAAACCCGGATATTACCTTTGCCGGATCAAGCTTCGGAAAATAAGCCTTAGCCAGGGTAAAGGCCCGGGTCATACCAATCCGTCATGCCGAGCGTTTCCAGATTTCAATCCAGGCAGTCACGGTGGAGCAGGCTTGGATAAGGTTTTCTTCACCCGGATATACCTTAGTAGGCCACTTCACGGCGTCCAGTATAAACTTCGTGCTGACAAAGAAAGTCCGGAGCACAGTCTTTAAAGTTTTAGCCTTTGCAATGGCATCCTCCTCTGGGGCCGCAAGGTTGGCACCTGCAGTTGAAACAAAGGAAGGACGTATTAGTAATCCCGAGAATCATGTAATAAAGTAAAGGCATGAAGTCAGTCGGCAGCAGAAACTTACTAAGCAAGATGCGATAGGTATCGGTAACCTGGTCCGATAATTTCTTCAGTGCGGTTTGAGCAGTATTGCACTTCTTGTATTTAGAAACATCCTTCTTCAAGGTTTCCACGTCAGCCTCAAGGGCTTCTCTACGCTTTACCTCCGCAAGAAGAAGTTGTTCGGTCTTGAGCAAAACTTCATCAGACCGGGTCATCTGTGCCTGTAAAGAACAAGGAGCACAAGTATCAGTCGGGTATCATGGTAAGCCGACTATTGCATAAAGTACCAAGCATAACTTCAATAAAGTTATGCTCGGAACTTGGGGACTAAGTGTATACTGTGAGACATCAAGTGTTGTTACCTGGTGCTCTGCGGCCATGCGCTCTAGAATGTTGCTCTCTGAGGTCTTCATAGTGAGGAGAGTGCTCATCAGCTGGTCAAAAGTATCATTACCCGTGTTAGAAGATCCGGGGTCTTGGAAACTCGGAGAAGGAGTTTTCTTCTTAGCGGGAGACGGCATCCGGGTCATCCGAATGTTGGAATCTGGTGTTCCTCCCCCCGCACCCAAAGTTGCAGCTTTTTCCTTCTCGCTTGCATGCGAGGATATCGGATACCCTGCTTCTCGCCTGTCCGGGTTCATCGGTGACGCTTTTCCTTCGCCACCAGCTGCGGCTGCCGTATTGTCAGTCGGGGTTCCCTTACCCGGGTCGTCGGTCTCCATATCCTCTTGGTCGCTAATAACGACCGTGGCCCTATAGATAGTATGAGTGAGCAGTTAGTGTACAATCAGGAAAGGGTGATGAAAATGTGATAGAACGTCAGGAAAGGAATTTTACCCGGTATTCACCGCAAAGTCCGAAGGGAATTCGCTGCTAGACCCGGGCGAAACTGAAAAGTATCAAGCAAGATTTCGTAAGGGAATGGTTTAGGAAGGTTGTTTCGTCCGAGAAAGGATAAGCTAAATACCAGCGCGCCGAGCCGGAGACAATGGAATACCCGGGTTAAGAGCATCATCACCCGAGTAATTTCGAGTCGCTCTGCGTTTGGTCATGGGCGACTCCTTCAAATATGGCCAGTGGAATGGCGTCAAGTTAGCTCATGTATATCATCAAAGGAGTACGAATTGAATACAAGGAGGCGATATGAAACCTTGAAGACGACCCCTCGGGGTTTTCTCTTAGATCCGACTTTGATTGTCGGTTCCACTTCCTCCTCATCACTGGCGGATTCTACCTTGCCGTCAGTTTCTTCTTCTTCGTCCTTGTCCTCTTGCTCTAAAAGTTATCAAGGTCACAGTTGGAAAATGAAGAACGGGACACGACGAACTCAAAGGAGCTAAGTGAAGTTCGGAACGTACCGTCATCCGAGTTAGTGCCATCCTCTTGCTCCTCTGGATTTTCAGAGCTAGGAGGAGTTTCAATCTTCCAAAAGGGGTCATCAGCCTGAGAAGAAGGTATAAGAATAAGGGTTATTAGTCATATCAAGTGGAAGGTGTGAAAGCAAAAGTATGAAAACCGAGTCTTTACCTTGGGGGCTGGATTCTCACACGTGAAGGGTTCTAACCCGGCTATGTTCCGGATTACCTCCAGCTTTTCTGTCAAGAAGCTCTTGATAGTCTTATTGGTATCTCCGGCTGCAAAGCTATGGGTGGAATACCGGAGCGAGTCCGTAGTGTGCCCTGAATACTCGCACATTAACTTAGTGCGGATGGAGTTGGGTTGGATCCGGAAATCGACCCAAGTCTTCACCAGGTTAAGCCCAATGAGACCTTGGGCCGACAGAACGGAGATTTTGGCTAGAAAAGGCCGGATGGCCTCCCTGTCCGAGTCAGGGGCAAAAGCGTTGAAAGTCTCGGAGATATCGAGAAGACCCTCCGAGTAACCCGGCAGTTTCTTTTGGCCGGGTGGGGAGGTGTCTCGGCAATAGAAGTAGGAGAGTTGCCAGTGTTTGACATGGGAGTTGAGAGTGAGGGGTGGCATCAGAGAATTCTTGCGGCGCTGGATAGAAACCCCGCCGCAAGCGAGAAGTGCTCCGTCACCGCTTTCGCGGCACGGTTTACACTGGAAAAGCTCGACGAAAAGAGCCAAACTTGGCGGAGTGCACAAGTATGACTCGGAGAGAACGATGAAGTGGGAGATATTTAACACAGAGTTAGGCCCTATGTCAAAAATGCGAAGGCCATAATGGCTCAGAATATCACGGAAGAAAGGGTGACCCGGAGGACGGAAGCCCCGGGTCACGTGTTCCACAAAGCATATTACCTCATATTTTGCCGGTGTAGGCCGGGTCTCGTTGCCCGGCACCCTCCAGTGGATTTCCTTTTGAGGGGGGAGAACCCCTAACTCGGCCAGTTCTTCTTACTTGGCCTTCGTTACCGTGGATCGCGCCCAATTGGCGGATATGGAGTTGGTGGTCTTGGCCTTGGCCGGAGTTTTCCCCTGCTTCTTGGGAGCCATGTGATTGGCCTGCAAAGCACGAGGTAGAAGAATACAAGGAATAAGACTCGGAAGCCATGAGTTGTCTGAGTATTGGCAAGTGATATCGAGACAACATGGAAGTTGCGTACTATCCGGGTATCAATCTGCAGAGTAAGGGTCAAACTATCCGGGTATCAAGCATCATAATAAAAGTTATGGAGGCCTATGCATTGAAAGAGCCTTTGAGGGCGATGGATGGTTGCACGGGTACCTATTGCGAATAAAAAGAGCCGGAAAGGGGAAGATTTTCCGGGTGACGGAAACAAGGGCGGAAAATTTGGGCGGCTCGAGCCCAGATTGGGGATTCCGTTTCTAGATTTGTGGTAAAATTAACGACCATGGGTGGTAGGAAAGTGAAATAAAGTCTATATCCAATTCGTTGGGTGAGCTGGAGTGAGTACGAGCAACTTAATTCGGCGTGACCGGGAAAAGGACCGGCGAGTTGACTTAGATCTAATTTGGAGAAAATCAAGAAATTGCGGAGGCTAGGTGATGGATGAGAGAGGCTTACTGGAGGGGATTGCAGTGAAGCTCGACGGAGGCAAATGCTTCTTGTCCTATTGTTTTGGGAAGACCTTTTTTTAGAACCGTTGGTGCTGTTATTGATATGAAAAAGGGGAATATTTAAATATCAATTCCCACTCAAGAAAGGTATGGAACACTTTACTAGGAAGAGAATGAAGCTGCCTTTTGATTCTAATATTCGAACAAGTTACAATTTGGATGCTTCTTCACTTGAAAACACTTGATTTCCTCTTTCTGTGCCTAGCTGAAAGGCGTTAAAGAAAAACACTTCTTGGGAGATAACCCATGTTTTTATTTTCTCATTGTTTTATCTGTTTTGTTTGAGTCAAGGTGTTGTATACTTTTGTAGAAAATCCTTTGTATCTTTATTTTCATGCATTAGTCGTGCCAAGTAAAGTATCTAGTGAAAGTTGAGGTTAGATTTGGATTTCTGCGCAGGAACCATATTTTTGCTGTCCACCGAATAAAATCGCATAAATCACAGAAACATCAAAATGACTTGCCAATTTTTTTGCTTATTCCACAGCTAATTCCGAAACGTTTTCTAGCCTATACGTTTTTCGATTTGAGCAACGTAAGTGCCCAGAAAAAAATCGTCTTTACAAACTGTTCTGGTTCTGACAGATTCTGCCTTTTTTACTTGCATCCTCTCTTTTACTATGGCGAGTGGATTTCTTTGCTCCACAAAAAATCAGTATATGTAGCTAATGTTTAAAAAGTATTAATAATGCTTGTGTCCAAGGAGAACATGTGAATTTTTGATTGTGCACTAACCTTCTAAGGCGAATTACATTGAGTTGGGTGTGAAGGAAGTTTTTCAAGGGTCAAGAGAAGAGGATGATATAATGTGATCAAGAAGAGTGAAAGTCCAAATCTTGGGGATGCCCCCATGGTTCATCCCAGCAAATTCTAAGAAGACTCAAGCGTCTAAGCTTGGGGATGCCCAAGGCATCCCCTTCTTCATCAGGAATTTATTAGGTCACTTCTAGCGAAACTATATTTTTATTCGGTCACATCATATGCATTTTACTTGGAGCGTATGTTTGTTTTTATTTTGTTTTCCTTGCTGCAATAAATATAGTTGGAACCCATCATTATTTGTGTGGGAGAGATACACGCTCCACTTTTTCATATGAATACTCGTTTTCTTCCATGCTCGTATTCTTAGTTTTTCTTCTAGCTGCTGCAAATCGTTTTAGCTCCTGCTTTTCATACATCTCTTATTTAGAGTTGTTAGTTCTAGTAGAGTAGTATTAGTAATCTTTTTTTTCATTGCTATATCTTTTGGAGAGTTTGTGTTAAAATATATATTGAATGGTGCTTGGTGGAAATAGAAAATGCTACATGTGGTAGATGGTATAACGAAAAAAACTTACATATTCTTGTAGATCACTAAACTGTTTCACTTGATTATTTGCTATTGTTTTGAGATATTAATTTTCTTAATGGTAAACTTGCTGGTTTAGTAGATTAAAAACAATTAATGGTTGGTCCAAAAGCTTGAAACTGCGCCACACTCAAATAACCAGTTGATGGGATAATGGTATATGACTTCCTTTGCTGATAGCAATCGTAATGGCTTTTTTTACGCGCTACGATCGGGGTAGCTAACAGTGACTTCCTTTGCTGATGGCGTGTGGACACACGTTCATTGGGAGACCCCAAGAGGATGGTATGAAGAGTGCAACAACTAGTTTCCCTCAGAAAGAAACCAAAGTTGAATCGACCAGTAGGAGAAACAAATCAGTTCTAAAGGTTGTTCATAGCTGATGTTGGCAGGGAGCACTACCAGGATCAACAGTAACATCGAATATGCACAAAACAAAACCAAGATACTTTGCCCCAACGATACAGTAAGGTTGTCAATCTCACCGGTTTTGCTGAAAACAAAGGATTAGATGTATAGTGTGGAAAACGGTCTTGTTTGAAGTGAATGAAAAGAGAACAATGATTGCAGTAAAAAGAACAGTGCTTGCAGTAGGTTGTATTATCAATGTAAAGGAATGGACCGGGGTCCACAGTTCACTAGTTGTGTCTCTCCATAAAAGATAGATAACATGCTGGGTAAACAAATTACAGCTGGGCAATTGACAGAAATAAAGGTTGCACCGTAGTGCATATGCAAGACATGATGATTACGATGAGATTCATGCGAGCATTACAACATAATACATAGACCATAATCCAACTTCATCTATAACTAATAATTCACCCTCATAACGTACTCCAAGAAGACTTCGGGTATTAATTAAAATGCATAATGTAAACAATAAAATATCCTTAGACACAACATTGTTGTTTTCTCCCTAATGGCAACAACACATCCCCCATCCGCCACATTTCTGTCACTCGAGCACAGATGAAAAGGAGACATAAACCCACTATCGATCATAAATACTCCCTCTTGGAGTTACAAGCATCAACTTGGCCAGAGAATCTACTAGTAACGGAGAGCATGCAAGATCATAAATAACATAAAATGATAGATTGATAATCAACTTGACATAGCATTAAATATTCATCAGATCCCAGCAAACACAACATGGAGCATTACAGATAAATGATCTTGATCATGTTAGGCAGCTCACAAGATCTAAATATGGTGGCATAAAGAGGAGAATACAACCATCTAGCTACTGCTATGGACCCGTAGTCCACAGATGAACTACTCACACATCACTCCGGAGGCAGGCATGGTGTTGTAGAGCCATCCGGTGATAATTTCCCCTCCCGACAGGGTTCCGTGGAGAGCTTCAGAACCCTCCTGAACTAGGGTTGACGATGACGGCGGCTACGGAACTTTTCGTGGATGGAGGCTCGGGAGTTTAGGGTTTCCCCGAGAAGAAGTATAAATAGGCGAAAGAGCGATGTTGGTGGGAGCCCGAGGGTCCCACACCACGTGGTGGCGCGACCAAGGGGGGGGGGCGCCGCCCTATGGTGTGGCCACCTGGTGGCCCCCCTCCGGGTCTCCTCCGGACTCCGTGTACGTGACAGAAAAATAGGACCCTGGGATTTTGTTTCGTGCAATTCCGTGAATATTTTCAGAACAACTTTTCTGAAACAAAAAATAGTAGAAAACAGGAACTGGCGCCTGTGGCATCTTGTTAATGTGTTAGTCCCAGGAAATCCATAAAAATGCTATAAAGTCTATAGAAAACATATTGCAATTGGCATGAAAACAACATGGAAGATCAGAAATTATAGATACATTTGAGACGTATCAAGCATCCCCAAGCTTAGTTCTACTCTTCCTCAAGTAGGTAAAACGATAAAAACAAAATAATTTCTGAGGTGGCATGCTACCAACATAATCTTGATCATCATATTTGTAAAAGCAATTGTGAGCTGAGATCAAAGTACCCTAAACATAGGCATGATAGATATAATTTCAACAATATAAACTTAGCAACCATGTTGCTACATGCAAGGTAACACAAACAAAGGATCATGAATAATGATTTAATGAAAGATGTAAGTTTGTTTCGAGCATAAAGAAAACATAGCAAAGTGGTATTCCTCTTTCCTTAAAATGGGAGCAAAACATAATTGCTAGGACACATTCAAAGTTTAAGTGGTGACTAGAAACAAGTAATTTGAGAACAAATAATAACATATCATGAATCAATCAATGATAAATCTTGGGACTGATGCACATTATACTCATAATGACAAGTATGCTCTCCTAATTGTGCATAAAGTTAGAAGACGAAGATGCAACATAAAAGTAAAAGAAAGGCCCTTCGTAGAGGGAAGCAGAGATTAACTCATGTGCTAGAGATTTTTATTAAAAAAGAGGTGTATGTTTATGTCACCGAATGGCAAACAGACAATACAGAGTTGTATGTACACTGAGTCTGGAGGAGGTCCGGAGGGGGCCTCAGGAGCCCCACACCATAGGGAGGTGTGACCCCCCTTCGCCATGCCACCAGGTAGTGTGGCCCCCTGGCCACCCACCAACGTTACCCTCTCGCCTATTTAAGCTCCTCCACGGCTTAACCCTAAATACCCGAGCCTTTTCCACCAAAAAGATTCGTATCCACCGTCATCGTCAACCCTAGTTCGGGAGGGTTCTGGAGCTCTCCCCGGCACCCTGCCGGGAGGGGGAATCATCACCGGAGTGACGCGTGAGTAGTTCATTCTTGGACTACGGGTCCATAGCAGTATCTAGATGAGTGTCTTCTCCTATTTATGCCTCGTGTTTAGATCTTGTGAGCTGCCTAACATGATCAAGACCATCTTATTATAATGCCACATGTTGTGTTTGCTGGGATCCGAAGAATATTGAATGATATGTACAATGATTACCAATCTATCATGTTCTTTCATGTGTATGTTATTTATGATCTTGCATGCTCTCCGTTTCTAGTAGATACTCTGACCAAGTAGATGCTTTTAACTCCAAGAGGGAGTATTTATGCTCGATAGTGGGTTCATGCCTCCCTTTCACTCACGCTCGAGTGACAGAAACGTAACGAGTGGGGGATGTGTTGTTGCCATTACGGATAAAACAACAATGCTTTGTCTAAGGATAATTTTATTGTTTACATTGCACACTTTGCTTAATGCAATTATCTGTTGCTTGCTGATACGTCTCCAACGTATCTATAATTTCTGATGCTCCATGATCATATTATGTCAATTGCTACTTGTTTTATCCCTTATTTATAGCATATTTATACATTTTTCGGGACTAACCTATTAACAAGATGCCAAGTGCCAGTTCCCTGTTTTCTGTTGTTTTTTGTTTCAGAAAAATTGTTCTGGAAACATTCTCCAAATTGGACCCCACAACGCCCGAAGTGCCTATTTTCCCCGGAAGCATCCAGAACACCGAAGAAGAGTCGAAGACGGGCACGAGGGGGGCCACACCATAGGGTGGCGCGGCCCCCCTGGCCGTGCCAGCTATGGGTGTGGGCCCCTGGAGCTCCACCGCCTTTGCCCTTTCACCTATTTAATCCCCCCGGATGGAAAACCCTAAAGACCTGATCAACCCCCCCCCCCCGAAAAGTTCCGCAGCCGTCGTCACCGTCAACCCTAGATCAGTGGGGTTCTGAAGTTGTTTCCAGCACCCTGCCAGAGAGGAGATCATCACAGGAGGCTTCTACATCACCATCCTGCCTCCGGAGTGATGCGTGAGTAGTTCATCCTTGGACTATGGGTTCGTAGTTGTAGCTATATGGTTGTCTTCTCCTCATATGCCTCCATGTTTAGATCTCGTGAGCTGTCTATCATGATCGAGATTGATATTATGTAATTCTATATGTTGTGTTTGCTGGGATCTGATGAATATTGAACTTATGCCAAGCTGATTATAGTCTTTATTTGCATATGCTATTTGTGATCTTGCATGCTTTCTGTTGCTAGTGGTTTCTCTGGCCAAGTAGTTGCTTGTGACTCCAAGAGGGAGTATTTATGCTTGATAGTGGGTTCATGGCTCCTCACCGCCTTGCTCGAGTGACAGAAACTTGAAGGGGGAGGATGTGTTGTTGCCATTAGGGAGAAAACAACGGTGAGAGTGCCCGCGTGCATAATCATTGCTTACATTACACACTTTGTTTAATGCAGTTATTTGTTGCTTGAAACTTAATACCTAAGGGGGGTCGGATGATAACCTGAGGGTGGATTATTAGTCATAGATGCAGATGGATTTTGGTCTATGTATATTGTTGTAATGCCCGCACTAAATATCATAGTAGTCATCATGTTATATATGTGCACTACGATGCAACCTCTATTTGTCAATTTCCTAGGTGTAACTTGTTCACCCAGCATGCTATATTTTATGGAGAGACACCACTAGTGAACCTATGAACCCCGGTCCATTTTCCACACTGTTAAACAAACCACAACAATTTCCTGCTTTCTTTACTTACTGCAAGCATGCATCATTTTCCACACTATATGTCTAATCTTTGTTTTTAGCAAGACCAGTGAGATTGACAACCTCACTGTACCGTTGGGACAAAGTATTTTGGTTGTGTTGTGTGCAGGTTCCACGTTGTTGCTGACACCGGTGAAGCGCCAGCACCACCGTCAGTGGCATCAACCTTCCTGAGATCCTCTTCCTCCTACTGGATTGATAACCTTGGTTCTTAACTGAGCGAAATTCTTGCCGCTTGCTCATCACACCCTCCTCTTGGGGTTTCCAACACACCTTCAAAGAGCATCAAGAATTTCTGGCGCCGTTGCCGGGGAGGAAGAAGTCTACTGGCAAGGGGAGTCTCTCACTCTCAACCTCTTTATTTTTTTTAGTCTCGTTTTTATTTTTATCTTGTTTTTCTTTTCTATATTAAAAACACAAAAAAATAGTTTACTTCATAGCTGCTATTTATTTGCTTGCTTTTATTTTGCTAAAATGAGATCCTCTGAGAATACTAAGTTGTGTGACTTCACTAGTACAAACAACAATGATTTTATTTGTACACCTATTGCTCCACCTGCTCCTACTGCTGCTTTCTATGAGATTAAACCTGCTTTATTAAATCTTGTGATGAAAGAGCAATTTTATGGTATTAGTACTGATGATGCTGCTGCCCACCTTAATAATTTTGTTGAACTATGTGAGATGCAAAAATATAAAGATGTGGATGGAGATATTATTAAACTGGAATTATTTCCTTTCTCTTTGAGAGGAAGAGCTAAAGAATGGTTGCTATCTTTGCCTAGAAATAGTATTGATCCATGGACTAAGTGTAAAGATGCTTTGATTGGAAAATATTATCTTCCTGCTAAGATTATATCCCAAAGAAGTGACATAATGAATTTTAAACAATTTGATAATGAACATGTTGCTAAAGCTTGGGAAAGAATGAAAACTATGGTGAAGAATTGTCCCACTCATGGACTGACTACTTGGATGATTATAAAAACTTTTTATGCAGGACTGAATTTCTCCTCAAAGAACCTATTGGATTCAGCTGCTGGAGGTACCTTTATGTCCATCACTTTGGGCAATGCAACAAATCTTCTTGATGATATGATGATAAATTATTCAGAGTGGCACACTGAGAGAGATCCATAAGGTAAGAAGGTAAATTCTGTTGAGGAAACCTCCTCTTTGAGTGAAAGGCTTGATGCTATTATGTCTATGCTTGTTAATGGTAAAGCTCAAGTTGATCATAATAATGTTCCTTTAGTCTCTTTGGTTGCTCAAGAAGAGCATGTTGATGTAAAATTTATTAGAAATAATAATTTTAACAACAATGCTTATAAAAATAATTTTGGTGGAAACAATTATAAGCCTTATACTCCTAATAATGGTTATGGTAATTCATATGGAAACTCCTACAATAGCAATAAAAGCTCTATCTCTGATCTTGAAAACATGCTTAGAGAATTTATTAGCACACAAACTGCTTTTAATAAATATGTTGAGGAAAAGCTTGGTAAAATAGATGTTCTTGCCTCTAAAGTAGATAGCCTTGCTATTGATGTTGATTTTCTAAAACTAAAGTTTTTTCCACAAGATTTTAAACAAAGTAAAAAATTTGAATTCCATCCAAGTTCAAATTGATAATAATGTTAGGTTGATGGCTGAATTACGTGCTAGGTGGGAAAGAGAAGATGAATTGGCTAGAAAGAATAATATTGCTAGAGTTTGCACTATCACAACCACTAGTAAAACTTAAGCTCCAAGTGCTAGTAAACCTCCTACTATCAATGGTAAAGTAATTGTGTTAATAAAGTCCCTAGTCCTTTGGTGAAACGTGCTAAATTGCCTCAAACTGCTGAAATTGCTCCTGATAAAAGTGCTGAAATTTTTAGAGGTATAGGAGATAATGGTCCCATTACTTTTGATGATAATAATTTTGATTTTAATGATTGCAATGTATCTGAAGTTATTGTGTTTCTACAAAAGCTTGCTAGAAGTCCCAATGCTAGTGCCATGAATATGGCCTTTACTAAACATATTACCAATGCTCTCATGAATTTTAGGAAAGAAAAGTTGAAACTTGAAACATCTATCCCTAGGAAATTAGATGATGGTTGGGAGCCTATTATTAAGATAAAAGTAAATGATTTTGATTGCAATGCTTTGTGTGATCTTGGTGTTAGTATCTCTGTTATGCCTCAAAAGCTTTATGATATGCTTGATCTACCACCGTTGGAACACTGTTATTTGGATGTTCATCTTGCCGATAATGCTAAGAAGAAACCTCTTGGTAGAATTGATGATGTTCTTATTATGGTTAAAAATAACCTTTTCCCTGTTGATTTTTTTGTTATGAACATTGAATGCAATGCTTCTTATCCTATTTTTTTGGGAAGACCTTTTCTTAGAACTGTTGGTGCTATTATTGATATGAAAGAGGGGAGTATTAAATATCAATTCCCCCTCAAGAAAAGTTTGGAACATTTTCCTAGAAAGAAGATGAAGATACCTTTTGACTCTATTATTATATCAAGATATTATGTTGATGCTTCTTCACTTGAAAATACTTGAGTTTCCTTTTTATGCCTAGCTGAAAGGTGTTAAACAAAAGCGCTACCGGGAGACAACCCGTTTTATTTCGTTTTCTTTGGTGTGCTTTGCACCTGGGTGTTTTATATTTCCTTAGAAACCCTGCTGTATGTTTTCTTTTGTGTTTTTGTTGAGCCAAGTAAAGCCTCTAGTGGAAAGTTGAGGCTATATTTTGGATTTCTGCGCATGAAACAGATTTCTGTTGTCCACTGTTAATTCCGTAAAAAATCACAAAAAATTCAAAATGCCCTGATTTGTTTTGTACGTAATCCTGAGTTATATACGCAACTTTTCTTAGTTTAACACTTTTCTATTTGAGCAACAGAAGATTTTTAAAAAAATCGATATTTACCCGCTGTTCCGTTTTGACAGTTTTTTGCCATTTATTGCATTTGCATCTTAATCTCTTTCTTTTGGTGTTCTTTTGAGAAAAAGAGTTTTAAAAGAAGTTGTGACAGTAGCTAATGTGGTCTTGAGTATTATACTTTTGTTTAAACTGAACCATGTGAATTTATTATTTCGATTGCACTAACGTTGCTAATGAAGATTGTGAGAAGTTTGGTGTGAAGGAAGTTTTCAAGGGTCAAGAGAAGAGGATGATATGATGTAATCAAGAAGGGTGAAAAGCCTAAGCTTGGGGATGCCCTGGTGGTACATCCCAGCAAATTCCAAGAAGACTCAAGCGTCTAAGCTTGGGGATGCCCAAGGCATCCCCTTCTTCATCAACAAATTATCAGGTCACTTCTAGTGAAACTCTATTTTTATTCGGTCGCGTCTTATGTGCTTTACTTGGAGCGTCTTTTATTTTTATTTTCAGTTTGTTTTTGTTTTTGCTTTCATTTTGTTTTTATTTTTTCAATAAGCTTGGTTGGAGCCCAGCATTCTTTTATTGGAGAGTGAAACACTCCGCTTTTTCATGAGAATACATTGTATTCTTAATCTATGTCTAGGTGCTGCATTTATTTAGCTCATGTTTTGCATGCATATCTTATTAGAGCTGTTAGTTCTAGTAGTGTTATGTGAGTACTCTCATGTTTGCTTGCTGTATCATAAATAGTATTTTTGTTAAAGCATGTTTTGTATGCTGCTTGTTGGGAGAAGAAAACTGTTGCTTGAAGTAGAATTTATAACAGTACTCGTAGAAGCTTGTATAGACTGTGGCTAGAACTTTTTCATGCCATGCTCAATGTTATTTTAGTTTTAAAGCCTTGTGGTTATTGAGTAGCATGAATAGCTTTAAATAGCTGAGAGTGTTTAATATGTCTTGAAAGATTCATGAGTTGTCCTTGTCATGGTAAAGCATCAATATATGGTATTCTCTTTCGAATGTTTTATTTGGTTGACTTGGCGCATACTCACACCATGTTTATGACTACAAACCAGTCAGGAATAGCCTCCATGACCACTTTGTTTTTGAACTTGTGATACGGCTTATGTGTTAATTAGTGATTCTTATGTCGCTATGCATGATTATGGCTCTTATGCTATCTTGATTTGTCGCTCCCAGTCTTTTCCTAGCCTCCACCTGTACTGAGTATGAGCTTTACTCGTGCATCCAAACTCCCTTAAACAAAATTTTTTCCCATTGTGTACACCATACCTACCTACATGTGGTATTTAACTTCCACTCCAAGTAAATTTCTCATGTGTTACCTTTAAAACCTTCAAATTACTCCTGGTTTATGTTCCTGTTTTTGCTCATGAGAACGTAAATAGAGAATCTTTATCTCACTTGTTGATTTGATTTCACACCCTGGACTAGTGGCTTCATCCGCTTATCCAAATGATAGAAGAGCTGGCAGCGGGGTGCCCAGCCCCAAATTAATGCAAACAAATTCTCTTCACTATTTTTGGCCCTGATTTATCAGTCAAAGCCAATGTTCAAGATATCGCTTATCGTTAACTTATCGGTCGGCCCATGATAAGAGATGTATCGGCTTATCGGCCGATAAATCGATTTTATCGGTCGACTGTTTATCGGCCATTTTTCTTGTAAATCCCAAATTATAGCACTAAAATATGATATTAAAATATATCATATCGGCATTACAAATTCTAAATTATGATATATACATATATGGTATTCAATAATTCTAAAAATTCTATGATGGATGTCATTTATCATATGTTCCGGTGTTGAAAAATCGATATATCGGCGGATTTATCGGCATATTGATCGATAAATCGCTTGTAAGAGCGATAAAATGGCCCAAATGATAAACTCCGTTGATATTCATTTATCATATCGATCACGACCCGATAAGCGATAAATCGGTCGATAAATCGGCATATCGGGTGATATTTGGAACAGTGGTCAAAGCATAATTGTGTAAACAAAAGAGAAAGAGGGATGGCCTTCTACACCAGTTGCGTCCTTCACCATGAGAGCCGCTCTTTTGAATTCAGTTGGCTTGTGACGTAATGTATTTTCTGTTTACCATTCGTTGACATTAGTATATATCTCCCAAAATATAGACACTCCTCCATGGTATGTGATTGTTGGCAGGCACCCGAGGATTCGGTTAGCCATGGTTTGTGAAAGATGGATGTGAGGAGTGTCAAACTTTTAATACCTTTGTTTAATAAAATAAAAGCTCTAGCACATGAGTGATCCCTGCTTCCCTCTGCGAAGGGCCTTTCTTTTACTTTTATGATGAGTCTCCATCTTCTAACTTTATGAACAGTTGAGAGAGCATTTTTGCCATTCTGAGTTCTATGTGCATTTTTCCCATAAACATCAATAATTACTGATGTGATATTATTTGTTCTTAAATTATTTGTTCTAGTCTTCCTCATGAACTTTGAAAGTGTCCTGGCATTTATGTTTTGTCCAACTCTTAAGGACTAGTGAAATACCACTTTTCCATGCTTTCTCTATACCAGAAACAAACGTTTATCTTTGTTTGCATTATTATCCATGATCCTTTATTTAAGATATTCTTCATGATGCAAAGTGATTGCTATGCTTTATTATTAAAGTTCTATTTATCATGTTTGTGTTTGAAGTTTTATGATCTCAGCGTACATATGCTTTTACAGTTTAATGATCAAGATTATGATAGTATCATGTCACCACAAAAATTATTGTTTTATCGTTTACCTACTTGAGGACGAGTAGGAACTAAGCTTGGGGATGCTTGATACGTAATAAACGTACCCCTAATTTCTGATGCTCCATGATCATATTATGCCAATTGCTACATGTTTTCTCCCTTATTTATAGCATTTTTATATGTTTTTCCGGGACTAACCTATTAACAAGATGCCAAGTGCCAGTTTCCTGTTTTCTGTTGTTTTTGGTTGCAAAAAAGTTGTTCTGGAAACATTCTCAGAATTGGACCCCACAAAGCCCGAAGTGCCTATTTTCCTCGGAAGCATCCAGAACACCGAAGAGGAGTCGAAGAGGGGCAACAGGAGGGCCACATCATAGGGTGGCATGCCCCCTCGACCGCGCCAGCTATGGGTGTGCGCCCCCTGGCCTCCATTGCCTTTGCCCTTTCGCCTATTTAAGACCCCGGATGGAAAAACCTAAGCAGCTGATCAAAATCCCCGAAAAAGTTCCGCAGTTGCCGTCACCATCAACCCTAGATCAAGGGGGTTCTGAAGCTGTTTCTGGCATCCTGCCGGAGAGGAGATCATCACCGGAGGCTTCTACATCACCATGCCTTCCTCCGGAGTGATGCGTGAGTAGTTCATCCCTGGACTACGGGTTCATAGCTGTAGCTAGATGGTTGTCTCCTCCTCATATGCCTCCATGTTTAGATCTCGTGAGCTGTCTATCATGATCGAGATTGATCTTATGTAATTCTATATGCTGTGTTTGCTGGGATTCGATGAATATTGACCTTATGCCAAGTTGATTATAGTCTTTATTGCATAAGTTATTTGTGATCTTGCATGCTTTCCTTTGCTAGTGGTTGCTCTGGCCAAGTAGTTGCTGGTGACTCCAAGAGGGAGTATTTATGCTTGATAGTGGGTTCATGCCTCCTTGTTGCCTTGCTCGAGTGACAGAAATGTGAAGGGGGAGGATGTGTTGTTGCCATTAGGGAGAAAACAGCGGTGAGAGTGCTCGCGTGCATAATCATTTCTTACATTACACACTTTGTTTAATGCAATTATCTGTTGCTTGCAACTTAATACCTAAGGGGGTTCGCATGATAACCTAAGGGTGGATTATTAGTCATAGATGCAGATGGATGTCGGTCTATGTATCTTGTTGTAATGCCCGCACTAAATATCATAGTAATCTCCATGTCATATTGTGCACTACGGTGCATCCTCTATTTGTCAATTGCCCAACTGTAATTTGTTCACCCAACATGATATCTTTTATGGAGAGACACCACTAGTGAAACTATGAACCCCGGACCATTTTCCACACTGTTAAACAAACCACAACATTTTCCTGCTTTCTTTACTTACTACAAGCATACACAGTTTTCCACACTATACGTCTAATCTTTGTTTTCAGCAAGACCGGTGTGATTGACAACCTCACTGTACCGTTGGGGCAAAGTATTTTGGTTGTGTTGTGTGCGGGTTCCACGTTGTTGCTGACACCGGTGAAGCAACAACACCACCGTCAGTGGCATCAACCCTCTGAAGATTCTCTTTCTCCTACTGGATTGATAACCCTGGTTCTTAACTAAGGGGAAAACTCCTACAGCTCTGCTCATCACACCCTCCTCTTGGGGTTCCCAACAACACATAGCAGACACCGCTAGTGAGTTATGGACCCTGGTCCATTTCTTTACACTGATAATGCAACCACTTCAACCGATGTTTTACTAGTGCAATTAATGTTCTCTTTCACGTACTGCAAACAAGTATTGTTTTCCACACTATACATCTAATCCTTTGTTTTCAGCAAAACTGGTGGACCTCACTGCTTCGTTGGGGCAAACTAACTTGATTGTGTTGTGTAGATTCCACGTTGCTGCTGAACCGGTAGTGCGCCCTGCCAACGTCAACTGACAACAACCTTCGGAAGTGATTTATTTCTCCTACTGGTCGATTCAACCTTGGTTTCTTTCTAAGGGAAAACTTGCTGCTGTGCTCTTCATAACCTTCCTCTTGGTGTTTCCTAATGGGTGCACTCCTGCACCATCAAGAAATTTCTGGCGCCGTTGCCGGGGATTCTCTCACTTCCAATCTCTTTACTTTGTTTTTGTTTTGCTTAGTTTATTTTATTTTGTCTTGTTTGCTTCTCTATATCGAAAACGCAAAAAATAGTTCTTATTCTAGTTGTTATTTTTATCATGGTTTTAATCTTGCTGAAATGAGTGCTCCTGAGAACACTAAGTTGTGTGACTTCACTAGCACACACAACAATGATTTTATTAGCACACCTATTGCTCCACCTGCTCCTACTGCTGATTTTTATGAGATTAAGCGTGCACTGTTAAATCTTGTTATGAGAGAGCAATTTTATGGTGTTAGTACTGATGATGCTACGACCCATCTTAATAATTTTGTTGAACTATGTGATATGAAAAAATATAAGGATGTAGATGGAGATATTATTAAACTGAAATTGTTTCTTTTCTCCTTGAGAGGAAGAGCTAAAGAATGGTTGCTATCTTTTCCTAGAAATAGTATTGATTCTTGGACTAAATGTAAAGATGCTTCCATTGAAAAATATTATCCTCCTGCTAAGATTATATCTTTAAGAAGTAGTATTATGAATTTTAAGCAACTTGATAATGAACATGTTGCTAAAGCTTGGGAAAGAATGAAATCTTTAGTAAAGAATTGTCCCACTCATGGACTGACTACTTGGATGATCATCCAAACCTTTTATGCAGGTCTGAATTTTTCTTCAAGAAACCTTCTGGATTCCGCTGCTGAAGGAACCTTTATGTCCATGACTTTGGGTGCTGCAACAAAGCTTCTTGATGATATGATCGTAAATTATTCTGAATGGCACACTGAGAGAGCTCCACGAGGTAAGAAGGTAAATTCTGTTGAAGAAACCTCCTCCTTGAGTGATAGGCTTGATGCTATTATGTCTATGCTTGTGAATGGCAATGATCCTATTGATCCAAACAATATTCCTTTATCCTCTTTGGTTGCTCAAGAAGAGCATGTTGATGTGAACTTCATTAAAAATAATAATTTCAACAACAATGTTTATAGGAATAATTTTGCTAGCAACAATTATAGGCCATATCCTGTTAATAGAGGTAATAATTATTATCATGATAGACCTGGAATGTCTAATGAAAGAATTTCAGAAGTTGAAAGGGCCACTAAAGACTTTATTCAAAAGCAATATGAACAAAATAAATTATTTTCTAAGACCATGAAGGAACAATCTGTTATATTAAAAAATATCAATTATCAACTTGAGGATTTAAATAGGAAAATTTCTGGTTTGCAAGTTAAAATTGCTCGTGTTGAAACTTCTATTTCATCCATGTCTGAAGCACAATATTCTTTAATAAATAGAATGGCTACTAAAATTGAAACTATAGATGAAAATCCTTTTGCTGCTACTAATGCCATTCAAGTTAGAATTGATGACAATGTTAGGATGTTAGTTGAACTGCATGCTAGATGGGAAAGAGAAGATGAAATAGCTAGAAAGAATAATATAGCTAATGTTTGCACCATTACCACAAATAGTAAAACTGAAGCTTCTCATGCTAGTAAACCTTCTACTATTAATGATAAAATAGTTGGTGTTGGCAATGTCTCCACTTCTTCTGCTAAACGTTTAAAATTGCCTGAAACCACTAAAAGTGATCCTGATAAAAGTGCTAAAAAAATTCTAGGTATGGGAGACAATGGTCCCATTACTTTTGATAAGAATGATCTTGACTTTGATAATTTCAATATATCTGAAGTAATTATGTTCCTACAAAATCTTTCTAGTATTCCCGATGCTAATACTATGAATATGACTTTTACAAAACATACTACAGATGCTCTCATACAAATTAGAGAAGAAAAAATAAAATGTGGAGCCTCTATTCCTAGAAAAATATAAGATGGTTGGGATCCCATCATTAAAATGAAGGTGAATGACTTTTATTGTAATGCACTATGTGATCTTGGTGCTAGTATCTCTGTTATGCCTAAGAAACTTTATGATATGCTTGATTTACCACCATTGGAACACTGTTACTTGGATATTCGTCTTGCTAATAATGCTAGAAAGAAACCTTTGGGTAGAGTTGATGATGTTCTTATTATGGTTAATAATAACCTTGTCCCCGTTGATTTTGTTGTTATGAATACTAGAAGGATACCCCGCGCGTTGCAACGGAGATTTGAGATAATATATATTAGAAATTAACAAATAATTGAAAATAAACAACCATGCCACACATGCAATTGAAAACAGTGGAAGCATATGTATCAACTATCTAGAAAGCTTTGACTGGCAATGGGTCTTTGTATCGATAGTTAGTTTACGGTAATAATTAAAAAAGGGATTCATAACATCACATCAAACATTTAAATTTTGCAAAAGGTGCTACAAATTAAAATGACAAAAATATCATTTCTAGAAAGATGTCCGTCACTAATACTGGAGGGATGTTATGGAAGTTTTGTATGCGCGAAAAAATAAGATAAGAAAAATATAGTTGGCCAAAAAGGATCAGCACCTCAAAAAAAAAAACTCTCGGCGCTGCTGTGTCTCCTTACTTTGTCTCGTGTCGCCTTACTTTGTCATGTGGCTACAATCTGTGACAAATAAATAACGCAAATATACTTATACTATAAGAACTTGTGCTGAATAGAGATCGGATGATCCGACCTGACAACAAAAGAGTAAATATTTTTACCCTTTCAAAACTTTTATTTCAGTAGGTAGTATAAGTATTTTATCAAGCATCAGTCGTGTTGTAATAGTAATTTGTAGAGCGTGATTGATGCCAATGTCCAAAACACTTCATATGTGATAGTACATAGCATGTCAAAAGAGATGATAGAAAATATACTTCTACATAGCGTCACTCAGCGAAGCTGTCAACTCTTCACTCCACGGCATCAAAGCAAGGCTAGGCGTTCGCTCGAGGAGAACGCAGAAGGCTGCCACCAATCCACTTCTCTCCAAGATCTTGAACCGAGGTACGTGCACGCACGCTGTTGTGCTCCTCCTGTTTTGGTTGCCGACGTGCAACCTGCTTCCTCGTATGCCCTCTGTGCAGCGCGGGTGGGAAGCTTGAGGGGACACACCGGCACAAGGTAGCGACTATTTAGTTGGGATGTGGGCTTTATCAATTGCTAGCTTTTCTTAGAGGAATGCGTATATAAATAATGAGGAGCTGAAAAGATGTTTGGCACCGTCTGACAGAATAATTGATTGCTAGCCAAAGAATTACACCAAGCATGCACTGCCTTGCGTTGCTGGTTGCATGCAGAATTGATTACCCACTGAAGAGATCAATCATATACTCGGTTACCAGTTAGGAAAACTAAAGGAGGGGAAGGAGGCTGCCAGATGTTCAGGCAAAACAATTGAGAGCTGCATGTGCAATTTTGTATAGATTCTTTGGGCATGTCACTGTCGGTTCAATGGACGGTTAGCGATCAAAATCATATGGCCATGATTAACTGATGATGTGGATGTCTTGCATGTGAAGATAGAAAATTCATAAATGATCTCTAGTGGGGTTTTTCTTTATAAGAGATATAGATTGAATGCAATGCTTCTTGTCCTATTGTTTTGGGAAGACCTTTTTTTAGAACCGTTGGTGCTGTTATTGATATGAAAAAGGGGAATATTTAAATATCAATTCCCACTCAAGAAAGGTATGGAACACTTTACTAGGAAGAGAATGAAGCTGCCTTTTGATTCTAATATTCGAACAAGTTACAATTTGGATGCTTCTTCACTTGAAAACACTTGATTTCCTCTTTCTGTGCCTAGCTGAAAGGCGTTAAAGAAAAACACTTCTTGGGAGATAACCCATGTTTTTATTTTCTCATTGTTTTATCTGTTTTGTTTGAGTCAAGGTGTTGTATACTTTTGTAGAAAATCCTTTGTATCTTTATTTTCATGCATTAGTCGTGCCAAGTAAAGTATCTAGTGAAAGTTGAGGTTAGATTTGGATTTCTGCGCAGGAACCATATTTTTGCTGTCCACCGAATAAAATCGCATAAATCACAGAAACATCAAAATGACTTGCCAATTTTTTTGCTTATTCCACAGCTAATTCCGAAACGTTTTCTAGCCTATACGTTTTTCGATTTGAGCAACGTAAGTGCCCAGAAAAAAATCGTCTTTACAAACTGTTCTGGTTCTGACAGATTCTGCCTTTTTTACTTGCATCCTCTCTTTTACTATGGCGAGTGGATTTCTTTGCTCCACAAAAAATCAGTATATGTAGCTAATGTTTAAAAAGTATTAATAATGCTTGTGTCCAAGGAGAACATGTGAATTTTTGATTGTGCACTAACCTTCTAAGGCGAATTACATTGAGTTGGGTGTGAAGGAAGTTTTTCAAGGGTCAAGAGAAGAGGATGATATAATGTGATCAAGAAGAGTGAAAGTCCAAATCTTGGGGATGCCCCCATGGTTCATCCCAGCAAATTCTAAGAAGACTCAAGCGTCTAAGCTTGGGGATGCCCAAGGCATCCCCTTCTTCATCAGGAATTTATTAGGTCACTTCTAGCGAAACTATATTTTTATTCGGTCACATCATATGCATTTTACTTGGAGCGTATGTTTGTTTTTATTTTGTTTTCCTTGCTGCAATAAATATAGTTGGAACCCATCATTATTTGTGTGGGAGAGATACACGCTCCACTTTTTCATATGAATACTCGTTTTCTTCCATGCTCGTATTCTTAGTTTTTCTTCTAGCTGCTGCAAATCGTTTTAGCTCCTGCTTTTCATACATCTCTTATTTAGAGTTGTTAGTTCTAGTAGAGTAGTATTAGTAATCTTTTTTTTCATTGCTATATCTTTTGGAGAGTTTGTGTTAAAATATATATTGAATGGTGCTTGGTGGAAATAGAAAATGCTACATGTGGTAGATGGTATAACGAAAAAAACTTACATATTCTTGTAGATCACTAAACTGTTTCACTTGATTATTTGCTATTGTTTTGAGATATTAATTTTCTTAATGGTAAACTTGCTGGTTTAGTAGATTAAAAACAATTAATGGTTGGTCCAAAAGCTTGAAACTGCGCCACACTCAAATAACCAGTTGATGGGATAATGGTATATGACTTCCTTTGCTGATAGCAATCGTAATGGCTTTTTTTACGCGCTACGATCGGGGTAGCTAACAGTGACTTCCTTTGCTGATGGCGTGTGGACACACGTTCATTGGGAGACCCCAAGAGGATGGTATGAAGAGTGCAACAACTAGTTTCCCTCAGAAAGAAACCAAAGTTGAATCGACCAGTAGGAGAAACAAATCAGTTCTAAAGGTTGTTCATAGCTGATGTTGGCAGGGAGCACTACCAGGATCAACAGTAACATCGAATATGCACAAAACAAAACCAAGATACTTTGCCCCAACGATACAGTAAGGTTGTCAATCTCACCGGTTTTGCTGAAAACAAAGGATTAGATGTATAGTGTGGAAAACGGTCTTGTTTGAAGTGAATGAAAAGAGAACAATGATTGCAGTAAAAAGAACAGTGCTTGCAGTAGGTTGTATTATCAATGTAAAGGAATGGACCGGGGTCCACAGTTCACTAGTTGTGTCTCTCCATAAAAGATAGATAACATGCTGGGTAAACAAATTACAGCTGGGCAATTGACAGAAATAAAGGTTGCACCGTAGTGCATATGCAAGACATGATGATTACGATGAGATTCATGCGAGCATTACAACATAATACATAGACCATAATCCAACTTCATCTATAACTAATAATTCACCCTCATAACGTACTCCAAGAAGACTTCGGGTATTAATTAAAATGCATAATGTAAACAATAAAATATCCTTAGACACAACATTGTTGTTTTCTCCCTAATGGCAACAACACATCCCCCATCCGCCACATTTCTGTCACTCGAGCACAGATGAAAAGGAGACATAAACCCACTATCGATCATAAATACTCCCTCTTGGAGTTACAAGCATCAACTTGGCCAGAGAATCTACTAGTAACGGAGAGCATGCAAGATCATAAATAACATAAAATGATAGATTGATAATCAACTTGACATAGCATTAAATATTCATCAGATCCCAGCAAACACAACATGGAGCATTACAGATAAATGATCTTGATCATGTTAGGCAGCTCACAAGATCTAAATATGGTGGCATAAAGAGGAGAATACAACCATCTAGCTACTGCTATGGACCCGTAGTCCACAGATGAACTACTCACACATCACTCCGGAGGCAGGCATGGTGTTGTAGAGCCATCCGGTGATAATTTCCCCTCCCGACAGGGTTCCGTGGAGAGCTTCAGAACCCTCCTGAACTAGGGTTGACGATGACGGCGGCTACGGAACTTTTCGTGGATGGAGGCTCGGGAGTTTAGGGTTTCCCCGAGAAGAAGTATAAATAGGCGAAAGAGCGATGTTGGTGGGAGCCCGAGGGTCCCACACCACGTGGTGGCGCGACCAAGGGGGGGGGGCGCCGCCCTATGGTGTGGCCACCTGGTGGCCCCCCTCCGGGTCTCCTCCGGACTCCGTGTACGTGACAGAAAAATAGGACCCTGGGATTTTGTTTCGTGCAATTCCGTGAATATTTTCAGAACAACTTTTCTGAAACAAAAAATAGTAGAAAACAGGAACTGGCGCCTGTGGCATCTTGTTAATGTGTTAGTCCCAGGAAATCCATAAAAATGCTATAAAGTCTATAGAAAACATATTGCAATTGGCATGAAAACAACATGGAAGATCAGAAATTATAGATACATTTGAGACGTATCAAGCATCCCCAAGCTTAGTTCTACTCTTCCTCAAGTAGGTAAAACGATAAAAACAAAATAATTTCTGAGGTGGCATGCTACCAACATAATCTTGATCATCATATTTGTAAAAGCAATTGTGAGCTGAGATCAAAGTACCCTAAACATAGGCATGATAGATATAATTTCAACAATATAAACTTAGCAACCATGTTGCTACATGCAAGGTAACACAAACAAAGGATCATGAATAATGATTTAATGAAAGATGTAAGTTTGTTTCGAGCATAAAGAAAACATAGCAAAGTGGTATTCCTCTTTCCTTAAAATGGGAGCAAAACATAATTGCTAGGACACATTCAAAGTTTAAGTGGTGACTAGAAACAAGTAATTTGAGAACAAATAATAACATATCATGAATCAATCAATGATAAATCTTGGGACTGATGCACATTATACTCATAATGACAAGTATGCTCTCCTAATTGTGCATAAAGTTAGAAGACGAAGATGCAACATAAAAGTAAAAGAAAGGCCCTTCGTAGAGGGAAGCAGAGATTAACTCATGTGCTAGAGATTTTTATTAAAAAAGAGGTGTATGTTTATGTCACCGAATGGCAAACAGACAATACAGAGTTGTATGTACACTGAGTCTGGAGGAGGTCCGGAGGGGGCCTCAGGAGCCCCACACCATAGGGAGGTGTGACCCCCCTTCGCCATGCCACCAGGTAGTGTGGCCCCCTGGCCACCCACCAACGTTACCCTCTCGCCTATTTAAGCTCCTCCACGGCTTAACCCTAAATACCCGAGCCTTTTCCACCAAAAAGATTCGTATCCACCGTCATCGTCAACCCTAGTTCGGGAGGGTTCTGGAGCTCTCCCCGGCACCCTGCCGGGAGGGGGAATCATCACCGGAGTGACGCGTGAGTAGTTCATTCTTGGACTACGGGTCCATAGCAGTATCTAGATGAGTGTCTTCTCCTATTTATGCCTCGTGTTTAGATCTTGTGAGCTGCCTAACATGATCAAGACCATCTTATTATAATGCCACATGTTGTGTTTGCTGGGATCCGAAGAATATTGAATGATATGTACAATGATTACCAATCTATCATGTTCTTTCATGTGTATGTTATTTATGATCTTGCATGCTCTCCGTTTCTAGTAGATACTCTGACCAAGTAGATGCTTTTAACTCCAAGAGGGAGTATTTATGCTCGATAGTGGGTTCATGCCTCCCTTTCACTCACGCTCGAGTGACAGAAACGTAACGAGTGGGGGATGTGTTGTTGCCATTACGGATAAAACAACAATGCTTTGTCTAAGGATAATTTTATTGTTTACATTGCACACTTTGCTTAATGCAATTATCTGTTGCTTGCTGATACGTCTCCAACGTATCTATAATTTCTGATGCTCCATGATCATATTATGTCAATTGCTACTTGTTTTATCCCTTATTTATAGCATATTTATACATTTTTCGGGACTAACCTATTAACAAGATGCCAAGTGCCAGTTCCCTGTTTTCTGTTGTTTTTTGTTTCAGAAAAATTGTTCTGGAAACATTCTCCAAATTGGACCCCACAACGCCCGAAGTGCCTATTTTCCCCGGAAGCATCCAGAACACCGAAGAAGAGTCGAAGACGGGCACGAGGGGGGCCACACCATAGGGTGGCGCGGCCCCCCTGGCCGTGCCAGCTATGGGTGTGGGCCCCTGGAGCTCCACCGCCTTTGCCCTTTCACCTATTTAATCCCCCCGGATGGAAAACCCTAAAGACCTGATCAACCCCCCCCCCCCCCCCCCGAAAAGTTCCGCAGCCGTCGTCACCGTCAACCCTAGATCAGTGGGGTTCTGAAGTTGTTTCCAGCACCCTGCCAGAGAGGAGATCATCACAGGAGGCTTCTACATCACCATCCTGCCTCCGGAGTGATGCGTGAGTAGTTCATCCTTGGACTATGGGTTCGTAGTTGTAGCTATATGGTTGTCTTCTCCTCATATGCCTCCATGTTTAGATCTCGTGAGCTGTCTATCATGATCGAGATTGATATTATGTAATTCTATATGTTGTGTTTGCTGGGATCTGATGAATATTGAACTTATGCCAAGCTGATTATAGTCTTTATTTGCATATGCTATTTGTGATCTTGCATGCTTTCTGTTGCTAGTGGTTTCTCTGGCCAAGTAGTTGCTTGTGACTCCAAGAGGGAGTATTTATGCTTGATAGTGGGTTCATGGCTCCTCACCGCCTTGCTCGAGTGACAGAAACTTGAAGGGGGAGGATGTGTTGTTGCCATTAGGGAGAAAACAACGGTGAGAGTGCCCGCGTGCATAATCATTGCTTACATTACACACTTTGTTTAATGCAGTTATTTGTTGCTTGAAACTTAATACCTAAGGGGGGTCGGATGATAACCTGAGGGTGGATTATTAGTCATAGATGCAGATGGATTTTGGTCTATGTATATTGTTGTAATGCCCGCACTAAATATCATAGTAGTCATCATGTTATATATGTGCACTACGATGCAACCTCTATTTGTCAATTTCCTAGGTGTAACTTGTTCACCCAGCATGCTATCTTTTATGGAGAGACACCACTAGTGAACCTATGAACCCCGGTCCATTTTCCACACTGTTAAACAAACCACAACAATTTCCTGCTTTCTTTACTTACTGCAAGCATGCATCATTTTCCACACTATATGTCTAATCTTTGTTTTTAGCAAGACCAGTGAGATTGACAACCTCACTGTACCGTTGGGACAAAGTATTTTGGTTGTGTTGTGTGCAGGTTCCACGTTGTTGCTGACACCGGTGAAGCGCCAGCACCACCGTCAGTGGCATCAACCTTCCTGAGATCCTCTTCCTCCTACTGGATTGATAACCTTGGTTCTTAACTGAGCGAAATTCTTGCCGCTTGCTCATCACACCCTCCTCTTGGGGTTTCCAACACACCTTCAAAGAGCATCAAGAATTTCTGGCGCCGTTTCCGGGGAGGAAGAAGTCTACTGGCAAGGGGAGTCTCTCACTCTCAACCTCTTTATTTTTTTTAGTCTCGTTTTTATTTTTATCTTGTTTTTCTTTTCTATATTAAAAACACAAAAAAATAGTTTACTTCATAGCTGCTATTTATTTGCTTGCTTTTATTTTGCTAAAATGAGATCCTCTGAGAATACTAAGTTGTGTGACTTCACTAGTACAAACAACAATGATTTTATTTGTACACCTATTGCTCCACCTGCTCCTACTGCTGCTTTCTATGAGATTAAACCTGCTTTATTAAATCTTGTGATGAAAGAGCAATTTTATGGTATTAGTACTGATGATGCTGCTGCCCACCTTAATAATTTTGTTGAACTATGTGAGATGCAAAAATATAAAGATGTGGATGGAGATATTATTAAACTGGAATTATTTCCTTTCTCTTTGAGAGGAAGAGCTAAAGAATGGTTGCTATCTTTGCCTAGAAATAGTATTGATCCATGGACTAAGTGTAAAGATGCTTTGATTGGAAAATATTATCTTCCTGCTAAGATTATATCCCAAAGAAGTGACATAATGAATTTTAAACAATTTGATAATGAACATGTTGCTAAAGCTTGGGAAAGAATGAAAACTATGGTGAAGAATTGTCCCACTCATGGACTGACTACTTGGATGATTATAAAAACTTTTTATGCAGGACTGAATTTCTCCTCAAAGAACCTATTGGATTCAGCTGCTGGAGGTACCTTTATGTCCATCACTTTGGGCAATGCAACAAATCTTCTTGATGATATGATGATAAATTATTCAGAGTGGCACACTGAGAGAGATCCATAAGGTAAGAAGGTAAATTCTGTTGAGGAAACCTCCTCTTTGAGTGAAAGGCTTGATGCTATTATGTCTATGCTTGTTAATGGTAAAGCTCAAGTTGATCATAATAATGTTCCTTTAGTCTCTTTGGTTGCTCAAGAAGAGCATGTTGATGTAAAATTTATTAGAAATAATAATCTTAACAACAATGCTTATAAAAATAATTTTGGTGGAAACAATTATAAGCCTTATACTCCTAATAATGGTTATGGTAATTCATATGGAAACTCCTACAATAGCAATAAAAGCTCTATCTCTGATCTTGAAAACATGCTTAGAGAATTTATTAGCACACAAACTGCTTTTAATAAATATGTTGAGGAAAAGCTTGGTAAAATAGATGTTCTTGCCTCTAAAGTAGATAGCCTTGCTATTGATGTTGATTTTCTAAAACTAAAGTTTTTTCCACAAGATTTTAAACAAAGTAAAAAATTTGAATTCCATCCAAGTTCAAATTGATAATAATGTTAGGTTGATGGCTGAATTACGTGCTAGGTGGGAAAGAGAAGATGAATTGGCTAGAAAGAATAATATTGCTAGAGTTTGCACTATCACAACCACTAGTAAAACTTAAGCTCCAAGTGCTAGTAAACCTCCTACTATCAATGGTAAAGTAATTGTGTTAATAAAGTCCCTAGTCCTTTGGTGAAACGTGCTAAATTGCCTCAAACTGCTGAAATTGCTCCTGATAAAAGTGCTGAAATTTTTAGAGGTATAGGAGATAATGGTCCCATTACTTTTGATGATAATAATTTTGATTTTAATGATTGCAATGTATCTGAAGTTATTGTGTTTCTACAAAATCTTGCTAGAAGTCCCAATGCTAGTGCCATGAATATGGCCTTTACTAAACATATTACCAATGCTCTCATGAATTTTAGGAAAGAAAAGTTGAAACTTGAAACATCTATCCCTAGGAAATTAGATGATGGTTGGGAGCCTATTATTAAGATAAAAGTAAATGATTTTGATTGCAATGCTTTGTGTGATCTTGGTGTTAGTATCTCTGTTATGCCTCAAAAGCTTTATGATATGCTTGATCTACCACCGTTGGAACACTGTTATTTGGATGTTCATCTTGCCGATAATGCTAAGAAGAAACCTCTTGGTAGAATTGATGATGTTCTTATTATGGTTAAAAATAACCTTTTCCCTGTTGATTTTTTTGTTATGAACATTGAATGCAATGCTTCTTATCCTATTTTTTTGGGAAGACCTTTTCTTAGAACTGTTGGTGCTATTATTGATATGAAAGAGGGGAGTATTAAATATCAATTCCCCCTCAAGAAAAGTTTGGAACACTTTCCTAGAAAGAAGATGAAGATACCTTTTGACTCTATTATTATATCAAGATATTATGTTGATGCTTCTTCACTTGAAAATACTTGAGTTTCCTTTTTATGCCTAGCTGAAAGGTGTTAAACAAAAGCGCTACCGGGAGACAACCCGTTTTATTTCGTTTTCTTTGGTGTGCTTTGCACCTGGGTGTTTTATATTTCCTTAGAAACCCTGCTGTATGTTTTCTTTTGTGTTTTTGTTGAGCCAAGTAAAGCCTCTAGTGGAAAGTTGAGGCTATATTTTGGATTTCTGCGCATGAAACAGATTTCTGTTGTCCACTGTTAATTCCGTAAAAAATCACAAAAAATTCAAAATGCCCTGATTTGTTTTGTACGTAATCCTGAGTTATATACGCAACTTTTCTTAGTTTAACACTTTTCTATTTGAGCAACAGAAGATTTTTAAAAAAATCGATATTTACCCGCTGTTCCGTTTTGACAGTTTTTTGCCATTTATTGCATTTGCATCTTAATCTCTTTCTTTTGGTGTTCTTTTGAGAAAAAGAGTTTTAAAAGAAGTTGTGACAGTAGCTAATGTGGTCTTGAGTGTTATACTTTTGTTTAAACTGAACCATGTGAATTTATTATTTCGATTGCACTAACGTTGCTAATGAAGATTGTGAGAAGTTTGGTGTGAAGGAAGTTTTCAAGGGTCAAGAGAAGAGGATGATATGATGTAATCAAGAAGGGTGAAAAGCCTAAGCTTGGGGATGCCCTGGTGGTACATCCCAGCAAATTCCAAGAAGACTCAAGCGTCTAAGCTTGGGGATGCCCAAGGCATCCCCTTCTTCATCAACAAATTATCAGGTCACTTCTAGTGAAACTCTATTTTTATTCGGTCGCGTCTTATGTGCTTTACTTGGAGCGTCTTTTATTTTTATTTTCAGTTTGTTTTTGTTTTTTGCTTTCATTTTATTTTTATTTTTTCAATAAGCTTGGTTGGAGCCCAGCATTCTTTTATTGGAGAGTGAAACACTCCGCTTTTTCATGAGAATACATTGTATTCTTAATCTATGTCTAGGTGCTGCATTTATTTAGCTCATGTTTTGCATGCATATCTTATTAGAGCTGTTAGTTCTAGTAGTGTTATGTGAGTACTCTCATGTTTGCTTGCTGTATCATAAATAGTATTTTTGTTAAAGCATGTTTTGTATGCTGCTTGTTGGGAGAAGAAAACTGTTGCTTGAAGTAGAATTTATAACAGTACTCGTAGAAGCTTGTATAGACTGTGGCTAGAACTTTTTCATGCCATGCTCAATGTTATTTTAGTTTTAAAGCCTTGTGGTTATTGAGTAGCATGAATAGCTTTAAATAGCTGAGAGTGTTTAATATGTCTTGAAAGATTCATGAGTTGTCCTTGTCATGGTAAAGCATCAATATATGGTATTCTCTTTCGAATGTTTTATTTGGTTGACTTGGCGCATACTCACACCATGTTTATGACTACAAACCAGTCAGGAATAGCCTCCATGACCACTTTGTTTTTGAACTTGTGATACGGCTTATGTGTTAATTAGTGATTCTTATGTCGCTATGCATGATTATGGCTCTTATGCTATCTTGATTTGTCGCTCCCAGTCTTTTCCTAGCCTCCACCTGTACTGAGTATGAGCTTTACTCGTGCATCCAAACTCCCTTAAACAAAATTTTTTCCCATTGTGTACACCATACCTACCTACATGTGGTATTTAACTTCCACTCCAAGTAAATTTCTCATGTGTTACCTTTAAAACCTTCAAATTACTCCTGGTTTATGTTCCTGTTTTTGCTCATGAGAACGTAAATAGAGAATCTTTATCTCACTTGTTGATTTGATTTCACACCCTGGACTAGTGGCTTCATCCGCTTATCCAAATGATAGAAGAGCTGGCAGCGGGGTGCCCAGCCCCAAATTAATGCAAACAAATTCTCTTCACTATTTTTGGCCCTGATTTATCAGTCAAAGCCAATGTTCAAGATATCGCTTATCGTTAACTTATCGGTCGGCCCATGATAAGAGATGTATCGGCTTATCGGCCGATAAATCGATTTTATCGGTCGACTGTTTATCGGCCATTTTTCTTGTAAATCCCAAATTATAGCACTAAAATATGATATTAAAATATATCATATCGGCATTACAAATTCTAAATTATGATATATACATATATGGTATTCAATAATTCTAAAAATTCTATGATGGATGTCATTTATCATATGTTCCGGTGTTGAAAAATCGATATATCGGCGGATTTATCGGCATATTGATCGATAAATCGCTTGTAAGAGCGATAAAATGGCCCAAATGATAAACTCCGTTGATATTCATTTATCATATCGATCACGACCCGATAAGCGATAAATCGGTCGATAAATCGGCATATCGGGTGATATTTGGAACAGTGGTCAAAGCATAATTGTGTAAACAAAAGAGAAAGAGGGATGGCCTTCTACACCAGTTGCGTCCTTCACCATGAGAGCCGCTCTTTTGAATTCAGTTGGCTTGTGACGTAATGTATTTTCTGTTTACCATTCGTTGACATTAGTATATATCTCCCAAAATATAGACACTCCTCCATGGTATGTGATTGTTGGCAGGCACCCGAGGATTCGGTTAGCCATGGTTTGTGAAAGATGGATGGGAGGAGTGTCAAACTTTTAATACCTTTGTTTAATAAAATAAAAGCTCTAGCACATGAGTGATCCCTGCTTCCCTCTGCGAAGGGCCTTTCTTTTACTTTTATGATGAGTCTCCATCTTCTAACTTTATGAACAGTTGAGAGAGCATTTTTGCCATTCTGAGTTCTATGTGCATTTTTCCCATAAACATCAATAATTACTGATGTGATATTATTTGTTCTTAAATTATTTGTTCTAGTCTTCCTCATGAACTTTGAAAGTGTCCTGGCATTTATGTTTTGTCCAACTCTTAAGGACTAGTGAAATACCACTTTTCCATGCTTTCTCTATACCAGAAACAAACGTTTATCTTTGTTTGCATTATTATCCATGATCCTTTATTTAAGATATTCTTCATGATGCAAAGTGATTGCTATGCTTTATTATTAAAGTTCTATTTATCATGTTTGTGTTTGAAGTTTTATGATCTCAGCGTACATATGCTTTTACAGTTTAATGATCAAGATTATGATAGTATCATGTCACCACAAAAATTATTGTTTTATCGTTTACCTACTTGAGGACGAGTAGGAACTAAGCTTGGGGATGCTTGATACGTAATAAACGTACCCCTAATTTCTGATGCTCCATGATCATATTATGCCAATTGCTACATGTTTTCTCCCTTATTTATAGCATTTTTATATGTTTTTCCGGGACTAACCTATTAACAAGATGCCAAGTGCCAGTTTCCTGTTTTCTGTTGTTTTTGGTTGCAAAAAAGTTGTTCTGGAAACATTCTCAGAATTGGACCCCACAAAGCCCGAAGTGCCTATTTTCCTCGGAAGCATCCAGAACACCGAAGAGGAGTCGAAGAGGGGCAACAGGAGGGCCACATCATAGGGTGGCATGCCCCCTCGACCGCGCCAGCTATGGGTGTGCGCCCCCTGGCCTCCATTGCCTTTGCCCTTTCGCCTATTTAAGACCCCGGATGGAAAAACCTAAGCAGCTGATCAAAATCCCCGAAAAAGTTCCGCAGTTGCCGTCACCATCAACCCTAGATCAAGGGGGTTCTGAAGCTGTTTCGGGCATCCTGCCGGAGAGGAGATCATCACCGGAGGCTTCTACATCACCATGCCTTCCTCCGGAGTGATGCGTGAGTAGTTCATCCCTGGACTACGAGTTCATAGCTGTAGCTAGATGGTTGTCTCCTCCTCATATGCCTCCATGTTTAGATCTCGTGAGCTGTCTATCATGATCGAGATTGATCTTATGTAATTCTATATGCTGTGTTTGCTGGGATTCGATGAATATTGACCTTATGCCAAGTTGATTATAGTCTTTATTGCATAAGTTATTTGTGATCTTGCATGCTTTCCTTTGCTAGTGGTTGCTCTGGCCAAGTAGTTGCTGGTGACTCCAAGAGGGAGTATTTATGCTTGATAGTGGGTTCATGCCTCCTTGTTGCCTTGCTCGAGTGACAGAAATGTGAAGGGGGAGGATGTGTTGTTGCCATTAGGGAGAAAACAGCGGTGAGAGTGCTCGCGTGCATAATCATTTCTTACATTACACACTTTGTTTAATGCAATTATCTGTTGCTTGCAACTTAATACCTAAGGGGGTTCGCATGATAACCTAAGGGTGGATTATTAGTCATAGATGCAGATGGATGTCGGTCTATGTATCTTGTTGTAATGCCCGCACTAAATATCATAGTAATCTCCATGTCATATTGTGCACTACGGTGCATCCTCTATTTGTCAATTGCCCAACTGTAATTTGTTCACCCAACATGATATCTTTTATGGAGAGACACCACTAGTGAAACTATGAACCCCGGACCATTTTCCACACTGTTAAACAAACCACAACATTTTCCTGCTTTCTTTACTTACTACAAGCATACACAGTTTTCCACACTATACGTCTAATCTTTGTTTTCAGCAAGACCGGTGTGATTGACAACCTCACTGTACCGTTGGGGCAAAGTATTTTGGTTGTGTTGTGTGCGGGTTCCACGTTGTTGCTGACACCGGTGAAGCAACAACACCACCGTCAGTGGCATCAACCCTCTGAAGATTCTCTTTCTCCTACTGGATTGATAACCCTGGTTCTTAACTAAGGGGAAAACTCCTACAGCTCTGCTCATCACACCCTCCTCTTGGGGTTCCCAACAACACATAGCAGACACCGCTAGTGAGTTATGGACCCTGGTCCATTTCTTTACACTGATAATGCAACCACTTCAACCGATGTTTTACTAGTGCAATTAATGTTCTCTTTCACGTACTGCAAACAAGTATTGTTTTCCACACTATACATCTAATCCTTTGTTTTCAGCAAAACTGGTGGACCTCACTGCTTCGTTGGGGCAAACTAACTTGATTGTGTTGTGTAGATTCCACGTTGCTGCTGAACCGGTAGTGCGCCCTGCCAACGTCAACTGACAACAACCTTCGGAAGTGATTTATTTCTCCTACTGGTCGATTCAACCTTGGTTTCTTTCTAAGGGAAAACTTGCTGCTGTGCTCTTCATAACCTTCCTCTTGGTGTTTCCTAATGGGTGCACTCCTGCACCATCAAGAAATTTCTGGCGCCGTTGCCGGGGATTCTCTCACTTCCAATCTCTTTACTTTGTTTTTGTTTTGCTTAGTTTATTTTATTTTGTCTTGTTTGCTTCTCTATATCGAAAACGCAAAAAATAGTTCTTATTCTAGTTGTTATTTTTATCATGGTTTTAATCTTGCTGAAATGAGTGCTCCTGAGAACACTAAGTTGTGTGACTTCACTAGCACACACAACAATGATTTTATTAGCACACCTATTGCTCCACCTGCTCCTACTGCTGATTTTTATGAGATTAAGCGTGCACTGTTAAATCTTGTTATGAGAGAGCAATTTTATGGTGTTAGTACTGATGATGCTACGACCCATCTTAATAATTTTGTTGAACTATGTGATATGAAAAAATATAAGGATGTAGATGGAGATATTATTAAACTGAAATTGTTTCTTTTCTCCTTGAGAGGAAGAGCTAAAGAATGGTTGCTATCTTTTCCTAGAAATAGTATTGATTCTTGGACTAAATGTAAAGATGCTTCCATTGAAAAATATTATCCTCCTGCTAAGATTATATCTTTAAGAAGTAGTATTATGAATTTTAAGCAACTTGATAATGAACATGTTGCTAAAGCTTGGGAAAGAATGAAATCTTTAGTAAAGAATTGTCCCACTCATGGACTGACTACTTGGATGATCATCCAAACCTTTTATGCAGGTCTGAATTTTTCTTCAAGAAACCTTCTGGATTCCGCTGCTGAAGGAACCTTTATGTCCATGACTTTGGGTGCTGCAACAAAGCTTCTTGATGATATGATCGTAAATTATTCTGAATGGCACACTGAGAGAGCTCCACGAGGTAAGAAGGTAAATTCTGTTGAAGAAACCTCCTCCTTGAGTGATAGGCTTGATGCTATTATGTCTATGCTTGTGAATGGCAATGATCCTATTGATCCAAACAATATTCCTTTATCCTCTTTGGTTGCTCAAGAAGAGCATGTTGATGTGAACTTCATTAAAAATAATAATTTCAACAACAATGTTTATAGGAATAATTTTGCTAGCAACAATTATAGGCCATATCCTGTTAATAGAGGTAATAATTATTATCATGATAGACCTGGAATGTCTAATGAAAGAATTTCAGAAGTTGAAAGGGCCACTAAAGACTTTATTCAAAAGCAATATGAACAAAATAAATTATTTTCTAAGACCATGAAGGAACAATCTGTTATATTAAAAAATATCAATTATCAACTTGAGGATTTAAATAGGAAAATTTCTGGTTTGCAAGTTAAAATTGCTCGTGTTGAAACTTCTATTTCATCCATGTCTGAAGCACAATATTCTTTAATAAATAGAATGGCTACTAAAATTGAAACTATAGATGAAAATCCTTTTGCTGCTACTAATGCCATTCAAGTTAGAATTGATGACAATGTTAGGATGTTAGTTGAACTGCATGCTAGATGGGAAAGAGAAGATGAAATAGCTAGAAAGAATAATATAGCTAATGTTTGCACCATTACCACAAATAGTAAAACTGAAGCTTCTCATGCTAGTAAACCTTCTACTATTAATGATAAAATAGTTGGTGTTGGCAATGTCTCCACTTCTTCTGCTAAACGTTTAAAATTGCCTGAAACCACTAAAAGTGATCCTGATAAAAGTGCTAAAAAAATTCTAGGTATGGGAGACAATGGTCCCATTACTTTTGATAAGAATGATCTTGACTTTGATAATTTCAATATATCTGAAGTAATTATGTTCCTACAAAATCTTTCTAGTATTCCCGATGCTAATACTATGAATATGACTTTTACAAAACATACTACAGATGCTCTCATACAAATTAGAGAAGAAAAAATAAAATGTGGAGCCTCTATTCCTAGAAAAATATAAGATGGTTGGGATCCCATCATTAAAATGAAGGTGAATGACTTTTATTGTAATGCACTATGTGATCTTGGTGCTAGTATCTCTGTTATGCCTAAGAAACTTTATGATATGCTTGATTTACCACCATTGGAACACTGTTACTTGGATATTCGTCTTGCTAATAATGCTAGAAAGAAACCTTTGGGTAGAGTTGATGATGTTCTTATTATGGTTAATAATAACCTTGTCCCCGTTGATTTTGTTGTTATGAATACTAGAAGGATACCCCGCGCGTTGCAACGGAGATTTGAGATAATATATATTAGAAATTAACAAATAATTGAAAATAAACAACCATGCCACACATGCAATTGAAAACAGTGGAAGCATATGTATCAACTATCTAGAAAGCTTTGACTGGCAATGGGTCTTTGTATCGATAGTTAGTTTACGGTAATAATTAAAAAAGGGATTCATAACATCACATCAAACATTTAAATTTTGCAAAAGGTGCTACAAATTAAAATGACAAAAATATCATTTCTAGAAAGATGTCCGTCACTAATACTGGAGGGATGTTATGGAAGTTTTGTATGCGCGAAAAAATAAGATAAGAAAAATATAGTTGGCCAAAAAGGATCAGCACCTCAAAAAAAAAAACTCTCGGCGCTGCTGTGTCTCCTTACTTTGTCTCGTGTCGCCTTACTTTGTCATGTGGCTACAATCTGTGACAAATAAATAACGCAAATATACTTATACTATAAGAACTTGTGCTGAATAGAGATCGGATGATCCGACCTGACAACAAAAGAGTAAATATTTTTACCCTTTCAAAACTTTTATTTCAGTAGGTAGTATAAGTATTTTATCAAGCATCAGTCGTGTTGTAATAGTAATTTGTAGAGCGTGATTGATGCCAATGTCCAAAACACTTCATATGTGATAGTACATAGCATGTCAAAAGAGATGATAGAAAATATACTTCTACATAGCGTCACTCAGCGAAGCTGTCAACTCTTCACTCCACGGCATCAAAGCAAGGCTAGGCGTTCGCTCGAGGAGAACGCAGAAGGCTGCCACCAATCCACTTCTCTCCAAGATCTTGAACCGAGGTACGTGCACGCACGCTGTTGTGCTCCTCCTGTTTTGGTTGCCGACGTGCAACCTGCTTCCTCGTATGCCCTCTGTGCAGCGCGGGTGGGAAGCTTGAGGGGACACACCGGCACAAGGTAGCGACTATTTAGTTGGGATGTGGGCTTTATCAATTGCTAGCTTTTCTTAGAGGAATGCGTATATAAATAATGAGGAGCTGAAAAGATGTTTGGCACCGTCTGACAGAATAATTGATTGCTAGCCAAAGAATTACACCAAGCATGCACTGCCTTGCGTTGCTGGTTGCATGCAGAATTGATTACCCACTGAAGAGATCAATCATATACTCGGTTACCAGTTAGGAAAACTAAAGGAGGGGAAGGAGGCTGCCAGATGTTCAGGCAAAACAATTGAGAGCTGCATGTGCAATTTTGTATAGATTCTTTGGGCATGTCACTGTCGGTTCAATGGACGGTTAGCGATCAAAATCATATGGCCGTGATTAACTGATGATGTGGATGTCTTGCATGTGAAGATAGAAAATTCATAAATGATCTCTAGTGGGGTTTTTCTTTATAAGAGATATAGATTGAATGCAATGCTTCTTGTCCTATTGTTTTGGGAAGACCTTTTTTTAGAACCGTTGGTGCTGTTATTGATATGAAAAAGGGGAATATTTAAATATCAATTCCCACTCAAGAAAGGTATGGAACACTTTACTAGGAAGAGAATGAAGCTGCCTTTTGATTCTAATATTCGAACAAGTTACAATTTGGATGCTTCTTCACTTGAAAACACTTGATTTCCTCTTTCTGTGCCTAGCTGAAAGGCGTTAAAGAAAAACACTTCTTGGGAGATAACCCATGTTTTTATTTTCTCATTGTTTTATCTGTTTTGTTTGAGTCAAGGTGTTGTATACTTTTGTAGAAAATCCTTTGTATCTTTATTTTCATGCATTAGTCGTGCCAAGTAAAGTATCTAGTGAAAGTTGAGGTTAGATTTGGATTTCTGCGCAGGAACCATATTTTTGCTGTCCACCGAATAAAATCGCATAAATCACAGAAACATCAAAATGACTTGCCAATTTTTTTGCTTATTCCACAGCTAATTCCGAAACGTTTTCTAGCCTATACGTTTTTCGATTTGAGCAACGTAAGTGCCCAGAAAAAAATCGTCTTTACAAACTGTTCTGGTTCTGACAGATTCTGCCTTTTTTACTTGCATCCTCTCTTTTACTATGGCGAGTGGATTTCTTTGCTCCACAAAAAATCAGTATATGTAGCTAATGTTTAAAAAGTATTAATAATGCTTGTGTCCAAGGAGAACATGTGAATTTTTGATTGTGCACTAACCTTCTAAGGCGAATTACATTGAGTTGGGTGTGAAGGAAGTTTTTCAAGGGTCAAGAGAAGAGGATGATATAATGTGATCAAGAAGAGTGAAAGTCCAAATCTTGGGGATGCCCCCATGGTTCATCCCAGCAAATTCTAAGAAGACTCAAGCGTCTAAGCTTGGGGATGCCCAAGGCATCCCCTTCTTCATCAGGAATTTATTAGGTCACTTCTAGCGAAACTATATTTTTATTCGGTCACATCATATGCATTTTACTTGGAGCGTATGTTTGTTTTTATTTTGTTTTCCTTGCTGCAATAAATATAGTTGGAACCCATCATTATTTGTGTGGGAGAGATACACGCTCCACTTTTTCATATGAATACTCGTTTTCTTCCATGCTTGTATTCTTAGTTTTTCTTCTAGCTGCTGCAAATCGTTTTAGCTCCTGCTTTTCATACATCTCTTATTTAGAGTTGTTAGTTCTAGTAGAGTAGTATTAGTAATCTTTTTTTTCATTGCTATATCTTTTGGAGAGTTTGTGTTAAAATATATATTGAATGGTGCTTGGTGGAAATAGAAAATGCTACATGTGGTAGATGGTATAACGAAAAAAACTTACATATTCTTGTAGATCACTAAACTGTTTCACTTGATTATTTGCTATTGTTTTGAGATATTAATTTTCTTAATGGTAAACTTGCTGGTTTAGTAGATTAAAAACAATTAATGGTTGGTCCAAAAGCTTGAAACTGCGCCACACTCAAATAACCAGTTGATGGGATAATGGTATATGACTTCCTTTGCTGATAGCAATCGTAATGGCTTTTTTTACGCGCTACGATCGGGGTAGCTAACAGTGACTTGTCACTGCCATGGACCCTCTTGGAGTGATTTTCATTATGCCTTGTATGATCATGATTTTAGTTGTAATCTTTTAACTTGTGAGTTCTATGTTGCGGTTTTCTGGCACTTCCACCATCCATATTTGCTAGCCTCTTCGGTACTGTGCATTGCTCATTCTCACATTGAGAGTTGGTGCAAACTTTGCCAGTGCATTCAAACACCGTGGGAGAACTTTGTTCTTCTACACATAAGCCAAAAATTATCTTCCTCAAAATAGCCACCATACCTACCTACCATGGCATTTCCATAGCCATTCTGAGATATATTGCCATACAACATCCATCTTCATTATGTTACTTGATGTCATGCTTCATTGTTATTTTTCATACTGCTACACTGGCAGGAGCATTTAGTTTTATATAGATCATAGATATTTTAGTTTGAGTTATGAGTACTAAAAGTGTGATAATTCATTGTACAATAGAGTTTTGCCCCTACCAGTGAGGTTATATATTAAAAAAGCCCCAAAAAATTAAAAAAATAAAGGGCCAAAGAGAGATAATAAAGAGAGAGGGGGCAGCACTACTATAATTTATTCCACACTTGTGCTTATTTAGCATCATTACTTCAGTTGGAGAGAGTTTTCATATTATGACTTGCATAACTATGTGGGGAACTTTACATTATAGAACTTGGCTTGTATATTTCAATGAAGAGCCTCCTCAAAAGTGCTCTAGGTATTCGTGACCAAGCAAGTTGGATGCACCCCCACTAGTTCCATTGGAGAGCTTTCATACACTTATAGCTCTATGTGCATCCGTTGTGTGGAAATCACAACTCCTTTCATAACTTCGATTATAAGACTTCCTCTTGTCTAATGATAACTTTTAGTTGTGTGATACTTTCTTCCATTGATCATCCAAACCCCCCATAATGTTCTTTTAGCCATAAAATCTTGGTTCTAGGAACCAATACAGAACACTTGCTTGTTTTGAGTGCAAGATATCTTAGTGATTTTCCTACATGTACATTGTTGTCGCTTGACTTGATCCTAACAGGAGTTGTTGTGAGAGTTTGATGCCTTGGATGATTATATTGTTGTTCTTGAAGCTTAAATCAACTTTAATAAACCTTGCATGTTTGATTATATTTTCGTATTGATTCATTGAAAAGTTTTACTTTGTTCTTCCTAATGGTTTATACATTATTCTAATTTATATCAACTATAAACCACATCCCTTATTCATTTGATCCTAGTTTACATGCTTTACATTACTATGATGATCAACTTTATGTTGGTACCATGTCACCTCAGAAATTATTTGTTTTTATCGTTTACCTACTCGAGGACGAGTAGGAACTAAGCTTGGGGATGCTTGATACGTCTCAAAGATATCTATAATTTCTCATGTTCCATGTTGTTTTCATGTCAAATGCTACATGTTTCCTATACACGTTATGTCATTTTTATGGATTTCCTGGGACTAATCTATTGACAAGATGCCACAGAGTCAGCTCCTGTTTTCTGCTATTTTTGGTTTCATAAAAGTTGTTTTGGAAATATTCTCGGAATTGGACAAAACAAAATCCCAGTGTATTAGAAATTTGTCACTTACACGGAGTCCGGAGGAGACCCGGAGGGGGCCTCAGGGCCCCACATCATGAAGCGGTGCGCCCCCTGGCCGTGCCACCAGGTGGTGTGGCCCCTTGGCCACCCACAAACGTTGCCCTATCGCCTATTTAAGCTCCTCCACGGGTTAACCCTAAATACCCGAGCCTTTTCCACCAAAAATATCTCTAGCCGCCGTCATCGTCAACCCTAGTTCAGGAGGGTTCTGGAGCTCTCCCCGGCACCCTGTCGGGAGGGGGAATCATCACCGGAGGGCTCTACATCATCATGACTGCCTCAGGAGTGATGCGTGAGTAGTTCATCCTTCGACTACGGGTCCATAGCAGTAGCTAGATGGTTGTCTTCTTCTCTTTATGCCTCATGTTTAGATCTTGTGAGCTGCCTAACATGATTAAGATCATCTTATTGTAATGCTACATGTTGTGTTTGCTAGGATTCAATGAATATTGAATGCTATTCCAATGATTATCAATCTATCATGTTCTTTCATGTGTATGTTATTTATGATCTTGCATGCTCTCAGTTTTAACTCCAACAGGGAGTATTTATGCTCGATAGTGGGTTCATGCCTCCCTTTCACTCATGCTCGAGTGACAGAAACGTAACGGGTGGGGGATGTGCTGTTGCCATTAGGGAGAAAACAACAATGCTTTGTCTAAGGATAATTTTATTAGTTACATTACACACTTCGCTTAATGCAATTATCCGTTGCTTGCAACTTAATACCCGAGGTTTGATTGGATTATGCTCTGAGGGTGGATTATTAGTCATAGATGCAGTTGGATAACGGTCTATGAATCTTGTTGTAATGCCCGCATGAATCACATAGTAATCATCATGTCATGCATATGCACTACGGTGCAACCTTTATATCTGTCAATTGACCAACTGTAATTTTTTTATCCAGCATGTTATCTATCTGTTTTGGAGAGACACCACTAGTGAACTGTGGACCCTCGTCCATTTCTTTACACTTATAATACAACCACTGGAACCGCTATTTTACTACTGCAATTAATGTTCTCTTTCACCTACTGCAAACAAGTACCATTTTCCACAGTATACGTCTAATCCTTTATTTTCAGCAAAATCAGTGAGATTGACAACCTCACTGCTTCGTTGGGGCAAAGTAACTTGATTGTGTTGTGTAGATTCCACGTTGCTTCTGAACCGGTAGTGCGCCCTGCCAATATCAGCTGACACCAACCTTCGGAAGTGATATCTTTCTCCTACTGGTCGATTCAACCTTGGTTTCTTTCTGAGGGAAAACTTGCTGATGTGTTCTTCATAACGTTCCTCTTGGGGTTTCCGAATGAGTGCACTCCTGCACCATTAGCATCCTCATGAGCTAAAACAGGGGCACAAAACATGTATAATTTTGAAGGTTTTCAAGGTAGCACATGAGAAATTTACTTTGGAGTGACGGTTAAATATCACATATAGGTAGGTATGGTGGACACATTTGGCAAAATTTTGGTTTTTGGGAGTTGGATGCACGAGTAGAGCTCATACTCACTACAGGCAAAGGCTAGCAAAAGATTGGGAGCGACAAATTAAGAGAGCAATAACATCCATAACCATGCATAGCGACAAAACCTTATTGATCAAAGCATAAATGGTATTACAAGTCAAAAACTAAATGATCATAGAGGCTAAAGGTGACTGGTTTGTAGTCATAACATGGTATAAGCATGCGCCAAGTCAACCAAATAAAGCATTCGAAGGAGAATACCAAAATATTATGCTCTCATATGATAAAAACAACTCATGATTTCTTTCAATGACACATTAAGCACTCTCAGATGTTTGATACAAGTCATGCTACATCAATAACTACTAAGCATTAAAATAACATCTAGCATGACATGATAAACTCTAATCCATAGTCTAAACAAGCTTCTTTTTGCACCGTTATAAGCATGAAATATTATATTGCTTTCCAATACCAGCACTTTATTTTAACAAAAACTCTCCAAATAATATATCAATGAAACAAGAGAGTACTACTACTCTACAAGAACTAACAACTCTGAACAAGAGATGCATGAAAAACAGGAGCTAAAAGGAGTTGCAGTAGGTAGACAAAAATTAAGAATACGAGTATTCATATGAAAAAAAGTTGAGCATGTCTCTCTCCCACACAAGAATGCTAGGATCCAACCAAGTTTATTGCAGCAAAGAACAGAAAATAAAAGCAAACAAATGCTCCAAGTAAAGTACATATGATGTGACCGAATAAAAATATAGTTTCACTAGAAGTGACCTGATAAGTTGGTGATGAAGAAGGGGATGCCTTGGGCACCCCCAAGCTTAGACGCTCGAGTCTTCTTGGAATTTTCTAGGATGAACCATAGGGTCATCCCCAAGCTTTGGCTTTTCACTCTTCTTTATCACATTATATCATCCTCTTCTCTTGACCCTTGAAAACTTCCTTCACACCAAACTCGAAGTAATTCTTATTAGACGGTTAGTGCACAATAAAAAAACTCACACGTTCTGCATGGACACAAGCATTATCAATACTTTCTAAACATTATCTACAGCCACCGATGTTTTATGGATCAAAGAAATCCACTCAACATAGTAAAAGAGAGAATGCAAAGTAAAAAAGGCAGAATCGGTCAAAACCAGAACAGTCTATAAAGACAATTTTTTTTAGGCACTAAGGGCATCTCCAGCCGTCCCCCCAGAGCCCCCCCAGGGGGTTTTTTTCGCGGCGGAAGCGACGAAAAGCGCCGCTTCTTCACCACTCGGCCCCCCCAGGGGCCCAAATAGCGCCGTTTCGGCGCTAAATAGCGCCGCGGCACCCAGGCCAAACCCAGCCCGCTGGGTTCGGCCTGGGGGGGCGAAACTGCGCGGCTGCGCGTGCGGGCCAGCACTGTCAGTGACGCGCCGGGAAAACGCGGGAACAGAAACCCCCGCCCGTGATCGCCTTCTCGGCTACCGCGCGGTCAAAGGCTGCCGGCGTTTATGGCGTGGCGGCCGCCCAGTGCATGCGCCCGCCCAAAGGCTGCCGGCGTAATGGCGTGGCGGGCGGCAACGAGGGGACGGGCGCGCGCAGTAAATGCCCGGCTCCTCGCCGCGCTATAAAACCCCCCCGCCGCGTGCCTCGCCCCCCATTCTTCACACCGGCGAGCTCTCCCCCTCCCCTTCTTCCCCCTTCTTCCACGACAATGTCCGACGGAGCGGCAGCGAACGGGTTCCCACGCCACAACCTGCGCCGGGGCCAGGCGATGGCGCTGTACCGCGCGGGCTACCCTTGCCCGCCGGACATGCGCCTCCCTAGCTCCGCCGCGGGGGCGAGCCGCTGGGCGCTCAGCGCCGGCGGTGTCCCCGTTCCTCCCCTTCCCAACTCCGACCAAGAATTCCGTCGCGCCATCCACGAGATGCGCGCCGGAATGACGAACCCCGCGAACTATCCGCTCACCGGAGTGGATCAGTTCTGGTGGGATCGACTGACGGCGCGCCGCAACCGGGAGCTGGCGTCCCTGAACGACAACGGCCCTGTCGAGGGCCGTTTCAACTCGCACGGGCGCCGCCAATGGTGGAGCGCCCCCGGCAGGACCCTCGACGAGGTCCTGCAGCACATCCACCACGGCAACCAGCCGCGTCTCCAGATGCCGCCGCCGGAGGCCACCCAGCCGTGGGTGGCGCGGCGTTCCGGCGCGTCCTCCTCGTCTGCGACGTCGAGCTCCTCCGCCGGCCATTCCCTCTCCACCTCCCCCCATTTCTGAACGCCGGAGCGCCCTCCCGCAGGCGCAGCGGCGGCGCGCTCCGCATCGGCGAGCCACAACGCGTGGTTCGGCCGAAGACGGAGGACACCGGCGACGAAGGCGACGACGAATGGCCCGACCAAAGGGCCGCGGAGCAGCTGTCTCTGGACACGCTGCAGCCGCTCGACGTCGAGTCCGCCGCCCGGTGGAGCCTGCGCGACAACACGGAGGCTGAACTCGCCCTTCAGCACCGCTTGCTGGCTGAAGCCGAGCAGCGCAAGGCGGCGCGCGAGCGTGAGGCCGCCGCCGCCGCGGCTCTCCTCCGCGTCCCTCCCCCACCGCCGACTAAGGAGAATGTCTACATCATTCTCGACGAGGACTCCGACGACGAGAAGGCGATGCAGCAAGCCCTCGAGGCGAGCAGGTGGGATTGCGGCGGCGGCGACGAGGGACAAGGTGGAAGCAGGCGCCCCGGCGACCCCCCCAGCGACGACGACGACGACGACGGCGGCGACTACAGCCAGGCGATCGCCGCCAGCCTCGGGCTGCAGTAGTTAGATTTAGTTTAAATTTATAAATTCGCGCCGAATATGTACGCAGTTTCAAAAAAATCAATAAAATTTCGTCTCTTTTGAAATTGCGTTTGTTTGGGCCGATTGTTGGGCTCGGGACGCGACTGGGAAACGAGCCCCCCCAGGTTCCAGAATAGCGCCGTTTAGCGCCGCGGCGGAACCAAAACGGCGGCGTTTTGGGCCCTGGGGGGGCGCAACGGCTGGAGATGCCCTAACATTGCTCAAATCATAAAACTCAAAACTAGAAGAAGTTTCGTAAATAGCTGAGGATCATGCACAAAAAAATTCAGGTCGTTTCGATTTTTTTGGAATTTTATACGAATTAAACAGTGGACAACAAATATTTGTTTCTGCGCAGAAATCCAAATCTAGTATCAACTTTTCACTGGAGACTTTACTTGGCACAACAATTCAAAAAAGTAAAGATACAAAGGAGTTGCTACAGAAGTAAACAACACCTTGACTCAAAGAAAACAAAAGGAAAAATGCAGAAATAAAACATGGGTTATCTCCCAAGAGTGCTTTTCTTTAACGCCTTTCAGCTAGGCACATAAAGCAAGAAGATGCTCACATAAGAAATGTGAATTAAGCAAAAGAGAGCATCATGAAGCAAGTATAAAACAAATTTAAGTCTAACCCACTTCCTATGCATAGGAATCTTGTAAAGAAATAAATTAAAGAAGGTCAAACTAGAAATCATGGGAAGGTAGAACAAGAGCAATTTCAAAACTTTCAACAAAAAGAGAGGTGTTTTAGTAACATGAAAATTCCTACAACCATATTTTTCTCTCTCATAATAATTTTCAGTAGCATCATGAACAAACTCAACAACATAATTATCACATAAATCATGTTTGTCATGGTCTAAAAGCACACAATTCATATCAAGGTAAAAAATAGTGGGATCAAAATTAAAAATAAAGACCTCTTCTTTCTCACTTTTAGCAATAGAAAAAACAAGATGATTGGTCACTCTTAAAAGGTATGGGACACATTATAGCAATCCTATTTTCAATAGAATTATAATTTATAACATCAAGTAACATAGGACCATCATCTAGAGCATTATCATATAAATTTTCTAAAAAAACTACCTCATTATCATGCATATCAATAGTTGGAATGAATAAAGGATTATCATAGGATTTATCAAAGTAGCATGGATTATCATATATAACAGTAGCAATATCATTCTCAAAAGTTTCATTCATAGTAGTATCAAGGTCACAAGTATAACAAGTACTCCCTCCGTATCAAAATGTAAGATATTTTAGCATTTCATAGACAAAACATACCTAGACATGATTTAGTTTAAGATGCATATGAATGTACACACTAAAACATGTATAGATACGTTTTTCCTAGAAAATGCTAAAACATCTTATATTTTGATACGGAGGGAGTATCTATTTCATCAAAAAGGGATATTTCAAAAGCATCAATAGGATCATCAGAATTATCGATATAACACTCATCCTCCTTTGGTAAGCATGAAGGGCAATCAAATAAGGTATGAGTTAAATAGTTACTCTCATTGGGAGGTAGACAGGGGTAGCTACTCCATTCTTCCTCCTCTTGATCATCACTCCCCCCCTCGTTTTCATCCAATGAGCTTCCAGATTCAGCAATTTCTTCTTCCATAGGCTCCTGCAAGGCATTAGTCTCTTCCTTTGGTGGAGAGCATCTATACAGATATTTAAGAATATAGCCATTTTCTTTCTTGTAATTATCAAAGCAAAATTTAATTATATCATAAATCTCATATTTATAAGGTGCATCATCAATATCTTCAATCAAATAAGCAATTTCGAATGCACCCTCCCAAGCAATAAATTCTTCAATTTGTTCCACATCATAAAAGTCATAATTTCCCTTAACATAAGAAGATATGGTAACATTATTACTCACATTGAGAAGGGAAGTGTTTATACCTCGTAGAGCAACAAGATTTATCAAAGCAATAAGTAACATTATAAGTAGAGCACAAGTTTTTAGCATAGTTATTCAATTTATTAATTTTTTCCCATGAGTGTATCCCTTTTTGTGACAAACGGTGTTCCTTATAATATTTTTGTTGTTCTTCCGTAAACCCACCTTGCCAATAAGATCTAGTTTCAAAGAAATCAATCATCTATAGCAAGCATGATGAAGCAAGTAAAAAAGCAAAACAATAACAAAGTAAAAATGATTGGAGATGAGAGACTCCCCTTGCAGAAATCCTCTTTCTCCTCGGCAACGGCGCCATACAAATTTGCTAGTGCCGGAGTTTACGGGATATTAGTTGCTTCTTGATGACTTTGAAATCCCCGACAACGGCGCCACAAAAAAAAATGCTTGATGGCGTGTGGGCACACGTTCGTTGGGAAACTCCAAGAGGAAGGTATGAAGAGTGCAGCAGCAAGTTTCCCTCAGAAAGAAACCAAGGTTGAATCGACCAGTAGGAGAACGGAATCACTTCTGAAGGTTGTTGACAACTGATGTTGGCAGGGCGCACTATCAGGCTCAGCAGCAACGTGGAATATGCACACAACACAACCAAGATATTTTGCCCCAACGAAACAGTAAGGTTGTCAATCTCACCGGTTTTGCTGAAAACAAAGGATTAGAAGTATAGTGTGGAAAATGATGCTTGTTTGCAGTGAATGAAAAGAGAACAATGATTGCAGTAAAAACTATAGTGCCTGCAAAAGGTTGTATTATCAGTGTAAAGGAATGGATCGGGGTCCACAGTTCACTAGTGGTGTCTCTCCATAAAAGATAGACAACATGTTGGGTAAACAAATTACAGTTGGGCAATTGACAGAAATAAAGGCTGCACCGTAGTGCATATGCAAGACATGATGATTACTATGAGATTCATGCGAGCATTACAACATAATACATAGACCATAATCCAACTGCATCTACGACTAATAATCCACCCTCAGAACATAATCCAAGCAGGCTTCGGGTATTAAGTTGCAAGCAACAGATTATTGCATTAAGTAAGGTGCGTAATGTAAACAAGAAAATTATCCTTAGACAAAGCATTGTTGTTTTCTCCCTAATGACCCACTATGGAGCATAAATACTCCCTCTTGGAGTTACAAGCATCAACTTGGCCAGAGCATCTACTAGTAACGGAGAGCATGCAAGATCATGAATAACATAAACATGATAGATTGATAATCAACTTGACATAGCATTCAATATTCAACAGATCCTAGCAAACACAACATATATCATTACAGATAAATGATCTTGATCATGTTAGGCAGCTCACAAGATCTAAACATGGTGGCATAAAGAGGAGAAGACAACCATCTAGCTACTGCTATGGACCCGTAGTCCAAGGATGAACTACCCACGCATCACTCCGGAGGCAGGCATGGTGATGTAGAGTCCTCCGGTGATGATTTTCCCTCCCGACAGGGTGGCGGGGAGAGCTTCAGAATCCTTCCAAACTAGGATTGACCATATTCATGGATGGGGGCTCGGGTGTTTAGGGTTTTCCCCGAGAAGAAGTATAAATAGGCAAAAGGGCGATGTCGGTGGGCGCCTGAGGGGACCACACCACGTGGTGGCACGGCCAAGGGGGGGCTCCCTATTGTGTGGCCACTTGGTGGCCCCCTCCGGGTATCCTCCGGACTCCGTGTACGTGACAGAAAAATAGGACCCTAGGATTTTGTTTCGTCCAATTCCGAGAATATTTCCAGAACAACTTTTCTGAAACAAAAAACAGCAGAAAACAGGAACTGGCGCTGTGGCATCTTGTTAATAGGTTAGTCCCAGGAAATCCATAAAAATGCTATAAAGTGTATTGAAAACATGTATCAATTGGCATGAAAACAAGATGGAACATAAAAAATTATAGATACGTTTGAGACGTATCAGTGCTCGAGGCCACAAGACGACCTTTGGGCGCGGCTTAGGCCCCACCCACGCCTGGGGGTCACCTCGTGGTTGTGGGCCCCCCTCTCGCCCTCCTTTAGACTCCGTATTCATTTCAGGCAATAAATAAGCTCCAAAATTTTCAGGACATTTGGCGATTATTTTCTTCTCAACTTTTCTAAAATACAAAAACAACAGAAAATAGGAACTGGCTCTAGGGATCTTGTTAATAGGTTAGTCCATGAAATCATCCGGAAAACAAAGGAAAACATGGAAGAATATATAGAAACAAGCATGGAGCATAAAAAATTATAGATACGTTTGGGACATATCAGTTGCCCACGCACGCGGGAGGGGTGGGGGGTGGGTGGGTGCGCATGCCCGGCAAAGCCTCATACGCCTCGTTGAGGTTGATGGTGATGCCGACAATTCAGGCCGTGGACTGGGAAAACACGACGTTTATGTCGAAACCACCGTGTCTTATACGCCGACATCGTTCAAGTCCGGGGACAACCCATGGCTCACTGAGAACCTGGATTAGGACCGCGGCGTGGAATCGTGGGGGTACGGCGAGGAGCTCCTCGAACCGCCGGTTGTTCTGTTCCCTTGGCCCTCACCGAAGGCGAGACCGTCGAACATGGCTGCTAGATTCGCCGCAGCATGCGCTGCTAGCTCCCTCCCATGCCACCCGATGCAGTCCTGCGAGCTCCACTAGCACCGGAGATGTTACTTGGCCCAATCGGCGTCCGACATCCCTCCGACTTCTCCATGGGGGCGCGCGGCACTTGACGCCGAGCGTGCCTTCGGTGGCCTTGGCGCCTTCAGAGGCATGACGACAACAACGAGGTGGAGAAGGCAGGAAAGAGAGCGACGACAGAAGAGAAAATGGCGGGGGGGCTATGGGTTGGGACGTGGTATTTGAAAAGTGTTGGTGTGCCTATAACAGGGCAGGCCCGTGCGCGTCGTTTCCTCCGGCGCTACCGAAACACCCCCACGCGTCGGGTTGACCTGGTAGCGCTGGACGGGAATTGGGACTTGTCCGAATGAAATGAGTCATTGCCTCAATAGAGATGCTCTTAGTTAACCAAGAGTGATAATCAATCTCTCTTCCTCTGGGTAACAGACTGTGGAACAATCTAGAGAGTCAGATGAATGAAGGCTAGCCGAAATTTTCCATTCGCGTGCGTCGCATCTCGGAAGTAGCACTGGTTCGACGCTACAAATGTTGTACTCCGTACTGCTCTCTCCGTCTCAAAATAATTGTCGTTGAAATGGATGCAACTTGTACTTAAATACATCTAGATGTATCCATCTCAATGATAATTATTCTGAAACAGAGGGAGTACATTGATCTTACATGTATTACTTTGGGTTTTCCAAACATTTGTTTCTTTCATGTTTTATTCCAAACGCTTTGCTATGCTTCAAATATTTCCACGCAATTCTCCAAAAAAAAAAAAATCCACGCAGTGAACCCATAGGTTCTGTCGGGGCCATAAGAGCATGTCTAACGGACCCCTTATGTTTTCGCCCCCTAAAACGCGTGTAGAGGGCCCTGTATACACATTTCGCCGGCCAAAAACTCGTGCGAGCTAGCAGACCCCCTACCCCCACCCCGTAAAACAGAATAATATTCTGTTTTACGGGGTGGGGGTAGGGGGTCTGCTAGCTCGCACGAGCTTTTGGCCCCTCAGAAGACAGGGTTTTGCAGGGTTTTGCACAACTACACAAGCATATCAAACATGGCAGATTCAAGATATGCGATGCATAATCCATAGTTTTACATCACAAATAGGTCATGTTCTAGGCATAGAGGTTCCCAAAAGTACTGCCACCACCAACGCGATCCACATCAATCTCGGAGGCCACTGTCGGCACCACCACTCACCGAAGTTGAAGCACCAAGGTTGGTTGCCTCGCGAGCTTGACGTGCCTGCAACTTCCTCGCCATGATCTCGGCCTTGCTCTCTTTCCACCACAGCAGCTGATCGTCGTCCATGTCCTTGGTGTTCATCATCATGATCTCCTTCTCCTCGGCCAAGAGCTCCTTCATGGCTTTGGTTTGTTTGAGAGCCAACATCTGGGCATCCAACTCGGCCTTGCGCATAGCCTCCTCTCTTTTTGCAGCCACCTTGGCAAGCTTCACCTCCTTTTTCTTCTCGGTGATGAGGACCTTGGTCTCCAATGTCTTGAATGCTATTTCCTCCTTTGCCCTAATGTGCTGATCCATCTTGTCCTTGAAGCTAGCTGCCTCGGCTTCTAGCCTTTGCCTCTCCTTCGCCTTCTTGGTGCCCTCGGGCTTGCCTACGTTGCGACCACCCGTGTCTTCCTCTTCATCATCCATGTTGAGCATTGCCTCCTTCTTGCACTTTGGTTCTTCGTCCCTCAACTTCCACTTGGGAAGGTGTTGGAGCAAGTTGAAGCAATGCTCAAACTGAAATTCCTTGTTCTTGGAGCCGGCCATGTCTTTGTACCGCAATTGAGCATACTTGGGCTGCACAACAACAATGTAGTGTGATGTTTACACAAGAAGACATAGTTTGCACAAGAAATCTGTAACAAAACTTACGTAGTCCGATGCCACACATCCACTTGGTGGATTATCCGCCACTTGGTCCATGGCAGCGCTCCAACGAGAACAAGCTGGCTTGATCGTGTTCCACCGGCCTTCAAGGGAGCGGTAGGATCGATCCGCCAAACTTTTCGTGCGAGGCTTGAGCTTGTGGTAAAGATCCTCAATGCGTTGCCAATAGCGCTTGCCGGTTTGATCGGTGCCGGTGGCAGCATCCATGGACACTTTGCCCCACGCACGGACCAATGTGACATCTTCAATCTCGGTGTAGTTGGGCTGCTTCCCCGATCTGCTCCGGCGCGCAGTAGCCGCGTCCACCTCAACCACGTCGTCGTCCACCTCTTCGTCGCCCTCTTCATCCTCGGCATAGTCAGCGTACTCGTCGTCGAACGCACCAATGCCCGAATCCAAATCCACCGCAGAATCGTTGAGCATGTCCATGTAGGATGTCGCGACGGCCGGCGCGGGCACTTCGTCGAGCACCTGGCGGGCACCAGCCGGCGGCGGCGTGGGCACCTGCGTGGGAGCAGGCGGAACGGCCGGCGACGGAACCTCGGCGAGCACCTGCGTGGGCGGACCGTCGGCGAGCACGTGCGTGGCCTTCTTCACCTTTGGTGGCCGCCCCCTCGTCGCGAATGACTTCACCCGGGCCCCTTTCGCGGGAGCAGTAGTGGTCGCCGCCGCCGCCCCCGTCGCTACCGCAGGCCCCGGCGGTGTGTCGAAGAAGAGCTTCGGGATCCTCTTCCTCTTCATCGGCATGGTGGCGGAGATGATGGCCGCCACATCGGCGGAGGCCGCGGCGTCGACGGTGGCAGTATTCACCACCTCAGACATGGGTGGCGCGTCGTCGGCGGTCGGAGGGGCTTGTGAGGAGTCCATGGCGGCGAGATCTGGCGACGCGGTGGCCGGGGAGGGCGAGGAGCCGGATTTCCGGCGGCGGCGGCGGCGGTTGGGAGGTTCGCGCGCAGTTGGGGAAAAGGTGAGGGGTTGGCCGTGTACATCTCCTCCCGACCCGCACATGTAGGGGTCGACGGGCCGCCCCCTACCCAAACTTGTAAAAAATTGTCCGGGTGGTCCATTTACGGGGTCTGCTAGATGGCCGGGTAGAGCCCAAACCCGTATATCAGCGGTTATTATACGGGTTTCGGCCATTTAGGGGGGCTGTTAGACATGCTCTAAGCACACGCCTAATACAGCCGGCCCGAAATGGTAAAGCAGTTCCGAGGCAGTGAACGGCGTGATCAATCTCCACCGTCGAGTGTAGGGGTGTCTCCCTGGCCCGTTGGATAACTGAACACCCGAACTGAACCCTTCTTCGGATGAGCGGGCTGCCGCCGCCGCGCGGGGGAGCCGGCCTACACTCTTCTGCATGCTCCACGGCTAGGCTTCGCTCCAAGAAGCGCTCCTCCGCCAACTAGGAGCGTCAAGTCCAGCTCCGCCGCCTATGCGTGCTCGGGGACTGCTTCCAGCACCATGGCGGGCGAGCGGCAAGATCCAGAAGAAGTGGCAGGTGGAGGCGGAGGCGGCACCCGGCTGCAAGTACTGGCGCTCTCGTCACGCCTCAAGGTACTGGCTTGGCTCCTAATTTTTGCATCTTTCTACTGTGCATGCTCTGCAATGCCTAATCTCTTTGCTGCACTGAACCTGTTCTATTTTGGGAAATAAGGAGATTGATTATTTTTGATGCTACGTATCGTGACTAGTTTTTCAAGGTCTAGTATCAATTCATCCCAAGCGAAAAAATATTGGTTAGCTCTCAACTAAAAATTGTAAGCACGCTGCGCCCGCGTGTGTGTGGCTAGCTGCTCATTGCCATTACCAGAACTAAGTTTTTTTTTTTTTTTTTGCGAATGTATCATGTGAGAACAAGTATGGTCTCATTGCGTTGAATATTACTTCGATTTTGTTGATATCATTACCAGAATGAAGCATTATTGATATCACTGTTACCCTGCTGAACAAAGAGATCATTATGGGCCTTCCGTTTTCTGTACGGTGTGGATAGCCTGGCCGATCCAACAACTCAGCACAACTTACTTGGTCCGATTGGTAACAGAGCCTATGTCAATCCTCGTGACAAAACCGAAGAAATATTCAACGCAATGACACCCTACTTGTTCTCACAGGATACATTTGCAATGTGTGAGTGTATCTCTAATAATAGTACAAAACGTGGTCCAGTTCTCGTGAAAAATGGGTAACTTCCTCGCCATCCTCAGAAGCATCGGAGGCCTACCACAAGATGTTCGAGGTGCAGCTGGAGGATGACATGGTGCTGGCCATCGGGGAGCTGTATGGGTGGAACATGGAGTCCTTCCAGGGTGGCTGATCTCCAGGGGTGATAGTGCCGAGGGGTGGGAGCCCGGTGGAGGCGTGATCTCCCCCGGGGCCGCTCTAGGGTGTTAGTTCGTTCCCATGTTATACGAACCCAGATTGGTGGTGTTAAACGCGCGAGGCCTTAATGACCGCGCGCGTAGGTCGAACATTAGATGCCTTCTCGCCTCGGTTGGCGCTACCATTGTATGCCTTCAGGAGACCAAGTTGGCGGTTGTAACTCTTTCGATTGTTATGGAGACCCTAGGGGCAGACTTTGACGCGTACTTCTGCTTGCCTGCTGTGGGGACACGCGGGGGGATCCTTGTGGCGTGGGTGAGCTCCAAAGTTTGCCTGGACTCCGCACAGGTCGAGACTTACTCCGTAACGGCAAGGGTGTCCCCGCTCGGGGGAGTCGGCCCTCACTGGTGGCTTACGAATGTCTACGGACCTCAGGAGGACGCTGCTAAGATAGCATTCCTCTCGAAGCTGCGCGATGTGCGCTCCACGAGGACGGGACCATGGGTGTTATGTGGGGATTTCAACATGATCTACAAGGACGAGGACAAGAATAATGGCAACCTCAACAGGCGGATGATGGGGAGGATGCGTCGCTTGCTACGTGACTGCCTCCAGAAGGAGGTGTATCTTCAGTGTAGACGATATACGTGGTCAAACGAGCGCGACACCCCTACGCTGGTCAGGCTCGACCGGGTGTTTTGTACCTCCGACTGGGAAGAGCTCTTTGAGCATTGCTCGCTCACGTGCCTGGCCTCGGTGGTGGCGGATCACTCGCCTTTGCTTCTGGACTGCACTTCAGGGGCAGCGGGGCGCAGACGCTTCCATTTCGAGAAGTTTTGGGTGAGGCTCGACGGGTTCCAGGATGTGGTCCGGTCAGCCTGGGAGGTCATCGACGGGAACCAGATCCTTTCTGCAGGCTGCAGGCCAAGCTTAAACGCACGGCGCGCCACCTCCGTAGTTGGAGTGATAAAAAGGTTGGGTGCATCAAGCTGCAGCTCGCAGTGGCGAGAGAAGTGGTGTTACGGCTGGATTCCGCTAGGGAGACTCGCCAGCTTTCGGGGCTTGAGAGGGCGCTGCGAGCAAGGCTAAGACAGACACATTTAGGGCTGGCCTCTCTGGAACGCACCATGTCCCGGCAACGGGCTAAGATTGCGTGGCTCTCCGAGGGAGACGCGGACACAACTTTCTTCCACCAACACACCTCCTTCAGGAGCCAAAAGAACTTGATCCGCAGCATCCAGGTGAACGGAGTGCAGTCTTCAGATCATGGCGAGATGGCCGGTGCTGTTTTCAGACACTTCGAGTCCCTCCTTGGCACTGCGGTGGACCGCGATTGCTCCCTGGATTTGGAGTTCCTGGGGCTGCACCCCGAGCTGGACCTTTCTGCACTAGACGCCCCGTTCACGGAGGAGGAGGTGTGGCAGGTGGTGAGGCGACTTCCCCGCGGGAAGGCGCCTGGTCCGGACGGGTTCACAGCCGAGTTTCTTCAAAGCTGCTGGGGAGTCATTAAGGTCGATCTTATGGCGGCTTTCGAGAAGTTTTTCTCGATGAGCGCTAGAGGCTTCCAAGGGTTGAACCAGGCACTGATGATTCTACTACCCAAGCGCCCGGACGCGGCTGCTGTGGGGGACTTCCGTCCCATCAGCTTGATTCACATCTTCGCCAAGTTGATCGCCAAGACTCTGTCTCTCCGGCTGGCCCCGATCCTCGGAAACCTGGTAGAGCACAACCAGAGCGCGTTCATTCGAAAGCGATGCATCCATGATAACTTCATGTTGGTGCAGCAAACGGCGAGGTTGCTTCATAGAGGGAAAGAGCCCAGGGTGATGCTCAAGCTGGACATTGCCAAGGCATTCGACTCGGTGTCATGGGGACTACTTTTTGAGGTCCTTCGGAAACTCGGGTTCGGACCGCGATTCCGCGAATGGGTGGCCATTCTACTGTCCTCCGCGAGCTCTAGGGTGTTGCTCAATGGAGAGCCGGGACCCCCGATCTGGCACCGGCGAGGTTTGAGACAGGGTGACTCGTTATCCCCCCAGCTATTCGTGCTCATAATGCGCACGCTGAATAGGTTGTTGTTTAGAGCCGCGGAGCTGGGGATCCTCCGGCAGCTGTCCCGTCACACCTCGACTACACCTGTTTCGCTCTACGCGGACGATATGGTCATCTTCTGCCACCCAGACCCGCAAGAGCTGCGAGCGATTTGCGAGATTCTCGCGCTTTTCGGAGACACCTCAGGGCTACACACCAACTTCGCAAAATGCTCGGTGTCCCCAATTGGGTGTTCGGCGGAGGAGACCGCCGTGGCAGCTGCGACGATTGGGTGCCAGACCGCCCAATTCCCGGTGATCTACCTGGGGATTCCCCTGGGTCTGCGCAAACCGTCGAGTGAGTCGTTGCAGCCTATTCTCGACAGACTGGCGGACAAACTCCCCTCGTGGAAGGCGGCTATGATGCCTAGAGCAGGACGGCTCGCGCTGATCAAGGCGGTCCTAGCGGCGATCCCCCTGCACCAACTCATGGTTCTTAGCGTCAACAAGAGGTTCCTAAAAAAGTTGGAGAAAATCTTCCGCGGCTTCCTTTGGGTGGGAAGGGCGGAGGCGCAGGGTGGGCACTGCCACGTGAACTGGTCCCGAGTTTGCCGTCCGTTGCACTTAGGGGGCCTTGGCATCCCGGATCTGTTCCGCACCTCCGTGAGTCTTCGAGTGCGCTGGCTTTGGAGGAAGCGCACTGATAGGGACAGGCCTTGGAAGGAGCTGGATATGCACTTCTCCAAGACCGAACGCGACATCTTCGACACCTCCACGGAGATGTCCCTGGGAGATGGAACGGAGGCACTGTTTTGGGTGGATAAGTGGATCAATGGTAGATCGCTTAGGGAGATAGCGCCGGCTTTGTTCGCGCTTATACCAAAGAGGCGCTGGAAGCGCCGGACTGTGAGGGAAGCGCTAATCGAGCGCAAGTGGGTGGAGGACATTACTGGGGCATGTTCCCCACTAGCCCTCTGGCAGTACGTCCAGACCTGGAGACTCCTGCAGGGTACCCAGCTGACCGAGGCGCCGGATCGGCTGCTTTGGCGCTGGACTGTGGACAGCGAATACTCTGCCAAATCCTGCTACGGGGCCATGTTCATGGGAGCCATAGAGTCGCCAAGTTGGAGGCTCGTCTGGAAGACTTGGGCCCCCCCTCGGGTGAAGTTCTTCATGTGGCTCGCCTGCATGGACCGATGCTGGACGGGGGAGAGGCTAGCGAGACGCGCCTTACCCCACCCCGCAAGATGTCCCCTACGCGACCAAACTCCGGAGACCATGGGTCATATCTTCACCGGATGCCCATTCTCCAGAACGATTTGGTTTGAGGTGCTATCCTGGATCCGAACTCCCCTGAGTCCCCCGAATGTCGACGACGACTTCGTTAGCTGGTGGTCCATGACCTTGCTTTCCACCCCTCGTCCGCTTCGCAGAGGCACCTCCTCGCTTATCATGCTTACGGCCTGGTGGATCTGGAAACAACGTAACTCAGTGGTCTTCGACAGTGCGAGCCCTTCAGTCGGCGCCCTTTTGGCTACCATCAAATCGGAGGCTCGGGATTGGGTGCAGGCGGGGGCAAAAAAGCTCGGACAGCTTCTACCTTAGGCTAGGCCTCGAGCCATGGGTTGAGTTGTACTGTGTGGGTGGCCTTTCTAAAGGCTTGTAAATTAACTCTCTTTCTATCAATGCAATGAAACGCAAAGCTTTTGCGTTTTCGCAAAAACTTCCTTGCCATATGGTATACACACTTGATGGATACTACAAAAGAAGTAATGTATATCTGGGTTTTTTATGTTTTCATTTTCTTGAACCACCTTAACTTGCCAACGATTATGTCCTTATGGCAAGTTAATTTCCATCATTACCACTCCTTGCTCGCATCCAACCACAATCCTGTATAAATAATTTAGTAAACTCGTTAGCACTTCTCATTGTGGCAAGAATAAATACAATCGACAATGCATTGTGCCTAAACTATATATCAGTTAATAATAAGAAAACTATTTATGCATATATAGCACTACAAGATCCGAGAAAAAATGTTGGATGACCCAGCTTCATTACATATATAAAACTTGTTTATCGAAAATACAACTAGCTAGCTCCATGGCCACAAACCAAGCCCAATGTATAGGAAGGGATGAAATTTTTGGAGTAGGTGCCATAATGGTGTTACTGAACTTAATGTCGGCGAAGGAAACCAGGATGCCATACGTGTAAGCTAATTTAATACAGGAAATGTTGTAACAAATAACTACAGAGTATAGAGGTTAAAAAAAAGAAATAAAACGATATTGCTCGTCACCATTTTAATGCATCCACATATCCAAGATCATTAACTGAACCTAGGTTGAAACCAATTATATTTTCAAGCCTGCAACATTAGACAGCCCATGGTCAACTTCGATGCAAAGTTTCACCAAAAAGAAGAATATACCAAGAATTGTCCAGCATGAATTTAAACCAGGTTAGAAAATGTGTAGAATGTTAATTTAACCGCTAGTAAACTGTCCATTATCGAAAAAAGATGCCCTTCGTCAGAAAAATATTGATCGTAAGAAGCAAAACTGTGGTCTTGAAATTACTTCATATTAGAGATCCTTGCAGAAATTCCTACTAGTTATTTGTTTCTCCATCTCTTACAATGGAATAAACAAAAAAAATAGTATATGACATATCGTAAGACTGAAATCAGGATAGACATGCGAATTTTATAAATGCAAAAAGTTTACGCAAATAAGTTCCGTTTTAAATTTATCTCATATATACATGAGATATGCACATAGTATTGGAAAGTTCCTCTAATTACACAAAGAGTACGTGTAACTTGCACTAAAGAAAAGACAAGTACCTAAATTTAAAAGCGACCAAGCCAAAAATTTAAAACTGTACCTGTATGTGTTGTCGGTGAACTTCCAGATCCGGACGGTCCCATCAAGTGAACCTGTGATTAGTACTGCAAGCTCTGTGTGCCACCAAAGAGCATTGACATGGTCAGTGTGTCCATTGAGCGTTTTAATACAACTATCTGTTTGTAAGTCCCAGACCTTGTTTGAACAGAAAAGTAAAAGAACAACATATTATTCATGAGGGAACATAATGCATTGATTATTCTTCTCAAGAGGCTATGTAATACCTTTCCAGTACCATCTGACGAGCCAGAAACCAGAAGTGTCCGATTATCACTTGTGACATAATGAAGACAGTTGACACCATCCTTGTCCCCATCTAATGTGATGATACACTTACCCGAAGATGTGTTCCATATCTGTAGATCCCAAGCATTAGTCACTGTGATATAAGGCTCAAAGAACTTCGCTAGCAAAGAGAAAAAGGTAAAACCTTAACAGTGCCATCCAAGGAAGAACTCGCAAAGCTATTGCTGTCATTTGGGTCAAACATTAGTTGAGTTACTGTGTTATTGTGCCACTCAAATGTGCGATTACACTGCCAACCATTTTTCCAGTCCCAGAGCTTAATTATGTCATCATCAGACGCTGACAGTACAAGGGATTGAGTTGGATGCACAGCCAAAGACGTCACTGGTCTGCGACCAAGGTCACCATGTGCTTTGACGATGGTGACTTCTTTCATTGTGTCATACTTGTAGACATAGATGCACCCATCACCGCCACCAACCACAAGCCATTCCTCTCGTTCAACAAATTTAGCCGAATATACTATAATAAAAAAATTCTTACATCAGTATGGGTGGTTCATGAGGAAAAAAAGTTCATCAAGCTGGGTAGTGTTTATGAGTTTTTTTCCTCAAAAGAAAGAAAGAAAGGTGTATAGTTTGAAGTCAGAAGCATGCCTGGTTCTTCTCTACTGACTTCAAAGCAGTGCACCTCTGCCTGCACAAAAGAATCATTATTTGATCAGTTTAAAACGGCACTGGTAGGGGATCTATGAAATTCGCGGTCTCATCTATGTCACCGAGTGAAGGTCAATTTGATAGATGAACCTTATTTTTGTGTGTAGAAACTAGCAAGTAATGTGGTATTAACAGTAAAGTCCATGTACGAAGACTTGATGAACGGACATACTAGGTATTTGCGTACATTCCTTTGGAAATTCAAAATTCCATTGAAAATAAAAATATTTATGTGGTTCCTCAATAGAAAAGTCTTGCATGCAAAAGATAACCTTGTAGAAGGAAAATGGCAAGGATGTACGAACTGTTATTTTCGTGGCTCAGAGGAGACTATTGAACATTTGTTTATCTTTTGTTATTTGAAAATTAGTATGGCGTATTGTGTTCAACGCGGATAATATGCCCCACCAACCTATATAACAAATATGTTTGGCAATTGATTGTATGAAGTTGATAAAAAGACCAAAGCTAGATTTTGGATTGAATTTTCAGCTTTATTTTGGTCTATTTGGAATTTTCGATTGATGCATCAAACAGGTAGCTTTATGTTTATATCTTAAACTTGGCAATAAATGGATTTGTGCATTGATTGATGCAGAAGCCTGGGGTTCTCCCCATTTCTGAAAAATATCAGTTTAAAATGCCATGTGCAGGATTAACTGCGCCATATCTGCTGACCATAGATAGTAGAAACCTACTTTCGTCTGGTAGTTCCAAATGCACGCATAACCCCTTTGGTTGCTCGTCAACATCCTGCGTTTAACATTCGGAATTCAGAAAGTAGACACGAATTATGGATGACTGCCCATTATTTCTTAAAATAGGAAGCTCACCACGGCTCTGTGGAATGAATATCTATAGAAAACACTTGCCGGTAATTCTGACCATCTATGATCTGACCAAACCAAAACACCAACGGAAGTTAAAGAAATTCCACTCGCATGCTTATTTAGATATAAACAAAACAGGGAAGAAAATACCTCAATTTCTTGCTGGATCGACTGTTATTAGATCAACACCGCCAAAACCATGAAAAGGAAAAAAGAAATATAAGAATATGCATTTTGTTTGATTTTAGTAATACCACATTATCGTATCCTCTACAATAGAACAATAGTCACCTCCTTCTTCTGTTTCCTCTTAAAGATGCTCCTCCTCGCTAACAGTTCATAACTAACTGTAATATTCACCCATTTCTTCCTACCACTCTGAATGAACTCGGTCACGGAATCTGGGTTGTCATCATACCCAAGCACTGCCCTTGTCTCCAAGCTCAGATAATTGTTGCCATTTGACGGTGGCGCCTTCTCATGTTCACGCATTGTCACACAAAGGGTGTAGGTGCAGTTAGGCGGAACAATGCCACAAACAGGTAGCTTTGTAAGGTACCTCCTTGGGGTGTCCGTTACAAGCCTGAAGGCGATACGGCTTTCTGTGCTGTTTCTTAGGTACAGGAAGCTGGAGGCCAACCTTTTTGGGTTTAAAAGGAAGCAGAGCTGAGGAGGTTCCTCAAAAAGGTTGTAAATAATATCTTCATTAGATACGACGGGCCTTATTGCCATACCCCTTCCATTAAGGCTGTAAATAATATCTTCGGCGGAAGGTCTGAACCTCCGGTCAGACTGCACACATGCCAGGCCAACATTGAGGCATGCTTTTACTTGCTGGAGGCAATCAGGTGAAGACGAATGGTAAACCGACACTATGTGTTCTTGTGTCCAATCTTGACGTACCTGCGTACAGAATTTGGAACAGTTACCCTTGCTGATATCGAAACAAAATCTAACCAAATTTTCTAAATTTCATTTCTTAGAAACGTCTTACGTTATCAATAAACCATCTTGATGATGGATCGTTCAATCTGCGATTGTTCTTCTGGCATGTGACAATCTCCAAAATAACTAGGCCTAAACTATATATGTCTGACTGGGTGGAGATTTCACCTCTATATAGAAATTCCGGAGACATGTAAGCACTGAATATCATTAAGATTAAGAGAAAAATATGTTAATATGAAATAACTAGGAGAATAAATGTGACTCGCTTTCCAATAATTATGAGAATAGTAATGCACACGTTGATCGACTTACTTTGATCCCACAACATTTTGTGTGCGCATTCGTGTTTGTTCTTGACCAAACAACCTCGATAGATAAAAACTCGCAATTTTCGGATTCATGTCGTCATCCAAGAAAATAGTTTCAGGCTTAAGATCCATATGGATAATCGGAATACGGTGTAGAAATGATAAACCATTGCATATCCCGTTTATTATTTTGAAGCGTCTATCCCAATCCATTCTACAGGCACTTCTAAAGAAGTAAACATTTAATTATGTAAGTAATCATATGCAGTAAAACCACATAAAAGGAGCTATTTTGTTTAAACTACTAGAAGGAGCTCATTCATAGCTAATGACTTCCACTAATAGATACCCTCTCCATCTAAGTATATAGATTGTAGTTTAATTAGATAAGACGAGGTTTTGAATATCAATCCTAGCTGTTTTATTAATTTGTGGTTTATGTGAAATAAAAATTGCATACTAATGGAGTAGGTATTGGCAAAAACTTGTATTGACCTCTACACAATACATTTTTTACATTCATTGGGTACTAAAATAATGTCAGTATTAACGAAATGGAAACGTTATGTTCAAAGTCTAGAGTCATCATCTGAGAACCGAATAAAATTTCAATATATGTCAGAGTGAATGTACCAAAAAGATTCTCTTGGAGGGTCCCTTGGGGTAAATATTCGTGGCAGAGTATAAACTCTGCCATGTCTGCAACAATATATCTTCCATTATTCATCACCACTTTTTTTTCCACTTGTTGGCCGTACCCTCGCAATCTTAATATATTTTCATGATGGAGAGCCATAGTATTTTGTATCTCAACAGTAAATGCTTTGGCACGTGCAACTGGTGCAGTTTCTGCTAGTACCTTCACTGTGATCACTCCACCATCGTCCAATGTTCCCTGTTCCACCTCATATATTATAAATTAGTGTTTCTTGTCAAATTCAGAAAAGTCAGAAAAACCCAACTAAGAAACATACCATATAAGTACGTCCAAAAGCATCTTCACTAAGTTTTCTCTCATCTGAGAAGTCATCTGTAATTTTCTTCAAAATGTCTAACGCTAGATCATTCGGCAATGTGCTTAATACGGTGGATTGGGTGGGAATTCCTGAAAATTTATCAAGATTGTCAGTCATAACTTGTCTTCATTCTGAAGATCATTAGCAAGAAAAATAAATCTACCACACGCTATCAATTAAGCCGGCGAAGTTAGGAAAAAACGACCAGGGTACACCATCTTCGTCGGTTGTCGTCGTTGAAATATAAATATATTGCCTATCCCCTCTCCATCAGTTCAGAATTTGGGAATAACTAGAAAACGATAGGGGAGTTGTATAATGAGTGGAGGAAGTATGAGACAGAGGAGTGGAAATACTAATATGAGTACATAGTTCGGTCCATTATTAATTTATTAAAAACTTATTTTGTTTTCCTTCTTGTACAATCCATTTATAGGTCGTAATTTGAAACCAAGCCAAGATATCCAGGAATACACTTCATCCCATAGTTTTGATGTGTCCAACTGCAGCTTTTGTTGTGCTTCTCAAAATTCGCCATAAAAACAATGGATCTTGCGTGAATAGAAATACTAACCTGGAGGTCTCTCCGTGATGTTTCTCTTGGGAAGCAATACCTTATTTTTTGCTTTAGCTGGAAATGGAAAATAGCACGATTCCAGGGAACAGAAATGCGTTACAGGCCCTTCTAGCACAAATAGAAAGACAACTAGACCCAGAGTAGCAATCAGATCAGAGTGATGCTAACCTGGAAGTTGTCTCGTCGGGACATACCTTCCCGCATCAATGGATTCTCCGTTGGGAAGCTGCGAACAACATAAAAGTAACCGATGGATGGTGAGACCTTGTTTCTCCGCTACTTCCACCATCTTATACAAATATAACGTTTTAGATATCAACCTGGCCAGTTTTTCAGATTTATGTTTGATCAATTTTTACTCTATTATATGAATAAAGCACACGCAAATTACTTCTGCAAATATACTTTTCGAGGCGAATGTAACCATATTATCCAATTTTTACAGTGCTTGCCAAGAGTCGGTCATCCTGTTGTTGGGTTATGAAGAGTGGTAATCAAGTCTTGTCTGTTTAATTGTTACTCGTTTCGCATTTTCTGCCAGTAGAGAAAATATATGTGCCATGGCAGCACCGACAGCTAGTCTTATGGCATGAAAAAAAACATGTTTCTAGGGCTATGTGGAGAACAAAAATGCAGAGGCTTTGCTTTCCCGTTTCAAAAAAAGAAGTGGAGAACAAAAGTAGAAAAATATCTGCACTAACATTGTTATAATTAATTCCCATAACAAAGATAAATAATGCCTCAGCCGCGGCAACAGGAGGTGGTGGCCGCTCAAGTTGCCGCTGTCAATGGCGCACACGCCCATCTTGAGCATCTGGGCCTGCCATTGGGCAGCGCCGCAACGGTGGCGGCAGGCGCCTGCCATTGTGCAGCCCTGCAAAATAGGTGGCGGTCGGTGCAGGACTGACGTGGCCGTCTCCATTTACGCGCAAATTTACACTGGAGAAGCCGCCAGCGTCAACAACAGGCGGTGGAGATGCGCGCAACCTCAGAGGCAAGTACCTGGTCATTGCGCGGATGATTGAGGGGAGCTGGAATTGGAGCCGCGAGTGCGGTGGTGCAAAGAGGGGAGAGCTGGAATTGGAGCGCGGGCAGCGAGAGACTCTCCCCGCATTCGTGCCGTCGTGGGTTATGGCCGAAATCGACTTTCCCACGGCGGATGTGTCCCCGAGGACGGGAGCCTCTCGAGCTGAAAGTTACTTCCCACCAACCGTCTGCTAGTTTAAGGTACACTATTGGCCTCCATAACTGGAGATACGAGGTATAGAGGCCCAGTTTACGGATCTGGAATGGACATTATTTTGGCCTAATGTAAAATAGCGGTTATTTTAAGGATTTTTCCTGTTTTACGGGATCTGCTAGAGATTCTATAAGTACAAAAGAGAGCTCACCTTATCTTCCTCCAACACTAGGTTCTGTATCATTTTCTCTGTCTCTTGCAAAGTAGAAACAATGCGTTGTATAGTAGGCCTATCTTGTCGGTTCCTCTTTATGCATTCCAGCGCAATCTCAACGCATCTCCTGACTTGGTAGCAATAAACTTCGAGTGGTCTGGGTTTCAATTTTTGAGCTAGCATTTTCCTCCATTTGTCATGTATCTTCATGATTCAACCATACAGTTAGAAAGATACGGTGCGCACACAAGCACACACTCAAATATATCATATTGTTATTTCTAAGGACGAATACATTCTTACATGCTTAACAAACTTTGTTGGGACCATGTCTGCAATACTGTTGTAGCCTTCATGCCCGGTAATTATCTTAGTAATAATAACACCTAGGCTAAAAATATCATAGGTGTCTGAGATCACTTGAAGCTCAATGTATTCCGGCGGCAAATACCCACTATAAGTCAACATCAACATATGCAATAAATATTGTTAGTTCACTAACTAAGAAAAGAGTATCTACAATATATTTAAAATGTGGATCACACAACATACAAGGGCGGTACACACACAAGAATTTAGATTTCCCTTAACTGAAATTGCAAGAGGACAAATGAAATGTACCAAGGATGATGTGTGTTTTCAATGTTCTAGCAAATGGATTGCACATTCGGTCAACTACAATATTGATGTCTCTTATTATTTTGTGATGGCATGGAAGGGCTCTGGACACAACAAAGCCGTTACGCATTAGGGACGTCCAAAAAGGACCTCAGGGTCATAGGACATGTCATCAATGTATAATAGTCGTCTACACGGTAGAAAAGAGGACTCGTGTCATGTATGATACTGTGCTTAGGCAAAGGGGCCTAATTTCATGCTCTTACGTATATATGTGTATGTATGAGTATATAATGTCGAGAGATATTTCCCAAAAGTATATAAAAACTACAACACATCAAAATTAAGTATTTCAAAAAGGCCACATAAGTTTAAAATACTAACGACATAACTAAGAAATATCTGCCTCTAGCCCATGCGGCAACACATATTGATTACTAGTAGTAAATAAATCACATTACAAGTAAATCCATTTATTAATGAAGCACTTAAGTTTATTAAATGTGTCTTCCTAATAGTATTAACCACTTAATGTTAAATTAGTCTTCTTAAATGGCAAGTAGTGAAACACGCACAAAACAACTTTCACAGAGAGAGAAACACCTAAACAAACATTGTAAATTAAACAACTTTACTGGAAGGCCGTGTCATGTAACAAACAGCAAACCAGCTTACTGTGGGGTAGAATATTCGGATATGATGTAACTTACAGTGTGCCGACAGTACTAATAGTTTTTCTTGTATTTTCTTCACCTAAGAGCCTTGATAAACCAAAGTCGGCAATTTTGGGTATCATTGCCTGGTCAAGCAAAATATTGTCAGGTTTTAAGTCCAAGTGCATAACAGGAGACTTCAGTCCCTCACGAAGATATTTTAAGCCCTGACAAATCCCTTTTATTATTTCGTATCGTGTGTGCCAATTAAGCCCTGTGGACTCATCTGCAAAAAAAAAAAGGAAAGTAAGATAACTGCTTAAAAATGTAATCTGAAGAATCATGCTCTACGTAGGCGTTTAATTACCAGAAATACGCTTTTGAAGGCTGCCATTCTGTACATACTCAAAGCAGAGAGCTGTATGAATCTCTGAAGCAAGAACTTGTTTCCCTTCATACACTGCAACCACTTCCTCTAATTCATTGCAGAAGCCCACTAACTGAACAACATTTTGATGCTTGAGACCCCTAAGGTTCCGAAACTCTTTGAGAAATTCCTTACAATCGAATCCCATATTACGGAGTATCTTTACGGCTATCTCTTCCCCGTTTTCATACACACCCTGTTCATCATATCTTGTCAGTACCAGGACTATTTAATTGGGTACCAGCAATCGACTACGTTGTAGCAACTATTTTGTACAGTGTAGTAATTTTTTCTTTCAGAATAAGCAACTGTATACGTTGTAGAAAATTTATTGCTAGATGGCGCTAAGGCACAACATAGGAATTGCCGCATTTAGGGAACAAGCCCGTAGGGGCCTATTGTTGTGCATTAGTTCTACACTTGCAGCGGCAATGTTAGGGAGCAAACTTATCCAATAGTTTACCCGGTAAATATTTGGCAATAGACTTATCTTAACATTTTCCTATGAACCCAACAACATGGTTTATGCATCTAGGTAACGGGATAAGCATAAGAGTCTCTGTTCGGAATTGTAATTGTAATTAAACCTGACAATATCAACGCCAAGCATGGCTGTTACCTTACCCTGTAAACTGTTCCGAATGCACCACTACCAACTATTCGCTCCTTATCGAGGCCATTAGTAATATCTTTTATCGAATCGTACGTTAGCTTCATCGGCTCCTCACTTGTACTGTGCTGCAGCTCGTTCTCCATGCTAGTGCTTCTGTGGAAAAAATCGTGTAAGAACATGATTTTTTTTCTTTTACATTCAGATGCCACAAAAAATTACTTCCTATATCCCCTTTTATACGAAGTTTTGCTTGCCAAAATGTTTCATAAAAAGGAATTATATTTTCCGTTTCCTCTTCGGCCCAACCTGAGTGTTGGAAACTATTGTCTGATAAGAATACCTATGGATACGAAGAGCACTTTTGTGAGGACAACACGCATATACAGATTTGAGCTAACTAAACACAAATGCAATGGAACTTTGTAGAAGAAGATGAAGCAAAGGAAGACAACATGAGGGAGAAAGAGAGGATACATGCATGGAGCGGCTGAGGCATCCCCCGGCGACCTTTTAGAAGGAAGACAGTGAAAGAGCGGGAAATAAAGGATACAAGAAGCACGCCAAACAGAGAGGACAGTGAAGCTTAGTGGGGTGGATCTAGAGCTACAAAAGCAGTGGAGCACTCCGAAAGGATTTTTTTTTTTTTGAAATTTTCTTCCAGGGTTCTTATAAGAAAGAAGAGGTTAACACAACTGAAAACAGAGCAGTTTAAAGCACACACCTGATGAAAAGTAGAAGCGGATGATGAGGACTAGGAGGAGGAAGAAGAGACCAAGACCTGCAAACGGGATGCAAATAGTGTGATGGAGACGGGATAAGGATGTGAGCAGCTTGGCCCTCTAAGTACAACTCAGTTTTTGGGTGGCCGCTTGCTCACGTGATCACACTGCACAAGAACTATTTAACTCTGCAAGCATCACCGACCAAGGTCACCCCACGCTATATCATTTGTTTTACAGAATAATTTATGCATGGCTACACCCAAGGCTCGGCTCTGTCCGATTGACAGTCAAATTTGTTGAAGTTCGCACTCTTGTTGTTTTTGTTGCGTCGCTGGTGCATGGTACCAAGTTTCAAGTTTCCTGATAAAAATCCGAACCGATAGAAAGGGCTAGCACAATTTACATATATATATTTTAACAAATTTATAAAAATCCGAGGCAGATTAGCTCGTTGGCACGAGGGGTACATTTCTTTATTATTTTACCCGTGCCCCTATGCTACGCTACTCAAAAGCCTATGCTGCCTGGTCGATTTTTAGCTAACACACCGGTGTTGTAAACTGCCGCTTGGCACCCTCTGTATGAAAATTGATACACCTTCCAGCTATATTCTCGAAGAAAAACATTAACCATTTGTCTCATTCTAACGCATATTCATTTGTGTGCTTGATCGCTAAAATTTAAGTCAACATTTTTGGAGTTGTCGTATTCTCACGCATATTCATTTGGGTGCTTACAAATAAAAGTTCCTTACCGAATCAAGTGGAGTTTACTTAAAACCAGTCAATTTAAAAGAAATTGTTGCGTAGTTTGCTCTCCAAATGCATGACACAATACATCTAAAAAAAATTGCAGCTAGTATATTTTTTTGTCGATGTGCAGCATGCTTCTCTCTACATTTTGCAATCTGCAACACTTGTTTTTTTCCCTGACAATGAGGGTGCACCAAGGTTAAGGCACCCAAGATCCAGCTCACGGAGAAGGTAACGATCCTTACCACTAAAGGCGGGATCATGGAATTGTCAATGGCGCGTCAAGCTCGTGGGCCTTCGAGTTCCAATGTTCGGCTCCTAGCGTCCCACCTTCGGTTCCGGCGAGTCGACGACGAGCTCGAACGCCGCAAGTGCAACGTTTCAACGGTGAGTACACGTACAAGGCAGAGCGACACTTGTGAGCATCTAGGCTTGTGGCGGACGTCTCTGGACAGGATGGTGAAGGCGGTCAAGTGTATGGTGCACCATGAATGTGGATGTGCTTCCACTCACTTGATTGTCTTAGTCTCCTAATACGTCCAAAACGTATCTATAATTTTTTATTGTTACATGCTTATTTTATATTATTGCTATATGGTTTTTACTATAGTTTTATATCATTTTATGGTATTTTTTCGGACTAGCCTATTGACATGAGATGTCCAGTGCTTGTTTTTTGTTTTCTGATGTTTTCTATTGACCATTCAGGTAGAAATAGGAAACTTCGTAACTTCGCAAAACGGAGACGGAGTCCAAATAACATCCCCCGGAGGGGGGGGCACCGTGAGTCTAGGGCGCGTCCTAGGTCCCACCCGCGCCCCCAGGTCGCATGGCCCCCTGGCCCACCTCTCGCACAACCTCTATTTATTGTCCTTTCAGTTAAAATCATAAAGGCGGCGATTCTCGAAAGTCCAATTTAGGGATTCTCGAACCCTACTCCGACATCCTGCCGGAAGGGGTAATCATCACCTGAGTCTTCTTCATCGCCATGATTGCCTTCGCAATGATGCGTGAGTAGTTCATCTCTAAACTACGGGTTCATAGCAATAACTAGATGGTTGCCGCTTCTCCTTGTGCCACCATGTTTAGATCTTGTGAGCCGTCTAACATGATTAAGATCACCATTATGTAATTGCTACTTGTTGTGTTTGTTGGGATTCAGTGAATTGTGAAGTTATGATTAGATTGTTCATATTTCTTATATAATCTTGTTACTGTTATTGTATAAATGTTCTATTGTGTTCTTCCATACTCTCCGATGTGTGTGGTTGCTTTGGCCGAGTAGTTGCATGAGTCTCTAAGAAAGAGTTTTGTGCTAGATAGTAGGTTCATTCCTCCTTCGTGTCTGGACTCGAGTGACAGCAATGACTAACACCAAGGATGTGAGGATGTGATGTTGCTACTGAGGGTAAAACAACGGTGATTATATCTATTTAGGATTATGAACATTGCTTACATTATGTATTATGGTTAATGCAACTTTTCCGTTACTTTTAGCAGCTTAATTCATAAGATATGTATGTTGGATAGCAGTCCCTGGGTGGATTATTAGTTATAGATGCATACTGGATAGGGGTCTCTAAGTGGATTATTAGTTATATATGCATGCAGGATAGCGGTCTATATATATTTGACGCAATACCTACATGAATATTGCAATGAACACTACTTGTCATGATTATTTTGTGTTCCAATTCTATCCATTGCCCACGTGTAATTTATTCATTCAACATGTTTGTTTGTTATCTTTTGGAGTGACACCACTAGTGAAACTATGACCCCCGGTTCATTCTTTTACATTGTTTACGACTTCGTTTACTTACTTTTCATCATCAGTTGCTCGATGTATTGTTTACATTATTGCTCTCAACCACACTATAAGTTTACCTCTCGTTGTTTACAGCAAGATGCGAAGATTGACAATCTTCCTGGAAGAGAATTTTGTGTTTTGTGTGTAGCTCCATTCCCACCATTTCGCTGAGTTTCTGGCGTCTCGCTGAAGAATGTGAAGTCCTATTGTTTCGATAAATCTTGGTGTCGTCACTGGTGCAAGTTTGCCATTCTATTGCATCATAACTTCCACTTGGGGTTCCCCCACGTGTGTGCTGTAATTGCACCATCTTTTCCCGCCACCACATCTACCCTAGTCCCGGTATGCATGTGTCGGGTTTATTGCACGACAATTCCATGCGGGATGGCCAGACAGGTGTGTGAGCGAGAGGTGTGAACAACGACATCCATAGGTGGGACTGAGCACAAGAACAAAAACGTTGCTATGTACCCAGGTTCAGGGCTCTCGAGGAGGTTAAACCCCTACTCCTGCAAGATCGGTGGTGTATCCGAGTGAACATAGGCTACAAAATGCTCCTGGAGTTGTGTGACGTTTATTTCTAGCAAAGACCGACCCGCCCGAGCTAGGGCTTCCAGTCCATCTTATATAGGCGCTGGTAGACTGGTTACAGTGTCGAGCCGACTGTCGTACAGTCGGGTGGGTCCCGTCGGTTGTTCATCTAGAGGGCAAAGTTGGTGATGACATAGAGCCCAGTGACAAGCCGTCGTACCTGGCTCCACTGTGCATGACGGGGTACCCAAATTCTTTGGTATGGCCACCTTCTGTACGTATCGTCAACATAGTTGACATCGTGCTACTTCCTTTGGCCATTGTGGGTAGACGAGAAAGATCTGGTAAAGTAGACTCGTCATAGGTTCTGATGGAGTGTAGACACACGCTCGTTGGGAGACCCCAGGGGCAAGGTGTGAAGAGTGCAGCAGCAAATTTTCCCTAAGAAAAGAAACCAAGGTTGAATCGACCAGTAGGAGGAAGTAGGACTTTTGAAGGTTGATGTAGCTGAGATGGTAGGGCACACTACCGGTTCAGCAGCAACGTGGAACCTACACAACACAATCAATTCACTTTGCCCCAATGCAGCAGTGAGGTTGTCAATCTCACCGGTTTTGCTGAACACAAAGAGGTTAAACGTATGGTGTTGAAAACAGTAGGAACAGTATGAAAACAGTATGAAAGCGGTAGGTGTTTTTATCAGTATGAGGAAAAACGACCGGGGTCCACATTTCACTAGTGGTGTCTCTCCGAGAAAGATAAATAACATGTGTGGTGAACAAATTACAGCTGGTCAATTGACAGAAATAAAGGCTGCACCATAGTGCATATGCAAGACATAAATATTACTATGTGATTCATGCGGGCATTACAACAAGATACATAGACCGTTATCCAACTGCATCTATGACTAAAAATCCACCCTCCGAATATCATCCGAACAAACGTTGGGTATTAAGTTGAAAGCAATAGATAATCGCAGTAAGCAAAGTGTGTAATGTAAACAATAACATCATCCTTAGACAAAGCATTGTTGTTTTCGCCCTAATGGCAACAGCGCATCCTCCATCAGTCACGTTTCTGTCACTCAAGCACATATGGAAAGGAGGCATGAACCCACTATCGAGCACAAATACTCCCTCTTGGAGTTACTAGCATCTACTTGGCCAGAGCATCTACTAATAACGGAGATCATGCAAGATCATAAATAACATAAGCATGAAGATAACATGATAGATTGATAATCAGAAGACATAGCATTCAACATTCATGAGATCCCAGCAAACACAACATGTAGCATTACATAAAGATGATCTTGATCATGTTAGGCAGCTCACAAGATCTAAGCATGAGGTACAAAGTGGAGAGAACAACCATCTAGCTACTGCTATGGACCCATAGTCCAGGGATGAACTACCCACGCATCACTTCGGAGGAGGGCATGATGGTGTAGACCCCTCCAGTGATGATTTCCCTCTGCGGCAGGGTGTCGGAGAGAGCTCCAGAACCCTCCCGGTCTCGGGGATGACGGTGACGGTGGCCTCGGGTGTTTCTCGGGAAAAGGTGGGATATCCTTAGGGTTTACGTCTCAGGGGGATTATATAGGCGAAAGGGCAAAGGCGATGGAGGCTCAGGGGCCCCACACCACCCCCTGACGCGGCCAAGTGGGGGCTTGCCACCCTATGGTGTGGGCCCCCTGAGGCCCCCCTCCGGGTCTCTTCGGGACTCCGTGGAACCTCCGGGATTTCTAAGACTTCCCGGTTTCGAATTTCCAATTCCGAGAATATTTTCAGAACAAATTTTCTGAAACTAAAAACAGCAGATAACAGGGAACTGGCTCTGTGGCATCTTGTCAATAGTTTAGTCCGGAAAATAGATAAAAATGACATAAAGTGTATAGCAAACATGTGGGAAACAATAAGAAAACAACATGGAACATCAAAAATTAAGGATACGTTTATGACGTATCAGTTCTCTGCACCCTTTTCACTACAAATTTATTCTTAATCTTTATCTTTTTTAACTTAGGAGAACCAGATGTTTCTTTTCATGCTTTTGTTTTGTTGTTTAAGCACTATGGCGGGCGTTTCAGACATAGATCCATCTCTATGGAGTTTTAAGGTGTTCTCTCCCAGTTGTTGAGATCTAATCTCTTTTATGTGTTGGGATCTCTCCACCTCAATGTGTATATGTTGTTCCTAATCTTGAACGGCAATGCACTGCTGAATTTCGTCTTACGTATATGTACGAGATCTCATAGGGATACCACGTGAGACACTCTCACTCTGCTGGATCTAGAAAGCTGGATACAGGGGAGACGACAACAACCCCACGGCTAAGCCTAGCGGTGACCCTGTGTGCTCTGGGCCTAAACCCTAAACGACTAAGCAGAGCTAATGAATTTTGGTCAGCCAATATGCTATGGGCCTCTGTAGTATGTTGGGCTAATGATTTACACGCATAGTTACCATTCATGCGCACACTTGCAACCAATACTGGAAAAAAATGTATTGGTCACGAAAATAAATCAAGTATTTGGCTGTTTTTATATACATAAAAACATTGCGAGTTTGCGACCGATATATGTTGCATATGTGTAGAAATAATTAAGTTACTTGTAGAACTTATAACATGGTTCTGTGCTTGGTGTGCTGTAAAAAAGATACATACAGAAATAAGGTAAATTATTGATGTCGTGTGTTCCGAACCCAGAACGGAGCCACCTATCGACTTTATTTGAAAAACAATGCGTAGACAATCCACTTAAAGTTTTGTACACTAGGCCTAATGCGTCATCCCCTATGAACAAAGAAATTTTATGGATCTCTTGAAGACTCGGATTGGTTGGATTCTATGCATGATAAACTCAATAACTTTGAGCGCAATAAAGTTTGGAAGCTAGTTGAGAAGGCTAAAGATTGCCATAATGTTATTGGCACTAAGTGGATATTCAAGAACAAGCAATATGACCGTGGTATTGTTGTGAGGAACAAGGCAAGATTGGTGGCTCAAGACTACACTCAAGTGGAAGACATTGGCTTTGATGAAACCTATGCTCCCGTGGCTCGTCTTGAGTCCATCTGTATCCTCCTTACATATGCTTCTTCTCAAAACTTTAAATTGCAACTAATGGATGTCAAAAGTGTCTTTCTTAATGGTCCATTGAAAGAGTAGTACTTACCTCCGTGACCTAAAAATACCGAGGAGTCACTTCGTAGAATTTTCCCGTCGCCTCTTCGCGATGGAAACGAAAAAGAGAAGAAAACACCTTCCTCGCGGAGAGATTCCGCCGGGGAAATTCCCTCCCGGATGATGGAATCGTCACCACCGGCACCGTCATCGTACCGGGCATCATCAAGGCCATCATTATCATCATCAGCACCATCATCCTCACCATCCACCTCCGTCCCTGTTGTAACAATTAGGGTTCTATGTTGTTGTTTTCCACTAGATCTCTCTCCCGATGTGAATTACTTGTTTGTAGTTGATACTTATGAGATTTATCGGTGTTTGCACTTTATGACCAGATTGTTATTTATCCATTTATCATCTCTGATCATGTATCCTATGATGTGTTGTGAGTAGATTGTTTAGTTCTTGAGGACATGGGAGAAATCTAGTTGTTAGCAGTCATGTTTTGTTGAGTAATATTTACCGGTTTGATGTTTAAGTTATGTTGTTATTTCTCTAGGAGTGTTACGTGAATGTCGACTACATAACACTTCACCTTTTAAGCACCTAGAGGAATGCATTGTGTGTTGGATTGCTTGTAGTGGGTTGACAGAGTGACAGAAACCTAAACCCCAGCTTGCAATACTTCATATAAGGGAGTAATAGATACCACGAGTTTATTGCTACGGTTAGAATTATTTCGTAATTATTTTCTTGTATTTGCGGACGCTTGCAAGTAGTGTAATCGTAAGTGTGTATTAGTATTGGATAGGATGGTGCACTAGCATAGGTCTAGCCACATAACACTTACCAAAACTATAAAGATTGATCAACGGTGTGTGATGAAATTAACTAGACGAAACCTCTCGTGTGTCCTCGGGAACGTTTTAGCCATTATAAGAAGTACCACCGGCTTGTCCTTTGTACGAAAAGGGATTGAGCCACTTGCAGCAACTATTTACCTTTATTGTTATTTACTTGTTATCGTTTATTACTATTAAAAGAAATCCTTAAACAATTGTTCTCTAGTGTTTAAAGTGAAATCTTGCTCGAAACTATTTATCAATACCTTCTGCTCCTTGTTGAGTTCGACACTCTTATTTATTGAAAAAGTTATGACCGATCCGCTACACTTGTGGGTCATTAACGGGGTTTTGAGGTGTCGTCTTCCTGTTGTTGAGATCTAATATCTCTTTCTCATGTGCTAGAATATCTCCACCTCAATGTGTATCTATGGTTCTTAATCCTGGACAGCAAAGCACTGCAGGATTTTGGCGTACGTATGTGTGCGAGCTCTCAGAGCGGTACCACGTGAGACACTCACTCTGCTGGATCTAGAAGGCTGGATACGGAGAGACTAAAGGCCCGTCCACGTGGGCGGCTGGCGTGCGCCGGGGGCGGAGGACCTTTAGTCCCGGATATTTCGTTATTTTTTTTAATTCATTTGGGTTTCTAATTATTTTTCACTCCCTTTTTTTTCAGAATTTTTATTATTTGCTTAGTGTCTAACTACAATTATCTCTAGTCAAATTTCTTACTCGTGGTCAAACTTCCCACTCGGTCACCCATCCTCCCACTACTCTAGCACTAGCACGCTTAACTTCCGAGTTCCATCCCGTCCCGCATCCAAGTGTTTCGCACGCATGTATGTGATACTAGTATCATATCAATCCTATTAACATGTTGGTCCATGCCACATTTCTTTATTGTTTGAATTTCAAATAAATCTTTTAATAAAAAAGTAATAATGTAATAATAATTTTGAATAAATAAATAAACATTAACTTTTTAATTTGTATTATTTCTAAAAAAATCAGAAAAATAAAACTAATTTATTTTAAAATCTTAAAAATACAAATAATATATCAAAAAATTCATAAAAATAAAACTAATTTATTTTACAATCTTAAAAATACAAATAATATATCAAAAAATTCAGAAAAATAAAACGAATTCATTTTAAAATCTTAAAAATACAATTAATATATCAAAAAATTCAGAAAAATATTTTATCTCGCTGTTTTCCAGTCCTTATGAATGCATCTTGATTAAGTGGTCATATCTCTTAATCTTAGGAAATCTTTTGTTTCCCCTTTCCTATATCTCTTCTATTTTCTAGTCCTTATGAATGCATCATGTCCTTTTTAACCCTTGGTTTTATTTGAGCCATTTCATTAGTCTTCTTCTCTCACAAGGTTTTGAGACATTTAAGTAACCTTCTGTTTTCCATGTTTTCCACTCGTTTTCTCAAATATTTTGCAAAGGAGTTAGTCTTAAACACAGCGGTCCTTAAACACATACACAATTAATAGAAATAATATAGGACATATATCCATTACATAATAGTAGTACTACATATATAAAGTCTCGAATAATGCAAACATAGCGGTACATAATAGTAGTACTACATATATAAAGTCTCGAGTAATGCAAACATAGTGGTACAGAAACAACCATCTACTCGAGCTCCAAAGAGTAGATGCGGAACAATTCGAACGCAACATATGCATCTATTGCTGCGTACTGGAGATTGATCAGGTCAAGTGGGTTCTTCCCAATAGTTGTGATTTCTCGAGGGGAAACTAGTCTTCATCGTTCTGTAGTCGTGGTGGATGAAGGCAGTTGCCATCTGAGCCATCCCGGTCTTGTCCCCGTCCAGCTCATAAAAATGGATTAAATCCTGAAGATCAATGTAGTGGTCTTCAGGTATCTCAATATTCCAGGTGCGCATCATCTTCTGCTGGTCATTTGTGATATCGACGCTGCAAAAGTTGAAACCTTTGTTGACAAGAAAATCCATAAGTTCTGGACATTTCTTTGCACTACTGCAACAACAAAAATGGAACACATGTTAGATATTGTTGCAACAAGTGTATTCTTTCAATGCAAAAACAAATCAAAAATGCAACAACTATCCTACAAGAGATTGTGTGCGTACCGTGCCCATTGGAAGACCAGAACGGTTTCCTTGTAAGCAATCTGGATGACGACCACATCCTTTTGATTGGCCGTGTACTCGAGTTCAAGCCCAAAGAACTTGTGGTGTTCATCGGCTTCATAGAGTTTCCTCAAACGGTCAAGAGCTTCAGGGAGGATCTCACAATTGTTGGTATAGGCGACGTGGAGAGTCTTGCCGCATGGTGTGGCCACCTTGAGAATTTTAAAAACGGGAGAATCCATGGTGGAGCAAGAAGAAGAAGAGAGAGCCGCGTGCGCACTGTAGGAATGAGACCTTTCTGCCTCGCTCGCGAATTAAAAACCGCGCGGGAGGTGAGCAGTTTGGAACTTTAGTCGCGGGTGGCCAGGCCAACTGGGACTAAAGACCGGGAGGCGAGCAGTTCGGACCTTTAGTCGCGGGTGGCCAGGCCAACCGGGACTAAAGCCCTCCGCGCGCTTCCCAACCCGCCACTCAAGACCTTTAGTCGCGGGTCGCCTCCCGAACCGCGACTAAAGACCCCTTTAGTCACGGTTCGGACATTTTGGGGACTAAAGGGGGCGTATGGAAGGCCTTTTTTCTACCAGTGTAACGATCAGATCGATCTTCGCTCGTATCTTCATAGTAGATCATATGTGTTGCATAAGACGGAAAATTTTAAATTCTTGCAAGCGACCCAATAGGAGGGGGCGTCAAAGTTAGCTTGAATGAAAAAAAAAAACCGATCAAACTGATGGTTTTAGCAAGGCGAGCGAATCATGCCCCCTTTCAATGTACCTTTCACTGTACCTGCATAAAGATATTTTACACATGGGTGTATATATATTGTTTGTGCCATCGACACCTAGTTGAGTGGCGTCAATTCTTACTTTGCGGATAATCGGCAAAGATCATTCCGTCCATTGCTACCTTACCATTTTGCGGTGAATGTGCACATATGGCATCGTTCGAATAATCCCTATGTGCCGAGACAGGAAAACCGCATCAGCGTCACATGCGGTGGGTGTGGTTACTTGTCGTTAAGGGGGGGTCTCACCCCCCTCTCGTCCCCCGTCCATCCATCCATGGTTAGATGAACCTGAGTTCCCTTCTATATAATTATCTCTGCTAATTTTAGTGTTTTTCATCATCCGGTAGGCTAATCTAATTGTCAAGATACCCTTATGTTCAAAATTTCATGCCCAAAAATCAGGGAAATAATTGCCTTCATTGAATTTTTTTTGAACTATTCCCTTCATGAACAAGGTACCTTAGCTCCTCATATGCATCCATGGTACGTGTCAAATTTTATTTTGTTTCGTCGTAATGAAAACTCAACCCCTCCTAAGCTTTGCCAGCATTTTGTCGGTGTGTCATAGCATGCCATTCTCCAAGAAACTCATGCGCTTATTTTCTGTCATCCCATAAACTAGAAGTTGTGTGTGGCGGGGGGGCAGGGGACTTGCCCCCTCTCATTTTTCAAAAAAAAATACATGTTTACTTTAAAAGTAACATATTTTCAAGCTCTTAACTTGGATTATCTTAAAACAAACAACAAATAAACTGAACCAAACGTAGGCAGGGTTGAAGGGCTACCGCCATGTCCTAGGGTGGTATGCTCTTATTCGTTTTCGAACCCGGAAATTGCAATTTTATCGGAACGTAAATATTTTTGTCTAGCAAGTAAATAATTATATTAAAAAGTGCATTGATTTGGTGGGATTCGAACTTATGGCGCCACGGAAAAGGAAAGAGCACTATTTCTAACACGCCAAGCAAACTACTAAATCTTATGTATTGCATACGCAACTTAGTTATTTTGTATGCCTAGAAAACTACTTAATCTTTCCATACATCAGTTTTGTTTGCAAACTCGACTATATATTATATGCCGCCTATCTTCCGATACATGTATTTTTCCTCTAAAAAAAGATGCTGATCCTATTATTCACATTACACGCACATGGTCATCCATGCGTGCATGTTCAAATATTCTGAACATCAGGTCCATTTACCTATGGATCTATTGTCACCGAGATGGTTACGACTTACGACGGTGCATGTATGTTGGGCAAATGAATTTTGGTCGGAGAAGGTGCTCTGGTATGGGCGATGGACACTGATATAGGTACACATCGTTACCGTTCGTGCACACACTAAACTATGGACGTGTTGTGTTCCGAAACCAGAACGGAGCCACCTATCGAGGGCAGAGTCCACTTAAAGTTTTGTACTACATGGTTTGCCTAAGGGTTCCTCTATACATCGCTCTTAGCGAGTTATAGCGTAGGACTCGCCCCCACCTTTTTCGTTCTTCTTCAGGCCCATTTGCGTGGGAGAACCCCATTTAACATTTTGCTAAGGAAAAAACGGTTTGTTTAGTTCTGAGACGTGATTTTTTCTTCTTTCTTCACCAGTTCGCTCGTTAACCAAAATCTTTGAAGTGTTTGGTTTGAATTTTCTAATAGAACTGAAGTACTCATAAATTTATTATGCTACGGAGAAAAAAATAGAATATCTGACTTTATGAAGCTACCATTAGAATTTATTTTAGTAATATGTTTTGAAAATGATGATTTGTTGAAATTAAGATTTTTTTAAAAAATCGTGAGCATATTCTAAATGTGAACAAAATTTAAATCTAAACGCTTTTTTATTTTGAATAATTCTCATTTCGAACAGATTTAAGTGTGAACAAATTTCAAATCTGAACTTTTTAAAAATGTGAATAAATTCTTTATTTTGAACAATTCTCAACTTTGAACAGATTTATGTACAAAAAAATTCAAATCTGGCCGTATTTTTATTTTGAACATTTTTAAAATTAGAGCAGATTTCAAAACAAATATTTTTGAAAGGAAAATAAAACTAAAGCAAATAATAAAACAGAAAAAAAAATAGAAGAGAAAGAAATAAAACGGAAATATAGAAACAGAAAATAAAAAATAAAATGTGAAAAAATGAGACAATAAAAATATTAAAAACGAATGTTGTATATAAAGGCGTAGTAACCCAGTGGTTGCGCCCCTGTTTTCTCGATGCTCGCATTGCGAGTTTGAATCCTGCTCCCTATATTTTTACCACATTTTCTCGTATTTAGAACAACTAATGGGTCAACCCACTTGGAACTCCTACAGGGCGAGTCACCCCACTTGAAACTCCTACTTGGGTGAAACACGGGCGAGTCACCTCACTTGGAACTCCTATGTGGGTGAAACACAGGCGAGTCTTTGTTCGGTCTCGCAACGGGCGACATATGTGGCCGCGTTTGCCTAATGCGTCATCCCGTGTGTGTGCTGCTATGTGGGCTCGACCGTCGGCCTGCTGTGTCCGGCCGAGTTCGAAATACGCAGCTAGTGATGTGTTCTATGGGATGGGGATTTGGACACGAAGCACTGGTTTTTTTCTGACAGAGAAGCGTGGCATATACACATGGTACAGTTAATAAAATTCGAACCATTGCATTTTCTCTCTTGTTTGCTGTGTTATTATCCACCATCTCATGTGAATGTCATCTCGTCATGATCTGTGGTGTGCATGAATCCGTCTCCGGTCCACGGAGGAAACCAATGATTTCGCTTTCAGGCTCCGCGCCGACACCTGACCTGAGACTGAGACGAAAGGAAGGGCGGGAATCGGCAGCCAGCTGGTCCCTCCCGGCGACGCTTTCCAGCCTGCCACCATCGGGGTTGGGGCCGGCGCCGGCGCCGTGGGCTCACGTACCTGCGAATCGCTGTGCTCTGCCACGGCCGCTTGGCCAAGTCGTTCGTGTGTGAGACCGTTCGTCTCTTGGAGCGTCCAGCACAGATTTTTTTAACTTTGTTATCTTCCGCAGATGCACGAACCGATCGATGCGCGCTCATACTCCAACAGTCCGAGAACAGGAATTTGAACAGAATGGCCCGATGGAGCAGCTGCGTCCAGCGACAAGTGCAATCACACTCAATGCACGCACAAACTGCTGCAGCTCGGATTGGTAACAAAACCCAGAAGAGGAACGTGTACTGTTTTCAGTCACTTCACACTCGCTGCCGGAAACTCGCACCAGGCCATGTCGAAATTCAATGCGGCCGAGTACGTAGTCCCTCGCGCACGTACGTACTAGGAGTACTAGTGTACTACCTGCGTTTTCGGGGCTCTTTTATGGTAGGGACAGAAATAACAACCGTCCAATCCGCCCGATCCAATGGCTTACACTAATCAATACTTGTCAACCCACCCAGTAGTATATTTCCACCCAAGGGTAAAATTGTAAGTGAGAAAAACATGTCCCGCAAAACAATTTCAGCATCTAGCACGGGTCTTCGCAAGTTGTCCCACACTCGCTCTCCGTTTTCTGGGCGACTACACCCACTCGGAGACGCCTCTTCCAGGCCTCTCCGTCGCCAGGTTCTACGTCGACCCCGTGGATGGCGACCTCGTGGAGCTGCCATGGCACAAGAGCGTCGTGGTGGCGCAGCCGCAGACGCACATGCGACGACTGCAGGCGGCGGTCAACGCGAACCTCCCCCACACCGATAGGGGCGAGGAACAGAGCGGCAGCGAGTGCACCGGCAAGGATACAGGCATACAGCCGCCTGGTCCTGTGACGTCGATGGGCAAGGATATAGCCGCTATGGCACAACACTGCCGACGCCCCCGTGCCACACTCCGCCGCTGATGAGGAGTGGCATAAGCTCGAGCTAGATGGGCTGGAGGGTGGGGGTGACATCAGCTCGACGTTTTGCGGCGGCATGCATGTACCGGAGGCGCTGGCAAGCAGGGAGGAGGGGAGTGCCGCACTGCCGTCGGGATGGATCTCGGGACAAGCATCCGCAACGGCACCACCGGCAACAGCACATCACCGTCCGGTGGGTCTTGCCGTCCTGGAGCAACTTTTGGGGGTCCATCTTTCCGAGCGATAAGCGTCCATGCCCACATGAGAGGAAGGGGAAGAGACAGAGTTCAGACGAGTCTGACAGCCAGAGTGAGTTTCTTTCTTCTTCTTCTAGTTTGTATATGTTGTTTGGGTTAGAGTATTCAGGTGTATATCCTTGAGTTCATGTGGTGCAGACATCATGCGTAGTTCTTAATGACTTTGTATTTCTGCATGAAGTGGGTATCGTGGCGATCCTTCTCCTGCCGACGGTGGCGGGGGCGTGTGCAAGGGCGACGGTGGGGGAGCCTGCAAGGGCGATGGGCCGCATGTGATAACAGTCTCGATCTGTCAACCACGACTATGTCGCCAAGGAACGACAGCCATGGCGGCGCGCGCAGGGAATAGGGCTTTGTTTCTTTTTGTAACCATCCGGCTCGGTTTACTCTATTTCCTTCCGATGGATTGACAAATTCAATTACCCCCTTTACAATAATAAGTTGCCTAAACTAACCCATAGAATACTAGTGCCTCATGGGACAAGTAAGTTGTACCGTAAAAGAGCCCCGTTTTCGAATGGTGTACCCCGCCGTGCCAATCATACGCGCCGTCCGGCCCCTCGTCCTTCTTCCATCAATGCAAGTACAGTACACCCGCAATCATTTGGAGTATTCACCCATCGGAAATCACGGTCCATAAACGTTTTGGCCCCCTGCTCGTCGCCGAAGCAGCCGCGGACATGAACAATCCAACATGGTAGACTGATGATTGATCCAATTCTTTACATAACTTACAATGATTCGTAGACTCACTCATGCCCATGTACAGTACTTATCATACTACTCCCTCCGTTCCAAAATAGATGACTTCCACTTTTCCATATATGCATGTATCTAGACACTAAAACATGTCTAGATACGTACATATATAGACAAATGGAAGTCATCTATTTTGGAACGGAGTGAGTAGTTATCAACTAGATCTCCATCTCCATCCACCCCATATGCAAACATACGAACAGATGCGGTGCATTTTTTATACGAGGAGAAGCCCATCATACCGTGGGTATCGGGTTTGCATCGAAACTAATCATCATGCTCCACCACGCCCATCTGAATGCTGTTAAATACATGTGTCTTCACTCAAAAGCGGGGTATAATGGCTTTGTGCGGTGGCAGTAATCTTTGTAGAGTTGGAGATGGCCCCTTCTCTATCACGGTGAACGGCCGGGGACCGAGCCTCTGAACATTTGAAACATCTCGAAATGTGTCCACTAACGAGAAGTGTACCAATAAAAACCTCGCTCTCATCGCCGGAAGAATTAGAGGAGTACAATGAATACCAATATGTTGTTGCAGAAGAACTAGTGTGAGATATTTGGCCCATGGGAGGCGATGAAACCATACCTCGAGCAAGCGTCTGAACACCTTGTGGGGAAACTATTTATCTAATCGGAGAAATGTCCGAAATACTAAAATGAATCTACCGCGTTAGGTTGTCTTTTTCCCCATCGGATACGCAGACGGACAAAAATGTGTGCCGTTGGAGATGCTCTAGTTATCTGACCAGGTTTATGTGCTCTGGCAAAGCTAAGAGCATCTCCACTCGAGGCCCCTTGCAGGCGTCCGGATCGGCGCCCAATGAGGCCCTTTGGGGGCTCATCCGGACGGCGCGGCGCCGTATGGGGAGACCTTCCCCACTGGGCGCCCCAAATAGACCCCCTAAAAAAGTCAAACAAAATTAAATTAAAACTTAGATTTCATTCAAATTTAGGAAGTATTACATATTTCAATGAAATTTAAACTAAAAAACACGTCGAAGTCGTCGTCACTGCCATCGTCGCCACCCGGCCAATTGCTAGGCCCCTCTTTGTCGTCGTTGGCCTCGGGGGCGTACACGTCGATGAGCGGCGTGCCGGTCATCTCCGCGTCGTTGCGAAAGGACCACGCGCGCGAGGCGGCTTTTGATAGAGGCGGCGGCGTGTTGTACGACTCGTTGAGGGCCGCCATTACGCCCTTCGGGTCGCCCTCCGTCGCCATTGAGCGATGGAGCTCCGCCATCTCCTCTAGCAAAGTCGAGGGGCGCGGCTCCTGCTTGACGCGCAGAGGCGGCGCGGGACGGAGGGCGCATCATCACCGATGCGTAGGCCGCCTGTACGGCGCGTCGGGTAGCGCGGCTCCTACTTGACGCGCAGGTGCGGCGGCGTTGACTTCCGTGACTCTGGCTTTGGGACGCGCAGAGGCGGCGTGGGTTCGTTGTACAAGTGCGCCTAGCACTCCTCCCTCCAGCTCGCGTGGCTGATGCGCGGCGTGTTGGGGATGGGGATGCTAGCGACGCCTAGCGTGAAGCAGTTCCCGGCGCGCACAGATACCACGCGTTGAAGAGCGCCCACGCATGTACCTTGAGGCGCGAACGGTGTGGGAAGCCGTTGGCGGCGAGGGTGTCAGGATCCATGCGTGCGGCAGGAAGGGCGCCGGTGAGGGAGAAGGAGGGAGAGGGCACCGGTGAGGGAGAAGAAGAAGGCAGAGAGGTGTGTGCATAGCGCCGGCGAGGGATAAAAGGAGGCATATATAGGCGCGGCGGAAGGCGGGAAGGCGGGTTTGGGTCGGGATTTCCGGATGGAAACTGAGGGCTGTCCAGACGGGAAGACCCATTGGGGGACGCGAGTGGGGGCGTTGGGACCCGTCCGGACAGGAGAGGCCTTCGGGGGCGCTTTGAAGACCTCGAGTGGAGATGCTCTTAACAATCCTGGCGACGCGTGTGCCGCGCTTGGGCAACACGGGTGGTATCATTAGAGCATCTCCACTCGCGCCCCCTTGTTGCTATCCGGATCGGCACCGAGAGAGGCCCTTTGGGGACTCGTCCGGACGGCGTGGCGCCCACGGGGGCGCCCCTTCCCGACTTGGTGCCCCCAAACAAAACCCCAAAATCAATTTTGCCCCAAATTTTTAATGCGCAAATACAAAAATATCTAAAGTCTTACGTAATTATAATTTTTAGGCCATAATTTAAAGGTTTAGGCATTAGAAAACGAACCGAATTCGTCACGCGCTATTGTCAATAGACGTTGACGATGTTCTTGGAGCCGAGGAATCCGGGGTTGGGTGTATCCAAGGAAGTCATCACCGGCGAGCTCGGCGCCCTGGGTGTCGCCTGGCGTTTCGTTGCTGTCGCAGCTTGTCACACCCCAGTTTTTGGACCATTGTAATATAGCGAAGGGAGACAAAAATGTGAGCCAACAAAAACTTTTGTAGTATGTTTGTGTGGACCAATATATGTATGTGACCATGGTTATATATGCAAAGCAAGCAATGTTTTCTTTTGAATCAAATCTCATTTTTCCTAAAAGATCACTATTGTTTATCTGATGTTTTCCATATGTTATCCTGGGTAATTTTTGTTCCAAGTAATGGATCATGCTTGTTTTCAACTTGACATTATGATTTGGCTTTGTTTCATCCAAGAAAACAAAATGGCATTTGGAATTATGATGTTTCCCTTCCATTTTTCTATTAAGACTTTTCCTTGAAAAACTAGCCAAACACCTATTTCTAGCACTTGTTTTCAATAAGTTAGAATGTCCAATGTTATGTTTTCTTGGCATATAATTGTTCTCTGATATGTGGACTACAAATCCATAACCTTGGTTTGATTTGTGGAGTTTGAAAACATATAGTTGCATGCTTGTTTTTTAGGCGAGAAAATAAGACAGAAAAACAGAGAATTTGGAAAAACAAAGAAAAACAGAAAGATGCCCATTTTCCAAATAGTTTTCATAGCCTTGCACATTTTCAAAAATATATTCAAAATGTGTTCCTGGATGTTCATGACATGTTTAACAATTTCCAGTTTGAAATTTCAAAGTTCGACTTCATTTGCTATTTTATTCATGAGTGAACTTTTTGAAGATTATGTCGGTTTCCAACACTTGGCAAATTTTGCTGTGTCACTTTTCTGAACTTTCTGAAACTGTTTGTTTGACAGAAATTTGGGTGGTTCAAATTGTTTGAATCTGTTTGAATTGGGGGGAGAGAACTTGTCAAACCTATTCCACATCGTGTCAGCAACAAGTTGATGCCTTGGATGCTTTTTGTGTTCACCCAGAGAGAGAGAAATGAGAGGGAGAAGATAGGCGGAGAAACAGGGGGACAGGACGTGGACGCACAGTGCGCGCCCCCGACCGCGCTCCACTGTGGCCATGCCGCGACCACCGAGCCGCTCCTCGCTGCCTAGTGCCAGTGCGCGCATGCCCCAGCCGCCCCGCAATAGTGCGTGCCTTCCCTAAGCCTTAGGCCAGTCCAACACGACCTCGCACGCCGCCCCGAGGCCATGTCGTTGCACACCACCCACGCCTTGCGCCTATAAGGCATGGTGTGCCCTACCACTTCGCCACCCACCCGATCTCACCAAGAAGGTAGAGGCGCTGCAGGAAGCCAACGCTATTCTGCGTGGTAGGTTGAAGACTGCGAGAGAGGATCTGGCCACTAGAGACTCGACTCTCGAGGAGTTGGAGCAGGAGATTACCGAGCTCCGCAGGGAGAACGAAGACTTGCTTGTAGACGACGACATTCCATCAGATTTCGATGGGATGGACATGAGTTACCAGAGTGAGCAGGAGGAGAAGGACCTGCTTGCAGACGAGGAGGATCCTGACGAAATCCTTTTCGATGGAGATAATGACCAGGACTAGTTGTAGCACCTTTGCGCTTTTGAATGTTGTGCCAGTTTAGTATGCTAGTAGCATTGCGATATCCCCATGAGTCGTTTCCCTTTTGTAGCTCTTGAAGCCTAGCTTGTATTGTGAGACTTGTGTTTGTATTATGTGTGATTGTAAGAATCTATGTGATTTATGTGATGTGTTTATGTTCTATTTATGTTTGTGTTTTCTCTACTCGTATAATTCTTGTGATGTATCACTTGTCTTTTGTTTTCTCCATGAAATTATTTTGTTGCCTTTTAAAAAGTCTTGCTGCATAGTCTTACGCATGTTTCACTACAGTATGCCGCCACGTTGGGAACCGCCACCACCACCCCCACCATTGGTGGAGGTACTTTTGGCCATGATGATGGAGGACCGTTAATCCACACGTGCTGAGAGAGCAACCACCATTGCTGCACTGCAACAGTTGGCCAATGCTAGTGCCAAGAACAACAACAACAACAACAACAACAACAACAACAACAACAACAACAACAACAACAACGACGACAACGACAATGGCCATGGTGCTCGTTCAAAGCTGAAGGACTTTCAGCAAACTAATCCCCCAATCTTCTCCAAGATCGTGGAGCCAGTTGATGTTGATGATTGGCTCTGCACTATTACGAACAACTTGGAAGTAGCTGCAGTGGAAGAAGCTGAAAAGGTTCTGTTTGCCATTCACTTTCTTGCTGGTCCGGCAAGAACTTGGTGGGAGACTACTCGAGCCACTGTTGTTGCTGGTCATGTGTTCACTTGGGAGGATTTTGTTGCTAGGTTCCGCAAGTATCACATTCCTCAGGGTGTGATGGATATTTATGCGGGACAAGTTTCTAAAGCTGTGGCAAGGAGGGATGTCAGTATCTGATTACTGGGAGGAGTTCACTACCTTGTCCAGGTATGCCCCAGAATATTTTAACACTTAGGTGAAGAAGAAGGAGAGGTTCCTGAATGGACTGCACGATGAGGTGCAGTGTAGTCTGGTTGTGATACCATTCTAGGATCTGGGAGTTGATTGCTGATGCTGCCATGATGATGGAGCACAAGCGCCAGAATGCTTCTGACAACCGTAAGAGAAAGATGATGATGCATAGGGTCTAGTGCACCCAGGACTCACATTTTCCCTTATGTGAGGCCACCACCACCAAGGGTGCCTGCTTATGCACCTCGCCCAAATCACCAGTATGCACCAAGGCCCAACCGCAAAAACAACCACAACGATAACCACAACAACAACCGTGCTTCTTATGCACCAAAGCCTGGAGGAAATGGAAATGGAAACAATTTCAACCGTGCTGCAAAGCCTAACCCAAACTTGAAGCCAAATGGAGGTTGCTTTGTTTGTGGAAAGGAAGGACACTTCGCTCGTGAGTGCCCAACCAAGAATGCTGATCTAGCTCAGCCCACTGCAACCAAGTTGAACCAAGGTCCAGTCATGAGGAGACATGATGTGATGATGGGACATCTGAATCATGTCACTGCTGGGGAAGCACAGGAGGCACCAGACATGATGATGGGTATGTTTCCTGTCAACTCTGTACCAGCTGCAGTACTGTTTGATTCTGGTGCATCGCATTCCTTTGTCACTAAGTCGTTTGCTGAGAAAATTGGTATGAAACATACCCGTATGCACAACCCTATGTTAGTACAAATACCTGGAGATAGAGCTAAAGCCAACCTTGTTTGCAATGAAGTACTCGTGGAGATACAAGGGGAAACTTTTCATGCCGACTTGATAATACTGGGATCCCAAAGGATAGAAGTAGTACTAGGTATGAACTAGATGACCAAGTATAAGGGTGTTATTGATTGCACCAAGAAGTCCATTTCTATGACCACTAATGATGGAGATAAAGTTTCCTACACCGTAACCAAGCCTTCATCAAAGATTCATTGCCACACGAGTGTAGCCAACCCAACACTTGAGGAAGTTCCGGTAGTATGTGAATACCCGGATGTTTTTTCAGAAGAGTTACCCAATATGCCCCCAGATCGGGATATCGAGTTTATTATTGAGTTAGTACCTGGAACCCGACCTATAGCACGGAAGCCTTACCGGATGAATCTAAAGTAGTTATATGAGTTGAAGAAACAGCTGGATGGCATGTTGAGGAAAGGTCTGATTCGCCTAGTGCATCACCATGGGGATCACCTGTCATTTTTGTGGACAAACGGGACGATACCACTTGTTTATGTGTGGACTACCGCAAGTTGATTGATGTCACCATCAAGAACAAGTACTTGTTGCCCAAAATAGAAGACCTGTTTGACCAGCTAAATGGGGCTAGAATTTTCTCAAAAATCGATCTTCGCACTGGTTATCACCAATTGAAGGTTCGTGAGACTGATATTCCTAAGACCACTTTCACCACTCGTTACGGGTTGTATGTGTACACCGTGATGTCCTTTGGTCTGACCAATGCCCTTGCCTATTTCATGAATCTCATGAACAAGGTGTTCATGGATTATCTGGATAAGTTTGTCGTGGTGTTTATCGACGACATTCTTATTTATTCCAAGAGTGAGGAAGAACACGAAGAACATATGAGAACTGTGCTCGGAACACTTCGTAAGCATCAACTGTATGCTAAGTTTGGTAAGTGCCAATTCTGGATGAACGAAGTCGGATTTGTTGGACATATGGTATCAGATGGGGGGAGTTCTATTGACCCTGCTCTAGTTCAGCCGGTAGCGTAGCGTGCTGCTCTGACCAATCAGACTAAAGTCATATAATTTTTGGGTTTAGCAGGATATTACCACAAGTTTGTTTAAGGATTTTCGAGCATCGCCAGACCACTCACTCAATTGCTCAAGAAGGATAGTAAGTTCGTATGGATGGAAAAGTGTGAAGAGAGTTTCTAAGAGTTGAAAAATCGACGGGTGTCTGCTCCGGTCTTCATTATGCCGGACGTCACAAAGAGCTTTGATGTTTATTGTGATGCTTCTAAGATTGGTCTTGGAAGTGTTCTCATGCAAGAAGGGAAGGCCATATCTTATATCTCACGCCAGTTGAGTCCTGATGAGCTGAACTACCCCACGCATGACTTAGAGCTTGCCGCAGTTGTTCATTGCCCTCAAGGCATGGCGGCACTTTCTTATGGGAAAAAGATGTGAAATATACATGGATCATAAGAGTTTGAATTATATCTTTAATCAGCATGAACTCAATATGAGGCAACGCCGTTGGATTGAGCTCATTAAAGATTATGATCTAAGTATCCACTATCACCCTGGGAAGGCAAATGTTGTTGCCGATGCTCTTAGTCGAGAACCAGCCTCTCTAAAGGCTATGATCCAGATTAGGCAACCTGAGTTGTGGAAAGAACTTGACCAGCTTGGCATTGAAGTGGTCGTCTATGATATGTTGGACACCATAGAAGTTAAACCAAATCTTGTTGATCAAATCAAAGAGGCTCAGAAAGGCCATAAGAGTATTGATGCAATTAAGACCCGCATGGAGAAGGAGAAAGTTGCTGGTTTTACCATTGACTCCGAGGGAGTAATGTGGTATGAAGATCGCATTTGTGTTCCTTCCGAGTCTGAGCTAAAGCAGACCATCATGACTGAGGCTCGTGATACCCTGTATTCCATTCACCCCGGAGAAACCAAGATGTATCAGGACTTGAAAGAGAGATTTTGGTGGCATGGAATGAATCGAGACATTGCTTCATTTATAGCCAATTGTCATGTTTGCCGGCAAGTAAAAGCAGGGCACCAGCGTCCCACTGGATTGCCACAGCCACTGAAAGTGCCAATGTGGAAATGGGATGGATTTAATTACTGGACTTCCTAGGTCCATGCGAGGAAATGATTCTATATGGGTTGTCGTGGATAGGCTCACTAAAGTTGCTCACTTTATTCCTATTCAGACTACTTATTGTGGAGACCAGCTTGCTGATATTTACATTTCTCGGATTGTTAGCCTGCATGGAGTCCCTAGCAGAATTGTGTTTGACCGTGGAACACAGTTCACTTCACGATTCTAGAGAAAGTTGCAGAAGCACTTGGAACAAAGTTAGCCTTTAGCACCGCCTATCACCCGCAGACTAATGGACAAACTGAGCGTGTGAACCAGATTTTGGAAGACATGCTCTGTGCTTGTGTTTTCTCTTATGGAGCCAAATGGGAAGACTACATGCCTTTTGCGGAGTTTTCCTACAACAAGATCTACTAGTCTAGCTTACAAATGGCCTCTTTTGAAGCCATGTATGGACGCAGATGCCGTACACCTCTGAATTAGACTGAGACTGGTGACAGCCAGATCTTTGGTGTAGACACTTTGCGTGATGCAGAAGAGCAAGTCTAGATTATTCGTGATCGTCTCAAGGCAGCTCAATCTCTTTCAGCATTGGAGATTTCGTGTATCTTCCTGTCATCCCACTCAAAGGGATGCAACGTTTTCATGTCAAGGGAAATCTTGCTCCCCGGTATATTGACCCTTTTAAGATCTTGGCCCGTCGTGGTGAAGTTTCTTATCAGTTGGAATTGCTAGAAGAGTTGTCAACGTTTCACAATGTTTTTCATGTGTCTTTGCTCCGAAAGTGTCTTCATGTACCTGAGAAGAATCTCACCTACCAAGATGTTGACTTCAGGACCATTGACTTGAATGATGACCTGACCTACCGTGACAGAACCCTGCGAGTTCTTGAGGAGAATGTGCGTGCGACCAGGAGGAATGCTTTTAAATTCCTTAAGATTCAGTGGACGAATCACTCCGAGGAAGAAGCTACATGGGAGCGTGAGAATTATATCATGAAGGAGTTCCCTGGTTTCCTTAAAGATTGGACCCGCTAATCTCGGGGCGAGATTCTTTTAAGGGGGGAAGATCTGTCATGCCCAAGTTTTTGGACCATTGTAATATAGCTAAGGGACACAAAAATGTGAGCCAACAAAAACTTTTGTAATATTTTTGTGTGGACCAATATATGTATGTGACCATGGTTATCTATGAAAATCAAGAAATGTTTTCTTTTGAATCAAATATCATTTTTCCTAAAAGATCAGTATTGTTTCTCTGATGTTTTCCATATGTTATCCTGAGTAATTTTTGTTCCAAGTAATGGATCATGCTTGTTTTCAACTTGACATTATGATTTTTCTTTGTTTCATCCAAGAAAACAAAATGGCATTTGAAATTATGGATGTTTTCCTTCCATTTTTCTATTAAGACTTTTCCATGCAAAACTAGCCAAACACCTATTTCTAGCACTGTTTTCAATAAGTTAGAATGTCTAATTTTATGTTTTCTTGGCATATAATTGTTCTCTGATATGTGGACTACAAATCCATAACCTTGGTTTGATTAGTGGAGTTTGAAAACATATAGTTGCATGCTTGTTTTTGAGGCGAGAAATTAAGACAGAAAAACAGAGAATTTGGAAAACAAAGAAAACAGAAAGATGCCCTTTTCCAGATTGTTTTCATAGCCTTGCACATTTTCAAAAATATATTAAAAATGTGTTCCTGGATGTTCATGACATGTTTAACAATGTCCAATTTGTAATTTCAAAGTTGGACTTCATTTTCTATTTTATTCATGAGTGAACTTTTTGAAGATTCTGTGTGTTTCCAACACAGCAAATTTTGCTCAGTCACTTTTCCGAACTTTCTGAAACTGTTTGTTTGGCAGAAGTTTGGGTGGTTCAAATTGTTTGAATCTGTTTGAATTGGGGGGGAGAGACCTTTGTCAAACCTATTCCCCATCGTTCCAGCAACAAGTTGATTCCTTGGATGCTTTTTGTGTTGACCTAGAGAGAGATAAATGAGAGGGAGAAGAGAGGTCGAGAAAAGGGGGACAAGCCGTGGACGCACAGTGCCCGTCCCCGACCGCGCGCCACTGTGGCCATGCCGCGACCACCGAGCCGTTCCTCGCCGCCCAGAGCTAGTGCGCGCATGCCCGAGCCGCCCCACAGCAGTGCGTGCCCGCCCTAAGCCTTAGGCCACTCCAGCGCGACGCCGCACGCCGCCCCAAGGCCATGCCACTGCACACCACCCGCGAACCGCGCCTATAAGGCACGACATGCCCTTCCACTTCGCCACCCATTCCCTCCAGTCCACTACACACGCCCTAGCTGCACCTCTCATCCCCGGTCGCTCTCTGTGAGCGGCGCGAGGGAGAAAATCACTGCAGGCCACAGCAAGGTCCAACCGAAGGTGGAGCTTGCCCCGGCCAATTTTAACTCGCCAGTGCACCCTAGCATCACTTCATGTACCTGTGCGAACCTACCTAACCCATTGCAGTGACCGTGCGTTTGCAGGAACGTCGTCGCCGTCCATGGAACCGTCGCGGGCGCACACCTCGCCGTCGTCGTTTGGAGCTGCTGTTGTTGCCACTGTCCGCTCCTAAGTGAGCTATTCCTCGTTGTCGTTCTCGGGTTCATTCGCGAAGAGAGAGAGAGAGAGAGATAGAGAGAGAGAGAGAGAGAGGTGAGAGCTAGACGACGTGTCGCAGCAATCAATCTGCGCATCGACGGTGCCCTTTGAACGCGAAGCGTTCCCGCGCTGCGCAATGCGTGCGCACGCCCGTCGGCCGATTCCGCGTAGTTGGGCTTTGATGACCCACAAGTACAGTGTGTGTATCGTAGTACTTTCGATAAATAAGAGTGTCGAACCCAACGAGGAGCAGAAGGTGTTGACAAGCAGGTTGGATAGAGGTTTTACTGTAATAACTAGCAAATGGGGTTTGGTGGTTTTTGATATAGCAGATAAATAAAGTGCAAGTAAATAAATTTAAGTAAATAATATTGCAGCAAGTGGTCTAATCCTTTTGAGAGCAAAGGACAAACCGGTTGTATTACTTATGATTACCAAACGTTCTCGAGGACACATGGGAATTTCGTCAAGTGCTTTCGCTTCATTACCGTTGATTAATATTTATTGGTTCGTGAGTGTTGTGTGGGTGAACCTATGCTAATGCACCGCCCAACTAGGACTAATACATACTTGTGATTATACCCCTCATAAGCATCCGCAAATACATGAAAGTAATTAAGATAAATCTAACCACAGCCTTAAAATTCCGGGATCCTACACTCCCTCGTGCATTGGTTTCCTAACGGGGGGTTTAGGTTTCTGTCACTCCGGCAACCCCAAAATTAGTAGCCAAATACACAATGCATCCTCCTAGGGCCATAAATGTGAAGTATCATGTAGTCGACATTCACATGACACCACTAGAAGAATATCACCACAACTTAAATACCGAACCACGAGATATTACTTCAACATAACTTCATTACTAACATCATGACTTCTCCCATGTCCTCAAGACATAAATGAACTACTCACAAGACATCATATAGATCATAATCAGAGGTGATATAATGGATAATAACAATCTGGTCATAAAGTGTAAACATCGATAAATCTCACAAGCATCAACTACCAACAAATAATCCACACCGGGAGAGAGATCTAGTGGAAAACAACGATAAAAACCCCTAATTGTTATAGAGGGATGAAGGTGGATGGTGGCGGTGATGGTGCTGGTGATGAGGATGATTATGATGATGATGATGATGATGATGATGATCTCGATGAAGCCCGGAGTGATGACGGTGACGATGGCGATGATTTCCCCTCTCCGGGGAGGAATTTCAGCGGCAGATTTCTCCCTGCGGAGAGCTTTTCTCTCTCTGGTGTTTTCCGCCCCGAGGCGGCGGCGGAATAATTTTTCAACGATGTCTCGGGGCTTAGGGTTCCCTGGGGGTCGAGTACGCGAAAGGGGGCGCCCGAGAGTGGGCCAGGAGGGCCACACCACCCCTAGGCGCGACCAGAAGGGGGGCGCGCCGCCTGGTGGTGTGGGCCCCAGGTGGCCCCCCTCCGGATGCCCTTATGTCTCACTTCCTCCTCGAAACTTCTAAGAATCCTCCGATATCCCCCCCTCTTCTTCTGATCTTCTGAAATAGGGTATCTTGACGGTGCTTTTTCCATCAGATTTCTGGTTCCGGTCTTTATTCTCCAAAAATTATGAAACGTGCAAAATAGGATAAAATAACATAAGTGATGCATCATAATATGAAATATATCGATGAATAACAGAAAATAACAATATAAAACAGTGATGCAAAATGGACGTATCAACTCCCCCCAAGCTTAGACCTCGCTTGTCCACAAGCAAAACAGAACTCAGTAAACATGACCATAGGTTTATGGAGTGAGGTGTCGATAAATAAAATACGGACAAGAGGCATCACATCTAACAAACAACAAGTCATTTTATACAACAACTTCCTCTCATATAATAAAACTTGAAACAAGTAGAGGAAATCACAATAAAGGGTGCAAAAGTAAATAAAAAATGGTAAAGGAAAACTTCGTTCTTGGTCGGAGAACAATTAACAGTGTACTTATCTTTCGATCAGAGTCTTTATACTAGAGCTTGTACTGCAGAGTTTATCATGCTCAATTATAACGGTCTCTTTGCAGACATTGGTAACTTTCAAAGTGGTATTCAACCAGATAAAAGCATTTGTACAAACAAGAAAGAATAAAGAACATGATTGAGTAAATCAACATATAGATGGATGGATCACAACAACTCAAATGCTTGCTTAAGACAGAAAGAAGTAGGTTTACTGACTCAACATAAAGGTAAAAGATAGGCCCTTCGCAGAGGGAAGCATGGATCACTCATGTGCTAGAGCTTTTATTTTGTAAAGTAGAGGTATAAAATGGTTGACACTCCTCCCAACCTTTCTTACACAAACCATGGCTAACCTAATCCTCGGGTGCTTGCCAACAATCATATATCATGGAGGAGCGTCTAAATTTTGAGAGAGGTGTATGTTTATGTCAACGAATGGCAAACAAAAAATACAGTACGTCACAAGTCAACTAGACTTCACAAGAGCGGCTCCCATAGAAGGACGCAACTGGTATAGAAGGTCATACCTCTTTCTCTTTTGTTTACACAATTATGCTTTGACTGATAAATCAGGGGCAAAATAGTGAAGAGAATTTGTATTATTATTTGGGGCTGGGAACCCCGCTGCCAGCTCTTCTAGCATTTGGATAAGCGGATGAAGCCACTAGTCCAGGGTGTGAAATCCAATCAACAAGTGAGATAAAGATTCTCTATTTGCGTCCTCATGAGCTCAAACAGGGGCACAAAACAGGTGTAATTTTGAAGGTTTAAAGGTAGCACACAAGCAATTTACTTGGAGTGGCGGTGAAATACCACATATAGGTAGGTACGGTGGACACAAATGACATGGTTTTGGGGCTCAAGGTTTGGATGCACGAGAAACATTCCCTCTCAGTACAGGTTTTTGGCTAGCAAGGTTGGGTAGCAAGCATAAGAATTGAGGTAAAACAAACAAAAACATATATTATAAAGACAATCATGAAATCTTCCTTGAAGGTACAAACAAACTTATTTGAGAATACTAAGCTCATGGGCTAACAAGAAAGAAAGATCATGGAATAATATATGTACATGCAACTCCCTCTTTTCTACTTAAGTCTCAACGAATTTTTGCTACTGACCAATGCTAAGTTTGCCAAAACCAACTAGATTAACTTGAAGCTTCAATATTGATACCAATGCTAACAACAAGATCAACCATATGACAAAAATTGCAATCTAAAATAAAGTAGAGCAAATAGATGATGACACTTCTCATAATATTTCATTACGGCAACTCAAACCAAGGGATACAACGATAACCAACTAAAGAGTGATACTTCCATACTGAAAACCATAGTATATGATATTTTCTCTACTCATGATATGACTGTACTAAAAGGTAAAAGGGTGAAAGATAAAGGTGTGATACCGCGACACTCCCCCAAGCTTGGAACAAGCCAAGGGGATGTCAATACCGATGACGAATCAATTCTTCGGTGGTGGTGGTAAGTCCTTCTCAATGAGCTTATCCATTGATTTATTCTTCCATTGCAAACATAATCATACGCATCATCTCCTTATTGCGATCAATACGGTCCGCGTGCTTGTCAGACGCTTACTTAGGTCGAGAGCTTCCTTCACGTGAAAGTGGTGTCCTTGAAGCTAAGCAGTGACGTGGGGCCTTCCCTCCAGTACTCATCCTCGATGTTTGCTTGAAAGGTCTTGCAACCACTCCAATGCTTGCGATGGTGGCGCGTGGATGCACTCGTGGTTTTTCTTCTACATCTCCTTCAGATCCACTCTCGATCTCCTCCTACGGCTTCCGGTCTTGGAGATCATCTTCCTTCAGTTCCTTCCCTTTGTTGTTGTTGGCGGAGACCATGGTGCTTCTAAAACTGAAAACAGATCTGGCAGAAACAGGTCAAAACAGAAACACGACGAGAAGACGATATACAGACCTCGGGGGGGGGGTCCGTGGGGTTATATAGAAAAAAAATATGTGCAATGAAAGGAAAGTCCAGGTCGAAAACGAATTGGAGAAGGGCTCCGGGGCGCCCACAACATAGCCAGGCGCGGCCAAGGGTGGGCCCACGCCCAGGCATGGTATGGTGTCCTCGGGCACCATCTCCAACTCCTCTTTGGCCCAGTATTTTTCAAAAACCAATATTGTAGCTTGGAAGGTATTCCGCGAACTTTTTCTTAGCAGAACTGTTACCTATTCCAAAACGGACTCTAAAGATTCCTGAATCTTCCCTCTAATGAACTTCTCCGGAGTCATTACTTGAATAACATCAACATCTTCATCATAAGAATCCCCAGAAATATAATGTTTGAGTCTTTTCCCATTTACCACTTGTGTAGTGTTATCTTTGAGGAAAGCAATTTTTATTGCACCCGAACGATACACTTCTTCAATAATATAAGGTCCTTCCCATCTGGAGAGTAATTTCCCTGCAAAAAATCTGAGACGACTGATACAATAGAACTTTCTCACCAACATGAAACTCTCTTTTCGGGATTTTTAATCATGCCATGTTTAACTTTCTCTTTAAAGAGTTTAACATTTTCATAAGCTTCACATCTCCATTCATCTAAATGATTCATATCAAGCATTCTTTTCTTAGCAGCAAGTTTAAAATCTTTATTTAGTTCTTTCACTGCCCAATTAGCTTTGTGTTCTAATTTTAAAGGCAAGTGACAAGCTTTTCCATAAACCATTTTGTAAGGAGACATACCCATAGGATTTTTATAAGCAGTTCTATAATCCCATAAAGCATGATTCAACTTATAATACCAATTCTTCCTAGATTTATTAACAGTCTTTTGCAAGATAGATTTAATTTCTCTATTTGATTATTCTACTTGCCCACTGGTTTGAGGATGATAAGCTGAAGCAATTCTATGATTAACATCATATTTAGCAAGGGTTTTTCTAAAACCACCATGAATAAAATGAGAACCTCCATCAGTCATAAGATATCTAGGCACACTAAACCTAGGGAAAATAACATCTTTAAGCATTTTTAAAGAGGTCTCACCATCAACACTTTTTGTACGTATAGCTTCTACCCACTTAGTAACATAATCAACAACAACAAGAATGTGAGTATAACCATTTGAAGGAAGAAAAGAACCCATAAAGTCAAATCCCCAACAATCAAAAGGTTCGATAACAGGAGAATAACTCATAGACATTTCATTACGTCTAGAAATATTTCCTACTCTTTGACATTCATCACAAGATAAAATAAATTTACGTGCATCTTCAAAGAGAGTAGGCCAATAGAAACCTGATTGTAGAACCTTATGTGCGGTTCTATCTCCAGCGTGATGTCCTCCGTAAGCACTACCATGGCAGTTCTTCAATATTTCATGTTGTTCATGATCTGGAACACATCTTCTCATAATACTATCTACTCCTTCTTTATATAGGTCATACCAAAAATAATGCCTCAAATCATAGAAGAATTTTCTTCTTTGTTGAGCTGTAAATGTTGGAGGCAAATACTTGAAAACAATAAAGTTAGCATAATCAGCATACCATGGACTATCTTGGGATTTTACCTTTATTGCAACCAACTATTCATTTGAAAAACTATCATTAACAGGAATAGGGTCAAAAGCAATGTTTTTCCAATCTAGACAAGTTATCAGCAACAGGATTTTCAGCACCCTTCCTATCCACAATATGCAAATCAAACTCTTTTAAAAGCAACACCCATCTAATAAGCCTAGGCTTAGCATCTTTCTTTTCCATAAGGTATCTAATAGCAGCATGATAAGTATGAATAGTAACCTTTGAATCAACAATATAAGGCTAAACTTATGACATGCAAAAACCACAGCTAAGAACTCTTTTTCAGTAGTAGCATAATTCTTTTGAGAAGCAACAAGAGACTTACTAGAATAATGAATAACATTCAATTTCTTATCTACTCGTTGTCCAAGAACAACACCTAGAACAAAATTACTAGCATCACACATAATTTCGAAAGGTAAATTCCAATCAGGTGGTTGAGCAGTAGGAGCAGTAGTTAAAGCCTTCTTTAAAGTTTCAAATGCTTCCTTACAATCATCATAAAAAACAAATGGTACATCTTTTTGAAGAAGATTAGTAAGAGGCTTTGATATTTTAGAGAAATCTTTAATAAACCTCCTATAAAAACCAGCATGACCAAGAACACTAAAAATACCTTCAACATCCCTAGGACAAGGCATTTTCTCTATGGCTTCCACTTTAGCTCTGTCAACTTCAATACCTCTTTCAGAAATTGTACGTCCAAGAACAATTCCTTCATTAACCATAAAGTGGCATTTCTCCCAATTAAGAACAAGATTAGTTTCCTCACATCTCTACGAAACTTTATCAAGGTTGTGCAAACAATTATCAAAAAAAGTTCCATAGACGGAGAAATCATCCATGAATACTTCCACAATCTCTTCACGAAAACCATGAAAAATAGCAGACATGCATATTTGAAACATAGCAGGAGCATTACACAAACCAAAAGGCATACGTCTATAAGCATAAGTACCATAAGGACAAGTAAAGGTTGTTTTCTCTTGATCTTTTTACCTAACAACAATTTGAGAAAACCTAGAATAACCATCAACAAAGCAAAATTGAGTTTTCTTAGACAACCTCTCTAGCATTTGATCAATAAAGGGTAAAGGATAATGATCTTTCTTAGTACCTTTATTAACCTTTCTAAAATCAATGCACATTCTATAACCAACTACTACTCTTTGTGGAATAAGATAATTATTTTCATTAGGCACAACAGTCATTCCTCCTTTCTTAGGGACACAATGCACAGGGCTCACCCATCTACTATCAGCAATAGAAAAAATAATACCAGCATCAAGAAGTTTTAATACCTCATTTCTTACCACTTCCTTCATCTTAGGAATTAAACGACGTTGATGTTCAACAACTGGCTTTGCATCAGGTTCAATATTAATAGCATGCTGACATATAGTAGGAGAAATCCCCTTCAAATCATCAAGAGTATATCCAATAGCTCCACGGTGTTTCTTCAAAATTCCCAATAATCTTTCCTCTTCTTCACGTGAAAGTTTAGCACTAATAATAATAGGATATATTTTCTTATCATCAATATAAGCATATTTAAGATCGTCAGGCAAAGGTTTTTAATCAAAGATAGGATCCTCCTTGGGTGGTAATATGGTACCCAAGTCTTCCACATGTAAATTATGTTTCAGTATCACCGGTTGACGAAGAAGAATATCGTCAATCTCGTTTCTCTCTTCCATAAAGATCTCACTTTCATGGTCCTCCATATATTTCTATAAAGCATTGTTAGAAGCAACGGCAATAGAAGCAAGTTGTTCAACTTTAAAATTCTCATCAGGTAATTTAGATTCATAAGGTGCTCTAGCAAATTTGGAGAAATTGAACTCATAACATTTTCCATCAAATTTAGTCAATATATTCTCCCTCTACAATCTATTATAGCACCACAAGTGTTAAAGAAAGGTCTACCAAAAATAATAGGACAAGTTTTACTAGCAGCCTTACCAAGGATTAGAAAATCAGTGGGATATTTAGTTTTACCACATAGAACTTCCACATCTCTAATAATACCAATCGGAAACACAGTTTCTCTATTAGCAAGCTGAATAAGCACATCAATATCTTCAAGCCCACAAGAACCAATTTCATGCAGAATTTCTTTATAAAGCTCATAAGGTATAACATTAGAACTAGCACCAATATCACACAAAACATAATAGCAATGATCACCAATCTTAACAGAAAGCACAAGAACACTAGTTTTCTTAGGTCTATTAGGATGGGAAACAATATTAGAAGCATCCTCACAAAAGATAATGTGTTCACCCTCTACATTTCCACAAACAAGATATTTTACTATTGCTACAGCAGGTTCAACATTTATTTGTTCATCGGGTTTAATAGATTTCTTAAAGCTCTTATTAACCACACTAGCCACAAGAGAGTGTTCTTTCACCTTAGCAGGGAAAGGCATTTTCTCAATATAAGGCTCATGAACAACAGGATTAACAACATGCACTTCTATATTACTAGCAGGAACAATATCTTTATAAGGTGCATGATATTTGTGACAATCCTTTTTAGGAATATCAAGACAGGAGGCAAAAGCTTTAAGACAGTTTGCAAAGATTTGAGAATCAAGACCACAAAAAGCACTAACATTATAGAAATTATCGGTTCCATAAAAGATTTCATGCATTCATAATCATAATTATACCTGACTTTCTACCTTTGTCATTCTCCCATCCTTCAGTGTTTTCTTGAATATAGTCAAGAAGATCCCATTTAGCTTATTCCTTCCTATGTGTGAATGATCCATAACAACAAGCATCCAATAAATCCTTATCATGAAGAGAAAGCCTTGCATAAAAATTATTGATAACAATATTTCTCGGGAGCTCATGAACGGGACATTTCAGCATTAATAAATTCATTCTCCCCCACGCTTGGACAATACTCTCTCCATCACGAGGCCAGAAAATATATATTTGATTCCGGTCTTTATGAATCTCACTCAGAGGATAAAATTTAGAATAAAAGAGAGGAACAATTTCCTCCCATCCAATAGATGCACCATTCTTCAGTAATTTGAACCTTTCAACGGCTCTTCCTTTCAGCGATAAAGAAACTAATTTCCTTTTAACTTGATCCATTGTAATACATGCACACCTAAATAACTCGCATAATTCATGTGTAAAGAGCAAATGATCACCAGGATGGACAGTTCATCTCTGTAAGATAAGTGATCCATAAAACGTCCAACAATTTTCATAGGTATTTTATAAGTATCTAATTCAGCAGATAACGGGTTACCTACTACCCTAGCAGTGATAGTAGTAGTACCCCTAAATAGAGAATCAAAAGTATTCTCCATAATGAAATAAAACAACAGATAGAAATAAAAACAACACCAAGAGTAAAAGTTTTTCTTACCAATTCCACTTACCAATAGCACTTCACTCCCCGGCAACAGCGCCAGAAAATAGTCTTGATGACCCACAAGTATAGGGGGTGTATCGTAGTACTTTCGATAAATAAGAGTGTCGAACCCAACGAGGAGCAGAAGGTGTTGACAAGCAGGTTGGATAGAGGTTTCACTGTAAACATTAGCAAACGGGTTTTCGGTGGTTTTTGATATAGGAGATAAATAAAGTGCGATTAAATAAAGTGCAGTAAATAATATTGCAGCGAGTGGCCCAATCCTTTTGAGAGAAAAGGACAAGCCGGTTGTATTACTTATGATCAGCAAACGTTCTCGAGGACACATGAGAATTTCGTCAAGTGCTTTCGCTTCATTATGGTTGATTGATATTTATTGGTTCGTGAAGTGTTATGTGGGAAAACCTATGCTAATGCACCACCCAACTAGGAATAATAAATTCTTGTGATTAAACCCCTCATAAGCATCCTCAAATACAAGGAAGTAATTAAGATAAATCTAACCACAACCTTAAAACTCCGGGATCCTACACTCCCTCGTGCATTGGTTTCCTAACAGGGGTTTAGCTTTCTGTCACTCCGGCAACCCCACAATTAGTAGCCAAATACACAATACATCCTCCTAGGCCCATAAAGGTGAAGTATCATGTAGTCGACGTTCACATGAAACCACTAGAAGAATAGCACCACAACTTAAATACCTAACCACGAGATATTACTTCAACATAACTTCACTACTAACATCATGACTTCTCCCATGTCCTCAAGAACTAAATGAACTACTCACAAGACATCATATGGATCATAATCAGAGGTGATATAAAGGATAATAACAATCTAGTCATAAAGTGTAAACACCGATAAATCTCACAAGCATCAACTACTAACAAGTAATCTACATCGGGAGAGAGATCTAGTGGAAAACAACGATAAAACCCCTAATTGTTATAGCGGGATGAAGGTGGATGGTGGCGGTGATGGTGCTGGTGATGAGGATGATGATGATGATGATGATCTCGATGAAGCCCGGAGTGATGACGGTGACGATGGCGACGATTTCCCCTCTCCGGGGAGGAATTTCCCTGGCAGATCTCTCGTGTTTTCCGCCCCGAGGCGGCGGCAGAATAATTCTTCAACGATGTCTTGGGGCTTAGGGTTCCCTAGGGGTCAAGTACACGAAAGGGGGCACCCTGGAGTGTGCCAGGGGGCCACAACACCCCCAAGCGCGGCCAGAAGGGGGGGTGCGCCGCCTGGTGGTGTGTGCCCAAGGTGGCCCCTCTCCGGGTGCCCTTCTGGCTCACTTCAGGACCCCAGGTGGCCCACCTCCGGGTGCCCTTATGGATCACTTACTCCTCGGAACTTCTAAGACTCCTCCGGTATCCCCCCTCTTCTTCTGATCTTCTGAAATAGGGTATCTTGACGGTGCTTTTTCCATCAGATTTCTGGTTCCGGTGTTTATTCTCCAAAAATTATGAAACATGCAAAATAAGATAAAATAGCACAAGTGACATGAAATATATCGATGAATAAAAGAAAATAACAATATAAAACAGTGATGCAAAATGGACGTATCAGGCCTCACCCCAGAACAGATCTGGCCCGCGCGTTATTTTTCCTATGTGATTTAATCATTTTGGAAAATAGTCAGAAACAACACCCTAGCTTTTGCCCCGGGAAAAATAGGAAAAATGCAAATCGGGCCAAACCAAAAATCATGCATGTACCCTAGAATAATCTTAACCATGTCCAAGTGGTAGATCTACTTTTTGACCATTATTTTTGCATTACTCTTTGTTTTGGAAGAACCTATCTGTTTCACCATTTTTGGCATAACTGTAAATATATGAATGCTAAAAATTCAAACTCAGATTTTTTGGATATCCCTAAGTGATACCTACCAGTAGCACTTGGCCTTGATTGCAAGTGAGCTTCCTAGAGAAAATGCCATGCATTTTGTCAAATGACCAGAGAGCACTTCTAGGATTTTGGTAGGATGTTTGGTGATGATTTTTGATGTGAATCCAATTGGATGAGTTTGTGTATGATCAGATCTACCTAATCCTAGCTTGGTGTAATTTTTAGATCTGTAGAATAATTTTGGTGTGCATAACTAGATTTTGCACTTTTCTTTTTTTATTCAATCTTGTGTAAATAGGTTTTATTCAAAGTGTAAGTATTAGATTTATGTTTTCTAGCATGTTTAATATTGTTATTCTCTGTTATTAAGTTGTTTTCTTACAGAACTAGCATGTAGGAAAAGTTTAGTGTTGTGTGTGTTGATTAGAATTAGTTTTACTAGCATAGCCATTTTCTAGAATTTCCTAATGATTAGGAAATTGTGGCACTTTACTTTTATGTTTAGTAGCTAAGTTTTACTGTTAATATTATGGGGTCACCTCTGTTAGCTTGCACTTTTATTTTTAGAAAAGCATGAGTAGTTTTGAAGTGATTAATTACATCCTATTTTTATCACTGGCATGAGTAATGTTTTTGGATTTTGTTTAGTGGGGTATTAGTTTTTTCCCAAGTATGCCCAGAGGCATTGTGAACTCTAAATGCCTTGGTGGGATTGTGGAACGCCCACTGATGCCATTACATTTTGGTGAGAAGCATAATTTTCTTCACCATAGGCATGTTTGCTAGTAGTCTAGTTTTATTGTTGTGTGTGTGCTCAATAATTATTGCCATTGGAAAATTGAGTGATAGATTGTTTTGTGTATTGCTTGCTCTATGTATTGCTTTGTACTATTGTTTGCCTTAGTTGGTTCTGAATGTGTGTCCTTTATTTCTTTTACGACGTTAGAAAACGAAGGAGATATTGCAGAAGAGGCTTATTTTCACTCCTGTTATTTCCAAGGGCTGAACCAGGAACAATACCAAGGCAAGCCATCCTAATTCTTGCTGTTACTATATTTATCATTATCTATAATGTATGTTTTACTTCTGAAGTTTTACAAAAATATGGTTAACAAAACTATTTTTGTTGTGGCTATTACTACTATTAATATTATAGTTAACTATCACATTGCCAGTAGTCAAACTTGGTGTTACCAAGCCTTTAGCCACCATATGGTATATAAATACCACCTAAATTAATAGTCATGAAGTCCCTAAGTGGACACCCTAAAATGTGTTTTTGTAAACAAAGGCCTTATGGAAAACCCTCGGTGGAAAGGTGGGACCTTGTTCACTGGAGGAGGCAAAGAGGAAAGTTTTTGAAATTGTTTTACAAAAGACCCATAACCTAGTCTTCGCTGGACAACCAAGACGTACTGCCAGTCTACCTCAACATGGGAAAGAGGCCTAGCTAGAAACTTGTTCGTGTTAGTGTGTATTCTATCCCAAGTGCTATAGAGGAATGGATCCTCTGAACCGAAATGTCGCCAGGTGTGAGGCACGGGACATGCAAAGTGTAGGATTAATTTTCCCTCCGGCTGCAACAGTTGGGTATCCTGTCATGGCTGTGTGGCACACGGTGCCGGGGAGAATAAACCCAGTTGAAGGGATAGTCATATACTAGCTTGAACATAGTGGAAGGTTTGGACTAGTTATCTGATGTTCGCATACTGTCGCGGACAGTCCATGGTTATTCATGGCAGATGTTCTGGATCTTGTGTATTGTGTACACCTCTGCAGAGTAAAACTAGTCATAATAGCCGCGTCTTCTGATATGGACAGTTTAATGGCCATTTAGCTAGCATTGTGTCAATGTTTTCACAAAGGATGTTTGAAAAAATATTAGTACCTGTGAGGTACTGGAAGTTGAACTTTGTACCGGTGAGGAAAAAATGCTGGAGGTTGTTTTACAAGAAGTTTTGCAAAGAAAAAACCTTATTTAAACAAAATCATACAAAACCTCTTGGATATGCGATATCTACAAGAGAAACTATATTATTTTCTTTTGAAGTATCTTCTTCAACAAAGATACAGAGGTGTCAAATCAACCATGATGTATCTTACATCCACCATGGGTAGCAAACCCTATATATAGCCTACCCGTTCCACCAAATAAGCATACTTGCATTTCTGTAAGCTATATAAAGGATGTCTTGCAAAGTACATTCAAATGTACTTATATTGGTTTTGTCCCTGGCTATTTACTTGGCCAGACTACGAGGAGCAGCTCCGGGAGGAGTACTATGAGGAGGAGTACTACAATGATGACCCTGCAAATTAGGATCGTCTCCCGGTCAGCAGCCTGTAGGTTAACACGTGACTTGGGCTCTATCGCGTTGTATTTTATTGTCTTCCGCTGTGTTCGTGTTATTTGTCTGTCCTGCATGGCAGTTATCTAAGACTTGGTCATGTGACCATTTATGTAAGAACTTTATATTCGTGTAATGGATGATGAAATCTGTGTGCCAACTTCATATGTTGTTCACGACTGATTGTTCTGGGATCGTGAATGTATGCATATGAGGGGTCTTGGACTTGCTAGTCTGGGGCCTCTACACAGCCCGGGGTCGCTGCGTGGTGCTCCGTGGGCGCCGAGGATGCCGCCGCATTGGTCGCCGTGGGCGCCGATCCGTCCACACCGAGGCTCATCTCGGCGTAGATTTGCGCACGCAGGCGCTCACACGCCGCCCTCGCCCACGGATCAAGGTTGAATGTATCTGTGGTGAGTATCATTAAGTCCTCTTCCTCTTCTTGGACGTCGCCTTGCCGATCTTCATTTCAATCTTCTTGTCCGTCTTTTTGGAGAACTCCGCCCACTTAGCCCCGGTTGCGGCACGTCTCTCGGCCGAGTTCTTCGTGACGTTCTCCATGACCTTGTCAATGGCGGCGTGCACTCTCTCCAAGCTTGCCGCCGCCGCCTTTGCTTTCTTGTTTTCCGTTGGCCTTTCCGAGTTGATCACCACCTCATCAATTTGAGCATCGTCGAGCTTTTGCTTGAACCGGAGTCTTTGTTTCTTCTATTTCTTGTTGTTTTGAAGCTTATTGAAGCAATGGAGAAACGCAAAGTCCTTGTCATCGTTGATCGCCTTGAACAAGATGAGAGCATCCATAATCTAGCAACACGAGAATTCATGATGTTAGACAAATGCATGGACGTTCTCATAACATAGGGCAAGATGAGACACACAAACTTACTTGGTCCCTTGGAGTCTTGCCACTCTCCGGCCTTGTCGTAATGTTCTGAAAGGTTCCTTGAAACTTGTTGATGTAGTTGTTTGCCCGATCTTTCACCGTAAGAACCACCGAGATAACTATTCTCCCAATCACGTGAGCGATACACGTAACCTGAACGGCTCCCAAACGTCCTTCGACACTCAGGTACGCCCTGCGACGGCCATTCCCAGCGCATTCCCGGGGACACCTCGTACGCCTCGTTGAGGTCGAGGCCCGTCCCGTCACAGTCGGCCGCGCCCTCGCCGAACATGGCGTTTGGGTCGAAGCCGTCGTAGCCGTACGCATAGCCGTCGTAGCCGTCGGGCTCGTTGAAATTGGGGGAGAGGCCCGGGCTAGGACAGAGCCTTGACTGGGAACGCAGCGTGCTCGCGACGTCCAAGCGGAACAGTGGCCCGAAGCCGACGAGCTCGAGCCACCTCCCGGGCTTCCTCCGACGGCGCCGACCAGCAACTCAAGGTTCGCTGCCGTGTTTCGGACCTTCGTCTTCTCACGTTGGTGCCAACGCTCCTTCGTGGTGATGTCGCTCCGGTGTTGGTCGGCCGCCCACTCGACGTCGGTCATGGGCTCCGGTCGCTCCTTCGGGGGCGGGAAGGGGCGGGAAAAGGGAGGCGGGAAGGGACGAGAAAAGGTAGGCGGCGGCGGGGTAGAAAATGGCGGGGCGCGTCGGGGTCCGGGAGGGTTTTGATGGGCGTTTGTGTCGCTGACAGAACGGGCCCGCGTCGCAGAACGACTCGTCCGGAGCCCCCACGTGAGCCCCTGGGAGTCGGGGTTGGGCGGATTTGCCGAACGGGAATAAAAGAGCGTCCGGATAGGAAGGCCAATACGGCACACGAGTGAGCGCGCACGGGGCCCGTCCGGACGGGAAGGAGGTTGGGGGCGGCCTTTTGTGCCACTGCAGATGCTCTTAGAAGCTCCGCGCTCGCTAGCTCGGTTGGTTTGCTACATTTTGTCTGGTCTGCTCCGTTTTCCACCTTGGTCCCGTCCACCGTCTCACCTCATCGTGGGTGAACTCCTGTTACCAGTTCTGAAATCGAACCGGACTTAGGCGACTACTCCCTCCGTTCAACAATAGATGACTTCCACATATCTATATATGGATGTATCTAGACACTAAAACATGTCTAGATACATTTATATCTAGATATGTGGAAGTCATCTGTTGTTGAACGGAGGGAGTAGCTCGTACGAGCATGATCTGTGGTGTGCATGAATCCGCGGCGCCAGACGGGGAAAACTAATGATGTCGCTTTCCGGCTCCGCCTGATCCTGGCGATAAAAGGCAGCACCGACCGACACCTGACCTGAGACGAGAGGAACGGCGGGAATCGGGAGCCAGCCAGGTCCCCTCCCAGCGACCGACCGCTTTCCAGTCGGGTTACCATTGGGGCTCGCCGCAAGTGGCCGGCCTCACGGACCTGCAAAGCCCCCTGTGCATGCTGTGCCGTGCCTTTCCGGTGCTTGGCCAGGTCGTGTGCACGCTGTTCATCCATCCCCTCCACCGCTCAATGCAGAATTTTCCTACGTTTTTCTTTGACGGTTTTTTGTTTTTGTTTTGGCATGGTCAATGTAGGTGAACAATCGGAAGAACGTTCGTTGGGAACAGAATGGCCGGATCGAGTAGCCGCATGCGTCCAGTGACCACGCGAGGGACCGAATGCAATGCCAATCAATGCAGGCACGAACATACTGCCGCAGCTCGGATGGCTAGAAAACCGGTTGAGTTTCATAATAGACCGGGATTTGAAGTTCGGGTGCAAACGACAGGAATTCCGACATCAATGTTTAAAATTCCCAACCTTTATGAATTTAAGGTTTAAAATAGACCTTTTCCAAACACAGAAGAGAAACGAACGTGTAGTTTTCAGTCACTTCACACTCACTGCCGGAAACTAGCGGCAGGTCGAAATTGGAATCCGTCGAAATTCAATGCGGCCGAGTAGTACCTTGCACTCGTACGCTCTGTTTAAGATATAAGCCGATATTCCGATAAACCGGTCGATTTTTCGCTTACCGGTGTCTGGCCGATATTCCGATATTTTGACCAATATTCTGATAAATCAGTCGATTTACCACTTATTAGGGGTTGACCAGTAAATTTCCGATAAGGTGCGTTTGCGTTTCTAATGGTGTGTACCCCGCCGTGCCAATGATACGTGCGCGATGGTCGTCCTTCTTCCCATCAATGCAAGTACAGTACACTGTACACGCGCAATCATTTGTAGTACTCCGTATTTACCCATCGGAAATCACGGCCAATAAACATTTTGATCCGCCGCTCGTCGCCGAACCAGCTGGGGACATGAACAATCCAACACAGTTACGGAGAGACACAGTCCGTACTCGTACGTATTCTACAACTCCTGACATGAATCGAAAACAGTCGAAATTTAAAATAGAGCCTGCGAGTCAAGAAAGAGTACGTATCTTTATTACGGTTTTATTACAGTTACCTCTTCTGGATGGTCCCTCCGTCCCTACCCCGAACTGAATCGTGTCAGGACCAGGGAGGGAACGTACCGCACAATAGTTGCTCCGGGTACTACATGTGTGCCTGCAGATGGGCCCCGCTGCTCCGCTGTCAGCATAGTGTGGCGCACTGCTCCCGTTTCTGATTTGGTAATAACTGTAGGACTGCCAGCTTCTGCGATTATTCACGTCAAGTTTCGGAACAAGGGCCTTTTCCCAGGGCCGGCCCTGAACAGTCCAAGGCCCGGTGCAAGACCAATAAAAAGGGCCCTTATATACACAAAAAATGGGAAGGAGAAGTTAGGGCCTGCAGATGTGGAGAACCAGGAGTCGAGGTCTAGGCTAGAGCTTGGTCGCTCAATACATTTTTTCAGCGAGAACATTGCATTTGGTTGCTGGGCAAATTTTATCACAACTGGGCCTTTCTATACTTAGCTGGGGCCCCTAGCAAGTGAGGGCCCTGTGCGGCCGCACATGCCGCACTTGCTCAGGGCCGGCCCTGCCTTTTCCTTGTAAATTTCTGAGCCGTGAAAATTTATATCGATTAATCAACTCCTCTTTCCATATCAAAATATAACATGGTTTAGCGTTTTCTAATCAAAACTTATCTAGACACATTTTAGTGTGAATCTTCACGCTAAAACATCTTGCATTTCGATGCGGAAGGAGTACTTTTTTTTTTTTTACTTAGGATAACATTTGAGCTTTGAGTAAGAAGTCAACTTCTAGACAAAGCAAATGGACCGAGCCGAGAGAAGGATTCATGATGATAAATGTGGACGCGAGTTTTAATTCGGAGGACATATCAAACCGTATTGGATATGTTATCAGATATGACACCGGAATATTCATTGCAGCTTGCAGTAATTCTGTTGGACATGCCATCATTGCATAAACCATAGAAACTAAAGATGTTAGCAGGGTATAGCTTTGGCCAATGAGGTTGGATGTTCAAAGATTATTACCCAATCCGAGGTTACTGAAATTCTTCGGTCGGGGTGTTTCTCATCTATAGCGATGACTGCTTTGTTTGACGACATTCACGATAGTTTTCTCTACTTGTGAGTTTAGTTTTTGTAATAGGGAGGCAAATGTTGTTGCTGATTATCTTTCGAGAAAACCGTCAAACTTTTTAACATCCCTGTCAATTGACGATATATTTATTATTTATTATTTGATTAATAAAGCTCACAGCATGACGGAGTCGGCTATTTCCAAAAAGAAAAAAACCCACTTGGTTTCTTGCTGTTAAAAAAGACCTAGTACTTGGTTTCTTGATTAATAAAGCTCACAGCGGAACGGAGTACTTTTTTTAGTGGCGTGAAAAAGAAGTTTTTTTTACTCATTCATCTGTAGTGCGTTCGTCGCTCGTTTCGTTTGGGTGGCAAGTTCGAGAGCTAATCCTAGTAGATTAATCTCTTCAAGGTGTATTAGTCAACACTGTACCCTGGAACGAATGTCTGTAGCTACTAGCTAGTATGAAAACATGCTTAGAATGTCGCCACACTTGTCGCGTTTGACTTAGTGACCTGGTTAGTTTTGAAGGCTAGCTAGCAGTATTCGATTTAGTTTATCAAGTGGTGCTCAGAACTCAAGATTAGACGTCTCTTAATTAGTCAAAAGATTTCCTAGTCCTTTCTTTTTTTTTTTGTACAAGAGATGGCACCGAAGTGCCGATTACAGCTCAGAGACATTGAACAACAGAAATAGCATTGCCCTGCAATCTTAGGGAGTGGATCGCCGAGATCACAGGGCACAAGAGGCAGTCATGAGCTAAGTTCCTGCAAGAACTAATAAGGCCTGATCCATCTGATCTGAGGGCTTGTTGAGCGCAGTCGTGAGCCAGGGTATTGAACTCCCTGTAGGCATGATGAGCAGAGAAAGAGATATTCTTCATGTGTGATTTGAGCTCCACAATTTGCTTCCTGATGCTCCATGGGATCAAGTGAAGATCCGAAGATTTATCTTGTACTGTCGAAGCGAGGGTGAGGTTGTCAGTGAAAATCTGCACAGGGGAAATCTGAAGAGCTGAAATAATCTTTGCAGCCATGACCATACTGTCCGCTTCTGCACAGAGAGGGGAATCCACGTCTGACGAACAGGCCTGCAGGAAGATTCTACAGTCCCCTCCTCTAGCTTCCAGCAGATATAAACACCAATGCCCGCCGGAGAGAAGGCCGAATCCTGCATAGCCTTCCAAGCAGCGTCGATGAACACGAATGAGCCGTCATTTATTTGTGGAGGATGCGGGGACCTGACGAGTTGATTGCTTTGCCGGTCTTGAGTGCCTTGCGAACTGAAGTCCGTCAGCAAGGCCTGTGTAGCCATACCAACCTGAAAGGGGGAACCTATTTTCCTAGCAAATAAAGTCTCATTCCTTGATTTCCATATACACCACAAAAATGTCAGCAGATTAGGTAAAGTGGCATACGGGTGATTGATGGATAAAATCGTTTTAATGATGCTCCCTAAAGATGGCAAATTTTCGGCTAAAGTATCTGATTTTATGTACCAAGGGTGAAGAAACCAAGCAGCTCTAGCAAAGAAGCAGGTAAAAAATAAATGCTTGTCATCTTCTTGCTGACCACACCTGCAGCACTCACCATCAGTATGTCTAGATCTCCAAGTTAATTTTGCACCTAGTCCTTTTTTTTCTGTTGTCTTGTGCGCACACTGACGCTCCAACGTCTAACGACGTCGTGTTTAAATAATAAAATCTGCCGTCCTCCATCTTAAAAAAAAAATAGTACACTAGTTGCATTTGAAACGTATACAATTTTCATTTAAATATTTTTGAATTTCTTGTCATATGTGGAAGGCTAGGAGCACCATCCGTTTCAAACTTGCTGACGCGATAGTTAACCAAGGGAGAAGATACGTACTCCGTCGCTAGGCAAGTGCTACTGCTCTCTTGGTCGGCAGTAAAATGGCACTTTCCAGTTCGGTTACTCCAGCGGTATTTTTTCCTTGTTCTGCTCTTTCTCTGCCTCATGTCAGAGATACTCCCACCAGAAGGCGTCGTTGCCGCGCGCCCTCCAGCGCAGCTGCGCGGCCTGATCCGGCGTCAACCCTCGACGGACCTCGTCGATGGTTTGCCTGAACTCCGCCTCGCTGGAGGGGTCGGGGTGCACGGGGATCCCACCCACGCTGAGCTGCCACCGCGGTTGCCCGGCAGCGGCGCTTGGGACGCGCATATCGGGCGGGCACGGATACCCCGCCCGATACAGCGCCCAGGCCTCGTGCTTGCGGAGGTGGCGGCGGCAGGTTCGTCGTAGCTCGACATCGAGAATGGGAGAGAGGGAGCGGCGAGGGGCACCGAGAATGGGGAGAGAGAGCGGCGTGGGACGTCGAGAATGGGGGAGAGCGGGCCGGCGGGGGTGCGTTTTGTAGTTCTGGCGGGGCATTTACTGCGCCGTGTGCCGCCGTTGCCGCTCGCCACGCCATTACTCCGGCAGCCTTTTGACGGGCGCATGCACTGGCCGCCCGCCACGCCATAAACGTCGGCAGTCTTTGACCGACGCGGGAGCCGAGAAGAAGCTCACGGGCGGGGGTTTCTGTTCCCGCGGTTTTTCCACGCTTCGCTGACAACGCTAGCCCGCGTGGGCTGTCCCGCCTTTTTGCCCCCCCCCCCCCCCCCAAAGCCGAACCCAGTGGGTTGGGTTTCGCCTGGGTGCGCCGACGCGAAATAGCGCCGAAACGACGCTATTTGGTCTTCTGGGGGGCCGAGTGGTGCAAAAACGACTTTTTTTTTTCTTCCGCCCGCGCTAAAAAGGCCCCTTGGGGGCTCGGGTGGCGGCTGGAGATGCCCTAAATTCCGAGTGGTGAAAATCCATATCAATCAATCAAATAGTATTTTTCATAGTGGTGTGGAATTAAAAAAGGGAGAGTTCTTGCGCATCTGGAGTGCGTTCATGACTCTTTTCGTTCGGGTGGCAAGCTCGAGAGCTAATCCTAGTAGATTAATCGCTTCAAGGTCTACTAGTCAACATTGTGCCCTAGAATGTCTGTCCGTAGTATGAAAACATGCTTCAATTACCGTCCCAAATGTTGCGTTTGACCTAGTGACCTGGTTAGTTTTGTACGCTAGCTAGCACAATAATTTGAATTTAGTTTATCATCAAGTGGGGCTCAGAACTCAAGACCAGACGTCTCTTATTAATTAGTCAAAGATTTCCTAGTCCTTTCTTCTCTGTTGTCTTGTGCGCACACTGACGCTCCAACGTCTAACGACATCGTCGTATTTAAATAATAAAATCTGCCGTCCTCCATCTTTTTTTAAAAAAATACTACACTAGTTGCATTTGAAACGTATACAATTTACATTTAAATATTTTTGAATTTCTTGTCATATGTGAAAGGGTAGGAGCACCATCCGTTTCAAACTTGCTGACGCGATAGTTGACCAAGGGAGAAGATACGTACTCCGTCGCTCTGCAAGTGCTACTGCTCTCTTGGTCGGCAGTAAAATGGCACTTTCCAGTTCGGTTACTCCAGCTGTTCTTTTTTTCCTTCTTGGAGAAACCTTGAGCTGCCCGTATGCAACAACCTTCCCTTCTTGCCTTCACTTTGACCCTACTCATCATCATCACAGATTCGCAGCTAGACATCCAACCAAAGGTAGATACAATGGCTACCACCAGGCTAGTATGTTCGTATCTGTCTGAAGCAAGTGCGTATCACAGTCACAGCCACTTCGGGTTGGTGCTAATGGCGTGTTAAGTAGAATGTTACCATCTGTCTCTCTGTGGTTTCAATTACTGCCGCTATGTTACCTACACACAAGCAAAGTAGTCCATCACTTAGATTCTACTCATCCTTAATCACACCACATGATATGCAAGTTGAAATAGTCTCTTGGGTAATCTGCTTTTTTTCCCACTTCACTTGCATCTTAAATTCTTAAGCCTCAACTAATTAATCTGCACTGAGACCAGTCCAAAGTTTAGATGATGATGTAATAGTAGGAATTGATTAGCATTTAGACCAGTCCAAGCTCCCACCAAAAACCCTATACTACAATATTTAGCCAGACTGGCTGGCCGGGGAAGCAAACAAAAAAAAGGAGAGGTCAGCAGGGAAAGCTTCTCCTCTGACACGGCTACACACGTAAACAACGCAGCACATCACGCACACACGGAAGAACTCACACGCTAAAACAAAACAAAACAAAAAGCAGCAGCTCTTGACATGTCGCTTCCTCTGAATCCTCCTCTCTGCAGCAGTGACAAGTAAAAGAGCGGCCTTTCTCCCCCCTCCCCGCAAAAGCCCCTCTCCTTTCATCTCTAGGCCCCCCTCCCTCCATCACCCCCAATCTCCCAGCTCCCACGCTTGGCTCATCTGCCGCCCTCTTGCTCTGGATCTCTCTTCGCACCATTTTGTTTCACAAGGGTTCAGAGGTGACGAGAACAGGCAGGCTGTTCATCCTTGCCCAGTTCTTGAGTAGAAAGAGAGGAATTTCATGGACCGGTCATGTCTCCAGCAGTGCGAATCTACTTTTGTTCTCTAGCATTTTGTTTGTCCCCTCATGGCTGATCCCTCCAAGGCTCGGCGAGTCACGAAGAACTGGATGTAGCAGTTAATACCGGAGCGGCTGGCTGGCTGGTTTCAAATTTGTTGCATTTATTCTGAGTTTTTATGTGAGCGAGGGAGAAGCATTCAAGATTCCAGAGGAGCGGAGGAGAAGATAGATTTCGGACAGTTCGAAATTTTCTGTTTTCTTCTTCTTGCGGGCGTGGGGGAGAGACATGAAGAGCGGCGGCTCCAACTCCTCTTCCGCGGCGGCGGGTGGCCTGGCGATCGCCGAGCGGCAGAAGCCGGCGCCGTCGTGCGTGGCGGCGCTGTTCCAGATGCTCGCCAAGAAGAAGCTCTTCTCCTCCTCCTCCAGCAAGACCAAGCTGCTCGCCCCAGGTTAGAGATTGCGGAGGAGCTGCATTGCTCTGACTCCGTCATATGTTGATTTTTTTTTTCTTTCTTGACTCGACTCTGTGCCGTTTCAGCACGCGCACAGAAGTTATCGCCTGGGAGCGGGAGACCACTCGGCGGCGGCGGCGACAAGACGCCGGTGGCCAAGAAGAGACCTCTCCTGGTATTGAACATATCTCCTTCCCCCATTTCAGCATCTGCGCAACTACAGTACATCGGTTCAGACTTCAGAGTTCTAGCTGATTTTTTTCCAAAATTTATGCCTAGATAGAATTATCTGTTTTGCTTTCCACCCACAATCCAGCTGTTCTTATGAACCACTGGTCAACATTTTTCATCTGGATTTTGCATTTTGTTTTTCTCTCTCTTTCTCTAGAGATTCCAAAACAAAGTTCTCCCTTTTTATCTGTACCTGCGTGCCCAATCTATGCAGGTTCAGTACTCCAACATTCTGCTTACCTTTTTCTTATAGTTACTTTACAACTTTTTGATCACCCTTTTCCCCCATCTGTTCTTTACATATGCGCCGAAGGTTGCTGATCCATGTTGCTTTCATCCAGCTTGATTCTGCAGACTATGCAAGGAGCAGAAACGAAGCCCATGGCGCCAGTCGCTCGCCAACGCCAAGCCAAGACAGCAATTGCAGAGAAATGTCGACCCCCGGCGTGGTAGCCCGGCTGATGGGTCTCAGCTCAATGCCGTCTATCAGACATGAAAGGTCAGCTAGTGCCACGGACTCCTCAGAGGTCGGTGGTCACAGGAATGCATCCTCCCCGGGTTTGCCCGGAAGCTCAGGGAGCATGCCTACATCGCATCAGAAGCAACAGAAGCCAGGGCAGCTCATAGATGAACGGCATGAACATGCCACCCAGTTTAGTGCAGATTCACAGGCATTGTGGTCAGGGAGGCACCACAATCACAAGGTAGCTTCACCTCTCAAGAGCCCAAGGTCAATTTCGAGCAGGAACAAGGCTCGGCTGATAGAAGCGGCAGCCAGGGTTCTGGAGCCCGGTCTGCAGTCCAGGAATCGCCACCGGGCTCGGCAACATGCACGCTTGGAGTATCCGTGCAACGGTGACGGTGTGGTGAGGGCTACTGCTGTCATGCGTAATTTGCCTGATCAGTTCTCAAGAGAGACGTCCGATGCTGCTGCGCCAACGTCTGGTGCTCGCAATGTAGGAGCTCCCTCTCTGCACAGTTCTACTTCTGGTCAGTGGTCTGAAGAGAATGCTGAGAAGATTGCTGCTGCTGCTAGGAGGACAAACCCGAATCTGTCATGGCAAGTGCAGCCTGGAGGAAGTAGTAAGGTCTTGCCTGTTAGCAGCTCGAGCGAGAAGGCCAGATTTAAGGAGAGTGGTGAAATAATCTTCAATGGTAACCCTGATACATACCAAGATGTCCGGAAAGTTCAGCCGAGGAACGCATCCCGGGGCAATGTTGCTTCTAACCCTCTCAAGCAGAACAACCTGAAGCAGAATGCATTGCCTATAGCTTCTAGAACGGAAGACCCGCAACATATAATTCAGAGGCAGAAACATAAAACCAGGGAGCAAGATGTGGCAAGCAGAGGGAAGGATTTTGTTTCTTTGAACAAAAGTATGAACAACAGCTCATCTTTGAGGTCCAAAGGTAAAGTAATGGATGAAATTCGCATGCCACATACTAGGGCAGAGAACAAGAACCTGGGCACAAAAGGTCATCAGACTCTGCGTAGTGATAGCTCTAACAAACCGAAGTTAAGGACTGCATCACCAAAAGGTATGGAGAAAGATATGATAATTGCAAAAGGGGCAGGATTGGTTAGCGAGAAGCCAAAGACCGCCAGCCCAGACTATGTTAGAAATGATTTCCCGAGACAGGTAGAGCCGCGGAATACTTCCAGGTGTAGCGACTCCGATATTGTTTCTTTCACTTTCAGTTCACCAATGAAGGCCATCCCTACTTCTTTGATGAGCGAAAATAATAGAGGGAAAGGTAGTGCTGTTCTGGGACCTCCAAATGGTGCTTGTCCTAAAAAAAACTCCCATAGGGGTTGCCAAAATATTTCTTCAGAGAGGGAGTTGGTTTCCAGAAAAAGAATACAGGGCACATCAAGTGTGGAGGCTGCGGAATCAGCATTCCTTATTAATCAAGATGAGCTGAAGAAGAAGAGAGATATTCCTGGAGGCAGAGTAACCTCTTCATTGTCTGAAAAGTCGAGCGGTTTTCCTGCCCCGGAAAAATCATCAAACGATGATTTTCTGCGGGAGTTAGACAATCTGATGCATGGCTTTGGAGAGCTTCCTAATCCCATGGAGTGGCGTGAGACTCATAAAAAGCATGAGGTTAGTGACTTTGCTCATCCCTGTCTTCTACCAAGGTACTCCCTCCGTCTCAAATTAATTGTCAAAAAGATGGAAAAAAAAGTGGATATATCTAGACATAATTTAGTGTTAGGTACATCAACTTTTGTCTATCTTTGTGACAGTTAATTTGAGACGGAGGGAGTATATTACTGAGATGGTTGCTCTCATAAACCATCATAACATAAAGGACGATCATGTTTATCTGACGAAAACTCCTCGGTTGCTACCGTCTGCAGGCCAACGGGAAAGCTAGTGCTCCCTCTCGATCTGTACCTGGAGGCGACAGACAACAAGGAATTCTTCGATATACATATGCAGACGAGAACTGCGCTTCGGGGAGTCCAAACTATGCTCCAGGTAACCAAAACCTCCTTTTTATTTTTGTGCGCCGGACAATATTAGCTATGTACTGGCAGTTACTTCATGCCCTTCATTTTTACAGTTTGGGTCAACTAGCAAAACTGTTGGCCAACAAACTCTGAACTTATTGTGCCATCTTAGCATTGTATGTGGCATAATAATGATATAGAATGCATAATTGTAATGGCATGCCGAGTTACACAGTGCTGACTGTTTTTGTCCTCAACCAACAGATGCTCAATTCAAAGACAGACGCCGCTGGGAGGATTCTACCTCTACGCCTCCATTTATTGCGCGAGCTGATACGATCACCGTGAGAAATGCCAGGTGCGCCGAGCCAAGTATCGGGAAGCATGGTGCGCACCTGCATGCACCGGATGGCAAGCTGGTGATGCGCCCTGGAGAGGTTACATCGACTGTTGACCTGCTACTAGCAAATGTCTGCTCGCCCTGTCTACGGAGACCAGTGGCGGCGCCTTCCAAGACATTTCTCCTGAGGACATCTGAGTCTGTTCTTGCCACCTTTGGCAAGGACAGCCCTGGCTCCAAGGCGCTGCGGAGCCTCGCGGCGGACCTCGTTGCCGAGTGCCTGGACTCGATGTGTGTCCGGATGTATGACTCGGGCTACTGGTCGTTCGCTAGGCTTGCCGTGGTCAGGACCGAGGAGCGGCTGGCTGATGAGGTGCGGAAGGATGTCGCGAGGTTTGGCGGCATGGCCAGGCAGGACTTGGGTGACATAGCCGCCGGTGACGTCGAGCTAGCCGTGGAGGCCGGCATGGCGAGCGCCCTGCAGGAGGCGTTGCTCATTGGGGCACAGATCGAACGGGAGCTGGTGCTGGAGCTGGTAAACGAGATCGGGCTGGACATGCTCACGCGGGTGTAAACTCAGGTGTCAAGTGGGGCAGGATGCGGGCTGTCTGCTACATAAATACGCGGGACATTACACACTTGCGGAATTTGGCGGCTGGCCCGCAAAACCCGCTAGAAACAGTACGGGATAATGTGACAGCCCGCATTAGCCCGCAACATCCCGCATTAGTACATGCTGCTATGTTTAGCCCAAGAAAAACTGAAGGCACCAGCGTCCGTCAGCAGGGACAGTAAGTTGGATGACCGGCCAGGGGTGGACGGAATCAGAGTGGTACCTGTGGGAGCATAGAAGATGCGTGACCTGCTGACGCCGCCCCTGGACGCTCCGTGCAGATAAAAAAAATCCATGATAGAGAAGATCCAAAGATACCTTCACGGGCAGCGGCCAGGACAGGGGCATCGGCCGGAACAGGGCCAGGAGTAGCGGTCGGGCTAGGTGCAGATGCATCGGCTGTGACGGGGCATGGGCATGGGCATGGACTGGAGGTGGAGCAGCGGCCGGAACAAGGGCAGAGACGGAAGCTGGATGTGGAGATGGCGCCGCCGCCGTCGAAGGCGATGCCGTTCTTTCCCCATCGCCAAACTAATTCGGGGGAGAGACGAGTATACGTACACCGTTGTTTTTTTCTGTTGCGGGTCTGGCGATTTTGCGGGCACACTCGCGGACATATGCGGGATGCCGCTTCATCCCGCTACAAACGTTGCGGGCAGTCCGACGGACTTTTGCGGGTCAAATTTGCGGGGCGACGGGGCGGTGTAGCGGGCTGTCCCGCGCCACTTGAAACCTGAGTGTAAACTGACTTGTACTCGTAACTACCTAACCCTGTTCCTGCTGGTAGTAACTGGTGGTGGTATATGGGTTGCTGTGAGGTTCTTCCGACTTGCTCTTGTGGCGTGGCGTGGGTGGCCCGTCGCGGCGACGCTTGCAAAGCTAGCGTTCCTGGGGTCGTTGCGAGTGCTGGCTGTTCTATTGCAATGCGGAATTCTCGTATCACAGGCACAGCAGTACCGCGGGAAGATGCGCTTTTGTCCGTAGCGCGCGTACGGCTGAGTGGCGACGTACGCCGACGCGCAGCGACCAGCGAGCCCGTGCTCGGCATCGGCAATGGGCGAGATGGTGAGCATGGGCCCTGCTGCGGCAGATGCCGACGACGCCGTCTGGAAACGGAAACGAGGCGGCGGATGGTGGTAGCACAACGTGTCGGGAACTGGCCGCGTGCCGATCCCGTGATCCTCCCCGGGGTACGGGGGATGGAACCGAATCATGCGGGCCACGCCGCACTAGCGGACAGAGAAGATGCGATGCTGGTGCAGGGCCCGTGCCGCATGATTTCCAACCCACGATGGCGTGTGGATCACCATAGTCGCCCCACTCGTCGCGACAGCCAACTGGAGAGCGTGGGTGGACGCACACACGTTGCAGCGCAACCGGAAGCGGCCGGCGGAGCAGGTGGAGTGGCCCCGAGTGCAGGGTGACGCAGAGCTGCAGTCAGACGGCCTCGAAGCGGAGCAGGCGCCGCTTCTTTGAAGAATCTTGCTAACTGAACCTGACCATGACACTTGGGGTGCACTGTTCGACGCACAACCCTGCCGATCGCCGAGGCTCTTCTCAGCCCGGCCCAGCCGGAACACGTTTTGACAAACCTAGCTCATTCCTACCAACTTGTGTTGTGTGGGCCTCCAATCCATCCTCGCTTCGTTCCAAGGATTAATTTACATGCACGCACTAGACCAACTAGCCGTGCAACTTTTTTTTTTTGAAAGCTAAAACTTCATTAATCACTCATATCGATTACAAGTTGTCTGAATATGTTCTCTCAGGAAACCTGGGATGTAATTTACCCATAAACACCTACGTCTATCTCCAGATGCTTGCCTTGCACAAAGATGTGCAGCCTCATTGGTTGATCTAAACACATGAGCTATAGAACACTCAACAAAGCTGTGCACTAAATGACTGATTTCAGTAATCACCGCGCCTGTGTCAGCCTTCTCGCTGTTATTCGCTGTGCACATCAGAACCACCTCCAGGGCGTCGCTCTCTAGTTCAACATGAGTATATCCCAGGTCCGCCGCGAACCGAAGTCCATCCCTGATCGCAATTGTCTCCATCATCCTTGCGTGAGCCGCATGTTCATACCACAGAGCCTGAGCTCTAATAAGCTCACCGGAATGATTCCGAATAACAGCACCTGTCGAACCCGATCTCACCGTAGGCATAAAACCTGCATCAACATTCACCTTCACATAATTTTCCATTGGTGGCTTCCACTCAACCTTCTGTTTAACTTTCGGTTTTCTCTCCAAATTCGCAGGACTAGCAAGATCACACGCAGTATCAACTGCCCATCTAACAGAAACTTTCAAATCCTTGCTTCTTTCCTTATGCCTTCTATTGTTTCTCTCTGTCCATACTGCCCAACAGCCACAAAGAATTATACAAGCATCATGACTCGGAACGATGCTTGCATCAATCAAGTCCGCTGCCCAGGATCTCGGGTGCAAAAGAGGTATCTTGACTCGTGTTAGCAATTTAACCTCCTCCCAAAACAGTTTAGCCCAAGTACAGGTGAATAGGGCGTGGTAGCTAGTCTCAACCTCTCCACAATCCTCGCATTTATCAATCCTTTCCACATGTTTATCCGCCAGAGTTCTACGAGAAGGAATGAAATTATGTATCATCCTCCACCAAAAATTACGGACCTTCGGTGGAACTGACATCTTCCATAGATGTTTCCAGGTTTGGTTCATGGTCTCATCCGAGCCAGAAGGCGCTCCCAAAACCCTCCTGTTTGCACAAAGCAAATTATAGGCCGATTTGACTGTAAAATTCCCGTGTTTCTCCGGCTTCCAAGCCCAGATATCCTCCTCCTCCCCACGGACTATTCTCTTAATAGCTTGAATGTCAGGATGAATAAAGTTCTGGTTTAGCTTCTCCTCAATCCAGTCCCCATCTTCATCGATGAGCTCAGCCACCATAGAAGCTGATGCCGTTACAGTACGTGTTAGGGGCCTCGACCCCATGTTCTCCTCGATCCACGGATCTCTCCATATATGAGTTGATTGGCCATTGCCAATCCTTTTGATCAAACCCAAATTGAGAGCCTCTCTTCCATGTAAGATTGCCCTCCACGTGTGAGATGCATTTCTTTTCCTTCCTGCCTCCAAAAAGGACTTATCATGAAAATATCTCCCTTTTAGAACCCTTGAGCACAAAGACTCTGGTCTAGTCATTAACCTCCACCCTTGCTTAGCCAACATAGCCTGATTGAAGAGTTCAAAATCTCTGAAGCCCATACCACCAACAGATTTTGGTGTTGCAATTGCTTCCCACTTCTTCCAGTGTATTCTTCTCTTCTTCTCATCCCCTCCCCACCAGAATCTCGCAATCACCGCTGTAAGTTTCTTGCAAAAATTCTTGGAAAGCTTAAAACAACTCATTGAGTAAGTGGGAATGGCCTGACAAATAGATTTGATAAAAACTTCTCTCCCTGCACTACTAAGCATCCGTGGAATTCCTCCGAAAAGAATCTTCTTTACCTTTGCAATAATATGTTCAAAATGTGAGTCAGTTGACCTACCCAAGGCCGTAGGTAAACCAAGGTACTTTTCTCCCAAAGCCTCAACCGAAATCCCAAGCCCCTGAAGTACCACATTCTTCACTGGACCCTTGGTATTATTACTGAAGAATACCGCCGATTTATTATAGTTAACTAACTGGCCCGATCCTCTCCTATAAAGATCAATGATTGTTTGAATTCTATTTGCACCCGCAGGTGATGCCTGAGAAAAGATCAAACAATCGTCAGCAAATAAGAGGTGGGACACCCATGGAGCATGGATTCCCACCCGAACTCCCTTTGATAAATAAGAAGGTCCACTGTGTTTGAGCATGCAACTAAAACCCTCTCCACAAAGAAGAAAAAGGTAAGGGGAGATAGGATCCCCTTGCCTGATACCACGGGTTGGTTTGAAGAAATCCGAAAAAACTCCATTTACTCGAACTGAAAGTGTTACTGATTCCACACACCTCATAATGAGATCAATCCAAGTTTGAGCAAAACCAAGCCTGTGCATAATATTCCGAAGATAGGTCCACTCGACCCTATCATAAGCTTTGGCCATGTCTAATTTAATCGCACATGCCGCAGAATTGCCCTTCTTCCTCTTTAGATAGTGAATGCATTCGTATGCCGTTAGCACATTATCCGTGATCAACCGACCCGGTACAAAGGCGCTTTGTTCTTCCGAGATGATTTCATCCAATACGGGTCTCAGCCTCAATGCCAGAACTTTAGATACAATTTTGTGTACCCGTTCGTTAGGGTTTTGTCCTCCCCCTGGCGACAGGCGGCGAGTTTGCCGTTCTCGGCCCGATCGCTGATTGGGATCCGATCCGGAGATCAGTCCGGCGTGATCAAGGAAAGGTGACGGTTAAGAGGAGCGCGGGGGCGCTGGCCGGAATCGTCTTTGTCATCGGAAGTAACCTAGCAGTCAAGCATCGAGAGCAATGTCGAGTTCAAGATCCTCGAACGCCTCTGAATCCGCTTCAGGGGGTCGGAATCTGAAGGAGAAGAAGGGATCGGGGATGGAAGGTAAAGATGAGGCTGCAGATAGTTACGGTGGTACGATCAATTCACTCTTTGATCGCCTGGAAATTGGAGAGGAAGAATTTGATGACCTCGTGATCGAAGAGACAGACATTGATCTCGCCGACAGTACACGGTGGTTGGCAGTAGCTCGTGTGCACTGTGAGAAGGGCTTTAGTCACGAAGCCTTTTGCTTACAGATGAGGGCGGCATGGAATCCGGCAAAGGAGATATCTATAAGACCGGTGGGCATCAAGAGATTCGTGATCCAATGCCAGTGCTTGGGAGATTGGGAGAAGATAACGGAGAGGGGACCGTGGCTCTTCCGGGAGTGGGTGGTGATCTTAGCCCCGTATGATGGAATATCGAACCCGGATGGAGTGGAATTGGACTTTATGCCTATATGGATTCAGATACATAAGATCCCTGAAGGTTTTAGAAAGGAGGCAGTGGTTAAGCAACTTGTAAGCCGCCAAGTAGGGGAGGTCATTGAGATCCAAATGAATCCGCCGGGGAATTTCAGAGGTGATTTTGTGAGGGTGAGAATTAAGCAAGATGTCAGGAGAGCTTTAACCCGTTTTGTCTCTATTATGCTTGGAGGAAAAAGATCAATTTTCGAGGTGAAATATGAGAAGCTAGGCATGTTTTGTTTTGCATGTGGTCAGGTTGGACATGTCTATAAGGAGTGTGGTACAGGAGTATATGAGGAGAAAAACTTGAAGTTTGGGGACTGGATTCATGCAGATGGCTGGCGCAATAGAGGACTAAGTGGTACTCGAGGAGGTTTTGGTGGAGGCCGTGGTGGCTTAAGAGGAGGGGGTGGAAGAAATATTGTGAGTGAAAGAACAGTGCAAGGTAGAGGGGAGTACGTCGATTGGAGGATGCACCCCGAGCGTAATCCAGATAATACAGATGAATTAGCGGATACTGCTACAAGTCCTATTAAGATGGCGGACCAGCACATGATGGATGCTGAAAGGAATGCAAGGAAGCGATTGGCCTTCGAACAAGAAAATAAAAGAAATAATGATGTGCTGGCAATTACGGACAGGGAGCATATGGAGGAGGTACATGTGATAGCCAAAGAGGATAGTGGTTCTGTTGGTAAGGGAGAAAAGAGGCACAAAGGGGAAGATGGATCTTCATATTCGGGTCAATCTATTGGATCGGCGGCATCCCTCGAGGGTGACCGCCGGGATCAATGAGTATCATGAGTCTGAATTGTCGAGGGTGCGGGCGACCCGAGACAATTCACGAGATTAGCAACTTAGTTAAGTTGCATCGCCCGAGTTTGGTCTTTCTCTCGGAGACTAAGCTAAGTGACAAGAGAGCGCAAGAATTGAAGGGGAGGATTGGATTTTCAAATGCTTTTGGTGTGAAGAGCGAAGGATTAAGTGGTGGTTTAGCTCTCTTCTGGAATTCAGACTCTGTAGTGTCTTTAAAATCATACAGTAGATCGCACATTGATGTCTTTGTGACTAATGAGGATACAGGCAATACGGAGTGGCGTTTTACGGGGTTCTACGGCGAGCCAAAACGGTCAAGGAGGAAGAGGAGCTGGGAGTTGTTGAAATTTTTGAGGAGAGAATATGATAGACCTTGGATATGTGCAGGGGACTTCAATGAGATTGTGTCGGTTGGTGAACAGTTCGGTGGTCACGGGAGAGAGGAATGGCAGATGGAAGGTTTCCGGGATGCTATAGAGGATTGTGGCTTCGAAGATATGGGGTACTCGGGTACTCCTTATACTTGGGATAATAGGCAATATGGAAGCAGTAACATCAAAGTGAGACTAGACAGAAGTATGGCGGATATCATGTTCCTGGAAGTGTTTGATAATTCACGGGTTACACATGTACAGACCACGCAAAGTGACCACTGCGGGCTGTTTATCCAAATTCTGAAATCTGATTGGTGCAAGGATAATGGGAGGTCTAGACCTTTTCGTTTTGAAAATGCATGGATGCGGCACCAAAATTATATCAATATGGTTGAGCCCAAGCTTAACTCTGATGCAGTGAACCTTGAGGAGGTGGCTAATGTTCTGGGAGGAGTTCGAATGAACCTACAGCGGTGGAGCAGAGAAGAATTTGGATCGGTGTCCAAGCAGCTTAAAACCCTCCGCGGCAGACTCGAGCAGGTGAGATGGCAGTCCCTTGGTACTGGCCCATCAAGACTGGAGCTGCAGTTAATGAACCGTATCTCGGAGCTCCAGACTAGAGAAGAAGTGGAGGCGCATCAACGCTCGAGGGTACAGTGGATAAAAGAGGGAGATCGCAACACTTCGTATTTCCACTCTAAGGCTAAGCAGAGAGGCAGAACCAATAAAATCAAATCGATACGTAGAGAGGACGGGTTCGTGGAAACATCACAAGAAGGCATGGAAGACATGGCAAAAAACTTCTACAAGACCCTGTTTTCGGCTCAAGAAATTACCCAACCCGAGTTGGTGACGGATTGGGTTCCTGCTAGAGTTTCGGATACAATGAACGAGGAATTATTGGCTCCTTTTTCGGATATGGAGATTGAGAGGGCCCTGTTCATGATGCACCCGAATAAATCCCCGGGTCCTGATGGATTTAATGTTGGCTTTTACATCAAGCATTGGGCACTTTTGAAGAATATGGTATGCAAAGCAGTACGGAATTTTCTGGAAGGGGGAGAGATGCCTGAAGATGTGAATGCAACTGTTTTAGTGTTGATCCCCAAAGTTAAATCCCCTCAAGATTTAACTCAATACAGACCTATTGCACTATGCAACTAGCCGTGCAACTATGATTGGCGGATTAACCATACCCAAGTGATCGGGGAGCAAACCAACATTGTACTCCAAAATGACTTCCATTATCACGAGTTCACAACTATGCACAGAGACAAGGTCCCCCAAAAGTGTCGATCCAGATAGTACATTACACCAACCAGCTTTCCAAAAGAATCGAGCGTACAATATAAAATAAATAAAAAAATCAACTCGCCTGTTGATTCGACGTCGAACAATCTGGTGCGTCGGTCTTGATGACTCGGGTGTTGTAAGAACCGCAGGCGCCGCACTTGTGGTAAAGCCAGTGGAACCGAGACCTCCCTTTCCTGCCGCAGTCGTTGCAGAGTATGTCCTGGACAAAATCAGGCAGATCGGATCAGATCAGATAGCCGTGCGGCGTAATAAATCCTTCGGCCAATGGAATGACGATGGAACAAGAACCGGGAACGGGAGAGTAGCGAAGCGTACCTGGCACCGATTCCGGTATTCCTCCGGAAGCACTTCCGCAGACAGCAAGCCGTCAAGCATGCCGAAGTACACCTGCAGAGAAACGAGAGGTGGAGAAGAATTTCACATTTTGTTTTTCAGACCATGCCTTCTAAGAAGATGCGTGGCTGTTATGCAATTTGAAATTGTTGACTGCTCTCGAAATTTCTAATTTCGGTGAGATAGAAAACAAGGTGCGGGAAATGCAGAAACGGTATTGGTATCAAGTGACGTAGCTTACCGTCATGTCTCCCAAGGATTTGCAGCAGATCGGACAGGTGTAGTGCGTGCAAGTGTATGCCTAGAAAAAAACAATATTGTCAGAACAGGCTCAGGAACAGAGGAGTACAGCAAATATAATGCCCCAGGCTGCGACTAGACCACCATACCTGAAAGCAAGCTGAATGCATGAAATGGCCGCAAGGAAGACCTCTAACCGCCGCGCTTGACGTGAATAAGAAGTCGCAGCAGATTGGACAGTTCATCTCCAGCATCTTTTCTCGGCATTTGTGTTCTTTCAGTTTCATGCCGAGGCAACAATTGCACTTCATGCAGTGGAAGAAATCGGTGCCCAGTCCTTCCCCAAGACGACACAGATTACAAAAGGGGCAATGATACACGCTCCTGTAAAGTTCAGTAATTAGATGTGTGCAATATATTATGGAGATGGAAACACATGTTACAGAAAAAATTATCAGACAGGACATACTACTGACTGGCAAGCAGTTTCACACAAAACTGAAAGTAAATAAAAAGGTATCTGCACCGGAGGACTCAACTTTTGAGCATGAAGAGAGGAAAGCCGTACTTTTTCAAACAAATGAACCGTCCTATGCATTTATCATAGCATTAATTTATTTACTAAAGGTACAAAACTACAAATGTGAAGTATTATTCGAAGCAACTTAACACAACTGTCAGAAGTATTCTTGGATGCAGATGACTACATATTTGAAGCATGGCAATTAAAGCTCAGTGGCCATCCAGCAGTAAGTTCAGATAATTAGAGGTCTGCACTATATTACGAAGATGGGTAACATGGTACAAAAATATCAGACAGAACATACTACTGACTGGCTTGTACGTTCACACAAAACTGTAAAAGAAAGGTATATTCACCGGAGGACTCAACTGTTGAGCCTGAAGAAAGTGGAGCCATACTATTCCAAACAAATGGCAGAAAGCCACCCGATGCATTTATCATAAATAAAAAACTCTTAACAAAACTGTTAAGCATTCCTACATTTTTGCTTTAGGGAGTGTGATAGAGAACAAGAAAAAGGAGAAGTGGTGGAGTAATTAGTGAACCCTCTAGGAAATTTTTAGTTCCTGATATGACAATAGATGCCTCATCCGCACACACTCACACACACACACACACACACACACACACACACAAACTCTTACTGCAAGAGAAGCTTAAACCTAGCAAAGAAGTTCAAGCTTTACCTTTCATCATCAAAAAACTTGCATATGCAGCAATAATATTTTGCCATGGATAGCCCATTGCAAAGAGGACTTTGGCAATTTGGACCAACTGGTTGAACTTTCATGCAAAGCATGCACATCATCTCCGCCGTTGTTTTCCTAAAAATTGCAGTACCGCAAAGCAGGCAATGCTTTAGCTTATTATCTCACAAAATATCTCTAACGACCAAAAATTATGGAAGTGTCCCTCAGGAAAGAAGACATCGGTTCTACTCTTTTTACCTTTCCATTGTATGATCACTAACTTTATCATGACAGAACCTGCACGTGAAAAGCTTATTGCAGCATGCAGCAACAAGCTTGCAGTTTCTTTTGTAATGCTCACAACCAAATATTTGTTTCTCTGGATCTCGATACGAGGGAGAACACCCATGTATTACAGTAGATCCATCGTGATCTTCTGATCCTGGTTGTGGTGATTTCTGCTGAGTTGCTATCCAGCGGCTGAAATTCACGTGATTAACAATATCAAATATACAATAGGCATTCCAATTAATTTAGAAATTATTTTGGGGGAACAGCGGGGAAAACTGCAGCAACTTATTTTCTGCAATTAAAATAACAAACCTCGTCATGAGATTTTGAATTAGATATGCTTTCCTCCTTGGGTCAAGAGTAGAATCTTGAGAAACCTTTCGAATCTCAGCCTCAAGCTCACTCTGATTCATTCGGAAGATGTCCTTCCAGCCAGGCTTAAACATCTGGTCACTATGGTCGAGGTTTTCCTCAAATTGAATTTCTACAGAGAAAAGGTAAGAAAAACTCACTGAAAAAAATCCAATATTCAAAACTGTAACATGCTATAAATCATAGAGGTTTAGTAAACCAGTATCCTATTCATCAAAATTCCCACTATTTTAGTTTTCACTGAATAGTAGCTTTTCTAGCCAGTCTACTCTCCTGTATGATATGTTCAACGCCATTTTCCTTGATTGTTCCCTTTTATCACGAATTTAAATCGCCATCCATTTGATCATGTCTAAATTAGATAACTGAAACAACCCACAGAGAAACCGGGGTGTCCATATCGGTAAGTTTAGTTGTTACAAAGAAATGCATTGTTATACTGTTTCATCTATCTTTGCTCAAAACTGAAGTCTTCTCTATATTTCCTTTTTTTCCATGTAAACCAACATGCAGATTGTAACTCTGTATTCAACGGGTTCTCTATTATTTATGCAAAGTAGGTGATATGTCTTGCTTAAGTAACACAACATCTAACTAGCGTATGAAATGATATGATGCTCAATGGAAGTTATATTCTCCTTACAAATAATCCAATGCAAGTGGTAATTCTTGTATCTGCTTTGGCAAACAAAGCATAGATTGTCATGGGTCTCAATTGAAGGTTTTCCTATGGATAAAATATCTGACCTAGAAATTATATTACCAAATGGAAGAAAGTAAATACATATATAGCATGCCGACCAAAAACATGGTGGACAAGTTTGTAGAGGAGAGACTATAAAAAAACTGAGCAGACCTTCTGAAGGGGAGGTCTCATTTGAGGGGCCAGATGAAGTTGGTGAACTTTGCCACCACTCGTTTAGCCATTCATCAAACATTGTATTCTTTGATGCTTGCTTCCATGTATCCAACATCTTGTTCTGTTCCTCTAGACTAAGTGCTGATGTAACCCAGGGTATCATTGACTGCAGAACCTCAGCTCCCGTAGATCCAATTATACGACCTACAATCTTATCCTGGTCGTCTACAGAGAAATGTTTATCAAATAGTGGCCACAATTCAAGTTCTTCTCTGTGCACATGATTAGACAGGGTAACCCAGATAGACTTGCACATTCCTTGAAGCTTTGTGACAAGTTCGTTATGCTTCTTGGACCAATCAATCTCATTGTACGAAACAATATGGCTTTTTTCAGGCTCATCAGTTTTATCAATGGGATAACTCGAATCATCACGTAAATGTAAAATTTCAGACAGTATGGTAGATATATTTTTAAATAATTCTTCTTCCTGTTTGTGATCAAGGGTGTACGAGTGGCTGACATTATGTAGCGCGTCTTTAGATTCAAGAGCAGGGAATACAATTTCATCTTCAGCATTGCTATGAGCTCTATAAAGACCCCACAGTAGGCGAAATCTTCCGACGAATTGGCGAAGGCAAGATTTATCTCCATCAATGAGCTTTCCGGATTCAACATCTAAGAACTCTAAATCCTTCCGAATTGCCTTATGAAATTTGAATATTGCATCAATTGGCCTAGAGATGTTATCTGGACTGGAAAATGCTGTGTCTGTCTCCCATGAAAAAAGACTTGAGTGTAACGAAGGTGCAGAATAACTGTAAGAGAGCGAGCGAAAAGAGTTTACAGAAGCAAATGAATCAGCACCAAAGTTGCTACTTTCCACTCTTAACCCAGGAATGTGGCAAGGTTTGTTGATACATCGAGGCTCTTCAATATCAGTAGTCTGTGAGCAGTGACTTATGTTAATATTGGTACTAGTTTCTGCATGATTTCCTCGCTTGACTGGCCTAGAACCATTTTCTTCAGACGCTGAAAAGTCTCCGTTGTTGCCCAATGAACATGGACAGTATGATTGACATTTTTCTAACTCATCTCCATCCACTAAGCAGCTCAGTGCTCCTGATGGCATGCATATGAATTTTCCAGAGTTGGATGTATCCTTGAAACGACCTTTGCATGCCCAGCCAGATAGAAGAGTGACCAATGCAGTTTCAGAGGAAGGCGCTGTTCCATACAACTTATTAGTAAATATTCAGACATGGAGGCGTTTTAAATAGCTATGTTGTACAACAAACAGTAAACTTGAAGTAAAGAGGTACCTGTCAAGAACATATTCTGTAGAAATGACTGTCCATTTGCATCATCCAGCTTTGATACGAACCATGGTAAAACCTGCTCCAATAACTTCAACGGCATGACACAAAGACTCTTATACAAAAGTTCCCTTTGTTCCTCTGATGAGAATTTTATCCTAGCTTGAGGAAGTACCTTCATAACAAGATGAACTGGACATGAGACCATGTTGGCCACTTGGTCAACCAGAAAGTATTCTGACTGAGTGGGATAAGGTTCCAGCTTTTCATCTACTAAGCTAACTGTTGTTTCTTCTAAAAACTAACCTTCGTTTCCTCAATATTGAAGTGCTTCTCAATCTCCTCCATTATCTGATCAGCTTGTGAACATAACTCAGAGTAAAAATCCACCACAGTTGATCTTGCTCCAGCTGTTTGGATTTGTTCAATTAAACATCTAAATTTATTAAACTGCTGTTCTTGTTCAGCATGCTCCTGCTCAAAGCACACTTCACCATCAACTGCAGGAAATATAACTTGATCCTCAGCGATACTGCACATAAACAAAAGAGAAGAAAAAACAGCAACTAATCAAACTAAGGTTACAAGAATCCACTTCACTTGATAAAATAAAATAAAATATGAATGGGATCTATAAAGATACAGTTTATAAAGTTCTTCTGAAGAAAATCATATAAACTCCAAAGCAAAACAAATAATAACATATTCACAATGCTGGTAATACTGCTCTTTCACTGTGCTTTCTAGTATCTCGGTTTTTTACAACTTCAGTCATCCACACGGGTTGTGTAACCACCACTTGCTGTTGAAACATATTATTTGATGCGTCTATATTCATTTACAATGATGAGTATGCCTTTAATTTGTTCATATAGAAGCAATGTGTTGCCAGATTCTGTGTAGGCTTAAAATGTATCAATGTATAGCTAACGAAGTATCAATACATTAAGCATAATACAAATCAATTGTCGTGGTGCATGTGGCATAATAAACTAGTTACACATCAAGATTTTGAAACAAAGGTGCACATGAGTTGAGATTCAAAGCCACAGACCTGTGGAAGATGCATACATCTGCAACAAACCGAAGTCTATGGTTGAAGGCTGAGATATCGGAGAAGTCTCCAGACTGTTGAATCCTTCTTGTCTCCTCTACGATATCACTCAATTCATTCCGGATAGCATTGTGCCACCACAAGATCTCATCTATTGGATGTATTACAAGCTGACTATGACTAGATTCTGCATGCTTTCTCTTTCCAATTTTAGAATGCTCATGTGAACATCTGTGTTTATCTGTTTCATGAGATGTATCCTCATATCTACAACTGTCTTTTGAACAAGGATTATCTTGTGGCACCGTTCTTACTGCTTTACCTCCAATCCATGCAAACACAACCTACACGATATTTTAACCTAAAATTAAGTGAGCATACAAAACCTTGTTATTACAACTTGCAAAAGACGCATGATAGTGACAACCTGTTGGAGAAGCTTCTCTTGAGGAACGATTTTATGCAAGCAATTAAGAATATCTTGGTGCTCATCAGGTGAAACAGAAGATGAAAGCCATGGAAGGAACTCTGCCATCATATTTACAGGGATGTTGCATATGAACTGCCATACTAAATCAGCTTGCTCTTCGTATGAAAACTTAGTGATAAGCAATGGGAAGACCTGAAACATCATCAGATGGTTGGCCATCAAACTTATGCACTATGCTGATAGCAACGAATAATGCCAGAGGAGGACACTAATATATTGATTTAAGGAAGATATTCTGCAAGGTGAATAAAATTCATCGGGTAAATGATCAAAGAATTCCTGCACTTGTGAAAGTTCAAGAAAACTCTTCATTGTCAACATTCATATTTACCGCTAGGTTCGCTCTTGAGTTTTCTAGCTGTTAAGAGCACTTTAGTTATATGCTTTACCAGCACATGGTTTGTACACTGCTGTAAAGTAAGGTCCTGGTCAATATGCACACATATAGATCACAGAATGCAAAAGTTCTTTCTCGCATACAGGATATGGCCATTAGCGAGACATTCTAGAAATACTCCAGTACTTCAAAGGTGGCTTCTAGATTATGATGTCTTATCAACAAACCACATGTTGCATACATACTTGGAAACTGGAATTGGTGTTTATTTCTGTACGTGGGCATACTGCATACCCAGCGACCATGACCTACTAGAGGATAACAGTGGATACAGAGCAAACTGTCAATCAGAAGGAAAACCGTGATTAGAAGCGTTTTCCTACAAGTGCATCACTTTCTATAGTTATGCAAAAAAAAGTGATACTCCATATTTATCCAGCATTTCAATATAATGTTCCTAGAACTAAACATAGAACAGATTAGACAATACGATTACTAATGATGGCACAACAGGAACTAAAGGTCACATAAGTGCATATAGCTTCCTCGCACAAAAAAGTGCATATAACTAACCAGCGGTTGTCTCTAGATTTGTATGTTATTGCTTCTACTCTTACATAACCTACATCAGAAGTTCCCAGCATATATTTTAGTTACTCTGATTAAAACTTGTTAGTTTGATTCGACAACTGAAAACTCCTGAAATGGAACTCCAACCCTGCGCCCATTAGTCAATTACAATTTCACAACATGGCAATAAATCTTATACTTATGTCTAATAGAGAAGTGAAATCACCTTGGAGTGTCAATTCAACAAACAACATACAGAGAGCAGAACATAATAATCAGGGAAAATGGAAAAACCTGTTCTTCTTCTTTGAACATATGTTGAGTTATAAATGTTCGAATTGCTCCAGTACAGGATGCAAGCTCCCTCCGAAGACCATCATTGTTATGCACATCAAGCTGTAGCAGAGCGAATAGGTGGGCAAAGAGATCATTTTCCCTTTTGTGCTCAAGAGAATACGTCCCTGCTACATTCTTGACTCGAATATCGAGTGCTGGAAAGATAACCTGCGATTAACAAAGGAAAATATTATATCTAAAATGTTCGCTGCAGCTATTCATTGTGAATCGTGGCACTTAGCAATTTTAACAAACATATCAGTGCACACTTGATTGGTTGCAGACTTGCAAGTGATAGCAGGAATGAAATTGCAATGAATGTAGCCCTACTACATTCTATAACTAGTACGATTAGCACAAGAGAATAATGTACTCCGAGCTGGAACTCTGTAATTAGAATGCTCAAAGTTCAGCAACCGGGTAGGGTTTACAAATTCAGTTCACAAGACATAGCTAGGCCTTCACATCAGAATGCTACTAGTAAAATCCTAGGAAGGCACTAAAAGAGGAATGTAGTCAAATGGTGACTACATGCAAGGCTGTAAACGTGTCTCGGACTATCCACTTGATTATTTGCGCAGTGTAAGATCCAACCATTTTCAGATCATGACAGTGTTACACCTCCACTGCTCCAAACCCCGAATCCAACCCAAATCCTCGGTTCCAATTCAACAATTCCGTGGTATTAAACACCTAAAAATCCATAATTCCGCTTTCCCACACATCGTAGCCCAAATTATTAGACACAAATTCAGTAAAACAAAGCGATCGAACAGAGCGAAGGAGGCTGCGGGTGCGCCTTTGATAACCGTACCGCGTCCTCGGCGTCGCAGTGGTGCCTGTAGACGGAGAATAGGAAGCGGCATCGCCTCTCGAGGGCGGCCACGTCCCCGTCCCTGCCTCCCTCCGTCGCGAGCCGCACAGCCGCGGCATGCAGCTTCTCCAGCTCGGCGCGGATAGCCTTGTGGAAGTAGACGAATAGCAGCACCGGGGCCTCGGCGGCCGAACCCGCGGCGCCAGAGACGGAGGCCTCCGCCGCGGAGGAGGCGGGCGGAGGAGGGGAGCGCGGGATCACCGCGGCCATCGGCGTCGCCATCCTCCGGTGACCCGGCTGCTCGGAGCACGCGTCTGGCTGGCTGCGCTTTCGGTGGGTGGGTTCTCTCTCTGCCTTGGTTTGTTTTGTTTTCTGGGCTTTTTTATGTGCTGGTGGCCAATGAGATGGGGAACGGCGCGAGTGGCCGTTGCGGCCTACTGGGCTTGTTCGGCGACGGTGTCTGTACTTTGGACCCACTCTCCAGTGAGATTGCATTTTTAATGTAGAAAATGTACACATGTAGGAGTACCTACTTACTCTTCCGTCACTCTCGAGCATCGATCGTATCAAAAAGTTTTCAACCTTTTCTAAAAAAAAATAGACAAAGAGAAAATACGAAAAAACTACGAAATTCTATTATTTCTGTTTTTGTAAATGCATATAGAAACGTTTTAAGTATAACTTATATGGCTCAATCCAGCCCTTGCCAATCTTATAATAAGAGGCTCAACCCAATCGGTAAACCAATTGCCTTTTCTCCTCTAATTAAGTGGGGATTACACATGCACAAACTAGTTTTGCCATGGCCCTCCCTATAGGTGGAAAATTTACTAAAACCCCCTACTTTATTTATGTTTTGACCCCCCAAATTTACCCAGATTTAGCTATACGACCCTCTCCAAATTTCTTTGTGTGTAAATGGCTCCCCTTGTGTTATATTCCTGCTTCCGTCCCTGGTTTCAAGGGGTATCTTTGCTTTCGGCAAACACCCGCTTTATATCCGTGTCTGCGCCGCGTATTTGGTTTCGTATCTGTTTCCCAAAGATAGCTATTTTCATATTTGTTTTCGAGAATTCTATATTCTTTTCTACTTTTGTGAAACAAATGAACATAAATATCGCATCACTCAGTTTTATTTGTTTTTGCTCTGTTCTCATCTTCCGTTGCTCACTGAGTATCAAAAACTCAAGTTAATCATCATGTGTTTCTCATCAAGCAGATGGATTGTTCTTCCGGTGGAACATCGCATACTCGTTGATACCAACTCGTCATGTTGCGTCTACATTTTACGCCATACTTTAAGAACATTGCTATCGATACAGCATTGCAAATAACCCATATATCGTCTCTTAAATTGGCTCCACACGAGAGCTAATGTGATATACATTTGTGTACAAATACATTACGCTCGACTATGGATCTTTGGATCTTCACTCAAAGTTGTTTGATCATGGCCAAATATTGATTCCTGACAAGAGTTAAATTTTGGCTGTACCCTGATATTATATAGTAGTGCCAAGAAGGCATACATTGATCCTCTAGTTAGGTATTCGGTGGTTACACAAGAAAATGAATGTTTGCCGGTATAGTACTACTGTATATATTAACTGGTCTTACTTAACAACACTTTGCAATCCACAAGACACCACCTGACACCTGTATTGTACTAAAACGTATACTAGCTATACAAAAACGTTATCTGAACCTACGTGTCCACTGGCGGTGACAGCTGATTGGGTGAGACGCCTTAATTCATGCACGCCGGGCTGGCACCATGCACACACGCTCCTTGGATCGATCGTCATGGTCACAAAAAGAAGAAGGAGGCGTGTGTCGTGCCGCCCACAAAATCTAGCGCTCGATCGGCCCAGAATATACTAAAATGGTACTACTCCAATAATCTCATCAATCAATGGAGGTATGAACCGGATCTACGCCGCGCTATTGTAATCAAAGGTTTCTAGGTTTGGTCAGTGAGAGATTAATAACTAAGATAAAAGGTACTCCTCGTCGGATCCCATGAATTTGTAAAGGCATGCAGCGTGGCCTGTTTGGCTCCTCCACGTTCCCAAAAGGTGCTTTGAGAATAACTATGGATAGAAATCCCAGAGATAACTTATACAGTTGTTGGTCCGTCCGGCGGCCAGATAGTGGGAGAGAGAGATCGATAAGTTTGATTATTCGGGGGTGCGTGGCCTGTGCTCGCCCAACCCACAGGCCTCGATATAGTATGTTAATCCATCCATTGCATGCAGAAAGGGCATAGTCCAGGTGTGGTAGTAACATGTGCCATCTCGGTCTAATTGTAGTCTGCGTTAGGTCGTGAAATGGACGTATGTGCGTGTATTCATGCGTGCGTGAATGGTTATGCTAGCAACCGCGGAGTACAAATTAAGATAACCACCTCCACCTTTTAATCTTCTCCTAAATGAAAAGGGTCTCGCAGATTAGGCAAATGGTACCGTCTAAACCCACTGAAACCAGCACAACTTTCTCATGTTTTTCTTGCAGCTACCTTCTGGCAAGCTAAATTGATTTGCCAATATCTCATGCATGGTAGGGGTCAGTAGTGTGCAATCTCTACGCTCCTTTTTTAGGGTGCTATTTTCTATATTTATCTCGAAATGTTAATTAGGCGTATTTTTTGTTTGTTTCTAAGAGGATTTTGCGTGGATATTTTCTGAATTTACCACTGACTATAAAAAAAGATCATGTCATCCTTTAGGTGCATGCCCTCAATTTGACGAGCATCGTTGCTTTATTTATTTGGTCCACCTCATTGATGCGTGTGCGTGCGATAATTCTCATGTAAGAGGGGATAATGCCCTCGCTCCCCTAGCCAAAACTTGGAGGGGGGGGGGCATATAGGTAAACCTGCATATAGGGGGTAATGCCCTCGCTCCCTAGCCATAATATTTAGGGGGATTCAGAAAATTTACAAAAATAGTGGAACCATGGTCCAAAATGGATCTGCTCGGACCTAGCCCAGCAAGTTGCCTTCGCCGCTCAAAATGGGATTTGGAACATCTCATTCCAAAAAAACATTTGGCCCGACGGAGGCTGTTGGGGGAATGGATAAGGGGGTGCCCCAGAATGCTCCCTCATGAACCGAATTTAGCCACATCCGGTTCATAGTTATTGTTCCGGTTTATATCAAGATGTTCCGAGGAAGGAGGACCGACTGAAAGCTTGATGACCCGGTGAACCGAAAGGAAGACCCGGACACGGCCTAGCGTGGCCCGGGTAAGTATGATAACCAGGCTAGAAGGCCAAGACTCGGCAGGACGGCCCAAGGCCGGAAGGGCGATCCAGACCCCGAGAACTGACCCTGGGAACCTGCAACCCGGATCCTGTTAGGACTCCGAGGACGGATGTAACACGGATCCTTTGTAATCTCAGGAACTCGTCTTCTATATAAAGCGAGCTCCTAGGACGTAGAAGGACAAGTTCTAGTTCATAGCAATAGCTCTCGAGACATCGTAAGACAGAATCACTCCCTGTAATCGAGATCTCGAATCATCAATAGTAAAGAAGCAGGAGTAGGTTTTACCCTAAATAGAGTGGCTGAACTTGGGTAAACTCGCTTTCCTCGTTCCCATAATAACCCTTTCGATACTTCGCTTAGAATCTAAGGCCTCATAATCTAGTTCTCGCACGAGGACATTTTCCGTGACAACACCACGACAGTTGGCGCCCACAGTGGGGCAACCTCGCTGAAGCGTCGTTTTTTCGGAAGGAGCCTTACCAGGGATCGGGAGACTCACGATTGGCCAGCTTAGGAGGCGAGTCAGCGCGGAAACTACTACAGCCGTGATATTTTGAGACCCGAATTTGCTTTCGTCAAATCCGGTTTTCGAGTTCCTTTCGGCGCGATCCAGGTCTTCATCGGGTTCGTTGGAGGAACTGACCCAGAGCCAGATCAGGAATCTAATTCAGTTTCTGGGGAGGCTACAATCGTACACTCTGATGGAGAATCCTCAGTTGGAAACAATAACGATCGAGATGAAACAGGTTCAATCCACCAGCTCTTTGAAGATCGGTTAGGATGCAACCTGGAACAAGAACTCGAGAGTTTCGAAGAACAAGTTCAGTACAAGACCGTTTACATGGCAGGACCAGCCCGGCCTGCTGAGCCAAGGTATGACGCTAATGGGAATTTGGTTACAAATACAGTTTTAGGGTCAAACCTAGTTCTAGGAGATTAAAGGGCAGCAAGTTTTGGACCAGCTAATGCAGTGGTTGATCCGGTTGCACCAACCCCGTACGTACCAATGCTTGAACTGATAACAACGATGGACTCGCTGAACGAAATCCTGGCAACTCCGGTTACACCAAAGAATTTGGCCCAACGTAACACGGAGATAGCAAGACTTCGACATGAACTTACTCGCGCTCGCAGGGAGATTCAAACCGAGGTAACCTGTATAAACAAGGCACACTCAGACGTTCTGGAGGAGGCATCACGTTTGGAAGTAGAGGGGATTCATATGGGTTTCCGATAGAGGGAACTTGCTTTGATTCAGCATAGGCGTCACCAGACCCGGCTGAACGCTGGCTTTGGGGTAGGACCTGGACCGACGGGTCTCCAAAATCTTTTTATGTCCCTGACAAGCACGCTGGGAACTTCAAACCCGTCCCAGCCGGTTCACTCCGCAGCTCAGCCGGTTTAGCCCACGGCTCTCTGATACGTCTTCAACGTATCTATAATTTCTGATGCTCCATAATGATATTATGCCAATTTCTACATGTTTTATTCCTTCTTTATAGCATTTTTAAACGTTTTCCGGGACTAGCCTATTAACAAGATGCCAAGTGCCAGTTCCCTGTTTTCTACTGTTTTTTATTTCAGAAAAATTGTTATGGAAATATTCTCGTAATTGGACCCCACAAAGCCCGAAGTTCCTATTTTCCCCGGAAGCATCCAGAATACCAAAGAGGAGTCGAAGACGAGCACCAGGGGTCCCACACCATGGGGTTGCGCCCCCTAGTCGCGCCAGCTGGTGGTGTGGGGCCCCAGGGCTCCACCGCATTTTCCTTTTCGCCTATATATTCCCCTCCGATGGAAAACCCTAGGCACCTGATCAAATATCCCCGAAAAAGTTCCGCAACCGCCGTCATCGTCAACCCTAGATCAGGGGGGTTCTGAAGCTGTCTCCCGGCACCCTGCCGGAGAGGAGATCATCACCGGAGGCTTCTCCATCACCATGCCTGCCTCCGGAGTGATGCGTGATTAGTTCATCCTTGGACTACGGGTCCATAACAGTAGCTAGATGGTTGTCTCCTCCTTATATGCCTCCATGTTTATATCTCATGAGCTTTCTATCATAATCGAGATTGATCTTATGTAATTCTATATGTTGTGTTTGCTGGGATCCGATGAATATTGAACTTATGTCAAGTTGATTATAGTCTTTATTTCATATGTTATTTGTGATCTTTCATGCTTTCCGTTGCTAGTGGTTGCTCTGGCCAAGCAGTTGCTAGTGACTCCAAGAGGGAGTATTTATACTCGATAGTGGGTTCATGCCTCTTTTTCGCATGTGCTCGAGTGACAGAAACGTGACGGGGGAGGATGTGTTGTTGCCACTAGGGAGAGAAAACAACGGTGTGAGTGCCCGCATGTACAATCATTGCTTACATTACACACATTGTTTAATGTGATTATCTGTTGCTTGCACCTTAATACCTAAGGGGGTTCGGATGATAACCCGAGGGTGGATTATTAGTCATAGATGCAGTTGGATTACAATCTACGTATATTGTTGTAATGTCCGCACTAAATATCATAGTAGTCATCATGTCATGAATGTGCACTACGGTGCAACCTCTATTTTTCAATTGCCCAACTGTAATTTGTTCACCTAGCATGTTATCTTTTATGGAGAGACACCATTACTGAACCTATGAAGCCCGGTCTGTTTTCTTACACTGTTAAACAAACCACTTCAATTCTCTGCTTTCTTTACTTACTGAAAGCATACACCATTTTCCACACTATACGTCTAATCTTTGTTTTCATCAAGACCGGTGAGATTTACAACCTCACTTTACCGTTGGGACAAAGTATTTTGGTTGTGTTGTGTGCAGGTTTCGCGTTGTTGCTGACACCGGTGAGGCGCCGTCACCATCGTAAGTGGCATCAACCTTCCAAAGGTCCTCTTTCTCCTACTGGATTGATAACCTTGGTTCTTAACTAAGGTAAATTCCTACCATTGTGCTCATCACACCCTCCTCTTGGGGTCTCCCAACGAGTGCAAGATCTGCACCATCAATGACTTTTTCTGGCGCCGTTGCCGGGGAGAAAGAAATCTTCTGGAAAGGGGAGTCTCTCACTCTCAACCTCTTTATTTTGTTTATTATCTTGTTTTTATTTTTTGTCTTGTTTTGCTTCTCTTTATCGAAAACAGACAAATTAATTTACTTTATAGCTGTTATTTTTATTGATTGCTTTTATGTCTAGTTTTGTTCCTGTCATTATGTCACCGGAAGAAACAATCTTCACTTTCAAGCAAGGGAGTGAGGAGAGTTTCAAGGAAGCTTGGTCTAGGATTTTTTATTCTTATAGTAAAACGGAACCCATGATGACCCTGAATTTATTTCTTAGTAGTTTTTACTTTCATCTTGTTCTTTGCTATAGATATGCTTTAGACTCTGCAGTAGGAGGAGACTTCCTACGTTGTGATGGGGATCAAGATCTTAATGCCATTAAAAGTTGATTGCAACTTCTAGATCAACTAGTAAATTTGATTCATCCCTTGTGAGTTTTCAGGCTAGATTAAATACTCTTGAAACAAATATATCCTATTTAAAAGAAGCCTATAACCAGATTCGTTCTTGTTATGATTATGTGCTTATAAACTTTGAACCTTCAGTGTGGATCCCTACAGTAAAAGTTGTTATAAATGGTGAAACTTTTCATGCTCATTGCGATATTATGACTGAATTTTGTCTTATGCCTAGAAATATCTACGAGTCTTTGAATCTTTGGAAACTTTCTAAAGGGGGAGAAGAAATAGCCCTTATCAATAATGTTGTTCTTTTGCCCATTGGGATAGGTGAGGGAGTGTTTACAAAAATCACGGGAAGGACAGTATCCACTGATTATCTTGTTATTGAATATGTAGGAGAAAGACAAATTACACTTGGAAGGTCCTTGCTGAAGCTTCTAGGGGCAGTAATAGATGTGGGGAAAGGTACGTTAAATTTTTCCTTCGCACCCGGGTGCGGCCACATATTCCCCAAACCCAAGAAGAAGGGTAAGAGGAGTAAAAGGAGAGTTCTTGGTATAGATGTTGATGCTTCACTTGAAAATACTTGAGTTGTTTTCTATGCCTAGCTGAAAGGCGTTAAAGAAAAACGCTATCGGGAGACAACCCGTTTTATTTCTCTGTTTTCAACCAGTTTTCCATTGTTTTCTTTTGTGTGCTTTGCACCTGGGTGTTGTCTATTTCCTTAGAGACTCTGCTGTATCTTTTCTTGTGTTTTTTTTAGCCAAGTAAAGCCTCTAGTGGAAAGTTGAGACTATATTTTGGATTTCTTCACAGAAAACATAATTTTGTTGTCCACTGTTAAATTCGTATAAAATCACAGAAAATATAAAATGACCTGAGTTTTTTTTGTGCGTAATCCTGGGCTATATATGCAACTTTTCTTAATTGACCACTTTTTTATTTGAGAAACATAAGATTTTAAAAAAAAAATCATCTTTACCTGCTGCCACGTTTTGACAGATTTCTGCCAATAATTGCATTTGCATCTTGATCTCTTTCTTTTGGTGTTCTTTTAAGAAAAAGAGTTTTAAAATAAGTTGTGACAGTAGTTAATGTGTTTTTGAGTGTTAGGCTTGTGTTGAAACTGAACCGTGTGAATTTATTATTTCGATTGCACTAACGTTGCTAATGAAGATTGTGAGAAGTTTGGTGTGAAGGAAGTTTTCAAGGGTCAAAAGAAGAGGATGATATGACGTGATAAAGAATAGTAAAGAGCCTAAGATGGGGGATTCCCCGGTGGTACATCCCAGCAAATTCCAAGAAGACTCAAGCATCTAAGCTTGGCGATGCCCAAGGTATCCCCTTCTTCATCGACAAATTATCAGGTCACTTCTATTGAAACTATATTTTTATTTGGTCACATCTTATGTGATGTACTTGGAGAGTATTTTATTTTTGCGTTAAGTTTTTTTTTATTTTTGCAATAAGCTTGGTTGGAACCAGCATTCTTTTATTGGAGAGTGACACGCTCCGCTTTTTCACAGGAATACTTTGTATTCTTAATCTTTGTCTGGCTGCTGCATTTATTTAGCTCCTGGTTTGCATGCATCTCTTATCAGAGATGTTAGTTTTACTAGTGTTATGTGAGTACTATCATGTTTGCTTGTTGTATCATAAAGATTATTTTTGTTAAAACATACCTTGTATGATGCTTGTTGGGAAAAGAAACTGCTGCTTGAAGTAGAATTTATAACGGTGCACATAGAAGCTTGTATAGACTGTGGATAGAACTTTTTCATGGCATGCTAAATGTTATTTTAGTTTTAAAGTCGTGTGGTTATTGAGTAGCATGAATAGACTCAAATATTTGAGAGTGTTTAATATTCCATTGAAAGATTCATGAGTTGTTCTTGTCATAGTAAAGCATAAATTTATGGTATTCTCTTTCGAATGTTTTATTTGGTTGACTTGGTGCGTGCTCACACCATGTTTATGACTATGAACCAGTCACGAATAGCCTCCATGACAACTTAGGTTTTGAACTTGTGATACCTCTTATACTTTAATTAATGATGTTTATGTCGCTATGCATGATAATGGCTCTTGTGCTCTCTTGATTTGTCGCTCCCAGTCTTTTGCTAGCCTCCACCTGTACTGAGTATGAGCTCTACTCGTGCATCCAACTCCCTAAAACCAAAGTTTTACCATTGTGTCCACCATACCTACCTACATATGGTATTTAACTGCCATTCCAAGTAAATTGTTCATGTGTTACCTTTAAAACTTTCAAAATTACTCATGTTTTGTGTTCCTATTTTTGCTCATGAGGACGTCAATAGAGAATCTTTATCTCACTTGTTGATTGGATTTCACACCCTAGACTAGTGGCTTCATCCGCTTATACAAATGATAGAAGAGCTGGTAGCGGGGTGCTCAGCCCCAAATTAATGCAAAGAAATTCTCTTCACTATTTTGCCCCTTATTTATCAGTCAAAGCATAATTGTGTAAACAAAAGAGAAAGAGGGATGACCTTCTACCCAGACGCATCCTTCATATGGGAGCCTCTCTTGTGAATCCAGTTGGCTTGTGACGTACTGTATTTTCTGTTTACCATTTGTTGACATTAGCATACAGCTCTCCTAAAATATAGACACTCCTCCATGGTATGTGATTGTTGGCAGGCACCCGAGGATTTGGTTAGCCATGGTTTGTGAAAGATGGATGGGAGGAGTGTCAAACTTTTAATACCTCTGTTTAATAAAATAAAAAGCTCTAGAACATGAGTGATCCTTGCTTCCCATAAACATCAACAATTTATTCATGATGTGATATTTTTTGTTCTCAAATTATTTGCTCTAGTCTTCCTCATGAACTTTGAAGGTGTCCTGGCATTTATGTTTTGTCCCACTCTTAAGGACTAGCGAAATACCACTTTGCCATGCTTTGTCTATACTTGAAACAAACGTATATATTTCTTTACATTATTATTCATGATCCTTTATTTGAGATACTCTTCATGATGCAAAGTGATTGCTATGCTTTATTATTAAATTTCTATTTATCATGTTCGTGTTTAAAGTTCTATGATCTCAGCTTACATATGCTTTTACATTATAATGATCAAGTTTATGTTAGTGGAATGTCACCTCAGAAATTATTGTGTTTTATCGTTTACCTACTCGAGGACGAGTAGGAACTAAGCTTGGGGATGCTTGATACGTCTCCAACGTATCTATAATTTCTGATGCTCCATGATGATATTATGCCAATTGCTACATGTTTTCTCCCTTCTTTATAGCATTTTTACATGTTTGGCGGGACTAACCTATTAACAAGATGCCAAGTGTCAGTTCCCTGTTTTCTGTTGTTTTTTATTTCGGAAAAGTTGTTCTGAAAATATTCTCGGAATCGGACCCCACAAAGCCCGAAGTTCCTATTTTCCCCAGAAGCATCCAGAAGACCAAAGAGGAGTCAAAGACGGGCACCAGGGGGGCCACACCATGGGGTGGCGCCCCCTTGTCCGCGCCAGCTGGTGGTGTGGGCCGTCCAGGGCTCCACCGCCTTCGCCCTTTTGCCTATATATTCCCCTCCGATGGAAAACCCTAGGCACATGATCAAATATCCCCGAAAAGTTCCATAGCCGCCGTCATCGTCAACCCTAGATCAGGGGGGTTCTCAAGCTGTCTCCCGGCACCCTGCCGGAGAGGAGATCATCACCGGAGGCCTCTCCATCACCATGCCTACTCCGGAGTGATGCGTGAGTAGTTCATCCTTGGACTACGGGTCCATAGCAGTATCTAGATGGTTGTCTTCTCCTCATATGCCTCCATGTTTAGATCTCGTGAGCTGCCTACCATGATCAAGATTGTTCTTATGTAATTCTATATGTTGTGTTTGCTGGGATCTGATTAATATTGAACTTATGCCAAGTTGATTATAGTATTTATTGCATATGTTATTTGTGGTCTTACATGCTTTCCATTTCTAGTGGTTGCTCTCGCCAAGTAGTTGCTTGTGACTCCAAGAGGGAGCATTTATGATCGATAGTGGGTTCATGCCTCCTTTTCGCATGTGCTCGAGTGACAGAAACATGACGGGGGATGATGTGTTGTTGCCACTAGGGAGAAAACAGCGGTGTAAGTGCCCGCGTGTACAATCATTGCTTACATTACACACATTGTTTAATGCTATTATCTGTTGCTTGCAACTTAATACCTAAGGTGGTTCGGATGATAACTGAGGGTGGATTATTAGTCAAAGATGCAGTTGGATTACGGTCTATGTATATTGTTGTAATGTCCGCACTAAATATCATAGTAGTCATCGTGTCATGAATGTGCACTACGGTGCAACCTCTATTTGTCAGTTGCCTAGCTGTAATTTGTTCACCAAGTATGCTATATTTTATGGAGAGACACCACTAGTGAACCTATGAACCCCGGTCCATTTTCTTACACTTTTAAACAAACCACTACAATTCCTTGCTTTCTTTACTTACTGCAAGCATACACCATTTTCCACACTATACGTCAAATCTTTGTTTTCAGCAAGACCAGTGAGATTGAAAACCTCACTATACCGTTGGGACAAAGTATTTTTGTTGTTTTGTGTGAAGGTTCCGCGTTGTTGCTGACACGGGTGAGGCGTCATCACCACCGTCAGTGGCATCAACCTTTCGAAGGTCCTCTTTCTCCTACTGGATTGATAACCTTTGTTCTTAACTAAGGGGAAATTCCTACCGATGTGCTCATCACACGCTCCTCTTTGGGTCTCCCAAAGAGTGCAAAATCTGCACCATCACTCTCCCAGTTCAACCTAACGCTCCTCCGGTTCAGCCTCCGGTCCAGCCCGTGTGTTTCCAACAAGCGGTCCAACAGCACGCCAATCTAGTTCAAAGTCTAGTTTATCAACAGCCAATACAACCACAACCCGAGCGATTTCATATGCCTCAAGGTCACTTCAATAATCCCATCGACAACATCTTGGCGGCGACTAACAGTTTAGCTCAAATCTTATTTGATGCAAATAATCCTTTGGGAGTGAAAGCCTTGGAAGCAATCGAGATGTTGCAGACTGTAATAGTTCAGCAGATGAATTGCAGTAACCAGAAGAAGATACATTCAACTCCTTACAACTCCATAAGACGATCAAAGTCAACAACCTTCATAAGTGAATTCTTTCTCCTCTACAACCTTGGTTTATTTCTGAGAGAAAATCTTGCTGCTGTACTCATCATTCCTTCCTCTTGGAGTCTCCCAACGATCGTGTGTCGACACGTCATCAAACTCTTTTCTGGCACCGTTGCCGGGGAGAAAGAGGATTTCTACAAAGGAAGTCTCTCACCTCTAATCTTTTTTACTTTGTTATTGTTGTTCTTAGTTTATTTTATTTTGTCTTGTTTGCTTCTTTATATCAAAAACACAAAAAAATTAGTTTCTATGTTTAGTTGTTATTTTTTGCTACCCTGCTTTTAGTTTATTGTTCATCATGTTACTCCCTAAGTACACCCTGAAAGACTTATCAATAGGTAGTGGTTCTATAATTGGAAAGAATAACATTGAAGAATTCTTTAATCATGTTAGTAAGCATAAAGATTTTGAGGATAGATCCTTAGTAGAACTTGCTCCAAATTATGAAACTGCTGCAGCTTCTTTAATTTACATGTTAGAGGCTAGGTTTCTTAACATTAAACCCATAATGGAGCAAACGTTTATTAACCTAAATGATGTTGAGGATATTGAAAACTGAGATTTATTCTAGAAACTTTGCTTAAAGAATTTGGTGACGTTGTTGTAGAGGCTAGGAAAGTCTTTGATCGTTTTAAGATGCTAGGTTCATATGTACATGTTATTGGTGCTCTTGAAAAACTAGACAAAACCAAACCTAAATATGGGAAAGAGATCAAAATACCAATATCTTTTAAACTTGTAGGAATGCATGAAGCTTTGGAAAAGAATTTTGATTGGATTGTTTCTGAAAACCCATTTGATGAAAGTAGTGAACCTAAGAGTGTTGAGAGAGGAAAATATGAAACTTGTATAGATAAAATATAATACATTGTTGATAAGTTTTCTAGTCTTGATTTGGATGCTTCTTCACTTGAAAATACTTGATTCTTGCTTTCTGTGCCTAGCTGAAAGGCGTTAAAGAAAAACACTCTTGGGAGATAACCCATGTTTTATTTCTGCAATTTTTCTTTTGTTTTCCTTGAGTCAAGGTGTTGTTTACTTCTGTAAAACTCCTTTGTATCTTTACTTTTTTCGAGAACGGGACAATGCATGTTAACATCAAAATAACATAATATACACTATTAGCTAGTTGAGACTAACCATAAGAAAACATAAACTACTAAACAATATTATTCACACATCATTTTTAAGTTTCAAGAAATTATCGATTAAGCAAGTAAACTTCGAACCACCTCTCCAAATAGGGCATACGTAAAATATGTGATGATCAAATTATTAATTTAACTGGTGTTTGATGTTAAGACAAATAAATAATAAGATACATACGCTCCAAGTTTGTTCAAGTTTTGATGTTGCTCGAAAAACAAAGTTTAAAGGCTTGCAACCCGAGGGGTTATTGGATAAGAGGGATGCGGAGACATCCCCAAGCTTTGGCTTTTTCCATTCTTCAATATTTCTCTGTTTGGTGTTCCTTCATTCTTTGTGAAAAAATTTCAACACAAAAAATTCCCATTGATTTGTGCAGTTAGACATTAGTGCAATGGATAATATTCTTAAAGTGTTGCAATTAAACCAAATATTTTTTTGAATTACAGAAAGGTTGCTTAAGTGGCCAACTTATAAATGAAAGGTAAGACCCAAAAAGAATCAAATGAAAATGTAAAGAGGCCACTCTTACAACAAAAGTCAGAATCTGTCCAGAAAAACAGAAGCAGGAAAACCTATTTATTAGCTGCACTTAGACATGTCAGAAATTTTCGCCAATTTTTGTGCATTCGGAGGATTAGAGGATACATAATTAGTTAAAATTTTGCGACTTTTCAAGTTTTCAGTAAAATATGAAAAATCGTACGGTGAGCAGAAAATGCCGAAAACAGAAAAAAGCACTTAAATATACATCAACTAAAACTAAATGCGTAAAACTTGGACTTTACTTTTATGAAAATATAAAATAGCAGAGGATAAAATAATAAGAAATAAAAGGTAAAGACAAACTGATGCTCCAAGAATAACACATAACGCGTAAAGAAAAGAAATATAGTACCACGGGTAAAACAGATCATCGTTGATGAAGAAGGGGATGACTTGGGCATCCCCAAGCTTAGACGCTTGTGAATTCTTGAATATTTCAGAGGTGGATCCATAGACACCTCCCAATCTTGAGCTTTTATCCCTTCTTGATCTTCCTTCATCATCTCACTCTTGAATACTTAAAAACTTTCTTCACGCAAAACTTCTCATAAACTTCATTAGAGGGGTTAGTCCTCGAAAAATAACATATTCCTTAAGTTCCTAAGCAAACAATATGAACTTATTTTTAAGAATTATCTAATGCCACCAAGATCTAAGTGATGGTATGGGATCATAAGAACTTCGCTTTGCCTGTAAAGGAAGCAATGCAAAACTAAGATATAATCTGTCAAAAACAGAATAGATGGTAAAGATGATTTTTCTAGGGATACTTATGAACCTCAAATAAGAAAACTTAAAACGAATAAAAGTTGGCCAAAACAATGATGCTTGATGTCAAAAAAATTCAGCCACAGATGACGCTCTCTGATTTTTGCGAATTTTAAACAGTGAAAAAAAGAAATATGGTTCTGGACAGCAAACAAACAAAACCGTCTTCCTCTATTTAGAGGCTAAACAAAAAATAAACTTCCTAGTAACAGCAAAGAAACCTAAAATAAATAAAATCAAATTACAATACATGTTAATACAAAATCTTTCATGTGAAAATGGTAATATAGATCATGAACAAGACAACCTCATTTGTGTTGATGAATGGAGGGATGACTCGGCGTCCCCAAGCTTAGATGATTGTATATTCTTGACTATGTTATTGGGATTAACATACCCATCCCCAAGATTGAGCTCTTCCGTCTTTTTGTTCATCTCATATCATAAATTTGATTAGGTATTATAAGCTATATCCACATAAAACTCCACAAAATTTATTAGTACGGTTAGTACTCATTATATAAAATCCACTCATGTTCAAGTATTGGCAAGTTTCATGATATTTATTAAACATTAGCCATTGTATATACCGAGGTTTCTTATAAATTTACAATTGTCCGTGATAAAACTAAGAAAACTAAGAACACTAAGTACAATATTGAATAAACAAAGAAATCTGCGAAAACTGAACAACCTGTAAAGATGGCACTCAATGAGATAGTTATGTAGCTCAAATGAAAAAACTTTAGTCTAATAAAAGTAAGCTAATAATCTCAGGTTTACGCACAAAACTTTTCAGAGACAAATACTATTCTAGGATTTATCACGATTTTTTTTAGAGTGAAGCACAAACATCGGCCAAAAACTGATCAGTAAGTGCAAATCGGTTTTTTCAAAATAGCTACGTAACTCAAATTAGAAAATTCAGAACTAATGAAAGTTATATACTAGGTTCAGATTTATGCAAAAAAAAAAAATCAGATCAAAATAATGTTCTGGTGATTTTAACTGGTTATACGGTGAAGCACAACAAATCTGTTTCCGCGCAGTAAACCAAACTTTTCCACTTTCAAGTAACTAGAGACTAATATTAGCACTTAATTTTTATGTGCAAAGGTAGATACACAATATATACGTATTATTATCTGAAAAGCTTCCATGGAAAGATTTTTTTTGGTTTCATATGCATGAAGACAAGTGTTCAAGGTCAACCCCCACTTAACCATTACTCATCTTTCCAATCACTTTTCTTTTTGAAAACGGTTTTTGATAACAAGTACACCTATTTTTTTGTAATTCTCATTCTCTATCTAAACTAAGGTAGAAAACAACTTAGAACCGAAAGTAAAAAACTACATAGAAACATAGCAAATGGGTGCACACAAGAATATTCACCCACGCTATTGCTCCCCGGCAACAGCGCAAGAAGAGGTATTGATATCCCAAAAGTATAAGGGATTGTGTGTAGTATTTTCGATAAGTAAGAGTGTCAAACCCAACGAGGAGCTAAAGGTAGTATAAGTATTCTCTCAAGTTCTATCAACCACTGATACAACTCTACGCACACTAAACGTTTTGCAATATTTAGGAAATAAAACTAGAGTAACAATACAAGTAAACAAGATAGTTTTGCAGGATACTAAATACATGAAAGTAAAGTTAGTTGCTACAGAAATAAAGTACACTAAATGACTATAAACTAACAGTACCATGAGTGTGGAAAAGTGGTGGAAAGTGTGATGGATTTGCACAAGATGAACTAGTGAAGATACTTGGTTCATTATCTTCGATGTAGTTTTCCACGTGGGAGAGGCTAAATATATGTGCACTCAACTACTCTTGATTACACATACTATATGATTGGATTGTTAATGAACATCCATAAACACTAACAAATCACTAAGGTTTCCCCAACCATAGCCTTAACTCAAGGTCCTCTTACTCCCATACATGCAACATCCCGGTTCGAGTCCTTAAGTTTCTGTCACTCCGGCAGAATTGTCCCTTTCTCTTGCAAATACTACAAACCCTATGATGTTTGATCCATGTTCAAACAAATATAATGGACACCGACTTTACCATATCAACATACAACTCTAATGAACCAAAGACATTCAACCATTCAATCTAGGAACAAAGAAACTACACAAACATTGGTGATGGAGATGGCGGTGACGATGATGAAGGGGACATCGAGAAGCGCAGGGCGGCTGATATATGCTTGGCCTCTTGGATGGCCCGATCTTCACGGATTGACGCACGAGAGGTGGGGAGACTGGGAAGAACGCGAAGAACACGATGAACTCACGCACACAAAAGGGAAGATAACTCGTGAAGCCTACGAGGGATCGCAAACCCAAGTCAACAACACGCTAATTGGAACCGATTCCTCTCACCGGCCGGTCCATTGATCCAACAGAAGCCACAAGGGGAAGGTTGGCAAGAACTACTAGAATCACAAGATGAAAGAGTAGCTACTTGGAGAGATCTTGATACAATCCAATAGATGAATCTATGGAGTAGCCATGGATCCCATGAGGGAGGTTCTCCACATGGGAGGGGGAGCACAAAGCCCAATTCTATCTCAAGTCAACTCTAACCCTAGAACTAGCCGTCGGGGTCCCTTATATAGCTTAGGGGGAAAGGTGGGGCGAAACGGGGCGTTTTCCATGCGTTTGGGCGGAGCAGCAGGGAGGCCAACCTGGGGAGCCAGCCTGGGAGGCCGAGGTGGGAGTGGGCTAGTAGGAAAAACCCTACCAGTAACGAACAAAACTGGGCTACCGCTGGCCAAGGGCTGTTCGCCAACGCTAGCTCGCCAGTGTTAGCGGGTTACCGCTGGCGAACACGACCTCGTTCGCCAGCGCTATGTTCGCCAGCGGTGCAGCGCGCGTTCGCCAGCGGTAGGTATCTTGTTCGCCAGCGCTATGACTCCCAGGTTTGTATTTTTTTGTTATTTTCGTATAACAGTTTGTATTTTCCTGATATTATACTACACAGGTGCAAATACATGTAATTTATATAGTTCACACATACAAATCACTCTTAGATACATATGCATATATGTATATGCAATACACAAACTGAGATCCATCGATAACGAAAATAACACATCGATCTCAATAACATCCTTCTCATAAATATTAATACACATCGACCTCAATAACATGTTTATGTCGGAAGATTTCGAGCCAAAAATATATCCATCTAATTAGTTTAACGATTACAAAAGTAAGACATCCATACAACGCGCGATATAGATCAATCGCAAACAAGAAATATATATATATATATATATATATATATATATAGCCTCCGCTTGCGATCTTTCGCTAGGGCCAACGCGCCGTCCATTTCTTCATCTCTCTGTAGAGCAAAATAAAAACATTAGACCGACAAAGGAAATCACAAGTTATTATTAGGAGCAATTCATACCGAACCGAATACATACCGTCGATCATTTCTTCCTCGTTGTTGTGATCTTCTATTTCTTCACCGGCGGGAACGGAAGAACACCTTCTAACGAGTTGAATGGTCTCTCGTCAGCCTGCTCTAGTACACATTGTCGCAACTCATCGTTAGATGGTGGGGAGTTTCAGTGGAAGACCGAGTCTTTAGTTACTACATCCCTATAGATGATGGAGCAGAGTTTGCGCTGGATGCGACCAAAGTTTTGTCTGAATTAAGCATCAGACCATTCGACGATGATGCGAGACCATTTGTCCACAGCAAACATGAATTGTAGAGTCTGTTGGTCCTTCACGATCTCCGTCATGTGTTGGATGAGGTACCATGCCTCCATATGGCCGCCGGGCGCCTGCTTGGGGCAGAGGAACTCTGTTTTGTGTCTGAACACATATTTTTTCTTGAATTTGTTTAATTCTGTCGCAGAATCCTTCCCCCTGATGTAGCCGTCCATAGAATCATTGAGAACAGACTTGATGAGGGAGTAGTTCTTCTCCTTCATCCTACTCTCGGAGTCGAGATATACTGCGTGCGCGTCTCTCGGGTAGAGCATGATGAGGGTGCCGTATTTGTTTCTGCACAAAATAGGAGTCCATATATATAATCCTCAAAAATTGTAACCACTATTAATTGTATATGCGCAAACTTATGTAAAGATAGTAAATATAACTTAATCAGGAAAGTAAGGCACGAGGGTGATCCTCTTGTGTATATAATTAGTGAGCAACACTTGTTCGATGTACTTTGCCGCTTTTGCCCTACCCTTGGGGTTGTTCAAGTACATGTCGTGCATGTAGTAGGGGTCTGCTAGCCCGATGTTTTTGCCATTCTCTATGGATAGTTGATGCGCCAAATTGAGCGTAAACAGACGGACGATTGATGAGTGGAGGTATTTCATGTGGAGCATCCGAAAAATGTCGTCAAATCTCACGATGATCTTGCTTGCGTTGCCTTCAGTGACAAATCCCACCGTAGATGGCACCTTTGCGACCAAAACCGGCAGCGTTGGATTTTTATCTTTGAAAAGCATCTTCTCCATAAATTGAACACCGTCATGGACGCTAAGCATATCACCTGTCAACAAGGAGGCCAACCTCGGCGGAAGCATCGGTCTGCTCAACTCGTGGATCTGATGCCAGTCGTGTATGGGTATCCTGTCCAATACCCGTCCTGTCTACGGCTTAGACTTGGTCCCCTCCACCGGTTGGCTTATCGATGCAACGGCAGAACTCTTCTTAGTTCTTTTACGTGTCGTCTTTGTAGGCTGATTCTGAAATACATCTGCTACCGCCTCTTTGAGGGCGTCCTGGCTAATGACTTCTTTCTCGGGGACTGCCGGTTCTTGAGAAGAGAAAAGACGCTTTGTACATCGATATTTATCCGCTTCCTCCGCTGGCAAGAGAAGTTCATCAAGATCATCCAGTCTAGCCCCCTCGTAAGGATCGTCGACGAGGTAGTCATTGGGGTTCTCATCTTCAGCATCGTCGCCGTCGTGTTGCACGGACTTTGCAGGTGAGAAATCCTTGTGTTGGCTTGGGTGTCCCGACCCCTCGACCGGTGTTGGAGTGTTGACAGGAGTAGTTTCCAAATGAATTAGTTATTTTGGCCATGTCAATGGCCAAACCAAGAACTGCTCCAGGTTCAACTCGCTGTCGGCTGCGGGGGGTTGGTTCGGAGGAACGAGAGCACCAGAACCAGGGAGCACCCAACTTAATGTAACCCTTAGCACGTCGTCGGGCGTACGGACGCCGTGGGACACACGGTTGAGAGGTGTTATGATTTTTCCTTTGGCCACGCCCTTTAACTCGCCGTTCGCGAAGGAGCAATGTGCATCCCGTCTCGTCGGCCTGCGAAACATCGCGCGATCGTCGTTAGCCGTCATGAATCAAGTCATAATATATAATTAAGCAGTGGACGCTGAATTACCGTGAGAGCATTGAGCTCGGACAAGGGCGATGGACCGCCAAGTGTCGGCGGCGGCGTTGTAGATACGTGGCGGGGCGGCGACAGATCTTTGTGACCTTGCGGCTCAGGGTTGGGGGCCGCCTCGTTCTGCGCAGCAGGCGCCACGATGGGGGCCACGTTCTGTGCTGCAGGCGCCACGACGGAGGCCACGTTCTGCGCAGCAGGCGCCATGATGGGGGTTAGGTTGATCTCGGGGAGCGGCCCTTGTCCTCACCTTCCATCCACGACGCTAAGGACTGAGCGACGGACGCACAAATGGTAGGGAGGAGCGCGTTGAGCCTCTCGTTCACAAGCTCGTCGACCGTCTTCTGCGTCACCTTGTTCCGCTCCTTTCTCTTCTCCTTAGTGTCCGGGTAGTAGTGCACATGCCGATGACCCTTTCCGAGGCCATGCACATGGCCACGATGCGGCTTCTTGTCAAGGGGCACTCCCTTCATCGCGTTAAGCGCCCTAATAAAAGGGGTGTCATACGGGTTCTTATTCATCGTCGCCGAGGACCCCCCGTCAGACTGAGATAGACGTTCTTTTTCTTCTTCCTCGAGATATTTCTTCTCGAGCTCTTTAACCTTCTCGTTCAACACAAGATCGTCGGGCTTTTTGGGATCTTCCCTATTATGGGCCCTGACAAAATTTCTCACCTACGGGTCGGTGATCTTGTCATACGGGTTCGGCCCTTCTCTCTGCGCAACCCTTACCCTTCGCAATCATCGCCCGCAAACAGGATCTCCAAGTCGTAAACGCCTTGGTGAACTTTCCCAGTGCTAACGAGTTGACCAGATTCCTCTTCAGGTCTTGGTTGTCGTAAGGATCTGGGAACTTGTACCTCGTGTACAGCTTCTCAATCAGCAGGGCGGCCATAGCCTTGTTTTCTTTATCTCTGAGCTGGACCGTATTAACGTTGCCAAACTCTCGAGCTATGCAGCCTATCTGGTTTCCATACCCCTTAGAGTAAATCTCCGGCTCGGTAGGAGCACCGCTTTTGGGGTCCACTTCTGTGAACTCTTGTCGGATGGTGGCGAGCATGTTGTGCCTCTTTGTTTGCGCTTACGCGACGCCTCGCTACCGGAGGCGACATCCCCGGTGCCACTACCGGTTTGACCTTCTCCGCTCGATGTATCGGTGCGCGGCTCTAGCTCCTGACGAATGCTTTCGTGCAGAAAGAGATCCACTCTTCGGTGAGAAACCCCTGAACGATGCTTCCACGTCAATATGATTCGTGCAGAAAGATATGCACTCTTCGGTGAGAAAGCCCTGAACGATGCTTCCATCCGGACGGGCTCTGTTGCGAACAAATCCTTTGATGACCCCATTCATGCTTTCAAACGGCATCATGTTATGTAGGAACAACGGCCCGAGATGGATGATATCTTCCAGGATATGGACCAATAGATGAACACAGATGTCAAAGAATGATGGTGGAAATTACATCTCAAGCTCGCATAGTATCACGACAATCTCTTCCTGCAGCCTTGAGATCTACTTACCCGTGATCTACTTTCGAGATATCACGTCAAAGAAGTTACACAGGCCAAACAGGGTTTCCCGGACGTGCTTGTCCATTATTCCGCGGATCGCAACCGGAAGTATCTGTGTCATCATCACGTAACAGGCATGAGACTTCATCCCGCTAAACTTTTGTTTCTGCGCGTCGAGGAATCTGCTTATTAGCCCTGAGTAACCGCTAGGGACTTTGACTCCGAGAAGGCACATCATCAATTTTGTGATCTCGTCCGTACTAAGAGTGAAGCAGGAGGGGGGGCAGTAATAGTCATTCCTCTTAACCCTTTTGTCCTTGCGACCCGCCGTCTCCTCATCACACGATTGATCGCCATCGTCATCATCCGGGCGTCCCCCCTGAAGATCTACCCTAATACCAAAATATTTCAGGTCGTTTCTTGCTTTCACCCCGTCTTTGGTCCTTTCCGGCATGACAAACAAACTTTCAAACACATTCTTCGTGATATGCATCAGATCAAGGCAGTGAGGCGTATCGAGAATAGGCCAGTATGGCAAGTCCCAAAACACCGACCTCGTTTTCCATACATCCAGAAGCGGTTTTGGTGCTTTTTGCTTCTTTCTCGGCTCTAGGCATTCCTTCCAATCAATCAGCAACTTGTAGATTTCTTCGCCGCACATCTTACATGGAGGTCCACAGAGCTCATCTTCACCGTTAAAAAGGTCTCCTCGCCTTCTCCACGGGTCTTTGTTGGGTAGCCACCTTCGATGGCCAACGAGAACTGTTTTCGAAGACCCAGGATCTTTCGGAAGTTGCATAAACATGGGGTCATCCATGCACCTCACGCAACCGTTATGTCCGTGGCACACCTGGCCCGCCACATATCTGTAGCCGAGTAGGTCGTGAACCGTACAGAGTGCAACAACTCTCATTGGGAAATATTGTTTACCGAAGGCGTCCCATGTGTTGACCCCTTCCTCGGCCCATAGCGTGTCCAGCTCATCTTTAAGCAGCTTCAGGTATAGATTGATGTCGTTGCCTGGTTGTTTCGGCCCTTGAATCAACATACTCATGTGAATATACTTCCTCTTCATGCACAACCAGGGGGGATGTTGTACATCCATACAAACACGGGCTAGGTGCTATGGGTGCTGCTCTGGTTGCCAAACGGATTGAGTCTGTCGGTGCTCACACCCAACCTGATGTTCCTTGCCTCCGCCCGGAACGTTGCATATTCACAGTCAATTGCTTTCCATTTACTTGCATATGAAGGATGTGTAATATTTACTTTTTTCACTCCGATTTGGATCTTTCAAAACTTTATTCCTCCTTTTCGCGTGCCAACGCATGAGCTCTGCTTCCTTGCGGTCCGCGAAATACCGTTGCAGACGGGGAATAAGCGGAAAGTACCACACAACTTTTCGAGGAGCTTTCTTCTTCCATTTCTTGTATAGAGCGGTGTTGCAAACTGGACAAATGGTTTTGTTCGCGTCCTCTTTCCGATAAATGTAGCAATCGTTGATGCACACATGGTATTTTTCGTGAGGTAAATCTAAGCGGCACACGACTTTCTTGGTCTCGTCGCAACTTTTAGGACAGGTGTTGCCCTCTGGAAGGATATCGTGCCAGTATTGCAGGCTTGCATCGATGCTTATGTCGCTCCATTTGTATCTCGCCTTCATCTGCAAAACATCGAGCGCCACTCTCAGGCGGAACTCTCCCGGACCGCAACCTGCATACAACGGTGTCTTCGAGTCTAGCTCTAGTTGCGCCAGCTTAGATTGCTCTCTAGCAGCAGATCTCGAGTTAGTCGTCTTTCTCAAAAGCAGTTCTTTCAGATGAGGGTCATGCACAACTTCCCTTAGGGGTGTCCCTGTGTCCTCGTCTTCTTCCACGTTTTGTTCAGCATCTTCTCCATGATCATGTGCGGGATCATGAGGCTGATCTTGGTCCTGTTGTAGTTCTTATCGATCGTTGTTATTCTCCTGTTGCACGTCATTTCCTACCACCGCCACCCCATGGACTTCATCATCTTCATCAGCACTTACCACTGACTGTTATACCCATCCATGAAACCATATCCAAGGAGGTGACTGAGCAAGTATCCGGTAAAGGGATTGAGTAAGCCCCCTAGTTTGCACTTTCGACATGGACATCGTATCTCCTTGCGGCCATTTTGTAACATGTCTTCTATCGTGTGTCTCAAGTAACTATTCACGACACATTCACTCTTAACGACCACCATTATTTGTCGCCTGCACGAGAGCGCGCCAATATAATATTAGAACCAAACATAATATATATATATATATATCGATATTCACGAAAAAAATCGGCATGACCTTCCTATAAATTGGAGGTTAGAGGAGTGCCAAACTTTGCCGAGACGGAAATGAATCAACATTCCGGCAAAGTGGCAACTCATTTTCATATCCAAAATTTCACTTCATGTCGTATTCACAAAAAATTCGGCATGACTTTCCTACAAATAGGAGGTTATTAGGGAGTGCCAAACTATGCCGAGACGGAAATGAATCAACATTCCGGCAATAGATGGCTACTCAATTTCAATCCACAACAAATTGCACACATTTGACATCTCCATCACACGACCATATTTGAATCCGGTGAAATTTCACACATATTGCATATCGCGTGTATCCGGACAAAATTTATATACAAACTCATTTAATTATATATTAGCATTCATCCCACCTCAAATGAATAGATGGCTACACGATGATATCCGGAGAATTTTGGAGCTTTGGAGAGAGAGGGGGTAATTCTAGATCTAGATGGCTAGGAAGGGAAAACTTTGGGTAGAAATGGTGTTAGGAGGGAGATAAACATATATATACCAACTAAAATAATTTTAGTTGGTTCAAAAGAGAGTAGGAGGGTGGAGAAATTGGCATAAATTCGAGCTAGAGAGAGAGAGGAGGGGACAAGGTGGAGAAGGGAGTGGAGGGGAAAGTGAGTGTTGGGGTGGCACTTATGGCAGATGTGCCAGGTTACCGCTGGCGAACATTTCTGCCTGTTGGCCAGCGCTAACATGCGTCCTGGGCCCACATGTTAGCGCTGGCGAACATGCAGAGCTGCTCGCCAGCGGTAGTACACTTAGCGCTGGCAAACAAAGGACCGTCTCCGCCAGCGGTGCGCGCGCAGGTGGGGCCCAAACTTAGCGTTGGTGAAGGCACGGGCTAGTTCGCCAATGGTAGCAGGAATAGTGCTGGCGAACAGCAAATCCTTTTCGCCAGTGGCATTAGCGCTGGCTAAGCTGTATTGCTGTTCGCCAGCAGTATAGGGGTGGCTATAGGCTGTTTCCTACTAGTGAGCCGGCTTGGGGGACGGCCTGGGGCTAGGGTGGGGGGCCCTTCCGAGTGCTGGTCGGCTTGGCGCCAAGGAGCATCCGGCCTGAGGCCGGGGTGGGCGAGGGGGAGGCCGGTTCCCCCTGGTTGGTGGCCGGCCTGAGGGTGAGGGAGGCCGGCCTGGCCGAGGCTTGAGGCGGGGTACCCCTTTTCCCTCCGTTCTTCCTCCTCGTGACTCCGATCTTGATGTCGTCTTCTCCCACTTCCTTCCTAGCTTCTTGGGCACCGTCTTGGGCATGATATTGAGCATCGAGGGCACCGTCTTGGGCTCCATGGTGTGATCCAACCTATGCATGCAGAGGGGTATTTCATGAGGTAGCGCACCATTCACCAAGTCATCGGAAATATACAGAGATAGGAGTGAATTCACCTTGTCGTATATCGATGTTGTGCTTGGTGGAATACGGTGGGCTGCATCATCTCCCCCCTTGAAGAAGAGTCGTCTTCGACTCTCGTTCCATCTATTCGTGAGCGGGAGAAGGAATTTTGACGACGAAGATGTCGTTGAAGTTGAGCCGCTTGTCAAAGTTCATGTGACGGTAGGCTCGTTGAGGGTGTGGTACAAAGGCGATGATGATCGTGAAATGTTTCTCCTTGGATGGGTGAGGGAGATCTTGCGAGGCGCTGTAGTCGTTGAAGTTGAGCCTCTTATCAAAGGTCATGCCAAGGTATGCTCGTGGAGGGCGTAGTCCAAAGGCGACAATGATCTTGACATGGTCCTCATTGGGTGGTCAAGGAAGATCTTGCAAACCTATGTAGTTGTCGTTGAAGAGCTCAAGAGGTGGCTTCTCGATTGGTTGTGGGAGCGGTATATTGTAGATGAACTTGACATTGGTTGCGTTGTCGTTGATTCTCTTGTCAAAGTTCATGTACATCTTGGCGGTTGGCACGTAGTCGTGGTGGTCATTGTCGTTGACGCGCTTGTCAAACTCCAAGTGCATCTTGACGAAGGGGATGTATACGTGGTAGTCATTGTCGTTGACGCGCTTGTAGAACTCCAAGTACATGTTGACGTAGGGGATGTAGACGGAGAAGTCGTTGTCGTGGAGGTGCTTGTCGAACTCCGTGCACGTCTTCACATGTGGGATGTAGGCGTAGAATACGTTGTCATGGCCGTGCTTGTCGTACTCCATGCACATATCGACATGTGGTATGTAGGCGTAGGAGGCATCGTTGTTGACGTGCTTGGGGAGTGCCGTGTAGATCTTGACTTGAGGAATGTGGATGGAGAATGCATTGTCGTAGAAGCACTTGTAAAACTCCATGCGGATCATGACGAGCGGAATGTACTCCTTCCAAATCTTCAATCCGGTGTTGACGTTCATGCGGTGCGGAGAGCCTTGAATGTGGAGAAGTCCATGAGGTCGAGGATGCTTGATAGGGTCACCAAATCGCTGCAAAATAGACAACAAAGATGGAGAGAAAGTTGGTAAGCCTTTAGTGTCAATAAGTACAGATGGGGTTTTTCTCTCAACTCTCATCTCACTTTTGGTGGCGATCATGGCGATGCCTCTAAGAACACTCATGATTTTTCTACTCGTGATGGGCTTGTGGCTCTCACTCACATGATGGTGGATCTCTCTCTCACCACTCGTCTCACTAGAAGCTTGAGAGGGGACACTAGAAGTCTCCAAAGTCTTGGCACAAGAGGTGTGCGGGTTTGTCGAAGTCATTGCATTGCTTGGAGTCGGTAGTGTCATAGAATGTGGCGAGGAGGACTTGATAATGTCGTCTCTTGGGTTGATCTCCAAGTGTGGAATGTTGGTCTTGCTTGGCGGAGGAGGTAGGGTCATGACTTGTGTCGAAGAAGGCTCGATCATCTCCGTGATGTGGTAGTGTAAGTCATGCCTTGTAGCATCCTCAATTGGTTGATGGTGATGATGACGCTCATGTGCTTGATCATGGAGTCCATAGTCTTTCCTCAAAGTATGGCGCACATGGGTGTTGTGGATGGGTGTCGGTGATGAAGTTTCTCTTGCCTTGATGAAGTAGTGGTATCATAATGTCCATGGCAGGGATGTTCTTGATCCTTTTCGAAGGCAGGGTGCGACGAGAAAGCACAATGTTGGTGAAGATGAGGTGGAGGCTCCCATTCCTCATGTTGTTGATGATGCTCATGATCCTTGGTCCTTGTAAAATTGAGTCAAAGGGCGCTCAAGTTGTTGTCTTCATGGCCTTGATGATGCGCTGCTTCATCCAATATGGGAGGAGAAGAATCATGGATAGCATCTCCATTTGATTGTTGTTGGCGAGGTCGCTCATGTGGGTCCTCATCAAAAATAGGAAGTGAGAAGTCACTTGGGGCATCTTCACTTGCTTGTTACTAACGAAGTCTCTCATGTGGTTCCTCATCAAACATAGGAAGTGGGATATAATGAATAGCATCTGAGCTTAGTTGTGGTCGAAGTGGGCGCTCATTGGGGTCTTCATCAAAGATAGGAAGAGAAATGTCATGTGTAGCATGCCCACTTGGTTGTTGTCGACGTGGGAGCTCATTGGGGTATTCATCAAAGATGGGTAGTGAAGTAGCATGTTGAGCAATCCCACTTGGTTGTTGTCGATGGTGGCGCTCAATGGGGTCTTCCTCAAAGATGGGGAAAGACAAGCCATACGGAGCATTCTCACTCGCTTGATGTTGAGAAGGTATCTCGTTTGGGTATTCATCAAAGATAGGCGGTGGAATCTCAATTGGGTCATCCTCATTGGTTTGGCGATGGCGATCATGATGGGGAGGATGGCGCCGGTGGTCATTGTGGTGGAGTTGTTGGTGGAATGCTTCGTGGCATCCACGAGAAGCAATGTCATTGGCACCTTCTTGATAAGGGACTTGGTCTTGGTGGTCATTAAGGTGGTGACACACATTTTTCCTCGGACGCCTTGAATGTGGGCGAGCACCATCCACGAAGCCATGTAGACTATAGTCATGAGTCGAGCTTGGAGAAGGTGGGTGATGAAGAATATACAGTCGTAGAGGGTGAACTTGAAGAGGGTCACCACAACCTTGTCGATGTCGAGGTCGAGGTAGTGGTGATGGCGAGCAATGCTCGAACCAATGTCGTCGTGGAACTTGTGGTGGAGTATGCGGTGAGGTGGTATCAGAGCCAGGTTTACCACTCTCTACCATGTGTTGATGATGATCATGGCAAGGATCTTGCTGATGAGCTTGGTGATGATAGGTCGAAATTTGTTGACGACGAAGCTTGCGGCGTTCCCGCGCTTCATGTGTGGGATGACTCTGAAAGTCATTTGGATGCCTTGGCTTCTTGTCCTTCTCGCTTGATGGGGCCTCGATGATGTCCTTCTTGTGGCGCCATCTTGATGTTGAAGGAGCCAATCTTGACGTTGCCAACTTGTCGGGTTTCTTGTCGTTGCACCATCTTGAGGTTGAAGGGAGTTGTCTTGTGTTGGCCTTGGCATTCTCCTTGAAGTTCCTTGGTCTTGAGCATGAACCATATGGCATATGATATCTTGCCCCTCGAAGCTTGGAGAGTAATTTCTTGTAGGTGAGCTCATCCATGTTGGATTCGAAGTAGTTGTAGAGCTCCATATTTTCCCTCATGCTTGTGGAGTCATTGTCGGTGTAGTACTTCGCCATGTTTGTGGATCCGTTGTCGGCGTAGCACGACTCCATCTCTTCATCCAAGCTTGCGATGTCATAGTTGTAGTAGTGGTTCATGTCGTTGGAGCTCATGGAGTCTAAGTTGTGGTGGTTGGTGTGGTGCTCCTCCATGTCGATGATGCTTGGAGAGGAATAGTGATGACTCCCAAGTGCAGGAGATCAATTGTAGTACCTTTCGATAAGTATTTGAGTGTCGAACCCACGAGGAGCTGAAGGTAAGCTATCTATTCTCTAAAGCCCTATAACCCTCTTATATGGCTGTTTATGCAAAGCAATACGTTTGACTAAAAGGAACTAACTAATTAAAAGCAAGTGACGTGGAGTGTGGTTTGTCTAGTACCTAGTGAAGCAATTTTAAAATGCAAGTAATCCAAGAGCAAGTTTCTAAGCAAGTGTCACAAGTAGCAAGCAGCAAATATCTCAAGTATCTCAAGGGAGCAAGTGTTCTAGCAATAGGTGTTTCGTTCGTATGGTTGTCACAATTAGTGAAGCACATGTTTTACTCTTAGTTGTTTCTTCTAGGAAGGAGCCATGAATAGGTATAGTCAAGTAAATGATCTACAACCCCTTATGATGGATCATGTGGCCAAGTAAATGACTGCACAAGATTGATTAAGACACAAAGTCCCACCATAGCCTTACGTTCTAAGGTCCCCTATATATATCCCCCAATAACTTAACTTTGTGGCTCGGTCTCAGGTTACTGTCACTCCCAAGTCACCACCACTCCATTATGCTACCGGTGATCACCTTACATGCATTCCCCAACATATGCGTGCACTCATATATTGTACATAAAGACAATCATAGAAGATAACAAACTTGTATGTAACCAATCAACGAACTATTTTACCATTGCCAAGAACAATTCACTACTCAAACATAGACGGGGAGACACAATACATCAAGGGAATATAGTATTGCATCATACATTGTGTTTTCCAAGATATTACAGTGGAGAGATGGAGCTGATCTTGCTGTAGATGTTGATGATGAACATGCCGTAGGGGGGTGGAGCCCTCCGGGGGTGATCCCGGCGGTGTTTCCCCCCTCCGATCTTCTCCGGCGGCAGCCTTCTGTCTCTCTGTTTCGTGGTTTCGTCTCTCGGCGCCGCCCGCTTCTCGAAAAGGCCAGGGGGACCCTTTATATAGTCGTTTTTAGGTCACGAGACACTCGGGAGAAGAAAGATCGACGGCATCGGAGCCACGGGGGCAAAAAGTGGGCCCCACACGAGGCCAAGGAATCCGGCCGCGTGGAGGGTCCTCTTTTCCACCTGGTTAGCCTTTTGTCCCTCTACTTTGGCCCATGGTCTTCGTCTCGAAAATTCTGAACCGTGCTCTTTGTCCTTGCCCTTTTTGGAGTCCCGAAGCTCCCAGAAAGTCTGAAACACTAAAAAGTACGTTTTCTGGAAAAACAGGGTTAGAACCAAAAGAAGGGGGATTGTTCAGAAAATCCCCCAAATCATTATAAAATATGAATATAAGTTGCTAATATGTAGGAAAAACAAGTAATAACATGCAAAGTTCATGTATGCATTTTACATGCATCAACATCCCCAAGCTTAACCCATACTCGTCCTTCGAGTATGAAGATGATAAAACTAACATGGACTTTGCATTTTAAAACAATCATGGAATATCAAAGAAGATTATTCTTGCTACATATAATCAAATGATTCATAATGTAGATGAGTAGGAACATACAATTCATGTTATAAGAAATATCAAATATGCAAGCAAAGATGCTTCATGAAAGTTCACAAAGTGTATAATGAAATAAAAGCACTATGTACCAAATGCATACACAAAATGAAAAATAAAATCCTATATTGGTCAAAGAATAGCATAATGGAAAATAGAAAATATGGTGGACACTTTGGAGAGAATTGAGTATAGGTAAAACATGATCAAGTCTTATTTAGCCTCTAAATTATTCAACTAAAATTACTAATTGAAATGTGGCATCCATTGGTCTAAGACTCTCATTGCCCCTTTATCACTAGCATCTTAAATTGTGAATGTTGAAGTAATGTGATTGACAAGGTGTTGGTTGAATGCCTCATGCCCCGTGAGTGTGAAAACCTACTCCATGATTACTCAACTTAAGATTCCTAATAAGCTTTGTACAATCATAATAAGTATTAATGACATCATAGAGAACCGCAAAGAGGTACCTCTTGCCCCATGACATGGAAACCAGCCCATGTCACAATGACAAGATGAACAAACGGAGTAGACTCATCATCCTTTTTTATTTCATTCACTATATGCATAGCTTCTTATATTAGTGTAGGATGTGTTTGTAGATTCCACTCTAGATGTAAGTAAATTTCCACCATGATCAAGCATGGCTTGGGTTAGCGGCCCAATGCGTTTCTCTAGTCATAAATATACTTACTCATCAAAACTTACTATTCCTCTAAAGTTGTCGGTACGATGGACGCTGGAGGCGCTCGGGGAGGGATCACGCGACGAGTAGCCGCGTGTGATATGAATCCAACACTGCAAACAACACGATCTACCCAGGTTATGGGCCCTCGTGAGGAGGTAAAACCCCTACTCCTGCCTTTCTCTCTGTGTATTAGTATCTCACCGAGTAGCCACAGTACAAGTTTGGCCTTCAGCCGAGTAGCCACTCTCTCTCTCTCCGTGTAGAACTAGGTCAAGAATGTGAATCGGTTCTGCGCCCCTCGCGCGGGAGGGGGCAGGGCACCTTATATACTCGTGCCCAGCCGGATACAGCCAACTAGGAAGAATACAAACAGATGTCGACATAGTGTGTACACCGTCCTCCTTCCGAGTTCCCACTGACAGCTTTGGCTTCTAAGTTTGTCCGGTGTGGAAAGTCGTTGTGCAAAACCAAGAAGCCGATCTGTTATCACTGCCACGAACACATAGTAGGTCCCTCTATCCTGCGATGCCCTGCTGACACACTGTCGCGGTCAGGCACGCTCTCTGCAGATGAACAGTGCCATGAACAGTGCCAAGGTACGGACCCGGGATACGCGGGATCCCGTGTCAGAACGGCTCCTTTGACTTCTGGCCCGAGTAGGAAACCGCCATTTCTACTCGGGCCAATTCTTCTACTCGGAGGAACGTAACTTCCTTGATTCGTCCTTCTGGCCATCAACATGTAAGACCGAATAGCAGTCGACCGGGTAGCCAGTACCGGGTAGCCAGCTACTCGGCCCAACATCCTTTTCTGATCTTGACCTTAGCACTTTCCTTTACCCTACTCGGGGGTAACCCCCCGACATTAGTCCCCGAAGCTGGTAGAGTCCTGCGAACTTGTTCACTGGGCTCTGCCAGCTTAAAACCAACCTTGACAATCTTGCCTTTGAACCTTAGGACGCCGAGTAAAACCTCCGAGTAGCCCTTGAGATTGTCTTGAGTTTCTTCTCTTCCGAATAGAACCACTTCTCTTCTCTGTAGCCGAGTAAAAGGACTTGGTGAAATTTCAAATCAGAATCTCTGCGTGTCAGAGCACAATCCGGCTTTCCGCACTGCAACTGGGCACGTGTCACGCGGACACGACCCCGACGCCTTGGTTCTCGGGATCTGACAGGCCACACGCCCAGTTTTTACGGCCTGGGCCCACTGGCCCGTTATGTCCCATCCAGCGCAGTAAATACCCACGATCGCGTCGTGGGATCAAATGCGGCCGTTACGCGCGCGTTCCGCGATGTGTGCGTTTCTAACCGGCCCACACGTACCACACCGCACGATCTCTGCCACGATCGATCCCACTACCTCAAATCTAAACGGCAACCCGAGGGGAGGTATAAATACCCCCTCAGTAACTCCTTCTTCCTCTTCCTGCTCTCACTTTCCCCTCGCCTCCTCGTTTCTCCGCCGCCAGCGAGCACTTTGCCGCCGCGCATCTCACCGCACCGCTGCGATTCTCACCGCGCCTAAAGGCCGGCTTCTTCACCCAACTCCATCAATCCTTCAACAAATCTCTTCTCCGAGTCGATGGCCCGTGACGACGACGCCCGCGCCGGCTGGGCCGGATCTGAAGTCACCGCGGAGGAGTGCCAGTGGTTAGTGAATACCGGCGAGTCCCTCCCGGTGTTCGCTGCCGGCAGCCCGGCAGCGAGCTCGTCCCCACTCCGGAGGAGGGCGAGCACGTTGTCTTCCTCGCGCACTTCGCGCGAGGATTCGGGCTGCCTGTGTCCGATTTCTTCCGCTCTTTTCTGAATCACTTCGGCCTTCAGCCGCATCACCTCCCGCCAAACGCCATCGTGATGCTCGCATACCACGCCGTGGTGTGCGAGGCATTCTTGGGCGTGCGGCCCACTCCGATGACCTGGGCTCGGTATTTCTTCTTCAGGAAGCAGAGCAAGGCCAAGCGGGATGGCGCGGACAGCAACCGCGGCATGACGGAGACCGGCAGCGCCATGATGGTGCAGCGCGGCGGGACTAACCACCGGCGCATCAAAGGCCTGGATTCTGTTCGCAAGTGGAAGAGGACCTTTCTCTACGTGAAGAACATCCCCGCCGAGAAGGGAGTTCCCCCAGCGGATCAGATCAATCTGCCCAGGTGGACCAACACGGCTCGCACCGGGCAGAACTGGAGGACCAAGCCGCCACTGGAGGCCGACCTCAAGCAGATGGACCAGCGCCTCGCTACGCTGATCGAGAAGGGGCTCAAGAGTGACGACCCCATCGCCTGCTAGATTTCCAGGCGAGTGCTTCCGCTACAGCGCCGCGCACATCTCATGTGCTACATGGGCGGCAATCGAGACTGCACTCGGACGACCATGTTCGAGCTCAGCAACGCGAACGTTTCCATCTGGGCGCGCTCCATCATGAGCACCGGCCTCGACGACCACTGGCAGTACGGCTTCGTGCCGTACAACCGCAAGAAGCCCATCAAGCGGGTTAGTACTTCTACTCTTGCTTCCTGTGTAGTGATACCGAGTAGATAGCTCTCTTAGCTTAACATGCCTAGTATCCGCACTTCGTGCCGAGTAGGACACTTAGCAGTATTTATTAGGCTTCAAGTGCTTTGTGTTTGCACGCCATGCCGGGTAGGACACCTAGCAGTATCTGTTAGGCTTAATGTGCTTTGTGTTTGCACGCCATGCCGGGTAGGACACTTAGCAGTATCTGTTAGGCTCAATGTGCTTTGTGTTTGCACGCCATGCCGAGTAGGATGTCTATATGCTACTCGACTGATTTGTGATGTTTGCCTATGCTTCCAGATCCTTGCTCGCCAGATCGCTGAGAGCGAGGAGCGCTTCGAGGCCAACTGGGAAGAGGACCGAAAGGAGGACGATGAGGTATCCTACGACACCGCGGATAGCCTCTGTATCCCCCATGCCGTCCAGCCGGGTAAGCATCATGTCGACACGTCCATTCGGGACTGGTCCGAAGACGACGACGAAGGTGATTGAGTTCACCTTTTTTGGTCGCGAGCAGCGCAACCCAGTTTCCTTCTGTTTCTCAACTGTTTTCTTCTCTTCAACTCTACAGAAGATGCTGATGTTGATGCTGATGCTGAGGAGGAGGACGAGGACGTCCTCGATGTCGACCCAGTTGGCGTAGCCGCGCCCACCACTCGAAAGAGAACAGGCATCGGTGCTCAGGAGCCCCCCGCCAAGAAAACCAAGAAAGCCGTGAAGAAGGTCAAACAGGGGAGACGGCTACCCCCTTCCCGTGCAGGGTAATTAACTTTCCTCTGAGTTGCGCATCTCTGTTGTTGCTTTTTCCGAACTCCTTATTCCGCTGTTGCTTCTCGATTTCTTCTGTCCTTCTTTCTTTTCTGAGCTTCCTCCTCTTTTCAGCGACCCCTTGGATGATGACGTTGCTGTCGCATCCACCAAGTCCAAGAAGAAATCCGCCATCGACGTTGACAAGCTCATCGATCTCTCTGACGAGGACGAGATCGCAGCACGGGACAGGGTGCGTGCGCCCTCTCCTGTGAAAGGAGAAGATGAGGACGAGGCCCAGTACATGGACGCTCACGCCCATGACGCCGACCAGGAGCAGCAGGCCCGCGCAGAACAAGAAGCGCAGGATGCTGCTCACGACGAGAGACCACTTTCTCCCCCAGCTGCCACAGCCGGGAAGAACTCAGAACAAAACCCTGAGCAGCACGACCACGCCGCCCTTGAGCGGCATGAAGAGAACCAAGAGCAGCCAGCAACAGGGGCTGCTGACCATGACGACCCCGCGACCCAGCCGCGGGTAGAGAGACAAGAAGAATCACAGCCAGATCCCGCTGCCGAGCAGCGGGTTGAGACAGTTGACGAGATGGAGCAGGACCTGCAGAGCCACGCGCAGCCGGACGCTGCGCCGGGTAGCGAGCCCTTGGTGCCGCCTACCCAGCAGGGCACTTCATCCACCGCACCGAACTCCCCGCCCGTGAAGAAGACCAAGACCGCAGCCAGCCCTTCAGCCAAACAGATTGTAAAGAAGACTGCTTCCGATGCTACCGGCAAGAGGGAGGCTGCCGAGAAGAAGGCCGCCGAGAAGAAGGCCGCCGAGAAGAAGGCTGCCGAGAAGCAAGCTGCAGAGAGGCTGGCTGCCCAGCCTGATGGCACCGTCCGCAGGAATCCCCCGCGTGGCGGTGCCCAGGACTCTGCCGCGATGCCGCCGCCCAAACCAATTGCCAAATCTATCGCAAAGGCCGGGCAGCTCTCCATCGGTGCTTCCGACAGTGCCGCTGGCGCAGCCGCAGGATCGAGCTTGCAAGACCCGCCTGCCTACCCGCCTTACTTGGTGCGGATGGGCAAACAGTACAGCATCCCGCTAAGCGCGGCCGAGAAGAAACTTGCTATTACCAAAGGCAAGCAGGCCACGGCTGTGGACTCCAAGCCGCCAGCCAGGAACAAGGACAGGTCCCTCTCAATTTTCTCGCGCGAGGTCCAGGAGACCGAAGTGACGTCCACATGGCTTGAGCAGATGATCGACCGGGTAGGCTTCATTGAAGCTGACTGGAACAACGACGTCCTTGGCAACCTGACCTGGCACGGCCTGGCCTTGGGCCAGCTGGACCATTGGCGTATTGACTGGAACAAGACGGACATGGGCTACAATCCCATGACCATCTCGTCTAACACCAGCACGCTTGCCGCGAAGCTCTTCGTCCACCGCAAGGCCGCCGAGGATATTGAACAAACTTATGCGGTAAGTTTTGCTTGCTTGTTCCGAGTTGTATTTTTCTTCTCTTCTACTCTTCTCCTTCTTCTTATCCATAACCCAGTCCCCGAGATTCAGGCCGAGTAGACTGATACTCAACCGAGTTGCCGTCTTCTCGGGTTGAATCTTCTAGATTTTGTGTGATTCCTCTTCTTTCTGCCTCTCAGAATAGCCTCTTGAAGAAAACAAACCTGTACCGGCGGCTGCTCTGGAATCACAGCATTGCTAAAAGGCGCCTTGAGGCCCTAGAAGCGGAACGCAAGACTGACGAAGCGACGGAGAAAGAAGCCATGGATCGCACCCTCAAGATTTCTGAGATCGAAAGTAAGCTTTTAGCTACGCGGTTCCTGCGTTTTGTGTTTACGCCCGCTTTTTCTTTCTGCTCTAATCGATTCTTCTCTGCAGGCAAGTTTAAGGCCATGGCAGAGGAGCATATGAACTGCCATGTTTTTGTTGAGAACGCTCAAGCCACGATTAAGAAGCTGGAGGGTGAGTTGCCGTTTTTTTTTTTGGCTTGTCTTCTTTCTTTCACCTTTGCTACTCTGTTGACCGTGCTTCACTCTCTGCAGAAGATCACAAGCAGTTTGTCGAGGAGCATCTCGACTGCCTCAAACCTGCTGAGGTGCATCAGCAACTGGAGAGCCAAGCAGTAGAGCTCGCGAAGAAACACGCCACCGAGCTAGAGCCGCTGCAGGTCCAGCTAAGGGCTGCTCTCCAGGACGCCCTAGACACACGCGCCGAGAAGGAGAAGATAGAGGCAGCTGCCAACGCCAAGCAGAAGGCCCTTGAGATGGAGTGCGAGATGCTGAAGAAGAGCAACTCGGATCTCATGCTCCAGCTAAACGGGCTCCGCAAGGTTGAGGATAGGCACACTGCTGACGAGGAGTCGTGGAAGCGGAAGCTGCAGTCGCTACTCTGCGACCTGATCAGTAAGTTCTCGCTTCTCTGCGCCTCGCTACTTTCTTCTTCTTCTCCGCTTGTCTGATTTGCGTCTTCTCTCTACCTCTGTTTCTAATCTTTTCCGATAGCATTTTCAGAAATCTTCCCCGACCTCTGCTTGGCCTGCAAGCCTGCTCTGTCCAAGGCCCAAGAAGTTCGAACCGAGAAGGGGCTGCCTATGGACACTCAGGCCTCGATCGAGGACAGCTTCACCAACATGCAGGGACAGCTTCAGCGCCTCAAGGGCTTGGGTACAGACTTGACTTCCACTGCATTCAAACTTCGTGCCCTGTTCTGGCCCCAGGACCCCTTGCCCCCAACCATTCGCGCACTCGCCGAGAAGCTGAATGGGGTAAAGGCCGAGCTGAAGAAGTGGCGAGCCTCCGGAGCTCGGGCAGGCGTGGACATGCTACTCCTCTTCATATGCAGCTGGTATGAAAACTTGAACTTGGATATTATCCTCGAGATGCACGGGACTCAAAGTGGGAGAAGGATCCTAAGTGCATGACTCGCCGCAAGGCAGTCGCGTACGAGATCGCTTCCTACACGGACACCGCGCGGTTCATCGACGGCCTCACCGAGCCTGACACTGACGTGGATGGCGAGGACGAAGACGAGGATGAAGACATGGACGAGGAGGACACTGAATCCGAAGGCCTGAGCTGCTTCAACAACGCTGATGACAAGACCGGGAAAGGGAAGGCCACGGTTGTCGCGGATAGCGAAGATGAGGCCGAGAGCGAGAATATGACCATCGACACCGCGGCCCTCGAGTTTGGCTCGTCGTGAGGCGCAGCCCTCGACGACGTGGCGGTGATCCGTACCCAATCAGCTGCCTCCACCTCGGCGACAGACCTCATCTCGGTGGCCACGGCCACCTCTGACCAGGCTGCCACCAACCCAGAAGCTGATGCTGCGAAGTATGACGCCGCCAACTCGGAAGCTGACGCTGCCAAGGCCAACGCTGAAGCTGAAGCTGCCAAAGCCAACACCGAAAACGCTGCTGCCTCCACCTGATTACCTCCTGCAACACTTATCTTTGAACACTTTTATCAAATCCCCGGGATGCCGGGCGCAGATGTATCGAAACAGTTATGCTTTTCGCTTGCTACTCAGTTCTATTCACATTTGGTGTTTTTAACTTAGCAATTTGAGCAACCTTGGCTCGATGCCAGGTTGCGTTATCATGCAAGTCCCCGAGTTGCATTTCTTATTCGCTCTTCCTTTTTATCTCAGCTCTTACCCGCAACTTGTTGCTTTTTTGGTATTCGAGTCACAAGAGTTCAAAGTTGGAGTTGCAAATACTTAGCCACTTAGAAACATTCATAGTAACGCAGCCCACCACTTAGCCGAAAAAAGTGAGCGAAGAACAGTAGTAAAAGGCCCCCCTACTCGGTTCCTGCACTCTTTCTTTCCTTAGTAATTTTTCTTGTGCTTATTGACCTTTTGCTTGTTCTCTTGCTTGCCATGAAGCCGGGTTCCGGACAGCAGCAGAGTCGAAGAGTTGGCATGTAGGTTTAAACACAATACTAAATGTACTCGTGAAATTTTAAGCAGAGCAACCGGGTAGACAAGAGCGAAGCCGACTAGAAACACACAGAGCAATTTTGGACGAGGGCAGTCCCCGAGTTCAATTTCAGATTGCAGAGTAGAATTTTAACTCGGATAAGAGAGTACATACACATTTTTTGCTTATGAATGAAAGCGACGGAGTAGAGCTACATTCCAGGGGCGCTTAGATTCCTCTCCAGCTTTTTCTACCCTGTTCTTCTGTGATGGCTGCGCGTCGACTAGGTAATAGGCATCATTGTGCAAAGCTTTGCTCACAATGAAAGGCCCTTCCCACGGAGGAGACAGTTTGTGCATCCCGGCTGTGCGTTGCACAAGCCTAAGGACCATGTCTCCTTCTCGGAAAACCCTTGGGTTCACCTTTCAGCTATGATAACGCCGCAGGTTTTGCTGATAGATAGCTGAACGTGACAGAGTAAGCTCTCTTGCTTCTTCGAGCAGGTCAACGTCATCTTCTCGAGCTTATCTCGCCTCCACCTCAGTGTAGAGGGTTACTCGGGGGAGTCATGCTCTAGGTCTATTGGCAGTACGGCCTCAGCCCCATATACCAAGAAGAATGGTGTGTAGCCGGTTGACCGGTTAGGGGTAGTCCTTAGACTCCACAACACCGCTGGCAACTCGTCTAGCCAACACCCAGGTGTTTTCAGCAGTGGCTCAATCAGCCTTGGCTTTATGCCTGCTAGCACCATGCCATTTTTCTCTTTCGACTTGCCCATTGGAGGCGGGATGCGCAACAGACGCAACGTCTAGTCGGATATGCTTATCTCTGCAGAACCGCACCATTGCACCTTCGGCGAAATTTGTGCCGTTATCCGTGATGATGCTGTGCGGGTAGCCGTATCTCAGGATCACATCCTTCAAGAAACTCACAGATGTGGCTCCATCGCACTTCCGAATAGGCTTCACTTCTATCCACTTGGTGAATTTATCAACCATGACCAAGATGTGAGTCATGTTGCCTCTAGCCGGTTTGAAGGGACCAACCATATCCAAGCACCAAACAGCAAATGGCCAAGTAATGGGAATGGTTTTCAACTCGGAAGCAGGTAAGTGATCTTACTTGCGAATCTCTGGCAGCCATTGCACTTCCTCACTATATCTTCAGCTTGCTTCAAGGCAGTGAGCCAAAAGAAGCCGTGCCTAAAAGCCTTCTTGACCAATGCCCGAGAAGAGGCGTGGTGCCCGCATTCCCCTTGGTGTATTTCCACCAGAATCTCTTCTCCTTCTTCCGGTTCCACACATCGTTGCAGCATGCCGATAACACTTCTCTTGTGAAGCACTTCTCTGAATATTGTGTAGCCCTTGGATCTTCTCTGAATTTGCCTCGCAGTAACCTCATTTTCTGGCAGGGTAACGTCCCTTAGAAAGGATAATATGGGCATAGCCCAACTCGGTGTCTCCCGCGTGGGAAACACTGGTTCGTCCACTTCCATTGGAACATGCGCCACTGTCTGCTCTTTAGGGTTGGGAGCACTTCTTTCAAGCCCTGAACGATTTGCGAGAACCTCCTCAATGAATGCGACAGTCCCCGGGTTGAGAGGGGCAGTCCCCGAGTAAGGAAGGACAGTCCCTGAGTAAGGAACGACAGTCCCCGAGTAGGGAAGGACGGTCCCTGAGTAAGGAACGACAGTCCCCGAGTAGGGAAGGACAGTCCCCGAGTAGGGAGTGGCAGTCCCTGATTAAGGAACGGCAGTCCCCGAGTAGGGATCTGCAGTCCCCGGGTTCTCTGTTGCATTCTCCCAGTCAATCTCCATGGGAACAGCTTCTTCATTTGGCAGAGAAGGAACAAATATGGATTCCGAGTTGGGGGATGGCTTGATGGATGGCTTTCTCAAATGCTCCAAGGCAATTCCCGCCGGGATGGACTGCCGAGAAGACCCCAACTTGGACGGCTCGTCTGCTGCTTCATTCTCTGCTCGGTGGATGTGCTGGAACTCGCAGCCTTCGAAGAATCCAGTCATAGACTGTACCAGGAAGCGATATGATGCCATGTTGGCATCCAGGGCATCCCAAGTGCCAGAAACTTGCTGCACCACTAGATCGGAATCGCCATAGCATATAATGCGCTGCACGCCAACCTCCTTGGCTACTCGCAAGCCGTGCACCACGGCCTCGTACTCTGCAACATTGTTGGACGCCTTGAAATGGATCTGCAGCACGTACTTGAGTTGGTCTCGCTTAGGTGACGTAAGCACCACGCCAGCACCAAGGCCTTCCTTCACCTTTGAGCCATCAAAGTGCATCTTCTAGTAATTGGAAACTGGGGCAGGAGGTTCGTACTGCACCTCAGCCCAATCCACGAGAAACTCCGCCAGGATCTGAGACTTGATGGCTTCTCTTCTCGCATACGCGGGAGCGTACGCGGCTAGCTCGATCGCCACTTGGCTACTCTGCCACTCGCTTCCTTGTTGCCCATGATATCCGAGATGGGAGCCGAGCTCACGACAGTGATGGGATGCTCTTGGAAATAATGCTTCAGCTTCTTGGCGCCCAGGTACACGCCGTAGATCATCTTCTGGTAATGCGGGTAGTTCTGCTTGGAGCTGGATAACACCTCGCTGAGATAATATACTGGGCGCTGTACACTTTTGCCTTCTTCTTCTCGTTCCACCACAATCACCACGCTGACTACTCGGTTGGTAGCAGCAATGTACAGCAGCATTGGCTCCTTGGGTAGCGGACTAGCCAAGATAGGAGCGCTACCCAGCATTGCCTTCAGCTCATTGAACGCCACGTCCGCTTGCGGCGTCCAGACGAATTTGTCACTTTTCTTCATCAATTGGTACAAAGGCAGGGCCTTCTCGCCCATCCTGCCCAAGAAACGGCTCAGAGATGCCAAGCAACCAGTGAATTTTTGCACATCCTTCAGGGATCTCGGCAAAGACATGCTCTCGATAGCTTTTATCTCTGAAGGATTGGCTTCAATGCACCGACTAGACACCAAGAAGCCGAGTAGCTTGCCAGCCGGGACACCAAAGGTGCATTTACTCGGGTTCAGCTTCATTTTATACTTGCGCAGGTTAGCAAAAGTTTCCTCAAGATCGGCAAGCAGAGTTTGTTTTTTATTCGTTTTGATGACAATGTCATCTACGTACACCTGCACATTTTTGCCGAGTTGATCGTGCAGGCATTTCTGCATGCATCTCTGATAAGTAGCACCTGCATTCCGCAACCCGAAACACATGACACGATAGCAATAAGCCCCGTACGGGGTAATGAAAGCAGACTTTATTTGATCAGCAGGGTTGAGAGCTATCTGATGGAAACCCGAGTAGGCATCTATGAAAGACAAAAGCTCACAACCAGCAGTGGAATCGATAACCTGATCGATGCGAGGTAGCGGAAAAGGATCCTTGGGGCAGGCTTTGTTCAGGTCGGTGTAGTCGACGCACATGCGCCACGCGGTAGCGGCCTTGGGATCCTCCTTCTTCTTCTCGACCATGACCGGGTTGGCTAGCCAATCCGGATGCAGCACCTCCATGATGAAATTTCTTATCAGCAGCTTGGTGATCTGATCACTGATAGCCTTCCTTCTCTCATCTCCGAAGCGGCGCATAGCATGCTTCACTGGCTTGGCGTTAGGACGCACGTGTAGCGAGTGCTCAACCAACTCCCTCGGGACACCTGGCAGATCTTCATTGGACCAGGCGAACACGTCCCGATTCTCACGGAGGAAGTGGATGAGCTCGCTTTCCTATTTCTCCGCCAACCCGGAATCAATGATGGCAACGCGGTCGGGGAACTCTGGGTCAACCTGGATCTTCTTTGTTTCCTGGGATGCCTGGAACGCGGTCCCGTACTGGGAGCTCGGCATCCTAGGCGCAACACCTTGCGCCGCCTGCGCCATAGCCACCACCTCATGTATCTTCTTCTTCTCGGCAGCAATCACCATCGACTCCGCCAATTGAGAACCAGCAGAGGCACACTCTATGGACTTCTTGTAATCACCAGAGATGGTAATCACGCCATTGGGACCAGGGATCTTCATCTTCAGATAAGCAGCGTGGGTAGAGGCCATGAACTTGCTCAGTGCAGGCCTGCCGAGTAGGGCGTGGTAGGGGCTTTGATGATCAACCACCTCGAACTGCAGCCTCTCCGTGCGGCAGTTCTCCCTGGTACCGAATAGGACGTCTTTCCACACTCTGCCCATTGGAGAAAAAAAAATCCCCGGCACAATGCCATAGAAGGTGGTCTTGCTGGGTAGCAGCATGTTCTCGGCAATCCCGAGCTTCTCAAGCGTGTCCTTGTACACGATGTTGATGCTGCTGCCGTTGTCGATCAGCACCTTGCTGAACCTCACGTTCTTCTCGGGACCCAAGAAAGTAGGGTCCAGCACCAAGGCGTAGCTACCCGGGTTGGGCATCACCTTAGGATGATCTGCTCGGGACCACGTGATCTCTACATTGCACCAGTGCATGTAGTGAGGATCAGCAGGGATCACAGCATTGACCTCCATGGCACGCCTGTGCTGCGATTGCTTGTCGATAGGCTCAGAAGTGAAGATCATGTAGCTCTCGTGGTGCTCTTGGTACTGGTTGTGACCTCCATCCTCATTGTTACCATTGTTGTTGCCCTGGTAGTTGTTGTTGCCTCTGTTGTTGTTGCGGTTGCGGTTGTTGTTGTTGTTGTTGCGGTAGCCCTCATTGTTGAAGTAGCGGTTGGCTCCTAAAGCCACTTGGTTCACATTTTCTCTTCTCGGGAACGCCGGAGGCCGAGCTGCGGGTGCGCGAGCAGGCTGCACATTGGCATTCGCAGCTAGCAGAGGAGGAGGAGGAGGTAAGGCTTCATTCCTGATCAGATCCCACCACTCGCACTGCCGAGTAGTGTGGTTGGCAGGCCTTGAGGGGTGCTGAGTGTGAAAACTGCATGGGCCATCCCTCATGTCGTCGAAGACAAACTTCTTAGCCGGTTCCGAGTTGCCGCTACTCGGCTGAGCAGCACGGTATGGCTTATTGTTGCCTTGGCCCTGGTTCTGGTTCTGCCCGTACTGGGCTCCAGCAGGTTTTTGCCTTTGGCTGCTCCCAGCTCCGACACCCACTGCGTTCACCTCCTGAGGGTCATACCGAGTATCTATTCGGTCACCCCTGCGCTTGTTGCGGAACTCATTGCGCTTGTTGTTGTTGAAGTTTCTTCTCGGCTCGGAGGAGTCCATCAGTGTCTGAGTAGGATCACCAAGTGCGTACTGATCCGCAATCTTGATGGTCTCCGCTAGAGTGTTCGGCATCTCCCTCTACAACCTTTCCCATAACATGCTGCCATGCTTGCAACCCTGCGCAAACACGGTGATGGCCTGGGATTCGTTCACACCTTCGCAGGTGTTCCACAATGTACTCCACCGAGTAAGATACTTGCGGTCTGTCTCGTCTTCCCGCTGCCTGCAAGCGGACAGCTGCTGCGGCCTATTCGTCCTCTTGTAGGTGCTGGTGAAGTTGCTGATGAAGGCCTCCGAGAAATCCAGCCAGCAATTGATGCTGTTCTTGGGCAAGTTGTTGAGCCAAGTGCGAGCTGGACCTTCGAGCATCTGCGGAACGTACCGTACAGCCCATCTCCCGTTGCCGTTCGCGATATGGACCGCGGTGACATAGTCATTGAGCCAGTCTTCCGGCTTGGTGCTGCCATTGTAGCTCTTGGTGCCCCTTGCGAGCTGGAAGTTCTTCACGGACGGCTCGTTCATGATGCGCGGGCCAAAGCACTCAGGGCCGGGAGGCCCCGTGTTCTCGAGCCGTGCGGATAGGCTGATCCGGTCCAACTTGTACCGAACATCATTGGGCTCCAGCACGCGCTCACCCACACGATCCATGATGTCATACCCAGCCAGCCCCATAGCCGAGTAGCCATCATCATACCTGTCCACCTCCATGGCCACAGGCTGCTCCACCAGGTTGGCTACTCGGTCAGTCGCACGCGGCTGAGCAGCAGCTGGCTGCTGAGGCCTTCGCCGAGCAGGCTGAGCAAACTTTTGCCGAGCAGGGCTCGGGCGATCTCCACCTCGCGTTCGGCTATGAGCTTTATGGGCTTGCAAGCCTGCTCCAGCAGAGTTGTGTTTCTGGCCGGACTGTCGCGGCACAGCGAGCTGTTTCGCAGCGACAGTCGGGTCGTACACCTGCATTTGCCTGTTCCTTCCAGAGTAGCCACTACGATCCCTCTCGCGGCTGGGATGCGGAGATGAGGCCTGATCGTTAGATCTGGCCGCATGCGAGTGCACCACCTGCGAGCCTCCAGCATCCGGGTTGGCTTTCCGGAACTCCTCGTTCTGCCTAGCAGCCTCTAGCACTAGCTCATTGAGCCTCTCCTGCTGCCTAGCGCGCGCGTCGCCGTCGAGATGCGGCAACTCAGCAGCTACGGCCTCAGCACCTCTAAGTGTTTTGGCGGGGGTGCTATACCTAGGCCTAGTGGAGGTGTTTGCGGTGGCAGATTGGCTAGGAGCCTCTACAACAGTTGCCATCTCGGCGCCTAAGTTGCGCCGCGTAGCACCTACTTTGCTAGCCCTCCTAGCAACTGGCGTGAAATCGTGAGCCTTGTTGTACTCGTTCTGGTCTAGACTGAGCTCAAGCCTAACCTTCTCCAACTCCGCCTGCTCGGCGAGCAACTCCTGGCGCTGCCGGTCGAGCTGCGCCTTCATGGTCAAGAGCTCGATGTCGGTGGGAGGCGGCATGCCGGTCCGCGCAGCGGATGCGGGAATCGTCGGAGTAGTGGAGAGGGGGAGGTTGCAGTCCTTCTCGTAGGGCTTGTGGGTTTTCGTGCCAGCGCTCGAGCCAGCAAGATCCTCGATGACGCCCATGGCGCCAGCCGCGCCCTTGCCGGCGTCCGCAGCCAGGCCAGCCACCATCACCTACGCGCTGTCCGCAGAACAGCCCATAGGCCTTCCGCGAGCAGCAATCACCGCAGGAGGATCCTCTGCGATCTGCACCTCCTCCGGGAACTCGTGGACGACGGCGGTGGCGACGTAGACAAGATGCGAGCCGAAGGAGATCACCGTGCCGCCCTCCGGCATGGCCCTGCCGCCGAAGTCGCCCGCATTGTCGATGACGAAGTCGAAGGAGCCGAATCTGTGGACAAGGCCACAGACCACGCGCTCCGCCGAAGTAGATCCCGTCCGAACGGAAACTCCAGCCAGCGCCGTTGGTTGCCCCACGGTGGGCGCCAACTGTCGTGGTGGTGTCACGGCAGATGCCATAGGATGGCTAAAGTTGTGGGTACGATGGACGCTGGAGGCGCTCGGGGAGGGATCACGCGACGAGTAGCCGCGTGTGATATGAATCCTGTTGGGTCGCGTAGATATAAACGAAAAATTTTCCTACGCAATGCTCCCAAGATCTAGCCGAGGTAGAAGGCCACGAGTATTACCACTAGACGCGCATGTGCGGATTATCGGTGCAGCGCGTCGGGGCAGTGCAGTCCCACGATCCGGTCCGGCCGATCCAATCCCTCGAACGTCGAAGTGCTGAACGTACAGCACCTCTTTCGGTATCCACACGTACGAGGAGGAGCTCCGACGGCAGACTGCTAGGTCTGGTGCGACGGCTGGACTGAGTGGGCTAGGGTTCCCAACGCATGGGGGTGGAGTAACGTGCCCGCTGGGCAACCTGCGCCCCTCTTTATATAGCGTATGGTAATGGGCTGCACAACACTTGTGGCCCATTCCCTCTGTGAGTCCGACTCACTAATTCAGTCCATTTCCGGTTCGGGCCCAACCCAACCAATATTTGCTCCCGCTCTTAAGTGTGCGACCCTGCAGGCTCATGGCGACTTGGACACGATTAGAGTCCGACTCTCAATCGATCAATTGGTAGCGGCTCCTAGCAGAACATGCTGACTCCCAAGTCCCATTGAGTCATGACGACATACCTTTCAATGTGATATTAATCTTAGTCCCTTTTGCCTCATGATATACCTTGTCGAGCTATAGGCGATTTATCGTCATCCCTTAAATAGCTCAACTCCCTTCTCGATCTGTGACATGTGATTCATCTGACTAACTCTTAGTCAAACGACACAGTTAACACTTAACTGAGTCGCGCGTGGCCATGCTTCCTGAATCATATCACTCGAGAGGGTCCAGAGAATATCTCTCCATTCGGAGGGGCAAAATCCCATCTTGATTATCCACATCACGCAGCTTGCTTCTCATTCGACCCGAACTCTGCCTTTATAGTTGCCTTGTCACATAACAACGTTTGACAGAACCTAAGTCAGTGGTCCACAACTCGGATTGTGCGACAACCTCAGGTCTAAGGATTACATTGTTTGAGACATGCAAATGACGACTTGATCGTTGCATCTCAACGTGGGTCAGTCCGACTTGCTAAACTCTTTAGCCAAGTCCGTGAACGTTGGAATGGCATCACCATGCCCATGACAAGTGGAACCGTGTCATCAGCCAACACTCACATTAGTCTAGGGTGTGTGTCCAGCACAACCTAAATGACCAAGGACAATCTAGTATGAACAACATGAATATATAGTTCCACAATCGAATCACATATTCAATGACATATATCAGATGTTCAAAACAAGGACAACTTAATAACTTTATGAATACAGTGGGATTACATCATACATGATTGCCTCTAGGGCATATTCCCAACAGTCTCCCACTTGCACTAGAGTCAATCATCCTGGCATCATATGCCTAGGCATCTTATGCCCATACCTCTCGTGTGCGCCTTATGCTTAGGCTGTGGTAGCGCCTTTGTCAACGGATCTGCAATGTTCGCATCCGTGCGTATTTTGCATAACTTGATATCACCTTGTTCGACAAACTGGCGAATGAGGTGGTACCGCATGAGTATATGTTTGTTCTTCTGGTGTTGTCTAGGTTCCTTGGCCTGTGCGATAGCACCATTGTTGTCACAATATACGTCCAAAGGATTGGACGCGCCCTGAACCACACCAAGATCAATCAGGAGGTTCCTGATCCAAAAAGCTTCCTTTTCCGCCTCTGAGGCAGCAATATACTCAGCCTCTGTTGTAGATGCAGACACCGTATCTTGCTTGGAACTCTTCCAGCTCACAGCTCCTCCGTTCATTACGAACACGTATCCCGATTGCGAACGAGAATCATCTGAGTCGGTGAGATAACTCGCATCCGTGTAACCCTTTACACTGAATTCCTCATCACCTCCATAAACTAGGAACATTTCCTTAGTATTTCTCAAATACTTAAGGATGTTTTTAACAGCTGCCCAGTGGGCTTCGCCAGGGTCAGCCTGGTATCTGCTCGTAACACTTAGAGCATAGGAAACATCGGTATCACACTCATCCGACTTCGCTCATACATGATGGATCCGATTGCCGAAGCATACGGGATCACACTCATCCGACTTCGCTCATCAGTTGTCGAAGGACACTGAGTCTTGCTAAGTTTTATGCCATGGGACATCGGTAAGAATCCCTTCTTGGACTCTTCCATTTTGAATTTCTTCAAAACCTTGTCCAGATAAGTACTTTGACTCAATCCAATGTGTCGCCTGGATCTATCTCTATAGATCCTGATTCCTAATATGTAAGTTGCCTCACCCAAATCCTTCATTGAGAAACTCCTTTCCAATGACTCTTTGGTTTCTTGCAACATCATGACATCATTTCCAATCAGTAATATGTCATCCACATATAAGATTAGAGAGTTCACTTTGCTCCCACTAAACTTCTTGTATAAACAAGAATCATGATCGCTCTTGATGAAGCTAAACGATTTGACTACCTCATCAAAGCGAATGTTCCAACTCCGAGATGGTTGCTTCAACCCATAAATGAATTTCTGAAGTTTGCATACCTTGTCAGCATTAGCTGGATCGACAAAACCTTCGGGCTGTATCATATACACGTCCTCAGTTAAATTTCCATTAAGGAAAGCCGTCTTGACATCCATCTGCCATATCTCATAGTCGAAATAGTCTGCTATGGCTAACAAGATCCGAATTGATTTAAGCATCGCTACAGGCGAGAATGTCTTGTCGTAGTCAACTCCTTGAACCTGTCGGAACCCCTTCGCGACAAGTCGTGCTTTATAGACGGAAATATTTCCATCCATATCAATTTTCTTCTTAAAGACCCATTTGCACTCGACGGGTCTTGCACCGTCAGGCAGATCAACCAAATTCCAAACTTGGTTTTCATCCATGGATTTTAACTCGGATCTCATGGCTCCAAGCCATGACTCGGAATCAGATCCCACCATCGCTTCCGAATAAGTTGCCGGCTCATTACTGTCTAACAGTAAAACATCTCGAGCACTCTGTAATCTGGCAGATCTCCGGGGTTCAGGTGCTGTTACCGGTGTAGGTACCACGACTGGCTCAGCCTCCAAGGCATTCGCCGACTCGCCCCTAGCCGGTTCCTCTCGAATTTCTTCGAGTTGCACTGTGCTCCCACTGACTTCCCGACCGAGAAACTCTTCTCAAGGAAGACACCATTCCGAGCGACAAACACTTTGCCCTCTTCCCGGTTGTAGAAGTACTACCCCAAGGTTTCCCTCGGATACCCCACGAAAATACACTTATCCGACTTGGGCGTGAGCTTGTCCGACTGAAGTCTCTTGACAAATGCCTCACAACCCCGAATCCTAAGAAAATACAAACTTGGCTTTTTACCAGTCCACATCTCATGTGGTGTCTTCTCCACTGACTTTGATGGTACTCTGTTTAGTGTGAACGCTGCAGTTTCTAGACAATAACCCCCAAATGATAAAGGTAGATCTGTCCGACTCATCATTGATCGTACCATGTCCAACAAGGTCCGATTTCTCCGTTCCGATACACCGTTTCTCTGCGGTGTACCCGGCGGAGTGAGTTGAGGAACTATTCCACAACTCTTTAGATGGTCATCAAACTCATGGCTCATGTACTCGCCTCCACGGTCCGACCGTAGAAACTTTATTTTCTTGCCGAGTTGATTTTGTACCTCACTCTGGAATTCCTTGAATTTTTCAAAGGCTTCCGACTTGTGTTTCATTAAATAGATATATCCATACCTACTCAAATCATCAGTGAAGGTAATGAAGTACTCATAACCACCTCTAGCTGTCGTGATCATTGGACCACATACATCACTATGTATTAGTTCCAACAAGTCGGACGCCCTTTCACAACTCCTTGCAAATGGTGTCTTGGTCATTTTTCCTAGTAGGCATGATTCGCATGTCTCGAATTAATCTAAGTCAAACGAAGTTAGAAGTCCATCATCATGGAGTTTCTTCATGCGCTTCCAACTTATATGACCAAGCCGACAGTGCCAAAAGTAAGTCATATTCAGATCATTTGGTTTCAACCTTTTAACATTTATGTTATAGACCGATTCACTATCAAGATTTAAAATAAATAACCCGTTCTGAACGGGTGCAAAGCCATGAAACATATCTTTCAAATATAAAGAACAACCATTATTCTTAATATTCGACTCATAACCTTGTCTCATCAAACATGAGGCGGAAATAATGTTTCGACTAAGCGCTGGAACATAATAACAATTATTTAGTTCCAAAATAAATCCTGAAGGTAAATGAAGTTGCATCGTGCCGACTTCCAACGCAGCGACTCTCGCCTTGTTGCCGACCCGAATATCAACCTCTCCTCTTGCCACGCTCCTAGTTCTTACCAGTCCCTGCAACGAGTTGCATATGTGAATAACTGATCCGGTATCATATACCCAAGAACTATTAGGCGCATCAGCAAGATAAATGTCTATAACATTGCACACAAGCGTACCTGAGTCGGAAGTCACACCTCCACTCCTGGCTCTGTCAGCCAAATACTTGGTGCATTTCCTCTTCCAGTGTCCATCTTGCTTGCAATAGAAGCAATTGGCTCCGGCTGTAGGAGAAGGCTTAGTCTTTGAGGGAGCACTCTGGACAGGGCCATGGGCGCTACCTCCTGACTTATCCTTCTTCTTCTTAGTCCAAGAACCTTTCTTGAACTTAGCCTTATTCTGCACAATCAACACTTGACTGGCGCCTTTCTTGATATCAGCCTCTGCCATTTTGAGCATCCCATGTAATTCAGTGATACCCTTATCCATACCATGCATATGGTAGTTCGAGATGAACGGACCATACGCACTAGGAAGAGAGTTCAGAATTATATCAGTAGCGATCTCTTCGTTAATTGAGAAGCCCAACCGATGCAAATACTATATGTAACCAATCATCTTGATTACATGCGGACTCAGTGGATCGCCGTCTTTCAGCTTACAGCCAAGCAAAGCTTGAGAGACTTGATACCTCTCGGTCTTTGCTTGAGCCTGGAACATACTTTTGAGGCTTTCGATCATATCGTAGGCCTCAACATTTTCGAACTGCTGCTGCAAGTCCGGTTCCATGTGTGCAAGCATAAGACAACTAATTTCCGTATACTCATCTCTAGTCTTACGGTAGGCATTTGTGACAGCGACAGTCGCATCATCATCAGGCTCTTCTGGAAGTGGAGTTTCTAGAACATGTTCTTTCTTGTCATGCTTGAGGACTATCCTCAGATTACGATACCAGTTGGTGAAATTAGTTCCATTTAGCTTATCTTTCTCTAGGATTGACCTCAACGCAAACGCGGACAACTGAGGAAGGTTGCTAGGTGTCATTGATCTACAACAGAAAATACGCAAAAAACACTTAAGACATGTATTCATAAAAGAGAAGGCATATTAAACGCTTTAATACTTATGCTCCCACTAGAACCAACATCCCTCCGATGGTTGCTAAGTGATTCAAGACCCTAAATAAGCAAGCCGACTAGTGAGCTTTAGCATCACTGCTAGCCGTCAAGTGATCTAGGTAGGCAACACCTTGCCAATCGTATCCAATACGACTCCTGTTAGTTGGGTGACATCACATGCCCCGGCTCCCAACCTACCTCGCCCCGAGCCCCACAACCGTTGTGATGGACTTGTCTAGATTACCAAGTGCTTCTGCAGTAAGATTCCGACTCAAACCCACCTAACCGGAAAGAATTGGTAGCACCTCAATTTTATGAGCCCACTACCAAGAATGTCCGACTTGTGATGGTGCAGCACTGGCGGGGCGACCGATTAAACCTTCTTTGAGGGATTAAAGAATCTACCAACTATCTAAATAGAGGTAAATAGAGACATAACAATAACACAAATAAATCAATTATAATGTGAAATGGTATGGCTCTCTTCATGGCGATCTCCATCTCCACGAAGCTTGTAAGTCGACTCGTGACAACTCTTGTCACGTGCCATCTTACTCCATGTAGCCGACTTGTACATCGACTTGCATGCCACCGGTTTCTCCAACAAGCTACACTAGATAGTAAATCAAAATTTACATAGAGAATCCGACACGCAGGCCGGTATACAATAAAATGACAACACCTAGGCTCCAGCCGGCTGACAAAAACATGATACGCAGATCATGTATGGATTACACACATCACATGCACATAAGCCATACCATTCACAACTTCCTGCAAAAACAAGTTATGCATACAGACGATATCTACCGGCGTTGTGAAACTCGTAACGACATCTAAGGCGCTACGACAGGGCGAAGCCGGCGGTCCCATGGATTTCTTCATCGGATAAAACGATTTTACCCGAATCTGATCCGTATTCCGATTCGACCAACTCTTTGATCTTCGATCACCGCAACTGGATTTATGTGTCACGGTATACCCTGATGGCGGAAACCGACCGGTAGGGGTAAGTTGTTCCACGACCTTAGCAGTACGATCACGGAAACCTGATCATCCATTAACCCCGAGTACGATTGATCCAATCAACCTTGTACAAAACCGATCTATCTCATAGACCGACCACCAAAACAGCAATTAGATCACATCTAACGCTAACTACATATCACATATGTACGGATCTCGGGCCTAATACCAGAAGATACCGGTCTGAGACCACTGTTGGGTCGCGTAGAGATAAACGAAAACTTTTCCTACGCAATGCTCCCAAGATCTAGCCGAGGTAGAAGGCCACGAGTATTACCACTAGACGCGCAGGTGCGGATTATCGGTGCAGCGCGTCGGGGCAGTGCAGTCCCACGATCCGGTCCGGACGATCCAATCCCTCGAACGTCGAAGTGCTGAACGTACATCACCTCTGCCGGTATCCACACGTACGAGGAGGAGCTCCGACGGCAGACTGCTAGGTCTGGTGCGACGGCTGGACTGAGTGGGCTAGGGTTCCCAACGCATGGGGGTGGAGTAACGTGCCCGCTGGGCAACCTGCGCCCCTCTTTATATAGCGTATGGTAATGGGCTGCACAACACTTGTGGCCCATTCCCTCTGTGAGTCCGACTCACTAATTCAGTCCATTTCCGGTTCAACCCAACCAATATTTGCTCCCGCTCTTAAGTGTGCGACCCTGCAGGCTCATGGCGACTTGGACACGATTAGAGTCCGACTCTCAATCGATCAATCGGTAGCGGCTCCTACCAGAACGTGCCGACTCCCAAGTCCCATTGAGTCATGACGACATACCTGTCAATGTGATATTCATCTTAGTCCCTTTTGCCTCATGATATACCTTGTCGAGCTATAGGCGATTTATCGTCATCCCTTAAATAGATCAACTCTCTTCTCGATCTGTGACATGTGATTCATCTGACTAACTCTTAGTCAACCGACACAGTTAACACTTAACTGAGTCGCGCGTGGCCATGCTTCCTGAATCATATCACTCGAGAGGGCCCAGAGAATATCTCTCCATTCGGAGGGGCAAAATCCCATTTTGATTATCCACATCACGCAGCTTGCTTCTCATTCGACCCGAACTCTGCCTTTATAGTTGCCTTGTCACAGAACAACGTTTGACAGAACCTAAGTCGGTGGTCCACAACTCGGATTGTGCGACAACCTCAGGTCTAAGGATTACATTGTTTGAGACATGCAAATGACGACTTGATCGTTGCATCTCAATGTGGGTCAGTCCGACTTGCTAAACTCTTTAGCCAAGTCCGTGAACGTTGGAATGGCATCACCATGCCCATGACAAGTGGAACCGTGTCATCAGCCAACACTCACATTAGTCTAGGGTGTGTGTCCAGCACAACCTAAATGACCAAGGACAATCTAGTATGAACAACATGAATATATAGTTCCACAATCGAATCACATATTCAATGACATATATCAGATGTTCAAAACAAGGACAACTTAATAACTTTATGAATACAGTGGGATTACATCATACATGATTGCCTCTAGGGCATATTCCCAACAAATCCAACACTGCAAACAACACGATCTACCCAGGTTATGGGCCCTCGTGAGGAGGTAAACCCCTACTCCTGTCTTTCTCTCTGTGTATTAGTATCTCACCGAGTAGCCACAGTACAAGTTTGGCCTTCAGCCGAGTAGCCACTCTCTCTCTCTCCGTGTAGAACTAGGTCAAGAATGTGAATCGGTTCTGCGTCCCTCGCGCGGGAGGGGGCAGGGCACCTTATATACTCGTGCCCAGCCGGATACAGCCAACTAGGAAGAATACAAACAGATGTCGACATAGTGTGCACACCGTCCTCCTTCCGAGTTCCCACTGACAGCTTTGGCTTCTAACTTTGTCCGGTGTGGAAAGTCGTTGTGCAAAACCAAGAAGCCGATCTGTTATCACTGCCACGAACACAGAGTAGGTCCCCCTATCCTGCGATGCCCTGCTGACACACTGTCGCGGTCAGGCACGCTCTCTGCAGATGAACAGTGCCATGAACAGTGCCAAAGTACGGACCCGGGATACGCGGGATCCCGTGTCAGAACGGCTCCTTTGACTTCTGGCCCGAGTAGGAAACCGCCATTTCTACTCGGGCCAATTCTTCTACTCGGAGGAACGTAACTTCCTTGATTCGTCCTTCTGGCCATCAACATGTAAGACCGAATAGCAGTCGACCGGGTAGCTAGTACCGGGTAGCCAGCTACTCGGCCCAACATCCTTTTCTGATCTTGCCCTTAGCACTTGCCTTTACCCTACTCGGGGGTAACCCCCCGACATTTACTTTCCCAAATTTTTTATAAAATTAAAATCTTAAACTAAATGATAGATAACAGTAGGTAAAGGTATTTTACATGTTGAAAAGACATAAATGTGTGCTCAAACCGAATAGGAAATTAAAGCATAAGGAACACACCACACACAAAGAAAAACATGTTTTCTTGCAATTTGACTAGCATCACTGTCCCGTCTCTACTTAAAAAAGAAGACTAGCACCACACACAAAAATGGTAGAACATGATTTTCCGTGTCTTAAAACTTGACTAAATATAACAAGAAAAAAATATACAGTGTAAGCTTAACAAGTAGTAGTAAAGAAAACAAGACGAATTCTAGGGGTAGACTCACGTATGCATGAGTCGTTTCTCCTTCCTTGAGGCGGCAAGAAAAAATAATCCACAAACTACTTTCATGAAATTTGATATGCTATTTCTTTTTTCGTTTGAGAAACACCAAGTACGTTATGGACGTCTACAAGCGCACACTCACACCACTTACTGAAGACTCGAATCATGGAGCTTCAAAATTAAACGTTAATTTTTTGTACAACATTGAGTTACTTACTTTACGACTTTTCATAACATTATAATGACTCAAATACATCAAAATTTTGTTTCATTCTTATATGTTTATTATAACACATTCCAACTATGGATTTGGAAATTGCAACGATTTGGCACTTTTCACAGACAATCTATTCGTTTATGTTGGGATTATATAGTGTGAAAAAAAGATAATCGTTTAACTTTAAGTTAGTTCTATCTATGTATCACTCTATTGAACACTCCATGATAAATATATCTTAGGTAAGTGTTATTAATTTGCATTAACATTGCACTCCCGCAAATTGGTTTGACGGATGACTCTGCATTTCTAGATGGTTCTCCTCCATGATAAACATGAAATACTACCTCATATAGGCAAAACAATCTACATATTGATCTATAAGTTAGAGACACAATCATTGTCCTATGTTGAATAGCATAATAACTCATATAATGCATACAAAATACCATTTATTTTAATTTGGTGCCATAATTAAAACAACTAATAGAGAAATAACATTTAGGATAAGAAAATTGGCAATATAGTTTTATGTTTAGTCACAATATTAAATTTATTAAGGAGACGTGAATAATATTTGCAATTGGTATGAGTATATATTTCAATTTAGAATAGTTTAACAAAGAGATATAATAACCTGTGTAATTTGAACACATTGTCCTATATTTTGTATTGAAATAAACATCTTAGAATATGGCATGAGAAATATGTTATGTGTACTCTACCTTTAAGCATAATTACTATTATCGACTATTAGTATTGTTTCACATAGGTATTATTTATCTATAATTAAGAGGTTGTATGTACACGAATGTCCATGTGACGTTTGAACAACAGAGACTACAAGTGGGTACCTAACCCTGAAGAACATTACCCGAGAGACTGATCACCAGGGCAGAAACACATCTTATCATTTGGCTCTCTCCTAAGGTGTGTGCAACACTCACATGAGGCCTAGAACTCGCCGCATTACCCGACGCCCGCCCTCTACCTCAATGAGAACCCATCCTAGACGACTTTCCCGAGCGCTCCCGATGGTCAGCAAGCCTGCCAAGGCCACAGGGAACGAAACGACCATAGTGGATCTGCGAACGTCCAACATGTATGTTGAAACTTTGTTGTTTCCCGCCTTGTAGTGCGATTTATGGATGGTGACACATAAGAAGGCGTCATAGACTAGAGTAAGCGAAAATGTGGCAGCTGCTGCAATGTTGTAGTACTCATAGGTGATTAGGAACCTATCCCTCCCAGTGTGGGCGAATACAAAGGCTTTTATGATCATGTATGTTGTGGTCCCAATGCATACACGTGTCATGGTCGTGTGCGAGGGTATGGTCAACGACGGTAAGGACGTGGTTAACATAGTCGACACCCGTGACCTGGAATGGCCCATGTGAGAGTTCATGTGGATGGTTAGTGTGGTGTTCGTGCATAAGAGTCTGTCGCATAGGGAGGAGAATTAGTCTGACCGAGGAGGTCACTGACGACAAATCGGTTGTCCACATAGAAGTTGTCTTCCTCACACTCGTATGGCGTCAGGGTGTTGTTAGTGTATTGGAAGTAATCATAGGGATCAGTCTATGGTTGTGTCTATGATCATGGCGACCGAGATCACCATACGTACATATATTTTCTTGATGGCCACAGTTTCAACAAACCCCAATTAGTTCACATTTTATCGGTCAAATCCCCATGCATGAGCACCTGTGGGCCTATTTGGTTTATGTTCTTGATTTTGTGTTTCCTCCCGACATGGCTGCATGGAGTTTGATGCAAAAATACGAGTTTTGAGGGGTCAAATGGTTTGAGCAATTCACAATTAAAGTTTTCGGAGCAGATCATCGGTGGCAACCTTGAAGACTGATGATTAATGGAAGCTGAAGGTGTCCCTAAAGATGTGTTGGAATTTGGATCCCTCGTTTTCAAAGTTCGGCGTGTGTCGATAGCGAGTACGACATGGATCTTCTGAAGGTTCCCTTGACGTGGGTTTATGCAGTGTGTGTCCCTCTCGTTGAGGCCTTTCAACAAGCTCATAGGGGCACAATTGTTTTCCGCATCTTGTCTATCACGTTAGATCTGTGCGTACGAGCATCGGTTGGAAGGTATGGTGTCATTTGGACTGAATAATTTCCACTATGTCATGTTCCATAGATCTCACATGCGAGGCTTATGCATGTTCCATAGAGGGAACTTCTCTGACCCACGGTCTCGCCTCCATTGAAAGTTGGCTCCCCGGATCCATTGCCGCCCCTCTTGCTTCTTCTTTTTGGTGAGTGTTAGATGTATGCCCGAAAGACTAATTCATTGGATGTTTGATGACTATGTTATCCTAGTCATGGACATTGTTTTTGTTAACATAAATGAATAGAATATTGTTGGAAGGGAACAATATGGCTGGGTATTCACTAAGTAGATTGATATGCTAAGAGATTCCACTAAAACATCTTTGTTCTTAGAATCATATCATAACATGGTTATATTCAATGCATTCTTAGTCAACGAGGTTATCGTGATAATATATTCTGGAGGATTTACTTTGGTGCTAGCAAGCGTCTCGCCGTAAAATGGGTGAACATAAAGGTACTTACTAGGTAATTCTAAAGGAGTATATTATCTCGATGTTCTGAGATGAGAATTACTCCTCCATAAAAAGAGAGATACATACTTGTGCCCACTTAGTATTCTTGATGTCCATAAGTTCTGCAGACAATGCATGCTGATGATACCGATACATCATGTGGGATATCATAGGTAACAACAAAGAGGAAACTTTCGGATAACGAGACGAGACAAAGATATTAGTGAATTAGAGATTGTTTCACAAGCAATACCGAAATCAATAGTATCGTGTAAGTTCGGTATCGTGAGTAATAAGATATTTGTATAATAACCTACAAGTTCAGCATCTTATTCATTTAGTATGTGAGAGTCACTATGGGTGTCCGCGTCCTCACCATTTATTATTGAAAAGGAAAAAGTTTCCAGTTTCATGTCCACACACTATCGAACATATATGGAAACACACTTAAATTTGGGCTTAGTTTTGTGTATATTGGTAGGTTCGGATCAACTAGGAGTATCATCGGGACGGTGTTTCTGCGTGATAGATATATTTTATATATCAGAGATAATTTATAACGGGCGTGAGATGTTCTAGAGTGGTAGATACAATTTCTATTACTAGCGAAATTTATCCCGGGGTTATTATGAAAAATAAACAGATACTACACGCTTCATGGAGCAAATACAGGGGCATGAGATGTCCCGAGATGATGGATATCCGGCGTGTGGTGCGGGGAGCTGCGGCACGCGCGAGGGGTTGGGGCAGCACGAGGCGCCCATGCGCTCGGCAGCGGCGTCCACCCTCGCCGCACACGCACGCACTGGTCGGTGCACCCTGTGACCTGTATGCGTGGGCGAGCCACCGTTCGGCTCCCGCAGCCGTCGGACTCAGCAAGCTGGCAGCTCCCCAAACACACTGTTGGTGACAGATTGTTGGTTTGATTCATACCTTACCTTCTTGGTCTCGACGCTGCTTGCAGATAGGGCCTTCTCCGAATTGCCTCAAAAAGAAATTAAAGAGGCAGTTTTCCGCTTACCTAGAGCATGTGCATATCCCGGAATCGACGTCATACGGATGGAAGACCCTCTTTTTTCAGTTGTCACGGCTGCATCTAGCCGGGGTGTACACATCAGCTAAAGAACAAAATTGGGTGTGGCTGCTCGGCCGCGTGAAGAACATCCGACGACGGTCGGTGTAATGGCCGGCGATCCTGCCAGGCAGAGCCCTGAATCATGCAGGCGAGCTAGGCTACACACGAGAAAGAGGCTCCAAAGTCCAAAGTGACTATTTCATTCTTTTTGGAATAAAATCGAGCTGCTGGGTGGGAAGATGCTTGAAGGAGACGCGATCCGGCGTGGCCAGATGCCATTGCCACGCATGCATCCGTACGGCGGATGGATCCGACAGGTTGGGGCAGCACGAGGCGCCCATGCGCTCGGCAGCAGCGTCCACGCTCGCGCGCACGCACGGCTCTGTGCGTGGGCTTGTCACCGTTCTGGCTCAGGCAGCCGTCGGACTCAGCAGCGGCGCTACGCAAGTTCCGGCATTTTGGGGATTCCTCCCCTTTGCTCAGTGACGTTTAACTTGGACTCACAGGTTGGGCCAAATGGGCCAAGCCGGCGAGCCTTGCGAACGTGAAAGAAAAACATGTTTTCTTGCAATTTGACTAGCATCACTCTTCAGTCTCCACTTAAAAAAGAAGACTAGCACCACACACAAAAATGGTAGAACATGATTTTCCGTGTCTTAAAACTTGACTAAATATAACAAGAAAAAATATACGGTGTAAGCTTAACGAGTAGTAGTAAAGAAAACAAGACGAATTCTAGGGGTAGACTCACGTATGCATGAGTCGTTTCTCCTTCCTTGAGGCGGCAAGAAAAAAAATCCACAAACTACTTTCATGAAATTTGATATGCTATTTCTTTTTTCGTTTGAGAAACACCAAGTACGTTATGGACGTCTACAAGCGCACACTCACACCACTTATGGAAGACTCGAATCATGGAGCTTCAAAATTAAACGTTAATTTTTTGTACAACATTGAGTTACTTATTTTACGACTTTTTATAACATTATAATGACTCAAATACATCAAAATTTTGTTTCATTCTTATATGTTTATTATAACACATTCCAACTATGGATTTGGAAATTGCAAGGATTTGGCACTTTTCACGGACAATCTATTCATTTATGTTGGGTTTATATAGTGTAAAAAAAGATAATCGTTTAACTTTAAGTTAGTTTTACCTATGTATCACTCTATTGAAGACTCTATGATAAATATATCTTAGGTAAGTGTTATTAATTGGTATTAACATTGCACTCTCGCAAATTGGTTTTACAGACGACTTTGCATTTCTAGATGGTTCTCCTCCATGATAAACATGAAATACTACCTCATATAGGCAAAACAATCTACATATTTCCTAAATTTCGTAAATCTCTAGGAAGCTCGTCACAGCTCAAGATCAGTTGTGGCACCGATGCTCATAGATATTGGAGAGTTAGTTTCAAATTTTCACTGTTTTCGTGTTCAACATGTAATAAGATCTGCCAATAAAGTCCACCTTTGTGCAAAGCATGCAAACACACTGGTTTCCTGTTGGCGACAGATTGTTGGTTGGATTCATACCCTACCTTCTTCGTCGTGACGCTGCTTGCAGATAGGGCCTTGAGCGTTTCTGTTGAATAAAGCTCTCCGAATTGCCTAAAAAATTAATTAAAACGGCAGTATTCCGCTTACCTAGCTAGAGCATGTGCATTTCCCGTAATCGACGTCATACGGATGGAAGGTCCTTTTTTTCCAGTTGTCACGGCTGCATCTAACTAGAGTGGACACGTCAGCTAAAGAACAAAATTGGGTGTGCCTAGCTGCACGGCCGCGTGAAAAACATCGGACGACAGTCGGTGTACTGGCCGGCGATCCTGTCAGGCAGAGCCCTGAAATCCTGAATCATGCAGGCGAGCTAGGCTACACACGAGAAAGAGGCTCCAAAGTCCAAACTCCAAAGTGTGGTGGACAGCAGGGAAAAAAAAGGATTGAAGGAAAGAGGAGATTGGGATGGATAGCTAGTCACGTAGTGCCAATGCTGTCCACCTTTGTGCAAAGCATGCAAACACACTGTTGGTGACAGATTGTTGGTTGGATTCATACCTTACCTTCTTGGTTACGACGCTGTTTGCAGATAGAGCCTTGAGCGTTTCTGTTGAATAAAACTCTCCGAATTGCCTCAAAAAGAAATTAAAGAGGCAGTTTTCCGCTTACCTAGAGCATGTGCATTTCCCGGAATCGACGTCATACGGATGGAAGACCCTCTTTTTTCAGTTGTCATGGCTGCATCTAGCCGGGGTGGACACATCAGCTAAAGAACAAAATTGGGTGTGGCTGCTCGGCCGCGTGAAGAACATCCGACGACGGTCGGTGTAATGGCCGGCGATCCTGCCAGGCAGAGCCCTGAATCATGCAGGCGAGCTAGGCTACACACGAGAAAGAGGCTCCAAAGTCCAAAGTGACTATTTCATTATTTTTGGAATAAAATCGAGCTGCTGGGTGGGAAGATGCTTGAAGGAGACGCGATCCGGCGTGGCCAGATGCCATTGCCACGCATGCAGCCGTACGGCGGATGGATCCGACGGGTTGGGGCAGCACGAGGCGCCCATGCGCTCGGCAGCAGCGTCCACGCTCGCGCGCACGCACGGCTCTGTGCGTGGGCTTGTCACCGTTCTGGCTCAGGCAGCCGTCGGACTCAGCAGCGGCGCTACGCAAGTTCCGGCATTTTGGGGATTCCTCTCCTTTGCTCAGTGACGTTTTACTTGGACTCACAGGTTGGGCCAAATGGGCAAGCCGGCGAGCCTTGCGAACGTGAAAGAAAAACATGTTTTCTTGCAATTTGACTAGCATCACTCTTCAGTCTCCACTTAAAAAAGAAGACTAGCACCACACACAAAAATGGTAGAACATGATTTTCCGTGTCTTAAAACTTGACTAAATATAACAAGAAAAAATATACAGTGTAAGCTTAACGAGTAGTAGTAAAGAAAACAAGACGAATTCTAGGGGTAGACTCACGTATGCATGAGTCGTTTCTCCTTCCTTGAGGCGGCAAGAAAAAAAATCCACAAACTACTTTCATGAAATTTGATATGCTATTTATTTTTTCGTTTGAGAAACACCAAGTACGTTATGGACGTCTACAAGCGCACACTCACACCACCTACGGAAGACTCGAATCATGGAGCTTCAAAATTAAACGTTAATTTTTTGTACAACATTGAGTTACTTATTTTACGACTTTTTATAACATTATAATGACTCAAATACATCAAAATTTTGTTTCATTCTTATATGTTTATTATAACACATTCCAACTATGGATTTGGAAATTGCAAGGATTTGGCACTTTTCACGGACAATCTATTCATTTATGTTGGGTTTATATAGTGTAAAAAAAAGATAATCGTTTAACTTTGAGTTAGTTTTACCTATGTATCACTCTATTGAAGACTCTATGATAAATATATCTTAGGTAAGTGTTATTAATTGGTATTAACATTGCACTCTCGCAAATTGGTTTTACAGACGACTTTGCATTTCTAGATGGTTCTCCTCCATGATAAACATGAAATACTACCTCATATAGGCAAAACAATCTACATATTTCCTAAATTTCGTAAATCTCTAGGAAGCTCGTCACAGCTCAAGATCAGTTGTGGCACCGATGCTCATAGATATTGGAGAGTTTTTTCACCGTTTTCGTGTTCAACATGTAATAAGATCTGCCAATAAAGTCCACCTTTGTGCAAAGCATGCAAACACACCGGTTTCCTGTTGGCGACAGATTGTTGGTTGGATTCATACCCTACCTTCTTGGTCTTGATGCTGCTTGCAGATAGGGCCTTGAGCGTTTCTGTTGAATAAAGCTCTCCGAATTGCCTAAAAAATTAATTAAAGCGGCAGTATTCCGCTTACCTAGCTAGAGCATGTGCATTTCTCGGAATCGACGTCATACGGATGGAAGGTCCTTTTTTTCCAGTTGTCACGGCTGCATCTAACTAGGGTGGACACGTCAGCTAAAGAACAAAATTGGGTGTGCCTAGCTGCACGGCCGCGTGAAAAACATCGGACGACAGTCGGTGTACTGGCCGGCGATCCTGTCAGGCAGAGCCCTGAAATCTTGAATCATGCAGGCGAGCTAGGCTACACACGAGAAAGAGGCTCCAAAGTCCAAACTCCCAAGTGTGGTGGACAGCAGGGAAAAAAAAGAGATTGAAGGAAAGAGGAGATTGGGATGGATAGCTAGTCACGTAGTGCCAATGCTGTCCACCTTTGTGCAAAGCATGCAAACACACTGTTGGTGACAGATTGTTGGTTGGATTCATACCTTACCTTCTTGGTCTAGACGCTGCTTGCAGATAGGGTCTTGAGCGTTTCTGTGGAATAAAACTCTCCGAATTGCCTCAAAAAGAAAATAAAGAGGCAGTTTTCCGCTTACCTAGAGCATGTGTATTTCCCGGAATCGACGTCATACGGATGGAAGACCCTCTTTTTTCAGTTGTCACGGCTGCATCTAGCCGGGGTGGACACATCAGCTAAAGAACAAAATTGGGTGTGGCTGCTTGGCCGCGTGAAGAACATCCGACGACGGTCGGTGTAATGGCCGGCGATCCTGCCAGGCAGAGCCCTGAATCATGCAGGCGAGCTAGGCTACACACGAGAAAGAGGCTCCAAAGTCCAAAGTGACTATTTCATTCTTTTTGGAATAAAATCGAGCTGCTGGGTGGGAAGATGCTTGAAGGAGACGCGATCCGGCGTGGCCAGATGCCATTGCCACGCATGCAGCCGTACGGCGGATGGATCCGACGGGTTGGGGCAGCACGAGGCGCCCATGCGCTCGGCAGCAGCGTCCACGCTCGCGCGCACGCACGGCTCTGTGCGTGGGCGAGTCACCGTTCCGGCTCAGGCAGCCGTCGGACTCAGCAGCGACGCTACGCAAGTTCCGGCATTTTGGGGATTCCTCCCCTTTGCTCAGTGACGTTTTACTTGGACTCACAGGTTGGGCCAAATGGGCCAAGCCGGCGAGCCTTGCAAACGTGAAAGAAAAAACATGTTTTCTTGCAATTTGAGTAGCATCACTCTTCAGTCTTCACTTAAAAAAGAAGACTAGCACCACACACAAAAATGGTAGAACATGATTTTCCGTGTCTTAAAACTTGACTAAATATAACAAGAAAAAATATACAGTGTAAGCTTAACGAGTAGTAGTAAAGAAAACAAGACGAATTCTAGGGGTAGACTCACGTATGCATGAGTCGTTTCTCCTTCCTTGAGGCGGCAAGAAAAAAATCCACAAACTACTTTCATGAAATTTGATATGCTATTTCTTTTTTCGTTTGAGAAACACCAAGTACGTTATGGACGTCTACAAGCGCACACTCACACCACTTACGGAAGACTCGAATCATGGAGCTTCAAAATTAAACGTTAATTTTTTGTACAACATTGAGTTACTTATTTTACGACTTTTTATAACATTATAATGACTCAAATACATCAAAATTTTGTTTCATTCTTAGATGTTTATTATAACACATTCCAACTATGGATTTGGAAATTGCAAGGATTTGGCACTTTTCACGGACAATCTATTCATTTATGTTGGGTTTATATAGTGTAAAAAAAAGATAATCGTTTAACTTTAAGTTAGTTTTACCTATGTATCACTCTGTTGAAGACTCTATGATAAATATATCTTAGATAAGTGTTATTAATTGGTATTAACATTGCACTCTCGCAAATTGGTTTTACAGACGACTTTGCATTTCTAGATGGTTCTCCTCCATGATAAACATGAAATACTACCTCATATAGGCAAAACAATCTACATATTTCCTAAATTTCGTAAATCTCTAGGAAGCTCGTCACAGCTCAAGATCAGTTGTGGCACCGATGCTCATAGATATTGGAGAGTTAGTTTCAAATTTTCACTGTTTTCGTGTTCAACATGTAAAAAGATCTGCCAATAAAGTCCACCTTTGTGCAAAGCATGCAAACACACTGGTTTCCTGTTGGCGACAAATTGTTGGTTGGATTCATACCCTACCTTCTTGGTCTTGACGCTGCTTGCAGATAGGGCCTTGAGCGTTTCTGTTGAATAAAGCTCTCCGAATTGCCTAAAAAATTAATTAAAGCGGCAGTATTCCGCTTACCTAGCTAGAGCATGTGCATTTCCCGGAATCGACGTCATACGGATGGAAGGCCCTTTTTTTCCAGTGGTCACGGCTGCATCTAACTAGGGTGGACACGTCAGCTAAAGAACAAAATTGGGTGTGCCTAGCTGCACGGCCGCGTGAAAAACATCGGACGACAGTCGGTGTACTGGCCGGCGAACCTGTCAGGCAGAGCCCTGAAATCCTGAATCATGCAGGCGAGCTAGGCTACACACGAGAAAGAGGCTCCAAAGTCCAAACTCCAAAGTGTGGTGGACAGCAGGGAAAAAAAAGATTGAAGGAAAGAGGAGATTGGGATGGATAGCTAGTCACGTAGTGCCAATGCTGTCCACCTTTGTGCAAAGCATGCAAACACACTGTTGGTGACAGATTGTTGGTTGGATTCATACCTTACCTTCTTGGTCTAGACGCTGCTTGCAGATAGGGCCTTGAGCGTTTCTGTTGAATAAAACTCTCCGAATTGCCTCAAAAAGAAAATAAAGAGGCAGTTTTCCGCTTACCTAGAGCATGTGTATTTCCCGGAATCGACGTCATACGGATGGAAGACCCTCTTTTTTCAGTTGTCACGGCTGCATCTAGCCGGGGTGGACACATCAGCTAAAGAACAAAATTGGGTGTGGCTGCTCGGCCGCGTGAAGAACATCCGACGACGGTCGGTGTAATGGCCGGCGATCCTGCCAGGCAGAGCCCTGAATCATGCAGCCGAGCTAGGCTACACACGAGAAATAGGCTCCAAAGTCCAAAGTGACTATTTCATTCTTTTTGGAATAAAATCGAGCTGCTGGGTGGGAAGATGCTTGAAGGAGACGCGATCCGGCGTGGCCAGATGCCATTGCCACGCATGCAGCCATACGGCGGATGGATCCGACGGGTTGGGGCAGCACGAGGCGCCCATGCGCTCGGCAGCAGCGTCGACGCTTGCGCGCACGCACGGCTCTGTGCGTGGGCGAGTCACCGTTCCGGCTCAGGCAGCCATCGGACTGAGCAGCGGCGCTACGCAAGTTCCGGCATTTTGGGGATTCCTCCCCTTTGCTCAGTGACGTTTTACCTGGACTCACAGGTTGGGCCAAATGGGCCAAACCGGCGAGCCTTGCGAACGTGAAAGAAAAACATGTTTTCTTGCAATTTGACTAGCATCACTCTCCAGTCTCCACTTAAAAAAGAAGACTAGCACCACACACAAAAATGGTAGAACATGATTTTCCGTGTCTTAAAACTTGACTAAATATAACAAGAAAAAATATACAGTGTAAGCTTAACGAGTAGTAGTAAAGAAAACAAGACGAATTCTAGTGGTAGACTCACGTATGCATGAGTCGTTTCTCCTTCCTTGAGGCGGCAAGAAAAAAAAATCCACAAACTACTTTCATGAAATTTGATATGCTATTTCTTTTTTCGTTTGAGAAACACCAAGTACGTTATGGACGTCTACAAGCGCACACTCACACCACTTACTGAAGACTCGAATCATGGAGCTTCAAAATTAAACGTTAATTTTTTGTACAACATTGAGTTACTTATTTTACGACTTTTTATAACATTATAATGACTCAAATACATCAAAATTTTGTTTCATTCTTATATGTTTATTATAACACATTCCAACTATGGATTTGGAAATTGCAAGGATTTGGCATTTTTCACAGACAATCTATTCATTTATGTTTGGGTTTATATAGTGTGAAAAAAAGATCATCGTTCAACTTTAAGTTAGTTTTATATATGTATCACTCTATTGAAGACTCCATGATAAATATATCTTAGGTAAGTGTTATTAACATTGCAGTCTCGCAAATTGGTTTGACGGACGACTTTTTGCATTTCTAGATGGTTCTCCTTCATGCTAAACATAAAATACTTCCTCATAGAGGAAAACCAATCTACATATGGATCTATAAGTCGGAGACGCGATCATTGTCCTATGTTGAGTAGCATAATAACTATATAATTTATACATAATATCATTTATTTTAATTTAGTTTGGTATATAATGCCATAATTTAAAAAAAAACTTATAGAGAAATCACATTTAGGATAAGAAAAATTCGCAATATAGTTTTATGTTATGTCACAATATAAAATCTATTAAGAAGACATGAATAATATTTGCAATTGGTATGAGTATATATTTCAATTTAGAATAGTTTAACAAAGAGATACAATAACTTGTGTAATTTGAAAACATTGTCCTATATTTTGTATTGAAATAAACATCTTAGAATATTGCATGAGAAATATGTTATGTGTACTATGCCTTTAAGCATAATTACTATTATCGACTATTATTATTGTTTCACATAGGTATTATATATCAAGAAGGCCCCCAAAAAAGTCACAACGATCCAATTGACACATTGGCGAAGAATTATAACATATGTCGTTATGAATTTATAAGGTTAAAGTTAATGCTTCAAGTTTTCATCTTTGTCGGTGGCCTTCTCATTTTAGAATTATTGTCGGATATAATGCCGAATAGGGGTATATCTGGCATTGGCCAAAGGCAGGATTACCAGGGTGGCCTACAGGTAATGGACCGCAGTCCATTGGACGACCCAGTATGCTGACTCGCAGGAAGTCGGATTCTAGAAGAACACGGACCATGACCCAAATCATGGTCTGGCTTAGAGAAGAAGCCGGATGACTTACTTTCCAAGATAGATACTTACCGTAGTCTTTAAGGTTTTCCTTCCTGTAAGCCCTAGTCCGGGATATAGAAAAGAACGGTTTAGATTTTTACCGTGTGTGGACAATCGCCACCACCTCTTCCCTTTATATAAGCGAACAGACATATTACATGTACAACCATACGCTACAAGAACTCGTACGTGAGACCGATCGTTAATACACCCCCTCAATCTAAACTACTACTACATACAAGGTTTAGATTGGATCTAAATCGGTCTAACATCTGCCGCGTGGCTGGTTTGTTGTTTCCCGCCTTGTAGTGCGATTTCTGGATGGTGACACATAAGAAGGCGTCGTAGACTAAAGTGACCGAGAATGTGGCAGTTGCTGCAATGTTTTAGTACTCATAGGCGATTAGGAACCTGTCCCTCCCAGTGTGGGTGAATACAAAGGCGTTTATGGCCATGTATGTTGTGGTGCCAATGCAGACATGTGTCATGGTCATGTGCGGGGGTATGGTCAACGACGGTAAGGACGTGGTTAACATAGTCGACACCCGTGACCTGGAATGGCCCATGTAGCGTTCATGTGGATGGTTAGTGTGGTGTTCGTGCAGAAGAGTCGGTCGCATAGGGAGGAGAATTAGTCCGACCGAGGAGGTCACTGACGACAAACTGGTTGTCCGCATAGAAGTTGTCTTCCCCGCATTCGTATGGCGTCAGGGTGTTGTTAGTGTATTGGAAGTAATAATTGGGATCAGGATGTGGTTGTGGCTATGATCATGGCGCCGAGGATAGGATCAAGATGGCGACCGGGAGCACCATACGTACATATATTTTCTTGATGGCCACAATTTCAACAAACGCCAATTAGTTCACATTTTATCGGTCAAATCCCCATGCATGAGCACCTGTGGGCCTATTTGGTTTATGTTCTTGACTTTGTGTTTCCTCCCGACATGGCTCCATGGAGCTTGATGCAAAAAATACGAGTTTTGAGGGGTCAAATGGTTCGAGCAATTCACAATTAAAGTTTTTGGAGCAGATCATTGGTGGCAACCTCGAAGACTGATGATTAATGGAAGCTGAAGGTGTCCCTGAAGATGTGTTGGAATTTGGATCCCTCGTTTTCAAAGTTCGCCGTCTGTCAATAGCGAGTACGACATGGATCTGCTGAAGGGGCCCTTGACGTGGGTTTATGCAGGGTGTGCCCCTCTCGTTGACTCCTTTCAACAAGCTTATAGGGGCACCATTTTTTGCCGCATCTTGTCTATCACGTTAGATCTGTGCATATGAGAATCGATTGGAAGGTATGGTTGCATTTATACTGAATAATTTCCATTATGTCATGTTCCATAGATCTCATGTGCGAGGCTTATGCATATTCGTTGCTAAGTAGTCTGGATATGACGCATATATGCATAAGTATGAACGTATGTCTTTGTCAACCAATGTCAAGCCTAGAAAGAATGAAGGTAGGGGGAGGACACCTCTCAAGAGGGAACTCTGACCCACGCTCTCGTCTCCATTGAAAGTCGACCCCCCAAATCCGTTGCTGTCCCTCTTGCTTCTTCTTTTTGGTGACTGTTGGATGTATGCCCAAAAGACTAATTCATTGGATGTTTGATGACTATATTTTCCTGGTCATGGACATTGTTTTTGTCAACATAAATGAATAGCATATTGTTGGAAGGGAACAATATGGCTGGGTATTCCCTAAGTAGATTGATATGCTAAGATATTCCACTAAGATATCTTTGTTCTTAGAATCATATCACAACACAGTTATATTACAATGCATCCTTAGACCATGAGGTTATCGTGATAATATATTCTGGAGGTTTTACTTTGGTGCTATCAAGGGTCACACCGTAAACTGGGTGAACATAAAGGTACTTACTGGGTAATTCTAAAGGAGTATATTACGTTTATGTTCTAAGATGAGAATTTCTCCATAAAAAGAGAGATACATACCTGTGCCCACTCAGTATTCTTGATGCCCATAAGTTCTACAGACAATGCATGATGAACCGATACATCATGTGGGATATCATAGGTAATGAGAAAGAGGAAACTTCCGGATAACGAGACGAGACAAAGATATTAGTGAACTAGAGATTGTTTCACAAACAATACTGGAATCAATAGTGTCGGGTAAGTTCATTATCGTGAGTAATGGGAGATTTGTATAATAACCAACAGGTTTAGCAGCTTATTCATTTAGTATGTGAGAGTCGCTATGGGTGTCCACGTCCCCACCACATATTATTGAAAAGGAAAGAGTTTCCAGTTTCATGTCCACACACTATTGAACATGTAGGGAAACACACACTTAAATTTGGGCTTATTTTTGTGTATATTGGTAGATCCGGGTCAACTAGGAGTATCAGCGGGATGGTATTTCTGCATGATTGATATATATTATATATATCAGAGTTAATTTATAACGAGGGCATGAGATGTTCCGGAGTAATAGAAACAGTTTCTATTACTACCGAAATTTATTCCAGAGTTATTATGAAAGAGAAATAGAGATTGCACGCTTTCCGGAGCAAATGCAGGGGAAATGAGATTTCCCGGGATGTTGGAAATATATTTTCGACATTTTCAGATAATATCGATGATTTTATCTATAGGGTCACGGGGTTCCGGAAGAGTTTTAGGGGACTTCCCATATATGGAAGCAGTGTCGGAGGAGGGAAAATTTCCTCCTCGGGGTAAAATCTAATTTTAGGGTATGCCGGGTGGGGCACATGGTCTCACAAAAATGCACTAGCTATTCATACGAATTTTCCCGAATTTATTTGAGAAATAAATGAGTGGGAAAAATACAAAAAAAAAGGTAGGGTGATTGGACTCCACTTGAGAGTCCAATTTGAGTTTCCCTAGGAGGGGAGGTGCGGCCAAGGGAGAGGAGGCCAAACCGACCTCCTCCCCTATGGCAGGTGCCCTCGCTTGACGCACTATATAATCCTCACCCCTCATCTCTTTAGGGAACATACAATTGAGTCTTTGACCTCTCTCTTTATCTAGAAAAATTAGATGACTAATTAAAACTTCTAATTTTTTTTTTGACACCAATACTGTGGGGGAAACCCCCACAGCCCCCCATTTATTAATAAAATAAAAGGTTATTTACAAATATGTACAATATATACAAGGGGATTAGGGGAGTGAATTAATCCATGATGTCAAAAAAACAGAGTGTGAACTCTTCACCCTGTACTTAAGCAGAGTGACTTCCTGTATAAACAGGGCCTTCCAACCTCTAAAAGTTGGCTTGATGTTCTTGAAGATCCATCCATTTCTTTGCTTCCAGATGCACCAGCAGGCCAGGATCACAATCTCCACAAAATAAGGGGCAGCAAAATGTTTTCTGGCATACATGATAGCATAAGATGAGGAGCCAGGGTGCCAAGGGATCTATAAGTAGTTCCAAATCCTTGTACTGAATGTACAATTGAAAAATAGGTGCCTCCAATCCTCATGAACATGGCCAGGACACAAGACACAATCAGAAGAAGTATTAATGATCCAATGTCTACGAAGCAACATATCCCTTGTATTAATTCTATCATGCAGAAGAAGCCAAGCAAAGAATCTATGCTTAGACTGACACTTGCTCTTCCAAATTGCAAAAGAAATTGAGTCATCAGGGACATCATTAAAATGCTGCTTATAAAAAGAGCTAGGATGTAATCTGCCAGTAGAATGTGGACTCTTCCATTGGTCTGTAATATCAAGTTGTAATGTAAAATGACCAATCATGCAATTTAACAACCTTAGCTCTTCATTTGCTTGAATTGACAGAGGTAAAGCAAAATTCTGGAGACAATCTGTGCCAAGCAGGAAATCATTTACAGACTGAAGTTTGTCTTTGGCAAAAGAATAAAGTCTTGGGAAGGTTGTCTTAAGAGGTTGAGGCTGCCACTTGTCTTCCCAAAACAATACAGTGAAGCCATTGCCTACCCAGCATGTAGTATAATTCCTGTAATTCTCAGATAATGCCAATATATTTCTCCACCAAAAAGAACCAGAATCTACCATAGCATGAGGAATAGCCTTATAATAGTAAGCATCAGTAATAAGTTGCACCCAAGGCAAGGCTTCCTGATTATAAAATTTATCAAGATGTTTAAGTAAAAGAGCAGAGTTCTGGATTTTCAAGTTAATAACTCCCAGCCCTCCCTTTTTTTTTGGTTTGCACACCATATGCCAAGCTGCAAGGGAATGAGCTTTTTCCTTTCCTCTTTTACTCCACAAGCAATGCCTTCTTGCTCTGTCAATAACTTCAATGACAGCATAAGCAATTGATAGGAATCATAGATGATTTATGAAAGTTGATTTTCAGTCCTGTAAAGGCAGCATAAGTATTAAGAATGTCCTTGAAGACCTCCAGGTCTTTAGTGCATGCTGGAAGCACCACAATAGTATCATCAGCATACTGAATTATAGGAAAATCCTTTCTGACTGGGATAGGAGAGGAAAGGAGACCATCAGAGTATGCTTTGTTGACTAAACTCTGTAATAAATCAGCTCCTTCAACAAAAAGAAGTGGAGAAAAAGGATCTCCCCGTCTAACTCCTCTTTTGCAGTGAAATTTTTTCCCAGGTATTCCATTAAGGAGAACAGAAGAGAATCCTGAAGCTAGAATTTCTCTGACCCAATTGAGGAACAAATCTGGAAACCCTTTAAATTTCAAGACTTGTATAATGGCTTCATGGTCCAAAGTGTCAAAGGCTTTTTCAAAATCAATCTTGAGAACCACAATTTTCTTTTTGGACTGCTGACATTGAAACAGAAACTCAAAAGACCAAGCAAGGCAGTCTTGGATAGTTCTTCCCTTAATAAAACCATATTGATTATCATGAATTGTATCACATACAACATTTTGCAGTCTATTAGCAATAAGCTTGGTGACAAATTTGAGACATGTATTAGTCAAAGAGATAGGTCTGAAATCATTGACAGTTTCAGGTGAGTTGGATTTTGGAATGAGAGTGATATATGAATCATTAATACTTTGTAATGATAAAGTCCCTGAATGGAAATCATGGCAGAGCTGAGTGAAATCTTCCTTTAACACCTCTAATTGGAGCACTTCTAATTTATCAGAGACTTCTCTAATAATTAGAAGAACTAATTAGAGCACCTCTAATAGGATTAGAACCTCTCTAATAATTAGAAGACTAATAGGCAATATAATTAGACCCCTTCTAATTGGTTTAGAGATGTTCTAATTTGATTAGAGTCTCCTCTAATTAGATTAGAGATTCCTCTAATTGGATTAGATCTTTCAATAAAATTAGAGCTTCTTCTAATTAGGATGAGGTGATCCTCTCTCCACATAACTTCTACTTACTCTCGCTCATGTGTTGAGAACTCAACCTTGATATACACCTGCAACACTAAGTCCTGAACTTCAAAGCGCTGCAGAATTTTCCCTGACGTATGTGTGCATACTCTTACAGGAGTAACACATGAGACACTCATTCTTATGGATCACGGTGCTGGATACGGGGAGTCGACAACATTCTCACCCACATGTTTGGCGTGAGGATCTTCTACGGCTTCATCGACATCATCATCGGCACCTCTTCCGCTTCTATGGTGTTTGGTACACGACCTCGAAACTAGATCCTGCAATTTATATTCACTTGTATCTATAGATCTTGGCGGTTGCGTAGCATGTATGGCGAAATTTTTAAATTCCTGCTGTGCAGCCCAGCAGTGGCAAGGTTCGTCGGCGAGGTAATGGATTAGGTGGTAGCCTCTCTCTGTACATATTCATTCTAAGTTTAGCAGTAGGGTTTGCTCTAGTTGTTGCCGGCGTGCGGAATGGCATTATGCCAAGGGGTGGTTTGCCTCAGATGCATCCGAGCTGCATCTTCTGGCCGCCGCGGCATTCCCTCTTCTCGCTTCCGTGCTCCGCAGGGCAGAGCTTCTAGTGGGAGGGTGTAGATCTACAACGCCATGTTTCTCCCTAAATAATATCGATGGAGTTTCGCATCGACGAGTTCTGTGGATCTCTCCTCTCTTCTTCGTCTTCGTGGTGAAAGGGAGGAGGATGGGAAATATACGATGACTCCTGGTGCTCGAGCTCTGCGGGGAGGTGGAGTTGGCGTCATGGCGCCGGCTGTAGAAGCTGCGCTTTTTCGCGGTGAACCCAAACGCCAGCGGTGGTACGCCGGGGTTAACTTCTGCTAGAGAGGCCGGTCTGTGCTCGGGCTTCTCGGATGCGTCCCTAGCATGTTCTTCCTCCTAGAGAGGATCTTTCACGACTTCGGTGCAGGATCCATCGACGACAGGTCCACAAGTGGTTGCGTCCCTAGCAGCGTGGCAGGCGCCTGGACCTTGAGGTCGACGAGATGCAGCGGTGTTGAAGATCTAGCGCTGGATTGTGTTCCCCTTTTTCTTTTGAGGGTCTTGTTTGCCAATTTTGAGGACCTACGTGTATTTTCTGTCTCTTGTAGGGTCCTTTCTGTAATGTTGTACATCCTGCCTTACTAATGCGGTTTTCAGGCCCTTCGAGACCATTCCATGTTCCATAAGAAAAAATGAAGATGGTGGTGAAGCGGATAGACACACATTATGGTGGAGGTTTTGGTGGTACCTTTTCATCACATGGACAGGAGTTATGGGGTGAAAACACTTGATATATAACCTTCTTCCTCCAATGGTGATGTCCAACATCATTATCTTAGAGAAAACGCTACATAAAGTTTGCTCAGCCGTGCTCTTTTAGGTGGATGTTAATATTGTATCCTTTGTCGTAAACAAATGATCCAAAGCAAGGTGGAGTCTGTGTCTTCAGACTTCACTAGTCTTGCCTCGGGCGGAGGGTTTGTCCTCTAGTTCCTATGTCCCCATGTTTCTCCGTTATTTTTCTTAGACTTGTAAATATTATTAGTTTCTATATAGGAGTACAATGGAAATAAGGGATATGACTCTTTTTTTAAAGAAAAAAGGGGTCTACATATAGATAATTATTGTAAGGGCATCTCCAACAGCTGTAAGATAGATGTTGGTAAATTTTATCAACGTGATATGGTAAGAAATAAATGAGGTGAGAGATGAAAATTGTATTATATATTGTATAGATTAACCAACAATCTTTGCACAAGCTTCAAGGTGCGATAGGGAGAAAGCACATTTACTCTCTCTTCTCATATACAACACGAGGGGTCCACACGGAAAGACTCCGCTATCAAATGACACCACGTACGAAATCGCAAACGAGAGAAGGGCTTCACGTCCTCTTATATGAACCAGTCATGTTTCAGATGAGGAAAACAGGATTAGAGACGAACATGACGATAGACGGTGACAGTTACGGCAGTACTACTGTGCAAGTTCGCTAGATCTGGGTAGCTACGTCCGATACGCTGTTCTGCTTGTAATTTAAGCAGCGAGGTCATTTTGGTCTTAACACAACTGCCATCTTGACGGCGACGGCAGAATAAGTACGTGGATACTAGTAGTACTCGTACGCACGGCAGCCGCATGCGGCCAAATCCAAACAGTATATGCCGCATACGCTCTACGTCTGCATTTCCTTCAAATCGACCTGGCATGGAACGGAAGGTCTTTTCAAATTGGAAGACGGCTGAACCCGAACAGATTGCGTAAAGGACATCTGACGGTCGGTACCGGCCGGCAGGGGCCATCGGACATGAACCGACCTGCTGGCTGGCGAGCTGACCTGGCTCGACAATGTCGACATGAGTCCGGAATCATGCATGCAAAACAATCGTCAGATAGACCCGGCGGAATACGCCTGGGAGGGAAGGGTCGCGATCGGCGGCCACGCACGACGGATGGGATGGGCTGCGACGGACAACGTGTGAGTGCCCGCGTGGAGCCGGGCACGCGCCGCACCGCCGAGGGATTCGGGCGACACGAGGCGCCCATGCGCTCGCCAGCGCCGTCCACGCTCGCGCGCGCGCACGCCTCGGCGCGCCCTGTGTGCATCCGTTGGAGTCGGCGGCCGCACGCAAAGCTCCCGGATTAAAAACTGTTCATTTTTAAAATGTGTTCGTAGAAAAGTGTTCATTTTAAAATTTCGTTCATCTAAAAATTTGTTCATTTAAAAAAATGATTATTTAGATTTTTATTTATTTTTAAAAGTGGTTCATATCCAAAATTTCTAGTGCACCAAAAATACCGATTAACCAAAAAAAATAGTGAACCGAAAATAATAGTGAACCAAAATTTCCGATGCACCAAAAATGCCAATTAACCAAAAAAAATAGTGAACCAAAATTTCCGGTGAACCAAAAATGCCGATTAACCAAAAAAATAGTGAACCAAAATGGTTCCAAGTTTGAAAATTATTGTGATTTTTAAAAATGGTTCCACATTTAAAAAAATTCAGTAAAATAGAACAAAAATTATTCATATTTTTCAAATATAAAAAAGTGAATATTTTCAATAAAAGAAAAATAAAACAGAAAAAGAAACAAAAAAGAAATAATAATAACACAGAAAAGAAAAATGGAAAAAGGAAAGAAAATGGGAAAAATAAAAAACTGAAAAACGAGGAGACAATATAATGTCTAAAGAAAGTAGCGTACACACGAAAAGAAACTTAGCCTAGTGGTTGTGATGTTCGTCCGCTAGCTAAAGTTCCCAGGGTCGATCCCTCCTATTCCATCTTCTCTTATTTGCTTTTCCATTAGCTAACTGGGAGGGTTTGCGCATTTTTTCATGCCTCTTCCATTTGGAGGGAATTTGATAATTTGCCACGTTTTACTTTGCAATTTGATTATTTGCCACATCCTATCTCACTGACATATGGTGGTCACAGGGCAAATAATCAAATTTCACACGTAAAGTGTGGCAAACCATCAAATGTTCCTCCATTTGGTGAGCCTCCTAAAAACAATAAGAGCATATCTACCGTATGACCTACTCCCTTCGATCTATAAAAAGTGTCGCTCATTTTATACTAAGTCAGCACAAACTTTGTACTAATTGAACGACACTTTTTATGTATTGAGGGAGTAAAAATTTTGAGGGAAAACATCACTTTATTGCTCATCATGAATCATTACATAGAGTCTACCAGATACATTTTGGGGCAAAGTTTCTAAAACAGAAGAAATAAAGCGTTCCGCAAAACGAACTAAGAAGCGTGCTGCCTCATTGAGCCGACGATGAACATGATTGAAAGAAACCTCAGAGAAACTGCTAGATAAGTGTTTGATATCCTCGATCCCCACATCAGCAGGACCTCAATCCACGAAAGAGGAGTTGACGTGTTGGATCACTGAGAGGCAGTCCGAGACAACCACAAGCTTGCGGAAACCCTCCTCGTTAGCAAGGGAGATAGCGCGGCGTAGCGCCAATGCTTCAACAGTTTTGGGTGTCGCGACCATATCGATGAGCTCCCTGCAAGCAGCTACGCATTCGCCAATGTGGCACATGATCCCTACGCCTATTCCCATCTTCCGAGAAGGAGAGAAAACCATTGCATCAACATTAATATGAACCATACCTTCAGGTGGTAGACACAAAGACTGTAAAGAAGGGGTGATGTCACGCGTGGGATAAGGTGCAGGTTTGAAAAGGTCCAGTTTGATCATTTCCGTGTATGCATTCGTCTGTTCTGCAGCTGAATGGGGGGGGGGGATTTCTCATGTTCCCGCCATTTTTGACGCCATCACGAGCAGTCCAAACATGCCAAACTGTCACAGCTAGGATCATCTGTTCCCTGTCCGTCGAGTTAACCATAAATTCATGAAACATGTTTTCGGACTGGTGAAAGTTTTCCTCCTTAGATGTATGTCATACACCACTTTGATTTCACGCCAAACTTCACCTGCAAGCGGGAAGAAGAGCTGAGCATGCTCGACAGGTTCTTTCCTCTTATAGTAGGGGCAAGCAGCTCAGGTAGGGATGTGTCTTCAACAGAGTTGAACCCCGGAAGGAGCACCGAAGATTGGTTTTCATTTTTCCTAGCGCCTTGATGGCCCAAAGCTTTTTCCAGAAAACACTATCCTCTGTTGTATTTGAGATGGTATCCCCACCCTGTCTGTTTCTATCAAAGAAGAACTTCTATGTCCGAGCCAGTTTATAACCTAAATCCACAGAGTAATCACCAAAGCGGGTATACGGCCACGACATGAAATCTTTCCCTGATCGACGACTGATCGGAACCTGCAGAATCTGGTTTGCAACCTCCTCCTCAAAAATAGACGAGACAATATCGGTTCCTAGGAGCAGTGATCATCAGAGAACTGGAGATTCACCACTGCACCATCGGGTACTGTCGCCGGCAGCCGAAATGACCTAGGTTTGAAATTGGGTATCCAGTTATCAGTGAACAGTTTGATCTTTTTATCATTGCCAGCCCTCCATCACACTCCTTCCCTCACAATTTTGATTCCAAAGAAGATGGTACGCCATGTGAAGGATGAAGATCGAGGCTGGGGTGCTTCCCAAAACTCAATAGTTCCGAAAGTAACGCCCCTTAAGCATTCTTGCACATAACAAAGAGGGGTCAGTAAGAAGTCTCCCAACATTGGCGACCCAACATTTCTTGGTTGAATAGGAACAGATCGCGGAATCCCACTCCACGAAGATTCTTTCGGGTTGGTAGCCATTCCCAACTTCGCCAATGCATCTTCTTTTTTCCCTCGTCGACGCCCCACCAAAAGTTTGCAATAGCTTTGCGGAGGGAGTCACATGTTGCAATTGGGATCTGGAAACAACTCATCACATATGTAGGGATAGCCTGGATAATTGCCTTCAGCAAAGTTTCCTTGCTTGAACGAGAAACCAGTTTGTCCGACCAACCATTGAGTTGTTTCCATGCCCTGCCCACAACGGACTGGAAAGAGATACCTGGAGAGCAACCAATGCCGGTAGGCATGCCCATATATGTGTCATGTAAGATCTCATTGCTGGTGTACATAGCAGAATTTCAAATTTTCCATCCTACGCAACACACATGCATGATCCACTATGCAGGTGAATGCGTGGATAGATTTGATTCGTTACCGACGCGAAACACGAAATTAGTGTCGATGACGATGTCGGTGATGCCTGATGAAAAGTCTCACGGCTAAGCCTAGCGGTGGGACTGTTGCCGATTCCCCGTATCCCACCTTATGGATCCAGCAGAGTGACGGTATCATGTGTTACCCATCTGAGAGCTCGCACACATATATCCGTCAAAGTCCTGCAGCGTTTCGCCGTCCAGGACTAGGCACTACCAGTTCATATTAAGGTGGAGAGATACCAACACATGGGAGGGAGAGAGAGAGATTAGAGCTAGGTCTAATCAAGAGATGATAATCATCTCCCAATTAGAAGAAGTCCTAAATCAATTATAGGGTCTCTAATCAGAAGTTCTAATCCAATTAAAAGCATTCTAATTAGAGTCTCTAATCCAATTAGAGAGGTTCTAATTAAAGAGTCTCTAATTAGATCTCTAATTCTGAGAGAGAGAGTAGCCTGGAAACCAATTGTGTGTCTTCAAAATAAACCGCGGGGGGGGGGGGGGGGGGGGGGGAGGGGTGATTATATAGTGTATCATCCCTAGTTTTCTAAACTTCAAAATTCGTCATGCATACATGTTCATCATTTCATTTATGCATTTTGTTTGCATTTATTTAACCTTAATCTGGGAAAACAAAATAAATTGGGTTTATCTCCAGTTGATCACTATTTGGTTTTAAAACAATCTTTCAAAATTAAGTAATTTAATTTTGGGCAATATCAGTACCAAAATGTCCCTTATTTGTTTAGATTCCAAAAACACATTTTATTAATTTTTTCTGAAATGTTTGGAGTGTTTTGGTTTGATTTTGAACCAACTTAATTCAAAAATAGAAAAGAAAGAGAAAGAAAAAAAAGTATAGAGAGAGAGAAAACCCAGCGCAACCCACCTCTCTCTCTCCCTCTTGGGCCCAGCCCATTTTCTTTCCCCCTCTACTCTCACCCTCGTGCGCGCCACATAGCGGGCAGGCCGACCCTGTAGCAGCCCGCCCCGCGCCCACCTCTCTCTTGCTTGCTGACAAGGGGGACCACGAGTGACGTCAAGATGACGCCCCCTGTTCTTTCCCCTCGCGCATGCTTTGGACTCTGGGAAGGACACGAATCCACGCTCGGTTTCTTCCGTCTAAATGAGAGATCGCTCGATCTCTTCGGCCCTTATATACCCCGCACCCTCCTCTCCTTTTTGCTCCAAAAACCCCGAGGAAAAATTGCCTCCAGGCTGCCGCAATAGAGCTCGACGCGCCGCCTCAGCTGCCGTTAGGGTTTGGTAATCCTGGCGATCACCGTCGTTTTCTCCTCCTCTCTCTGCCTCCTCTCGATCTCTTTTGTCACTTCCTATCTCCCTGACATCACTGCTGATTATTTTGCCCACCAGATCTTCGTCGCCGTCCATGAGAGGAGCTACCCGCCGCCCGCACCGACTCCGACGAGCAACCGAGGGAGGAGCAAAGCGCCACGACCATGCCATCTTCTCCATTGAGTCAGTGTCGTCCTCCTGAACATCCTGGTATGCCCCACCATCCCCCTGGATTGATAGGATAGCCACACCGTGCATGTACTCATTTCTGCCATCGCGCACGTAGTTTTGGCGAGGTAGCCTCGCTCTTCAGCGGACGACAGCGCGCAGCCGTTGGATCTTCATCGGGCGGCCAGCAAAGACTATCAACGCGGAGAGGTACCGACGGATCTGGTGCGTCCATCGTCACTTCCATCCAGCGGCAAAGAGCAACGATCCACGCAAGGGGCCATCGACCAATCAGAAGCCGCCATGGAGATCGCCCTGGATCGAGCATTTTTTCTAAAAACAAAATAAAACCAGATTGTTTTTACAACTTCAAGAATTCATAACAAAAGATTTACTTGGCCAAATTTGATGTTCTTGTACTCGTTGAATTCAGCATAACACGTAAAATACATCTGTGAAATAAAATCACACTTTTAATACGTGCACAAACATGTTATTGGTAGATCTTTGTTTTTACTATATTGCTCATAACTTTTGATCTATAAACAATTTTTGAGTGAATCCAATTGCTACGGTTTTGTAATGATATTCTCTATGCAGTAGAAGTAAAACAAAAATTCTAAGAGACAATTTCGTGGCAGAAACCTTTATAGCACGTTTATGGCCTAGTTTTGAGTTTCTTTTAATGCTAAAATTGAAATTTTGTGCATAGATTGTTTTGCATGCATTATGTTCATAGAAATAACATCAGAGAAACAAGAATGTTAGTAATTTTGCTGATTGTAAAATTTAATGCATTGCATATCATGTATACATGTTTATGTATTTTTTATTGAATTGTAGGTTTATGTGTGTTATGTTTTTGTTTTGTTTTAGATTGTGAAGATGAGCAAGACTTCCCTTGTTCTTGTTTGTCTTGTTGTTATTGTTCATCCTTTTGCCAAGGAAAGTTACACATTCATCCACCCATTATTTTTCTATGCATTCCTAGTGTTTAGTAGTATGCATGATAGGTGATTTTTCTCTAAGTACTATGCTATGCAAAAACCCTAGTAGTGTGTAGCCACCCTTACCCTTATTTTTATTATAGCCTTGGCACTTGGTAGATGCTATGACATGATTCAAATTGTTTTACTTGTGTAAAAAAATTCTAAGTATAAACCCCTAACGAAACACCTGGGTGGAAGAGGAAAGAACGGTTTATGTTGAGTAACTCCCTAGGGCCATGTCAATGGTGATTTTTACCGAAAGGAGGATACTTGTGGATGGCCACCCCGGAACCAAGAGATTCCAAGTCCCTCTAAATCTAGTAGCTTCCCGTGCAGCCTTTTGACAAAATGGGCTCTGTCTTGATCAACTAAGTTGTGAGAGTTCAACCCGGGCTTGACAAGCAGATGTAGTAAAATTATAGGTGAAACGGGTCTTGCCAGTGGGTTGAATTTCTTATTATGAAAGATCTCGTCTTCATTATCTCCTTTCCTTGATGCACTCCGTGTGTATAGGATGTTTGGGTTAATTGAAGACAAAAGGTGAAAGTGCACAACTTCTGCAGAGTTAGAAACTATGATCATAGTCGTGTCCCCGGTAATGAACGACTTCGAGAAGCTGGACAAGGATGGATAGAAGGATCTCAACATTGTTTTCAAGAAGTAAAATTTGGCCAAGGAAACAATAGGGTGTGGTGCACATGGGTTTTATCCCATGGTGCCAATCTTCGAAAAGAAATATGATTTTCACAAGTGTTAGGAGAAAACTAGCTTTATGCAAATAGCCTAAGCTCCACCAAGCCAAATAAGCATGTAGTATAGACTTTTCATTTTATATCCACCATAGTGTCATTTTCTAGTACAATAAATTGTACTGACCTCCTTCGGGGGCTGCATATTCCAATGTGCAGGTTCCTCCGATGATGAGTAAGAAGTGCTTGGACTCGAGTCTACATCCAACATTCCTTCCTGTGGCACATGCTGGAGATGGAGGCTCATTGCTTTTATCTTTTCTGTTGTTTGAACTCTGAACTTTTTAGCCAGCCTTCAAGGCTATGCAATTTGCAATAAGGCTATACTTGGCTATTCTGGATCTCGTTGTAATAATTTGATACTTCTGCAATGATACTTTACATTTTGTACTGTGGGGCTAGCATTTGACCCAGGGACTAGCACATAACACATGTATTCCATCTTTATTAAAAGGTGGGGTGCTACATATAGTGGGACAAAGCATGGTAAGTTTCGTTGGTAACCTCCTGATACGTCTCCATCGTATCCATAATTTCTGATGTTCCATGTTGATATTATGCCAACAGCTACATGTTTTCCTTACACTTTATGTAATTTTTATCGATTTTACGGACTAACTTATTGACAAGATGCCACAGAGCCAGTTCTGTTTTCTGCTGTTTTTAGTTTCAAAAAAGTTGTTCTGGAAATATTCTCAGAATTGGAAAATTCAAAAGCCAAAAGTCTTAGAAGTTCCGGAGGGTCCAGGAAGTTCCGAAGAGACCCGGAGGGGGGCCACAGGGTGGCCACACCACGGGGTGGCGCGGGTCCCCCTGGTGGCGCCACCTGGTGGTGTGGCCCCCCTGGCATCTCCCTTTCGCCTATATATGGAAAACCCTAAAAGAATCGACCTTTTCCACAAAATACATCTGTAGCTCCGCCGCCGCGACCGACAAGTTTCAGGGGACAGATCTCTGTTCTGGCACCCTGCCGGGACGGGGAAGTGCCCCCGGAACCCATCTCCATCGACTCCACCGCCATCTCCATCGCCGTTGATGTCTCCTATGATGAGGAGGGAGTAGTTCTCCTCCGAGGCTGAGGGCTCTACCGGTAGGTATGTGGTTCATCTCTCTCTCCCATGGTGTGATCTATATGTGCTTGTTGTAACATCCCAAGTATGAAAACCATCCCCTTAGAATGTTTGTTGCATGTTTATTAAAGTATTGCATCATGTCATCATATTGTTTCCATGTGGTTTGCATTTGTTCTTAATTGTTGCATTTGTTTTCCACTATTTTCACAACTCAAATTCAAACCTTATTCAAGCAATGGTTTCATACTTGCTCTGTTACAACATTTTGAATAAAAATCACAACTAAAAACAACCAATTTGTTTCATGTTTTCCCTAGTGTTCAATTACCAAATTGATGGTTTTAAATCAATCATTTAATTCCACAAACACATTTAAAATTCAAATCCAAGCACCCAAAACAGAACCATTTTGAAATCATGTTGTTACCAAAACAAATCAACTCAACTTGTCTTTTTACCTTAGGGGTTACCCTATTTAAAGGTTGGTTTTTATTAATGACCATTAATAATAAAAATTTCACCTAAATTTGTTTCAATTTCAAACAGCAAACAAAACTCAAACTTTTTGAAAATAAAAGTTAACATCTGTTTGCATTTGCCCTAAAGAACTCCCTCTAATTTTTCCAAATTTTTCCCTAACCTAAAACCCTACCTTTTCTCCCAAAACCAACACTACAAAAAAAAACAGAAAAGGATTTTATTTTGAAAAGGAAAAAAAGGGAACAGCCAAGGAGAGTGGGCTGCGTCCAGCCCACTGCTCTTCCCTTCTCTAACGCGCGCGCGGCCCAACCCGTCTAATCCATCACTTACCGCTTTGAAAAGCGTGCAATGCTTCTGTTCTGCATACGGCTGCAATCGCAGCGGTGCCACCGCGGCAGTGCGGCGCCACCGACGGCATCCACCCCGTCGTCCGCGCCTATAAGAGCCCTAGGGCACCGAGCTGTCAAACCTAGCCCCCCTAGGTCCTGTTCCCCTCGGATCCGCCGCCATTTGCTTCTTCCCCGTCGCGTTCCCCTCCACTGTCCACCTCACCGGAGATCGACGACTGAACCTCTCCACGCCACCGTCGCCATGATTCTCCACACCCCTACCTAAACCCCAAAACCAGAACCCCACTTCTTCCTCTACACGTTGAACACCGGAGGGAGCCAAGAGGTCCACTGCAGCCGCGCCGCCGTCCTCTTCTCCGCCGCTGCCGCCGTCGTCATCGTGCGTCACCGCCACTCTGCTTCCTGCTACAGCCGGTGGTGAGCTCCACCGTTCTCCCCTCCCCCCTCCTCCGAGTGCACCAGCGTCTGCTCACGAGTCCAGCCCACACACACACCTCCAATTTCGAGCACAGGCCGTGGATCAACGCCGGCGAGCCACCTCGCTTCTGTCAGTCGAGCAGGGTTTTGGTCGTCAGAGAAAAGTTCAGTTAACTCCTGCGAGGAACGTTAACCTGTCCGCGAAACTGTACCTGACAAATGACTGAATCTAGCGCAGTGGTTGCGCTACGCGGTATCTAGCGCGCGGTCGTGGGTTCGAGCCCCGCAGCGCCCAAATTTTTCGGTGGCATTTTTGCTTCCCCGCGCAGGAGGCCCACCAGTCATTGGCTCCCTCTGCCACGCGTGCGCGCGCGCGCGCCACGCTGGCCAAGGGTCCACTGGACAGTGGCTGTGGGTAGGGTACAGCTAGGTACCAAAAGTTTCTGCGCAGTTTCTGTTTATTCCAAAATCAATTTAAATAACAGATTTAAACATGGAACTTTAAACCTTAATAACTTTTAATCTAAAATTCCAATAAATAAAAGTTGTATATGTTTTCTGTTCCAAATTAAATACTCTTTCCAATTATTCCATTTGTGTACTGTTTTGGATTTTCCAAATGCATTTAAAAATTCAAACTTGAATAGTTCAAATGCTAAATTCTAAATTCCATAACTATTTCATTATTAATCCAATAAATGCAAATAAAATATGTTTTCCATACCATTTTGAATAACCTATTCAAATATAATTTTTGTTTCCTGGTTTGAATAATTTAAATTGCCTAAATAATTTAATCCTTGTTTAATTCATTTAAAATTGCTAAAATCATAACTTGTCCAATTTAAATTATTTTTGAACATGCAAAATATGTTTTCAACCCATCAAAGTGTGAACTTTTCAAATATGAGTTTGAATTGATGTTTTGAACAAATAGAATTCAAATAATATTCAACCTTGTTCTAAACTCATTGAAAACTTGTTTAATATTGTTAAATTCATAATAAATTCATCCTCATTCCAATTTCCATATGTGAAACATGCAATCCAGCTAAAATTTGATGTTCTTTTCAAATATAAACTTTGTTATTTGTTTTGAACAATTTAAATGGTTGAAAACAACAAATACTTGTGTGTCACCTTTAAGGCACCCAAAAATTCCCTAAATTAATAATAAAATTCTAAATTGCTACACCCTATTTTAAATTGGTTCTAATGTTGTTATTTTGCTGTTTTCCTCATTCATGCATCATACTAAACCACTAGCACCTGTTGATCAGTTGGAAAACAAATAATCTAACCAAAAATCCATGGACTTTCATATGCAACTCAAAATTGCATATGTGTCCATTTAAATTGTGCTATCATATCAAATAGTTTACTTTGAGGCAACCATTAACTTGTCATGCATCATATTTGATTGTGCACTATGCCATGATAATGATTGTTTATATTCCTGCCTTGTTTGTGTGCCTCTTCTCGGATAGACGACGACGTTGATACCGACGATCTTTACGACACCCCTTCTGAGGATCTAGCTCAGTACCCGGCTACTGGGTTTGCAGGCAAGTTATCACTCACATGAACCATTGTGTTCCTTTCAACATTGGTTACCGATACTTTCCGTTGTCTATATTTGCTAGCCCTATGTATCGTTGCTTCTGTTACGAACCTACCCCATGATACCCTAAACCCTGATATTGCCACACCTCCAGTCCTAAAACCCCGTTGCTTGGGCCCGTGTCTTACTAGCATGCTTAGGGTTGTTTTGCTCGAGTCTGTTATCAGTTACTTTCTGTTATTATATTTCTGTTATATTCTGGGGCTCGATGTTAAACAACAATTTGTTAATTTGAGGTATTAATAACTTGCTGATAAGGCACCGGCAGGAGGCCCGGCGTGGTTTTGAGGCCTGCTAGTGTCGACCCTAATAGGAAAAGGGTCTTGTCTACTGATCCATGATGAGCGCACTACCCGCATGTGGGAAGCGTGTATGGGCGCCCCCCTCAATTTGACTCGATTCGCATCTCGTCCAAATCGCCACACTTAGTTCGGGCTTTCCATTTGCTGCACGCATATGCAGGTACGAACCCGAGGCCAGGGTGGAACTTTTGTAGTCGACATTTAGGGCGGCGTGGTCTTCCAGTGCTATAAGGGTCCTCCTTTTCTTCGGGGGGCTCGATTAGCCGCGCACGCACAACACGTGGTGCTTTGGGCTTGATGCGAAGAAAGGTTGAGTTGTGTTGAGTGCCTCGCTTGGTGGAAGTGCATTTCCATCCTGGCGGGATATTCTTACGTGTACGGCCAAATTGGTGCACCCCTGCAGGGATAAATCTTCTCGAGAAGCCGTGTTTTCCGCGGTTATGGTTGACTTGGTGAAAGTACTGGCTAACAAGTACCCAGAACAACTTACACCTAACTAAAGATAACTTGACTAGTAATAGCCATATTGACACAATAAATTGATCCATCATTATTTCAACTGCGTGAGTTATCCTCGGATTGCTTCTTTGGATAAGGGGCGAGATTCAGGATGGGTTTGTTTGGTGGTTAGTTATAGTTGGTTACGATACGCTATCTTATCTCTATCTGTTAGCCCGGAAGTTGTAGTATCTTCTGTAGTTTGTTAGCGCAGCCAGTTGCAGCATCTTTTATACATTTCTCTTCCGTTGATCCCAAAGCATCTGTGCTTGGTGTTGACGGGCTACCCTTTGGTGAACTGTGAGTCTTGCTTGCCAGTACGTTGTTGTACTGACCCCTTTGGGGCTGTGGTTTACGCAGACTACGACTACGGCTACGATGACCACCAGGATGGCTACTTCGTGGAGTTTGACGAGACTACAGACGAGTAGATAGCTGGACCAGGGCTGGATCCAGGACCTACGTGGATGGGCTTCGTCTTCTTTATTTTCCCGGCTTCTTAAGCCTATTTGGATTTGTCTGTACTCAGACCCCTTTGATTGCTTCCGCTGATGTAATGAATGCTATGTTGGGACATGTGTCCTCTGGATGATTGTATTTGCTATTCTCTGCCTTAGTGAAGGCTATTTGCAACCTTATTTCAATCTTTTGTGTCTTAGAGATATGTTGTGATTATCATTCGTTCAACGCTGTTGACGTACCATGTGTGATTGGTATGAAGTACGTCGTCAGTAGTGCCTTTGATCTCTAGTGGATAGTTTACATCGACGATGGAATAGCAGGGCTTGTGTTGTCGCGCATAAGCGCAGGCCTACCAGGAAGCTGGGACGTGGGAGCAGTTATGCCCCATAATCCAAGCATCTGCTATCCAGTTCGGCCCGATGAGTATCCCTTAGAAGTCAGGGTGCGAAAAATGGTATCAGAGCCTGTCTGCCTGTAGGATCCCTTTTACTGGTCGCAGTTGAGTCTAGAAACTATTTTGTAGCTATATAGGAAAAATGAAGCGTGAGAGTAGGAATTCTGCCATTTTTCTTCTTTCCCCACCCACCCACCCCATTTCTGGTAAGGAAGTGCAACGTTGTTTTCTGTTCTCACCTAAACTTTCAAGTTAGGATTTCACGTGTTTTGGGTTCTCCGTAGTACCTCGGGACTTTTGGTCTCGTTTTCCCGATGTTGCTTCGATATCCTGTTCTTCTAAAGAACCTTTTCGTCCGTTGAAACCTTGTTGTTACTTTCCACTTTAGTTTCTTCTACCGGCGTCTAATCAAAACCTCCCAAATCATCTGCAGATGGATCTCAGGTTCTACCCGCAGGTGGTTCGGATGACTCGCTGTGAGAGCACCGCCGGTTATCCGGAGATTCTGAGAGACATGGTGACTTATCTGGGGTTCCATTGGGCACGAGAGTACCAGGTCTACGAGCAGCAGCGAGAGTTTGACCAGACCTACTACCAGGCCATCGTCTACATTCTGTCAGATGATGGCAGGAGCGTTGTCCACCGCTACGAGGCAGTAGGTTCCACAGTGGATATGGCCGTGCAGCAGGCAGCTTACGTGAGTCTCACCGTCCTCCGTGCTGACTACTGGGGATTTGACGATTCTATCTATCGCCACATTCCCCGTGGTTACATCACGTCGGCGGGAGTTCACTTCACTCTCCATGGCAACCTGGATACCTACGAGTCTGATAGCTCCAGGCTGCACACCACTGCTCAGTTTGTGAGGCACAGTGACGCAGTTGCTTCCACACTGTCTCAGGAGTTGGCTTCAGTCAGGGAGCAGCTCCACCTTGCTCTCACTCGTCTGGCGACGTACACCACAGATTTTGTTGGAGACGAGCACTTTGCACGTTGTGTTCAGACAGCTGGGTTACCGCTGCCAGATGCTGGAGGTTACGAGCCGATCAGAGGTCCACTTCTCGACCTTGGTCCAGGTTACACAGGGATTCCCCGCTATGGAGCACAGGGGGACGATGCTTTCTACTTCACCACACCGAGAGTCCCTCTCAGAGCAGTCCCGCTCTACGTGGATCGTCGTTCTACCTACTTCCGTGGGATTCCTCCTCACCGTATCTCTCGTCGTACTACTCGCCGCCGTCCTGCGTGATGAGCATGGGAGTACCGATGTATCCGTTCCTAGCTATGTTTAGTTATCCTGCGGCATTCGAACCATGTGTTGGTCTGTTGGATATTCTGATGTATTTGGACATGTGATGATGTACCTGTTGGTTATCTATTCATGCGTCGGAATAATCTCTCTTTCGGTTACCAAGTCTATCCTTTTCTGTTGTTGTGCTAAAATGCATTTCTGTTCAGGATGCCTCCAACCAGGAACTCCCCGCCTGAACCACCTCCGCTCACGGAGCTGTTGACTCAGATGACTCAGGTCGTGGCTCAGATGGCCCAGATCCAGGCTAACCAGCACAACAACCAGAATGCTCCGCGAGTCAGCATCAAGGAGTTTCTGAGCATGGGGCCGAGAGCTTTCGTGGCAACACGTGAGCCTCTGGATGCTGATGACTGGATCAGGGAGATGAACAGGGCTCTGGAGATTGCTCATGTTGCTGAGGAAGATAAGGTCAAGTATGCCACCTGCCTACTGAAGGGTCAGGCAGCTACCTGGTGGGAGAACTACCAGACCATGAGAGCTGGCTATCCTATCACCTGGGGATGTTTCAAGGATGCCTTCCTGAAGCACCACATCCCAGATGGTCTCATGGAAAGTATGCGTGAGGAATTCTGCTCTCTCAAACAGGGCAAGCTGGACGTCCTCGGCTACCAGAACGAGTTCAATCGTCTCGCTCGATACGCTAGTGACGAGGTGTCCACTGAAGCCAAGAAGATGGCAAGGTTCCGCCGAGGTTTTAACCCGGAACTGAAGTACGCTCTCACCAACATCAAGTGCAAGGACTTCGTGGAGCTCGTGAACACATCGCTCAATGAGGAGAATGGGCGCAAGGCGTTCGAAGAGTCGCGCAAGCACTCGCGTGAGGGTGGTTCCTCCTCCAACATGACCACCCCTCCGCAGAAGCGCCGCATCTGGGTGCCAAACAGTGCTGTCACTAGGGCTCCAAATGCCCAAGCTTCTCCAGGCTTTGGTCCCCGCCCACCCAACCCAGCTCACATGCAGGCTCAGAGGTTCTCAATGGGGCAACCAAGGCCAGATGCACCTCGTGTCGTCACTTGCTTCAAATGCAAGCAGACTGGACACTATGCTGATAAGTGCACTCAGAGGCAGCTACCTCCACCACCTCCTCGCCCCAACACCAACCAGGCAATGGTTCGTGCTCCCCCGGCTAAAGCCTTCAACTCCAACAACAGGCCTGTCGGGAGGACCGCGAGGGTGAATCATATCAAGGCCGACAAAGCTGAGGAAGCTGCTGACGTCGTTCTCGGTACATTCCCCGTAAACTCTAACCCAGCTAAAGTGTTGTTTGATACCGGAGCATCGCATTCGTTCGTGTCAAAGATCTTTGCAACAGCAGTTAAACTACCTTTTGTTGGTTTGGGTTCCCCGCTAGTAGTAAACTCCCCTGGAGCAACTATGCAAACTTCCAAGATCAGTCATGAGAATCAGATACTAATTGGAGGCCACATATTCCTTGCTTCTCTCATTCTGCTTGGAAATTCTGACATTGATGTCATCCTTGGCATGGATTGGTTGAAGGCCAATAAAGCTACGATTGATTGTGCTAAGAAGTCAATAACTCTGTTCCACCCTTCCGGCCAGATAGTCTATTCTCCAAGTGAATCAAGTTCTGTTCAGCTCTACACCCTGGATGCTAAACCTCTACCTCTGCTTGAAAATGTTCCGGTGGTTTGTGAATTCCCTGACGTCTTTCCAGAAGAGTTGCCAGGGATGCCTCCGGACAGAGCAGTTGAGTTCGTGATCGAGCTTGAACCAGGTACTGCTCCAATCTCTAAGCATCCATACAAGATAGCTCCTCCTGAACTGAAATTGTTGAAGGACGCATTGCAGTTCCTCAAGTTCAAAGTCTAAAAGATATCATTCTCAAGGAGGCTCATGAAACTCCTTTCTCCATTCACCCTGGAAGTACAAAGATGTACCAGGATCTTAAGACACTGTATTGGTGGCCTGGCATGAAACGTGAAATTGCTCAATACGTTTCAGAATGCGACGTTTGTCAACGTGTTAAGGCAGTCCATCAGAAAACAGCCGGTCTACTCCAACCTCTGAAAATTCCTGAGTGGAAGTGGGACATGATTGAAATGGACTTCGTTACTGGGTTTCCAAAGTCCAAAAAGGGCAACGATGCAATCTTCGTTGTAATTGATCGTCTCACTAAGGTAGCTCACTTCTTTGCTGTCAAGGAAACTATCTCAGCTAGCCAGTTAGCAGAGCTCTACACAGCAAAAATTGTTCCTCTTCATGGTGTTCCATTGGAAATAAGCTCAGACCGTGGAAGTATCTTCACTTCTCATTTCTGGAAGAGTTTTCAAGAAGCTTTGGGCACTAAACTTCTGTTCAGCACAGCTTATCACCCTCAGTTTCAGGGGCAAGTCGAAAGAGTCAATCAGATTCTCGAGGATATGCTCAGAGCATGTGGTCTCTCCTTTGGCATGAAATGGGAGGATTGCCTTCCATATGCTGAATTCTCCTACAACAACAGCTACCAGGCAAGCCTAGGCATGGCACCGTTTGAAGCACTCTATGGCCGCAGATGCAGGAGTCCAATCAATTGGTCTGGAGCTGGTGAACGTTCACTCTTAGGCCCTGACATTGTTAAGGAAGCCGAGGAGAAAGTTCGTATCATTCGTGACAATCTCAGGATTGCTCAGTCTCGTCAGAAGAGCTACTATGACAGCAAGCACAGGGATATGATCTATGCACCTGGTGACAAGGCATATCTCCGTGTAACTCCCCTCAGAGGCACTCATCGTTTCGGTGTGAAAGGAAAGCTTGCACCAAGATACATTGGTCCTTTCAACATTCTCTCAAGGCGTGCAGAAAATGCTTATCGTCTTGAACTTCCAGAAAAGCTATCCAAAGTGCACGATGTGTTCCACGTGTCACAGCTCAAGAAGTGTTTCAAAGATCCAGATCGTGCAGTTGATCATGATTCTATTGAACTGCAAGATGATCTATCTTATGAGGAGCACCCTGTTCGTATTCTCGATGAGACCGAGCGTAAGACTCGCAACAAGAGCACCAAGTTCTTGAAAGTGCAGTGGTCGCATCATTCCGATAAAGAGGCAACATGGGAGACCGAAGAGGATCTTCGCAAGAAGTATCCGGACCTTTTCACTTCTCAGTAGGAATCTCGGGGCGCGATTCCTTCAAGGGGGGCGTTTTGTAACATCCCAAGTATGAAAACCATCCCCTTAGAATGTTTGTTGCATGTTTATTAAAGTATTGCATCATGTCATCATATTGTTTCCATGTGGTTTGCATTTGTTCTTAATTGTTGCATTTGTTTTCCACTGTTTTCACAACTCAAATTCAAACCTTATTCAAGCAATGGATTCATACTTGCTCTGTTACAACATTTTGAATAAAAATCACAACTAAAAACAACCAATTTGTTTCATGTTTTCCCTAGTGTTCAATTACCAAATTGATGGTTTTAAATCAATCATTTAATTCCACAAACACATTTAAAATTCAAATCCAAGCACCCAAAACAGAACCATTTTGAAATCATATTGTTACCAAAACAAATCAACTCAACTTGTCTTTTTACCTTAGGGGTTACCCTATTTAAAGGTTGGTTTTTATTAATGACCATTAATAATAAAAATTTCACCTAAATTTGTTTCAATTTCAAACAGCAAACAAAACTCAAACTTTTTGAAAATAAAAGTTAACAACTGTTTGCATTTGCCCTAAAGAACTCCCTCTAATTTTTCCAAATTTTTCCCTAACCTAAAACCCTACCTTTTCTCCCAAAACCAACACTACAAAAAAAAACAGAAAAGGATTTTATTTTGAGAAGGAAAAAAAGGGAACAGCCAAGGAGAGTGGGCTGCGTCCAGCCCACTGCTCTTCCCTTCTCTAACGCGCGCGCGGCCCAGCCCGTCTAATCCATCACTTACCGCTTTGAAAAGCGTGCAATGCTTCTGTTCTGCGTACGGCTGCAATCGCAGTGGTGCCACCGCGGCAGTGCGGCGCCACCGACGGCATCCACCCCGTCGTCCGCGCCTATAAGAGCCCTAGGGCACCGAGCTGTCAACCCTAGCCCCCCTAGGTCCTGTTCCCCTCGGATCCGCCGCCATTTGCTTCTTCCCCGTCGCGTTCCCCTCCACTGTCCACCTCACCGGAGATCGACGACTGAACCTCTCCACGCCACCGTCGCCATGATTCTCCACACCCCTACCTAAACCCCAAAACCAGAACCCCACTTCTTCCTCTACACGTTGAACACCGGAGGGAGCCAGGAGGTCCACTGCAGCCGCGCCGCCGTCCTCTTCTCCGCCGCTGCCGCCGTCGTCATCGTGCGTCACCGCCACTCTGCTTCCTGCTACAGCCGGTGGTGAGCTCCACCGTTCTCACCTCCCCCCTCCTCCGAGTGCACCAGCATCTGCTCACGAGTCCAGCCCACGCACACACCTCCAATTTGGAGCACGGGCCGTGGATCAACGCCGGCGAGCCACCTCGCTTCTGTCAGTCGAGCAGGGTTTTGGTCGTCAGAGAAAAGTTCAGTTAACTCCTGCGAGGAACGTTAACCTGTCCGCGAAACTGTACCTGACAAATGACTGAATCTAGCGCAGTGGTTGCGCTACGCGGTATCTAGCGCGCGGTCGTGGGTTCGAGCCCCGCAGCGCCCAAATTTTTTGGTGGCATTTTTGCTTCCTCGCGCAGGAGGCCCACCAGTCATTGGCTCCCTCTGCCACGCGTGCGCGCGCGCGCGCCACGCTGGCCAAGGGTCCACTGGACAGTGGTTGTGGGTAGGGTACAGCTAGGTACCAAAAGTTTCTGCGCAGTTTCTGTTTATTCCAAAATCAATTTAAATAACAGATTTAAACATGGAATTTTAAACCTTAATAACTTTTAATCTAAAATTCCAATAAATAAAAGTTGTATATGTTTTCTGTTCCAAATTACATACTCTTTCCAATTATTCCATTTGTGTACTGTTTTGGATTTTCCAAATGCATTTAAAAATTCAAACTTGAATAGTTCAAATGCTAAATTCTAAATTCCATAACTATTTCATTATTAATCCAATAAATGCAAATAAAATATGTTTTCCATACCATTTTGAATAACCTATTCAAATATAATTTTTGTTTCCTGGTTTGAATAATTTAAATTGCCTAAATAATTTAATCCTTGTTTAATTCATTTAAAATTGCTAAAATCATAACTTGTCCAATTTAAATTATTTTTGAACATGCAAAATATGTTTTCAACCCATCAAAGTGTGAACTTTTCAAATATGAGTTTGAATTGATGTTTTGAACAAATAGAATTCAAATAATATTCAACCTTGTTCTAAACTCATTTAAAACTTGTTTAATATTGTTAAATTCATAATAAATTCATCCTCATTCCAATTTCCATATGTGAAACATGCAATCCAGCTAAAATTTGATGTTCTTTTCAAATATAAACTTTGTTATTTGTTTTGAACAGTTTAAATGGTTGAAAACAACAAATACTTGTGTGTCACCTTTAAGGCACCCAAAAATTCCCTAAATTAATAATAAAATTCTAAATTGCTACACCCTATTTTAAATTGGTTCTAATGTTGTTATTTTGCTGTTTTCCTCATGCATGCATCATACTAAACCACTAGCACCTGTTGATCAGTTGGAAAACAAATAATCTAACCAAAAATCCATGGACTTTCATATGCAACTCAAAATTGCATATGTGTCCATTTAAATTGTGCTATCATATCAAATAGTTTACTTTGAGGCAACCATTAACTTGTCATGCATCATATTTGATTGTGCACTATGCCATGATAATGATTGTTTATATTCCTGCCTTGTTTGTGTGCTTCTTCTCGGATAGACGACGACGTTGATACCGACGATCTTTACGACACCCCTTCTGAGGATCTAGCTCAGTACCCGGCTACTGGGTTTGCAGGCAAGTTATCACTCACATGAACCATTGTGTTCCTTTCAACATTGGTTACCGATACTTTCCGTTGTCTATATTTGCTAGCCCTATGTATCGTTGCTTCTGTTACGAACCTACCCCATGATACCCTAAACCCTGATATTGCCACACCTCCAGTCCTAAAACCCTGTTGCTTGGGCCCGTGTCTTACTAGCATGCTTAGGGTTGTTTTGCTCGAGTCTGTTATCAGTTACTTTCTGTTATTATATTTCTGTTATATTCTGGGGCTCGATGTTAAACAACAATTTGTTAATTTGAGGTATTAATAACTTGCTGATAAGGCACCGGCAGGAGGCCCGGCGTGGTTTTGAGGCCTGCTAGTGTCGACCCTAATAGGAAAAGGGTCTTGTCTACTGATCCATGATGAGCGCACTACCCGCATGTGGGAAGCGTGTATGGGCGCCCCCCTCAATTTGACTCGATTCGCATCTCGTCCAAATCGCCACACTTAGTTCGGGCTTTCCATTTCCTGCACGCATATGCAGGTACGAACCCGAGGCCAGGGTGGAACTTTTGTAGTCGGCATTAAGGGCGGCGTGGTCTTCCAGTGCTATGAGGGTCCTCCTTTTCTTCGGGGGGCTCGATTAGCCGCGCACGCACAGCACGTGGTGCTTTGGGCTTGATGCGAAGAAAGGTTGAGTTGTGTTGAGTGCCTCGCTTGGTGGAAGTGCATTTCCATCCTGGCGGGATATTCTTACGTGTACGGCCAAATTGGTGCACCCCTGCAGGGATAAATCTTCTCGAGAAGCCGTGTTTTCCGCGGTTATGGTTGACTTGGTGAAAGTACTGGCTAACAAGTACTCAGAACAACTTACACCTAACTAAAGATAACTTGACTAGTAATAGCCATATTGACACAATAAATTGATCCATCATTATTTCAACTGCGTGAGTTATCCTCGGATTGCTTCTTTGGATAAGGGGCGAGATCCAGGATGGGTTTGTTTGGTGGTTAGTTATAGTTGGTTACGATATGCTATCTTATCTCTATCTGTTAGCCCGGAAGTTGTAGTATCTTCTGTAGTTTGTTAGCGCAGCCAGTTGCAGCATCTTTTATACCTTTCTCTTCCGTTGATCCCAAAGCATCTGTGCTTGGTGTTGACGGGCTACCCTTTGGTGAACTGTGAGTCTTGCTTGCCAGTACGTTGTTGTACTGACCCCTTTGGGGCTGTGGTTTACGCAGACTACGACTACGGCTACGATGACCACCAGGATGGCTACTTCGTGGAGTTTGACGAGACTGCAGACGAGTAGATAGCTGGACCAGGGCTGGATCCAGGACCTACGTGGATGGGCTTCGTCTTCTTTATTTTCCCGGCTTCTTAAGCCTATTTGGATTTGTCTGTACTCAGACCCCTTTGATTGCTTCCGCTGATGTAATGAATGCTATGTTGGGACATGTGTCCTCTGGATGATTGTATTTGCTATTCTCTGCCTTAGTGAAGGCTATTTGCAACCTTATTTCAATATTTTGTGTCTTAGAGATATGTTGTGATTATCATTCGTTCAACGTTGTTGACGTACCATGTGTGATTGGTATGAAGTACGTCGACAGTAGTGCCTTTGATCTCTAGTGGATAGTTTACATCGACGATGGAATAGCAGGGCTTGTGTTGTCGCGCATAAGCGCAGGCCTACCAGGAAGCTGGGACGTGGGAGCATTTATGCCCCATAATCCAAGCATCTGCTATCCAGTTCGGCCCGATGAGTATCCCTTAGAAGTCAGGGTGCGACACTTGTGGGCTTTGTAATCTAGTTTAATAAGTAGATGTTACTCTTCATCTTGTGCTACTCAAGTGTTTTATTAATTTGAACTTTGGATTCACCTTGTCCTGCGGTGTGAAGGTTACAGTGTGCACATCGTGTGTGTCTCCTATATGAATTGTGGTGTTTGTCTAGTACCTTCTAGGGCGCTCATAGTGACAGCGTGGGGTTAACTAGACATGGGAATGTTTACTTTAAGGAATGCTTTTTGCTGCCCTACGCAGTGATTAGTGTTTGTTATCCAACCGGAGAGGGTTAAGAGTAGCATAGTGAAGAGAATATATTTAGTTATTCAATTATGTGATCATTGTCGAGAGTGTCCACTAGTGAAAGTAGGGTCCCTAGGCCTTGTTTTCAAGCATTGAAACACCGTTTCCTCCTGTTCTGCTACATGTTTGTTTGCTGCCATATTTATTTCAGATTGCTATTATTACTTATAACCATCCATATTACTCGCATTTCACTATCTCTTCACCGAACTAGTGCACCTATATACCCGACAAGTATATTGGGTGTGTTGGGGACACAAGAGAATTCTTGTATCTTAATTGCAGGGTTGCTTGAGAGGGATATCTTTGACCTCTACCTCCCTGAGTTCGATAAACCTTGGGTGATCCACCTAAGGGAAACTTGCTGCTGTTCTACAAACCTCTGCACTTGGAGGCCCAACACTGTCTACAAGAATAGAAGCGTGCGTAGACATCAAGCTCTTTTCTGGCGCAGTTGCCGGGGAGGTAAGGTAAAAGTTTCTCACATCCTTGGGTGTGAGTGCTTGAAGTTATTTCCTTTAGATTCCGCAATTATATCTTTTTGTTTCTTGTTTTCACTAGTTAGGCTTATTTTACTTATTCCTTGTTTTTATATTTACTAGTTAGACTTAATGGAAAACAACAAAAATATGAGAGAGCTTTATAATATTTATCTTTAGTTAGGACATGAAGTGTTTGAAGAGAAAATTAAAAACCTATGGAACTTTATTTGCATGCTAGTGGCAATGTTATTAGTATGAACTCTTTAAACACCATTATTGCTAATGCTATGGAAAAGTCTAAGATTGGGGAAGCTAGTTTATATGAAAATGATCTTTTTAGTTCCCCCAGCACGGAGGAGAAAATTTGCTTTGATGATGAGGCTATGCCTGTTACATATAGTAGTGATCATGATTGGGAAAAGCACACTACTTTTGATATTTAAAATAATGATATAGAAATCTCTAAACTTGTGGATGATGTTGATGTTGTGTGTTGGGATACCCCAAGAGGAGGTTGTGATGAGCACAAAGGTAGGAAATTCCCCTTAGTTAAGAACCAAGGTTATCAATCTAGTAGGAGAAAGAGGACATTCAGAAGGTTGATGCCTGGTGTGGGCCCCCTGATGCCCCTCTTCGTCTCCTCTTCGGTCTTCTGGATGCTTCCGGGGAAAATGGGCACTTCGGGCTTTGTGGGGTCCAATTCCGAGAATATTTCCAGAACAACTTTTCTGAAACCAAAAATAGCAGAAAACATGGAACTGGCACTTGGCATCTTGTTAATAGGTTAGTCCCGGAAAACGTGTAAAAATGACATAAAGAAGGGAGAGAACATGTAGCAATTGTCATAATATTATCATGGAGCATCATAAATTATAGATACGTTGGAGACGTATCAAGCATCCCCAAGCTTAGTTTCTACTCGTCCTCAAGTAGGTAAACGATAAAACAATAATTTCTGAGGTGACATGCTACTAACATATTCTTGATCATAAAAATGTAAAGGCATATGCAAGGTGAGATCATACAACTTCAAACACAAACATGATAAATAGAACTTTAATAAAAAAAGCAAAGCAATAACTTTTCATCATGAAGAGTATCTCAAATATAGGATCATGAGAAACAATGCAAAGAAAGATAAACGTCTGTTTCAGGTACAGAGAAAGCATGACAAGGTGATATTTCGCTAGTCCTCGAGAGTGGGGCAAAACATAAATGCCAGGACACCTTCAAAGTTCACGAGGAAGACGAGAGAAAATAATTTAAGAACAAATTATATCACATCATGAAGTAATTATTGATGTTTATGGGACAGTACACATAGAACTAAGAATGGCAAAAATGCTCTCTCAACTGTGCATAAAGTTAGAAGATGGAGACTCAACATAAAAGGAAAAGAAAGGCCCTTCGCGGAGGGAAGCAGGGATCACTCATGTGCGAGAGATTTTTATTTTATTAAACAGAGGTATTAAAAGTTTGACACTCCTCCCATCCATCTTTCACAAACCATGGCTAACCGAATCCTCGGGTGCCTGCCAACAATCACATACCATGGAGGAGTGTCTATATTTTGGGAGATGTATGCTAATGTCAATGAATGGTAAACAGAAAAATACAGTATGTCACAAGCCAACTGGATTCACAAGAGCGGCTCCCATGTGAAGGACGCATCTGGGTAGAAGGTCATCCCTCTTTCTCTTTTGTTTACACAATTATGCTTTGACTGATAAATCAGGGGCAAAAATAGTGAAGAGATTTTGTGTGTATTAATTTGGTGTTGGGCACCCCGCTGCCAGCTCTTCTATCATTTGGATAAGCGGATGAAGCCACTAGTCCAGGGTGTGAAATCCAATCAACAAGTGAGATAAAGATCCTCTATTGACGTCCTCATGAGCAAAAACAGGAACATAAAGCAGGAGTAATTTTGTAGGTTTTAAAGGTAACACATGAGCAATTTACTTGGAGTGGCTGTTAAATACCAAATGTAGGTAGGTATGGTGGACACAATGGCAAAAACTTTGGTTTAAGGGAGTTGGATGCACAAGTAGAGCTCATACTCAGTACAGGTGGAGGCTAGCAAAAGACTGGGAGCGACAAATCAAGAGAGAATAAGAGCCATAATCATGCATAGCGACATAAGCATCATTAATTAAAGCATAAGAAGTATCATAGTTTAAAAACTAAGTGTTCATGGAGGCTATTCGTGACTGGTTTGTAGTCATAAACATGGTGTGAGCATGCGCCAAGTCAACCAAATAAAACATTCGAAAGAGAATACCAAAAATTTATGCTTCCTTATGACAAGAACAACTCATGACTCTTTCAATGACATATTAAACACTCTGAGCTATTTAAGGCTATTCATGCTACTCAACATCACAAGGCTTTAGAAATAAAATAACATTTAGCATGGCATGAAAAAGTTCTAGCAACATTCTATACAAGCATCTACTTGCACAAGTATAAATTCTACTTTAAACAACAGTTTCTTTCTACCAACAAGCACCATACACAATATGTTTTAACAAAAACTTTCTAAACACTACAGAAAGCAAACATCAGAGTACTCACATAATACTACTAAAACTAACAGCTCTAATAAGATATCATTCAAAATAGGAGCTAAATAAATGCAGCAGCAAGACAGAGATTAAGAATACAAAGTATTTCCATGAAAAAGCGGAGCGTGTCACTCTTTAATAAAAGAAGGCTAGGGTCCAACCAAGCTTATTGCAAAAAAAAACTGAAAGAAAAAACAAACTGAAAATAAAAATAAAAGACGCGCCAAGTAAATCACATAAGATGTGACCGAATAACAATATAGTTTCACTAGAAGTGACCTGATAATTTGTCGATGAAGAAGGGGATGCCTTGGGCATCCCCAAGCTTAGACGCTTGAGTCTTCTTGGAATTTTATGGGATGTACCACCAGGAATCACCAAGCTTAGGCTTTTCACTCTTCTTGATCACATCATATCATCCTCTTCTCTTGACCCTTGAAAACTTCCTTCACACCAAACTTCTCACAATCTTCATTAGCAACGTTAGTGCAATCGAAATAATAAATTCACATGGTTCAGTTTAAACACATTAGCTACTGTCACAACTTCTTTTAAAACTCTTTTTCTCAAAAGAACACCAAAAGAAAGCGATTACGAAGCAAATGCAATTATCGGCAGAAATCTGTCAAAACAGGACCGCAGGTAAAGATGATTTTTTTCAAGACTCTTCTGTTGCTGAAATAAAAAAGTGGTCAACTAATAAAAGTTGCATATACACCCCAGGATTATGTACAAAACAATTCAGGAAATTTTGAATTTTCTGTGATTTTATACGGAAAAAACACTGGACAACAGAAATCCGTTTCCTGCGCAGAAATTCGAAATATAGCCTCAACTTTCCACTAGAGGCTTTACTTGGCTCAACAAAAAATCAAAATAAAAAATACAGAGGGGTTGCTAAGGAAATAGAAAACACCAAGGTGCAAAGCAAATAAAATAAAATGAAAAGAAAACGGGTTGAAAACAGCAAAATAAAACGGGCTGTCTCCCGGTAGCGCTTTTCTTTAACGCCTTTCAGCTAGCACAATGATTTTTAAAAGATGCTCACATAAGAATAAGAGTTGAAAAACAATAAGAGATCATCAAGAAGAAAATATAAAAAACATTTAAGTCTAACCCACTTACTATGAAAAAGAATCTTGTAAAGAAACAAACTAAAGAGGCTAAAACTAGAGATCATGGGAAGGTAGAACAACAGCAACTTCAAAACTTTCAACAAAAAGAGAGGTATTTTAGTAACATGAAAATTATTACAACCATATTTTCCTCTCTCATAATAATTTTCAGTAGCATCATGAACAAACTCAACAACATAATTATCACATAAAGCATGTTTGTCATGGTCTAAAAGCACACAATTCATATCAAGCTCAAAAATAGTTTGATCAAAATTTAAAATCAGCTCTTCTTTTCCCCCACTTTTAGCAATAGCGAAACAAGATAATTGGTCACTCTTAAAAGGTATAGGACACATTATAGCAATCCTATTTTCAGTAGCATTATGATTATAACATCAAGTAACATAGGACCATCATCAAGAGCATTATCATAAGATTTATCCAAGTAGCATGGATTATCATAAATAACAGTAGTAATATCATTCTCACGAGTTTCATTCATAGTAGTATCAAGGTCACAAGTATAGAAAGTGTAAATTTCATCAAATAATGTATGAGTTAAGGAGTTACTATCATTGGTAGGTAGACATGGGTAGCTCCATTCTTCCTCCTCTTGATCATCACTCTCCTCCTCTTTTTCATCCAATGAGCTTCCAGATTCAGCAATTTCTTCTTCCATAGGCTCCTGCAATGCATCAGTTACTTCCTTAGGTTGTGAGAATTTGTTAAGATATTCCATTATGCAGTAATTACAATCCTTGTAATTATCAAAGTAATATTCAAGTATAGCATAAATCTCATATTTATAAGGTGCATCATCAATACTTTCAAGCAAATAGGAAATTTCGAATGCACCCTTCCAAGAAATAAATTCTTCAATTTGTTCCACATCATATAATTCATAATTTCCCTTAACATAAGAAGATATGGTAACATTATCATTATACTCACATTGAAAAGGGAGGTGTTTATACCTCCTACAGCAACAAGATTTATCAAAGCAATAAGTAACATTATAAGTAGAGCACAAGTTTTTAGCATAGTCATGCAATTTATTAATTTGCTCCCATAAGTGTATCCCTTTTTGTGACAAGCGGTGTTCCTTATAATGTTTTTGTTGTTCATCCGTGAACCCACCTTTCCTAAAAGATCTAGTTTCAAAGACATCAAACATTGATAGCAAGCATGATAAAGCAAAAATAACAACTAGGATAAGAACTATTTTTTTGTGTTTTGATAAAGAGAAGCAAAACAAGACAATAAGCAAAATAAAGAGGTTGAGAGTGAGAGACTCCCCTTGCCAGAAGACTTCTTCCTCCCCGGCAACGGCGCCAGAAATTTCCTTGATGTTGTGTGTTGGGATACCCCAAGAGGAGGGTGTGATGAGCACATCGGTAGGAAATTCCCCTTAGTTAAGAACCAAGGTTATCAATCCAGTAGAAGAAACATGACCTTCAGAAGGTTGATGCCACTGACAGTGGTGATGGCTCACCGGTGTCAGCAACAACGTGGAACCTGCACACAACACAACCAAAATACTTTGTCCCAACGATATAGTGAGGTTTTCAATCTCACCGATCTTGCTGAAAACAAATATTAGACTATAGTGTGGGAAATAATGTATGCTTGTAGTCAGTAAAGAAAGCATGAAATTGTGGTGGTTGGTTTAACAGTATAGGAAAATGGACCTGGGTTCATAGGTTCACTCGTGGTGTCTCTCCATAAAAGATAGCATGCTGGATGAACAAATTACAACTTGGTAATTGACAAATAAAGGTTGCACCATAATGCACATTCATGACATGATGACTACTATGATATTTAGTGCGGGCATTACAACAATATACATAGACCATAATCCAACTGCATCTATGACTAACTAGTCGTCAACCCGTGCGCTTGCATGGGCTAGATACATTATTTGGTATCACTTATGAGAACAAAGTGCGGCCTCAAAGTAAAGATAAACATAGTAGTATGATTTTAACGATTGGGGAAATATATAATTTCATATACACTCATTTAAAATGATTGTGTAACTTTTTTTATGTGTTAAAATTGTAAGCATGTTTTTTTTTATCGTGGATAACTATTGCGCCTGTTTTCAGCTATTTTTGTACTTCGTTGTGTATTATGTAGTAAGCTGGGCATTATTGTGAGGAGGAGCCTTCAGCCTCTGTATAAAACATCTCTCGTTCTAGGAGCTGTCATTCTTCATCATCACTATGGTTTTGTAAATTAAACCTTACAACACTAATTTGTTTAATTATAAGTGTGCACCATGTTAAAAATGACTAATTTATGCACACAATTATTTTAAACGACCAATCTAATTATTTAAAAGATATTATTAGTTTTGAGATGAAAATTATTCAAGCACTCGAGAAGCAATCAAATAATACTTTCCTTTACTAACATGGGATGAGATTCTATTGACTACATATGTACACCAATTAATCTAAAAGTGTACGTGTTTGTTTGACTATTTTAAAAATTAAATAAATTTTAGCGCCAAAGTTGAAAATATAGGATTTCGCAAAATAATTATGGTATTAAAATTTATTATGTCCTCATATTTTACACACATAGTTTTTGGTTGTCAATTTTAAACTAACTGTTAGAGGAACTCTCAAGCGGCAATTTAATCCTGACACTTTAAGAAAACCCGTTCCAAGACGAAGAATAAATTTAAAACACTTGTATGTTAATATAATATGTACCATCGCATACAATTTATGGAAAGAAAGAAAAACTTTGAAACCTAGCAATTCAAAAGTACACCGATAGACTTTACCGCGGTGCTAGGAAAAAGAGTAGGAGAGAAATGTGTGTTGATTCATGGTCTAAGAAATTTCTTTGTAGTAAGTGCAGGTATGCTTATTGTTAGCGATAAATGCACGTAGTTGAATCTTACTATTTTGCCCCAAACAAAAGTCCTATGTTTTGTTAGCCGACTCTGGCTCTTACCAGTCTACAAATACCCACATAGAAATATTAGGCTGCCGTACTTTGATTAAGAAAGCATAATTTAGCAATCGTTTGATAGAGCTGTTTTCAATGTCTAGTTTCATTTTACTGAGGTGCCTGCTTAACCTGTAATAAGTTTGGCTGCACCGCCGAGGAAAGTGTTCGGCAATGTTTGCAGCCTTGTATCCATTGTGTATGTGCAATGGGCAGTGGTTTTGTACGTAATGAGTAAGTCGCCATCCAGCTAACCGGTTAATCTACATGCACTTGGAAAGACGAGAACTGAGTTGATTAAGAATAATTCCTTTGTCCAGCTAGAGGAAGTTGTTCGATTCTGCGAGTCTATACAAATAACTATCATATAAACTCAGGACTCACCGTCACGTCTTTTGTTTTTTATTTTGGATGCATGCATGTGCGATCCGGACCTGTTAGTTACGTCCTTTAAGATTTTGCGTCTCTCACGTCTTATCCTACCGGAAAATCATAGTTAACAGTTTAGCCTTTAATTTATTTTATTTAAATTCAAGAGTCCAGTCGCAACCATCTTGTTGCTTTTTTTGCATGACGCGTTGCCTATGACTTGATGTCGTACTATCGTGTCAGATTATTTTGTTGGTACTACTTGATCATTTTTTTACGGGCCATCCTAACCGTAAATCTAACGTCCAACGGTTTAATTAATTTTGATGATGTGGATTAACGTGGAGGCTTTAATGGTGCCTCCAATTAGTAAATATAAGACAATCCACCCTCAGATTATCATCCGAACCCCCTTAGGTATTAAGTTGCAAGCAACAGATAACTGCATTAAACAAAGTGTGTAATGTAAACAATGATTATGCAATCGGGCACTCTCACCAATGTTTTCTCCCTAATGGAAACAACACATCCCCCCTTCACGTTTCTGTCACTCGAGCAAGGCGAAGAGGAGGCATGAACCCACTATCAAGCATAAATACTCCCTCTTGGAGTCACTAGCAACTACTTGGCTAGAGCAACCACTAGCAACGGAAAGCATGCAAGATCATAAATAACATATGCAATAAAGACTATAATCAACTTGGCATAAGTTCAATATTCATCGAATCCCAACAAACACAGCACATAGAATTACATAAGAACAATCTCGATCATGTTAGGCAGCTCACGAGATCTAAACATGGAGGCATATGAGGAGGAGACAACCATCTAGCTACTGCTATGGACCCGTAGTCCAAGGATGAACTACTCACGCATCACTCCGGAGGCGGGCATTGTGATGTAGAGGCCTCCGGTCATGATTTCCTCTCCGGCAGGGTGCCGGAGACAGCTTCAGAACCCCCTGATCTAGGGTTGACGGTGACGGCGGCTGCGGGACTTTTCGGGGATATTTGATCAGGTGTTTAGGGTTTTCCATCCGGGGGGAATAAATAGGCGAAATGGCAGAGGCGGTGGAGCCCTACGGGCCCCACACCACCCCCTGGCGCGGTCAAGGGGGCGCCACCCCATGGTGTGGGCCCCCTGATGCCCCTCTTCGTCTCCTCTTTGGTCTTCTGGATGCTTCCGGGGAAAATAGGCACTTCAGGCTTTGTGGGGTCCAATTCCGAGAATATTTCCAGAACAACTTTTCTGAAACCAAAAACAGCAGAAAACAGGGAACTGGCACTTGGCATCTTGTTAATAGGTTAGTCCCGGAAAACGTGTAAAAATGACATAAAGAAGGGAGAAACATGTAGCAATTGACATAATATTATCATGGAGCATTAGAAATTATAGATACGTTGAAGACATACTAGATGTGTTTGAAAATCCTTTTTCTACTGATGATTATATGCTTAATACATCTCCTCCTAGTAAAAATTATGATATGTTTACAAATGAACACATTTTGGAGGATAACTATTCTATTGCTTATGATGATATTATTCTTCCTATATATGATGATTACAATGATGAATATGATATTTTAAGTCCACCTACTATTGAGGAGAAAATTTATTTTGATGATACTATGCCTCCTATATTTGATGATTATGGTGATGAGAATAATAATGATATCTATTTTGTTGAATTTTCTCCCACTACTATTAATAAGAATGACTATGCTTATGTGGAGAGTATTAATTCTTTTATGCATGTGGCTCGTGATAAGAATGTTTTATGTGATAGTTATATTGTTAATTTTGTTCATGATGCTACTGAAAGTTATTATGAGAGAGGGAAACATGGTTTTATGCATCTCAAGAATATGAATTTCCCCTCTTTATGTTCAAATTTTTGAAGTTGTGCTTATTTTGTCTTCCTATGCTAGTCACTTTGTGCTTCGTTGACTTGTTTTTCTACAAGATTCTTTTTCATAGGAAGTGGGTTAGACTTAAATGTGTTTTATATTTTCTTCTTGATGCTCTCTTATTGTGCTTCAAATCTTATTCTTACGTGAGCATCTTTTAAAAATCATTGTGCCTAGTTGAAAGGCATTTAAACAAAAGCGCTTTCGGGAGACGACCCGTTATATTTCTCCGTTTTCAACCCGTTTTCTGTCGTTTCTTTGTGTGCTTTGCAATTGGGTGTTATCTATTTCCTTATAAACCCCACTGTATCTTTTCTTTTGTGTCTTTGTTGAGCCAAGTAAAGCCTCTAGTGGAAAGTTGAGACTATATTTCAGATTTCTGCGCAGGAAACAGATTTCTGATGTCCACTGTTAAATTCGTATAAAATCACAGAAAATTCAAAATGACCCGAGTTGTTTTGTTCGTAATCCTAGGCTATATATGCAACTTTTCTTAGTTGAACACTTTTTCATTTGAGCAACAGAAGATTTTCGAAAAAAATCATCTTTACCTGTTGTCCTGTTTTGGCAGATTTCTGCCAATAATTGCATTTGCATCTTAATCTCTTTCTTTTGGTGTTCTTTTGATAAAAAAGAGTTTTAAAATAAGTTGTGGCAATAGCTAATGTGTTTATGAGTGTTAGGCTTGTGTTGAAACCGAACCATGTGAATTTATTATTTCGATTTGCACTAATGTTGCTAATGAAGATTGTGAGAAGTTTGGTGTGTAGGAAGTTTTCAAGGGTCAAGAGAAGAGGATGATATGATGTGATCAAGATGAGTGAAAAGCCTAAGCTTGGGGATTCCACGGAGGTACATCCCAGAAAATTCCAAGAAGACTCAAGCGTCTAAGCTTGGGGATGCCCAAGGCATCCCCTTCTTCATCGACAAATTATCAGGTCACTTCTAGTGAAACTATATTTTTATTCGGTCACATCTTATGTGTTTTACTTGGAGCGTCTTTTATTTTTGTTTTCAGTTTGTTTAGTTTTCTTTGTTGTAGTTTATGGTTGGATCTTATCATAATTGTGTGGGAGATAGACACACTCTGATTTCATTGCTTAGAATACTCTAGTTTTTCATTCTTATTGTTCTGTGAGTGTTCACTTTTTGCTAGTACCGCATTTAGCTTTGTTTGCATTCATCTCTTATTCAGAGCTGTTAGTACTGTCTAGTTTTCATTGCTATATGGTTAGAGAGAGTTTTCATTGTCATATATATGTTCTTGGTTGGGAATAGAAATGCTTATGTGATAGTTGTTATAGTGGAAAAATTCGCATGGTCTTGTAGATCACTAAACTGTTTCACTTCAATCACTGCTGTTGTTTTGAGATATTAATTTTCTTAATGGATAAACGGGAAGGACTAGTAAGTAGAAACTTTTAATGGTTGGTGTAAGAAACTTGAAGTTGTGCCACACTTAAATTACCAAATGATAGAAACAATGGTATATGATTGCTACGAGTGATACATTTCCGATCGGCCTTTTGTTACGCGCTACGGTTGGGGTAGCTAACAGTGACTTGTCACTGCCACGGACCCTCTTGGAGTGATTTTCATTGTGCCTTGTAAAGATGATTTTCTTGCTGCAACCTTTTAACTCGTGAGTCTATGTTGCGTTTCCTGGCACTTCCACCATCCATATTTGCTAGCCTCTTCGGTACTGTGCATTGCCGTTTCTCACATTGAGAGTTGGTGCAAACTTCGCCAGTGCATCCAAATCCCGTGGGAGGACTTTTCTCTCCTACAAATAAGCCCATATATTCTTCCTAAAAACATCCACCATACCTACCTATCATGGAATTTCCATAGCCATTCCGAGATATATTGCTGCACAACATCCACCTCCATTATGTTACTTTATGTCTTGATGATGAGCTTCATGGTTATTTATGCATACTGCTACACTGGCAGGAGCACGCAGTTAGAGACATCAGAGATATTTATTTATGAGTTATGAGTACTAAAAGTGTGATGATTCATTGTAATATAGGATTTTTCCCCTACCGGTGAGGATATATAAAAATAAAAAAATAAAAAAAATGAAAAACCCCAAAAAGAAAAGAAAAAAGAAAGGGCCAAAGAGAGAATAAAGAGAGAGGGGACGCATCACTATCCTTTTATATACCACACTTGTGCTTCATGTTTAGCACCAATACTTCAGTTTGGAGAAAGTTTTCATATTATCATTCATTCATAACTATTTGGGGAACTTTACATTATAGAACTTGGCTGATGAGCCTCCTCAAATGAGCTTTAGGTCTTCGTGAGAAAGCAAGTTGGATGCACCACCACTAGTTCCATTGGAGAGGTTTCATACACTTATAGCTCACTAGTTCCATTGGAGATCTTTCATACACTTATATCTCTATGTGCATCCGTTGTGTGGCAATCCCTACTCCTTGCATAGCTTCGGTTGTAAGACTTTCTCCTGTCTAATGACCACTTTCAGCTTTGTGAGCCTTTCTTCCATTGACCTTCCAAACCACCCATAATGTTCTCTTTTCCATAACATCCCGGTGCCAGGGACTAACGCAGAACACTTGCTTGTTTTCAGTGCGCAAATAGTTTAAGATTCAAGCATTGCATGGTGTGGAAAGCTTGACTTGATCCTAACAGGGGTTGTGAAGATCGTTTGACGTGCATGATATTGTTGTTCTTGAAAGCTTAAATCATCTCTAATAAACTTTGCACGGTTGATAGTATTTTAGTATTGATTCATTATTTTTTTTGCTTATTTCTTCTTATTTGTTTATGCATTACTTGTTGATATCAAATATAGATCACAGCTTTAGTTCATTTGATCCTAGTTTACATGCTCTACTTTACATATTATGATCAAGATTGTGTGGTAGCATGTCACCTCAGAAATTATTTTGTTTTATCATTTACCTACTCGAGGACGAGTAGGAACTAAGTTTGGGGATGCTTGATACGTCTCCAACGTATCTATAATTTTTGATGTTCCGTGTTAATATTATGCCAATTGCTACATGTTTTCCTTACACTTTATGTCATTTTTATCGATTTTCCGGACTAACCTATTGACAAGATGCCACGGAGCCAGTTCCCTGTTTTCTGCTGTTTTTAGTTTAAGAAAAATTGTTCTGGAAATATTCTCGGAATTGGAAAATTCAAAAGCCAGAAGTCTTAGAAGTTCCGGAGGGTCCAGGAAGTCTCGAAGAGCCCAGAGGGGGCCACAGGGTGTCCACACCATGGGGTGGCGCGATTCCCCCTGGTGGCGGCATCTGGTGGGGTGGGCCCCCTGGCCACCCCCTCGCATCGTCCTTTCGCCTATATATACTCCCTTGAGGGAAAACCCTAAAAGAATCGACCTTTTCCACAAAATACATCCGTAGCTCCGCCGCCGCCGACAAGTTTCGGGGGACAGATCTCTGTTCTGGGACCCTGCCGGGACGGGGAAGTGCCCCCGGAACCCATCTCCATCGACTCCACCGCCATCTCCATTGTCGTTGTTGTCTCCTATGATGGGGAGGGAGTAGTTCTCCCCTGAGGCTGAGGGCTCTACCGGTAGCTATGTGGTTCATATATCTCTCCCATGGTGTCATATATATGTGATCGTGAGCTTTGTAATCTAGTTGAATAAGTAGATGTTACTCTTCATCTTGTGCTACTCAAGTGTTTTATTAATATGAACTTTGGAGTCACCTTGTCCCGTAGTGTGAAGATGAAAGTGTGCACATCGTGTGTGTCTCCTCTATGAATTGTGGTGTTTTTCTAGTACCTTCTAGGGCGCTCATAGTGACAGCGTGGGGTTAACTAGACATGGGAATGCTTACTTTAAGGAATGCTTTTTGCAGCCCTACGCAATGATTAGTGTTCGTTATCCAACAGGAGAGGGTTAAGAGTAGCATAGTGAAGAGAAGATATTTAGTTATTCAATTATGTGATCATTGTTGAGAGTGTCCACTAGTGAAATTAGGATCCTTAGGCCTTGTTTCCAAGCATTGAAACGCCGTTTTCCGCCTGTTCTGCTACATGTTTGCTTGCTGCCATATTTATTTCAGATTTCTATTATTACTTATAACCATCCATATTACTCGCATTTCACTATCTCTTCGCCGAACTAGTGCACCTATATACCTGACAAGTATATTGGGTGTGTTGGGGACACAAGAGACTTCTTGTATCTTAATTGCAGATTTGCTTGAGAGGGATATCTTTGACCTCTACCTCCCTGAGTTCGATAAACCTTGGGTGATCCAGTTAAGGGAAATTTGCTACTCTTCTACAAACCTCTGCACTTGGAGGCGCAACACTGTCTACAAGAATAGAAGTGTGCGTAGACATCACCTTACAAGAATAGAAGTGTGCGTAGACATCACCTTCCAATATAAATAAGTGTTGAGAAAATTATTTTGTCATAACAAAATTTTAAGATTTATTCATTTTATTATAATCAATATAATCATCATGTATCAATACTTACATATTTTGCATACCAAATATGATGACCTCACATTTTGCGAGGGCCACTATGTTGGTTAAATAAAGAACAAAACAAGCTACATGCTCAATAATTAATACAGAAAACATGATGAATTATAAGAATATACTCATATATGCATGTGAGTTGTTTCTTCTTTTCTTCGAAGTGGAAAGAGGAAATGTACATACTACCTTGATCAAATTAGAGTAATATTGTTTTTCTAGAAACCGAGTAAGATATAGATGTGTGCACATGCACCCCACCACACAAACATATTGGCACACACAGATCAATTCATGAAAATTATTTTAGTTCATTCTACAGTTTTTATTTTTATTTTTAGTTATATATTATAGTGGCTCAAATACATTGAATTATGTTTCGTTTTTCATTTGTTTATTATAAAACATTCCAGCTTTGTATTTGGAAATTGAGTTGATTCACACTTTTATGGACAATCTATTCATTTGTTTTGGGTTTATTTGGCATGAAAACCTAAAAGGTTTATAGCTCAAGTTAAGTTCAGTTACTCCATCGAAGATTCCATGAATACTATATTTTAGGTAGGTGAATACATTGTTTGGACATGCAATTTTCACAAAAATTATTGTCCACATATAGTATACGAATTAATTTAATTTGTTTTGTTGCATTTAATGGTAGATAGGTGAAAGATATGACGGTTGCTATCCCCACTCTATCAATGTTTGAGTCCACCGTAATATGTCGCTATGTAGTTCTAGATGGTTCCCTTTATGTTCTATAATAATGTTGCCCATAGAACAGAACAAATATATATGTATCTATTTACCTTGGAGACACAATAGGAATCCTATGTGGAGTAACATAACTCATACTACACATGGAGAATATTCAAGCTATTCTTAACATATAGTGACACGTTTGAAAAAATCATATCCAAAATAATTTGAGTAATCATAGTAATATGATAAAATGTAAAAACATTTCTTAAACAATATCACAATTGTAAAATTACAAAATAAACACAAAAAGTTGCAAGTGGTATGAGTTTATATTTACTCATATATTGTCAAACAAAAGTATAGTTATGTGTGAAATTTAAAATAGCCATGCATTTTGTTTTGAAATAAAAATCTTACAGATCGTTTGGTTTAAGTCACTGTCATGATCGACGGAAACTTGAAGATAGGCGCAGTTAACAGACGGCTAAGATTGCTTGATACCGTTTCGACTAAGAAGATTTGAGGTATCCAGTTCAAATAACTTCGGCTAATGGCTTCCCGCTGACGGATCAACTGAAAATTTTGTTACTTTTAGGCTTTTACCTACTTCTCCATTCTATTCCTCTCAAGCTAGGCTTGGATATAAAGCTGGGAGTGTAGCATTGTAAGGAAAATCTCGTTTATTATCAATAACACTCAAACCCCAGCCGCCATCAGCGCTAGAAGAACTCGGAAGCTTATCTCAATTCTCTTTGTTTCTCACCCAAACTGCTATGATTTTCTCACCTAAGCTCTGAATTATCGTGTATCTGTGAGTTTGGTTGGTTATTTAAATCAGGGTGTGACAGTCATGTAGAGTCGAATCATGGAATTGGGAGAAGATAATATCAATATGCTAGAATTTTATGATCATATTTTGGTTTTCTTCAACTTTTGTCGAACGAACAGAAAAAAGTGGGTCATGAAGCTAGTCAAGAACAAGTCTAGATATGATGATCTTACTTGTTGATCTAATGTTGCAAAGATCTCATATTTATCGAGCTTAGTTTATTTTGAAGCTTGCTTGCATTGTGTGATGACAAGTTCAGCCTTTAATACCATCACAGTTATCTAATCCTTCCTTATAGACATGTTCGCAAAGTAAGAAATTTGTTGTTGAGAATTATGTTTGTGTGATATGAGTTATATGTGAACTTGAAATTCAAATTTGTGTTACTCTTTGATTTGTGAATCTGGCTATTAGGGCATGTCTAGCCGTTCGGCCCCCTAGGTTTCAGTTCGGCGCTTTTTAGCGATAACGCCACCCCATACCAAAACCTGGGGTGGGGGGGGGGGGCGATTTTACCAACCGATCGGCAACACAGAAAACAGAACGGCGATAATTTTTGAAAGTTCCTCTTCCCACCCCAAAATAGAGCCCGAGTTCGGCGATCACACAAGCCATAGTTTGGACAATCATGTTACAAAAAAAACGCCACCGTTGGACGATCAAATAGTCTCGATCAAAACACAGTCGGGCGCGCGCGGCGTGGGCACAGTTGGGCGATCAAGCAGAGGCGTCGACCAGTGTCGGAGCTGGCGCCGAGCTCGGCGCGGCATCCTCCAGGTCGACGGTGAGCGCGGCATCCTTGGCGACGACGGGCGCGGAATCCTGTAGGTCGACGACGGGCACGGACTCCTCCAGGTCGATGTGCGTGCTCGGCGGCGCAGTGGCGTAGCTCATGCCGTCCGACGTAGTCGGGGCCGGAGCCGGGCTGATGTCGCTCAGGATGAGATTGCACTGCGCCAGGAACCATGCTCTCACCTCGGGGGTCATCGCGGCCGGGTCACCCCCCGTGAGGAAGGCGAGGTCGTTGTTCCTCTTCTTCGCCGCGGTACCAGTCCTGAGGAGGTCGATCTTGACCTGGGAGTTGGCCATGAGCGCCGCCCATCTCTGCTTGGCGATCTCCTCCCTTTTGCCGTCCTGGGTATGGGCGTCGGCGATGCAGGTCTCGATACACACCTGGAGCTTTGCAGCTACCGGCGCGCCATCCCTCGCCAACTTGGATTTCTTGTGGCCCATCGGTGGCCGTCCTTTGGATGCACAGGCAGCCACAGCGTCGGGGACATACTCCTTGCCCTTGCCGATCGACCAACGCACCTCCGCCTACTTCTCGCACCCCTCGATGACGACGAAGACATGGAGGAACTTGAAGTCAGAACCCTCGTCGTTCTTGTACGCCTCGAGCATCCGGGCGAGCTCCATCTCGCGGTTGGCGCCGCTCTTCGGCCTCATCGCGACCTCCTCCTGGATGCCATGCCACTTGTTGCAGGCGGCCTGGATGTTTTCCCAATGGTTCGCCATGGCCTTCTGGCCGCGGTCGGTGACGCATGAGACGAAGTCGGGGTCGATCATCCGGCGCTCGTCGTACGCAATCTTCACCCGCTTCCAGTAGTTGCTGACGTGCTGGTTGGCGCCGACGATCGGGTCCATTCTGATCGTCTTCCATGCCTCAGCGAGGAGGACATCCTCCCTGTGCGTCCACTTGATGCGAGGCTTGACGGGGGACGAGGGCGCTGCCTTGGGTTCCTTGCGGGGACGGCCAGGACCACGGCGTTGACGGTGGACCTCCTCGGCCGGATCTACTCCCTCTGGTGCTACAGGCGTCTCGTCGATGTCGTCACCGCCCCCCTGCACCTCCGTTGCCTGCGTGCCGCCAGATCCTACTTCGCCGTAGTCACCGCTGCCCTGCGTGAAAAACTCCCCACTGTGCTGGAGGAGAGCCGGGCTCGCCGCCGCCGCCATCGAGCCGGCGACGATGATCTCATCCATGAAGCTGCCGTCCTGGGTCTGCAGCCCGGCCATCATTGCACGGCGGTGGGACGGGGAAGATGCGTAGCCCGGCGAGGCGCCGTACATCATAGGTGGATGGTAGGGGAAGGTGAGGTTGGGGTTGAAACCGCCCAGGGGGTCACCTTCGATGAACCATGCAGGCGTCGGGCGCGGCGACGGGCGTGGTGACGGCGATGGCGACTGCTTCCATCTGGCGAACATGGGGCCGAAGTTGGCCTTCCTCTTAGCGAGCGGCGCCGCGGATGCGACCGGAGTTGGCGGCTAATCCAGCGCCTCCTCCTCTCATCCTCCTCCTCCTCTTCCTCGACGGTGACATGTTCCTTGGCCTGCAGCTGCGCTATCAGCTGCCTCTGCCGCTGCGCCGCCTCCCTCCCCAGCGCTTGACGTTGGCCGTTGCCAGGCGCGTCTTCTAGGCGATCCAGTCCTTGTTTGTCATGCCGGGCGGCTTCTCCTTCGGCGCTCTCGGCTTGCGCGGCTTCTTGCCGAGCTCGGATGTCGCGGGGATGGCAACGATGATGGCGGCGGCACAGAGTCCTATGAATCGGGCGGGAGCCATGTCGACTAGATCTCGGTGTGGGGGCAAATGGCGGGAATGGAGTAGGGGAGAGGTACATGTGTGAGGGGGAAGTGGAGGGAACCGTCGAAAAAATGGAGGGAAATCGTCTTCCGTCGCCGACATGTCTGGCCCACGCACGCATTTTGGCCCCCCCCCCCAGGAAGAACCCAGCGCGCTGGGTTTGGGCTGGGTTCGGCGGCGCGAAACGGCGGAAAGCGGCGCTAAATCGAGTCCTCGGGGGGCGACTGGTGGCTTTTTTGGCGCTAAAAATGGAGGGAAATTGTCTCCAGCCGCACCCCCAGCGCCCCCAGGGACGCGAATTAGCGCCATTTTTCTACCAGCACCCCCCTGCCCCCCGAACCCCAAATAGTGACGTTTCGGCGGAAATTAGCGCCGTCACAGCCAGGTTAAACCCAACCCATTGGGTTCAGCTTGGGGGGAAGGAAAAGCGCGCGTGGGCCAGCACTGTCGGCGAGGCAACACCATTTCCCCCACTTTCCCCATCCCGACTCGCCTTTTCCTCTCGCTCGACTCGCCGTCGCCACCCCGTCGGCCACCCCCACGCCGCCGCCGCCGGCCACCACCACACACGAGCGACGAGCCGAACCTCCACCGTCTAGCTACGCCGCGCCGCCGGCGCCGTTTACTCGCCCCTCCGCCACGAGGGAGGTTGTGCCCAGCGAAACGCGTCCACCTCCCCCCCCTCCCGCAAGGTGTTCGACGTTCTGCCCGGCCCATGGACTCCGACGCCGAGAAGATACTCGCCGAGCTATTCGACAAGGAAGATCAGGCCGCCATCGACGACGAGGAATACTTGCTAATCCTAAGCTGCCTGGCCGGCTTGCAGGCCTATGCCGCCCAGCCGCGACGTGCTGGGTCGAGGCCCGGTCGCCGCAAGAGCAAGCCGAGGCAGCGGTACGAGGGGTACTGCATCCTCCACTCCGACTACTTCGCCGAGGATCCCACCAACGACGAGAAGGTGTTCCGGCGTCGTTTTAGGATGAACCGCAAGCTCTTCCTCAAGATCGATCATGCATGCCATCCGGGAGTTCGACACCTACTTCAAATTGAAGATGGACTGCACCGGCACGGTAGGTTTTACCTCTATTCAGAAGTGCACGATGGCCATGAGGTTGCTTGCATACGGTGCTCCCGCAGATGCACAAGATGACTACCTGCGCATGAGCAAGTCCATGGCCCTTGCAGTTTTTGGCCCAACATACCAGCGATCACCCAATGCGCAAGACACCGCTCGTCTCCTCGCAGAGAATGAAGCAAGAGGCTTTCCTGGGATGCTTAGTAGTATCGACTGTATGCATTGGGCATGGAAGAACTGTCCATTTGATTGGCAGGGGTGTATAAGGGAAAGGAAGGAGAGTGCTCGGTGGTTCTCGAGGCCGTGGCTTCGTACGATCTATGTATTGGCATTCATTGTTTGGTATGCCTGGAAGTCACAACGACATCAATGTCTTCCAGGTGCTCGAATGTCTTTGTCGAGCTTGTCGAAGGCCATGCCCCCCTGTGAACTATGAGATCAATGGACACCAGTATACAAAGTGGTATTATCTTGCAGATGACATCTACCCGAAGTGGGCAACATTTGTGAAGAGCATCTCCAACCTTTTGCCAGAAAGCGCAAAAGCTTGGTTTTCCAAGTGCCAGGAGGCTTACAGGAAGGATGTTGAGCGGGCATTAGCCGCGCTGCAATCTCGATTCGCTGTTGTCCGGTACCCAGCTATGACTTGGTCGAAGTCCAACATGTGGGAGGTGATGCAGTGTTGTGTGATCTTGCACACCATGATCATTGAGAGTGAGCGGGATGACCCGGTGCCTGACAGTGAGGCAAGCACACCACACTACCGGCAGGGTCCTCTTGCAAATGTTGAACACCAGGTGTCGGCATCATGGACAGCCTTCCTTGCCACGCGGGAGGAGATTCGACACGCTGGAACACGTCAAGCTCTACAGAATGACCTGGCGCAGCATTTGTGGGCGCGGAAGGGGAATGACAATGTTGAGAACGATAACAATGCGTAGTGTAATTTATTTTATTTGTTTTAATTTGGAAACTATTTATTTGTGTGGCAAAACTCTACAAGATATGACCGAATCGCCGGCGGGGGGGGGGGGGGGGGGGGGCTACTGTTTTGTGCCGTTTCGCGCTGCTGCGGCCGAAAAAGCTGGATTTTCGCGTCCTGGGGGGCCGAACGGGTAGAGATGCCCTTAGTTATAACTTATAAGGCTAAATTTGTGTAACATGTTCAAGTTACGATTACAAAAGACATTTTTTATATACATTTTCTCTTTAATGTTCTCATAAGGTGCAACCGAAACATGATTTGAAACAATGGGAGAAACAAAACTATGCTTATACAAAAAGAAGGTATCCACAAAATCATAGCATGGACCATGTCTGAAGTTCCCACACTAGCTATTGGCTAATGCTCGGGGTGGTACTCAAGCTCTCCCACGGAGCATGCACCGTATCAGGGGAGCGAGGCACGCCAAGGCCATCATCCGGCTTCTTCCCGCCATTATCTTCCTCCTTCGCCCCTCCGGCCTCTTGTATGCCCATTAGGACGTCAAGCACCTCCCTGATCGGTGGCCGCATCTCACCGTTCTGCTGCAGGCAGCGGAACGCCAGCTCGGCCACCATGGTCATCGCCCTCGTCGTCATCTCGTCGGAGCCATACCCGAGGTCGAGGTCTACCAGTTGGTCTACCAGGTTGATCTCGTCACGGTCCCGTGTGATGTCGACGGCGGGTTTGGACGAGATGAGCTCCGCGAGGACGACACCGAAGCTATACACGTCGCTCTTGTCGGTGAGCTGGTAGCACTGGTGGTACTCCGGGTCCACGTACCCCGGGGTGCCCTGCGGCGCCGTGGAGACGTGCGTGGCGCCGTCGAGCGGCAAGAGCCGGGAGAGGCCGAAGTCCGCCACCTTGACGTGGAAGTCGGCGTCGAGGAGGATGTTGTTGGTCTTCACGTCTCGGTGCACCACGGGGGGCTCGATGGCGTGGTGGCAGCCTCGACGGCGACGCATTGGCCACGACAACAGGTGTTCTGCCGCACGGTGCCCGTGCAGGTGGTCGGCCACGGTGCCGTTGGGCACGTACTCGTACACCAGCAGCAGCTCCCGGCTGCGGCTGGACGTGCAGCCGTAGAAAGTGACGAGGTTCGGGTGGCGCAGCCGCGACAGGATCGCCGCCTCGTTCACGAACTGCTCCACGTGCCGGCTGCCGTTGTTGTACAGCCGCTTCACCGCCACCACGCGTCCGTCTCGGAGTTGCCCTGAGCACAATTCAAAATCGATGCAATCAGCAAGGGGACAAGTGTCAAACTCGAACGAAATATTGGCTAATTAGCAGTGAGAGTGCGCCGGTTAGTTACCTTTGTATACGGTGCCAAAGCCGCCGTCGCCGAGCTCTCGGGTTTCGCTGAAGCCACCGGTGGCCTCCTCCAGCTCCTCGTAGGAGAAGTGGTGCGTCCCGTAGCGGGACTCCATGTCGGTGCTGTCACCGGAGCGCGGCGTCCTGCCGCACATGGTGTACTTGAGGAGCCTGGAGGAGGAGGTCATCTTGTACTGTCTCCTCTTGCGGATGTAGAGGAATGGCACCACCACGAGAAGCAAGAACATGACAAGAGCAGCCGCGGAAGCTCCTGTTGTTGCAGACGGTGATGGATTTTGTCAGGAAAGAATGTAGATTGATGCTTGAAGTTGCAGGACAGAAGGAGAACAGTAGCAAAATACTACTAGCACAAAACACTGAAAATCTACAGCTAATATCGTGTGCATGCCAGATTTCATCACACTAAACCGGTAGGAAAGTTAGGCAGAGTTTTCATATACGTACCTACTGCTATTGCCAATTTTTTCAGTTTCTTCTTCTTCTTCGACGATGATGCTGCTGCAGAATCAAGAAAGGACCGTAAGAAATCGTTCCGTCGAAAGTACCGTACAAACGAATTATACATATATAATGCTCGAATCTCAAGAAATTGGCGTTCAGATTATCAAGCTGATTTCAATTTTGACCAAACATAAGTTATAGAGCCTTAAGTAGTAAACAGTAAATTACACTTGTACTCCTATGTCAAAGAAGTCAAAGTCTCAAAGGCAAGCAAATAGACTAGTTCAGGATCGACGCAGCAGCTGAATATTGTGTGGACTTTCGCGAGCAGTCTTAATCGAACCTAGAGAGTCATTATGAACCATTTAAATTTGTCAAATGCACCCCAAATCAGGTTGACCAGAACAGAGCAGCGCTTTCAATTTTGATCGATCAAATTTCGTTGACCAACCAGCCGGCGTCACGTTTGGACAGAACAGACTGACCAACCTGAACCTGATGAGGGACACGACCCGACAGCCTGACTGCCGGGACAGAAACACGTGTGATCGTCCGGCGACCTGCTGTCGTGCCTGCAGCGCCCACCGGAGGCCTGGCACTCGCCGCACCACCCGGCACCCGCCGTCTGCCTCACAGAGAAGCCGCCCCGGACGGCGTCCCCGAGGGAGGCGTTCCCGGCAGCCAGCGTGTCCGCCATGGCCGCGTCGTACGGGACGACCAGAGTTGAGCTGCACACGCCCAGCACGTCTGCTGCAACCGTTCCGTTGTCCATCCTGTAGTACGACCTCCCGCCGGTGACACAAGATAAGACGTCGTAGACGAGAGGCAATGAGGATGTGGTGGCGCTGCAGTTCACGAGGCTGTCAGAAACCGGTCACGGTTTGTGTACGATAACACGGCGGCGTCGATGGTGGTGTTGCGGTGCCGCTGGAGGCACGAGTCGTGGTCGTGGGCGAGGCTCTGACCGACGAAGGTGAGGAGATGGTTAATGTAGTCGACGCCCGTGACATGAAAGGCCCCGCCGGAGTTCATGTAGATGGTTAGTGTGGTGCCATTGGCGCAGAAGAGGCGGTAGCCCGGGGAGGAGCAGTAGTCTTGCCGTGGGAGCCCGTCTACGGCGAACGGGTAGTCGAGAGAGAAGCGTTGGTTGATCTCACGGTTCAAACTGAACTGAGTCAAACAGATAAACGTTAGGGAAAAATAAATAAAAATTAGGAAATAAAGATGGCGAAAATAAAGAGATAAGTGAAGGCCCACGAACCCGTTCGTGACCTTCACGTACGCACCTAAAACGTCCTGATCGGGGCGCCCTAACAAACTAATGATTGTGGCCCCTGTTTGCATGCGCTTATATTAGGGGGGATTGGTGGGGGGGGGGGGGGCGCTAGCTGTTGGCGATCTACGTTCGTTAGCGCTCAGTCACCCTGCTCCCCCAACACCCCCACGTTCTGTCCCGATCGCAGCCGCGCACAAGCAACTGGAAGAGCTGGAACCTCGCCGTGCCGTCCTCGGACAGTACCGGTGGAGGCCTAAGGGTCACCATGTGATCCAGCGATTGTCATCAATCCCTGCAACGTCTACATCGACTCTCAACCTCGCCTGCACCAAGCAGGCGACGATGTCTTCTAATGCTGGAGCCTGTAAATCCTCTAAACCCCTCTGTTTTCTTGATCTGATCCAATTGTGTGTTCTAGTTTTGTCTGCACTCATGATCTAGATTGCATCTAGATAATATAATGTCTAACCATGGTATCAGTCGCCTATGTGATAGCACTAGAACCCTAATGTGGATCTGTTGATCAAATTCTGGTTAATTAAGTTCATATTTAGGCAATTTTTGTTTATGATCAGACTTAGATTAGTCCTAATTGCTACCTTGTTATGTCAAAAATCAAGCCTAATTAACTGCCCGATTTACCAATGATGCAAATCCAATTGTCTCGGTTAATTAATACGATCTGATGTTAATCATGTTTAAGCAATTAGAAGGAGGGGAATTCAATTATGGCAAGAAAAGTTAAATCCCCTACTGCTCGAATCAAAGCATAACCCAGAAAAATAGGAAAGATTTTCTGCCCAAAGAAAAAAAATGGCTCTCACCATGAATGATGTCGGAGCGTCGCTCGCACCTTCGGGTCCGTGCAGCGCCCACCGCTGCACGAGGGCGGCGACCCCGCGACGCCGTTCCCCTCCGAATGAGAGAACGCGCGAATCACGCGCTTGCGCGAAAGGAGAAGCCGTCGGTCCCGGGCCGCCGTGGTCACGGACGAACGCCCGCTTGAACCCTGTTCTTGCGCGAAAGAAGAAGCCGTCCGGTCCCGGGCCGCTTGGTCACGATGGCCCCGTCCGAAATGATAACGGCGCCAGCAGCCACGGTCGCCGGAGGAGCGCGCGCTGAGATGCACGCTGCTCCGTCGACAACAGCCACCGCGCCGGCACGGGTTCCCGCCACCGGGAGAAGGGCGCTGATTCGTGCGGGTCGCCGCCACTGTAAATGGACGCAGAGCGGCGCGGCGCCCCGTCGCCGCCGTCGTATCTCTCTAACGGGCGCGATGTGCGCGGTCGCCGATTTCCTCTGTCGGGATCAGGGGGAGGCCAACGCTCTCTCTCACAACTAGACACGGGGAAGGGGAAAGGGAAGACGAGCTGACCGACGGCGACCAACCGTGTCTGCTCACTCGCTCGGGGCAGCTCCACTCGTTGTCGCTGAAGAAAACGGGGGACAAAGTGGGGAATGGAGACCTAGGGTTAGGGTTTTTTGACCCGGCGTGCTATTATTCCGCCCGGGCGCACCTCATCCGTCCGATCCGATCGGACGGACGACGTTGATTCGAATGGTGTTTTGGGCTGGGCTAAGTAGGCTGGCCCATTATCTGAGGAGGCCGGCATTTTTGGGCTGCTTTTGTGGCTGGCTTACGAACCGACCCGAAAATAGGCAGAAAAGGTTTTTTTCTTTTCTATTTTTTTCTGTTCTATATTTTTTGGGGTGCAATTTTAAGTTTTCAATTAAGTTTTGTGCACTGTTTTAAATAACAGAAAACAGTTGCCTAAAATTATGATAATAAACATGTTATTGTTATGAATAAAAATGAACCAACGAGATTTTTTGTTTAGAATATTTTGAAGGGAATATGCCCGAGAGGCAATAATAAAATGGTTATTATATTATTCCTTGTTTATGATGAATGTTTATTTCTCATGCTAGAATTGTATTAACCGGAAACGTTGATACATGTGTGCTTAATAAACAAACAATGGTTCCTAGTAAAGCCTCTCTTTTAACTAGCTCGTTGATTAATAGATGATCAAGGTTTCCTGATCATGAACATTGGATGTTATTAATAACGGGGTCATGTCATTAGAAGAATGATGTGATGAACATATACCCAAAGAGAATATAGCAATGCGATCAAGTCATTTAGTTTACATTGTTATATCAAACATACGAAGTAACTTATTCCTTTGACCTTGAGATCATGTCAATCACTGATACCGGAAGAGTGCTTTGATGGCATCAAACGTCACACCGTAACAGGGTGACTATAAAGGTGTCATTAAGTATTCGGAAAGTATTAGTTGAGGATCATGGATCAAGAGTGGGATTTGTCCATCCAAATGACGGAGAGATATACTCTGGGCCCTCTCGGTGATATCACATCGAAACCGCTTGCAAGCACGTGATATGATCACAAGGATGTTATATCACGGGAACGAGAAAAGAGTACTTGTCGGTAACGAGATTGAACAAGGTATGGTTGATACCAATGATCGAATCTCGGACAAGTAAAATATCGCGAGACAAAGGGAATAGTTCACGGCGTTGTTGGTTCACACGATCACGAGAGTCATCGTTGAATATATAGGAGTCATCACGGATCTCCAGATCCCGCTGTTGATTATTGATCGAAGAGGAGTCTCGATCATGTCTATCTTATTCGCGAACCGTAGGGTGACACACTTAAGGTTCGATAACGCATTTGAGAGGATACGGAATATCGAAGAATATTTTGGACAACACCGAAATTGTTTCGGGGAAAATTGAAATAGTTCAAGGGGTTTTTTGTCGAATGGTTGTTAATAGAATTAACAAATGATTCGAGGTGCTTTATGCAAATGTTTGTTAATAGAATTAACAAATGCTGAAATAAAGAAATAAAAATGTTTTATTGATTTATTAAAGAAAAACTCTTGGATTTTCTAAGTGGGGTTTAAAGGAAAATGAGTGGGTGTGAGTGGAGTGTCCACTCACATCATGAGGGAAGAGGTGGGGGCACACCATGGGGCTGGCCGCACCCCCCTTGGGCTGCCTCCCCCCTCTTCTATAAAAGGAGGGTGAGAGCTCTCCCTCCTCTACACACTTTGCCACTTCCCTTTCCCTACACCCGCTGCTCCATTTCATGGTCTCCGGCTTGGCGAAGCCCTTACCGTGGGATTCTTCACCACCACCACGTCGTCGTGCTGCTGGAGTTCCGAGGGATCTTCTACTTCCGCGCCCCGTTGGAACGAGGGAACGGAGGTCGTCATCAACCGTACGTGTGACCGATCACGGATGCACCGCCGGATTGCGGTGCCATCTTCTCGCTATCGGGATCGGTGTGAGTACGACTACGCCAACAACGAGATTTGATCTCGTACCACTTTGAGTCTTCGAGGGTATGTGTTCTCCTTAACCCTCTTGTTGCCCGTTGCACTTCGTCTCCTAGATTAGATCTTGGCCTTTCGGGTATCTCTCGCGTAGGAAAATTTTTGTTTTCTATGCTACGTTCCCCTTCATATTTATCATGTTTAAATGTTATATAATCAATTTAAGCATTAAATAATGTTAATTACCTTATGTTATTAATTTTAACGCTTAATTTGATAATGTCATGACTGTAAAATTAATTCTGACCAACGTTGTGTTAATTTTACATGTCATCCCCTTACGTTGTTCTAACTTTGTGTCATTTCTGCCCAACGGTGATTTGGCATATAATTAGAATTTTTTGATGATTATGGCATGTTTATTCTTCCTTACCAACGTAAAGTTTTGTACTCATGCAACTTAACGTCCATGTAAATTTTCAGCTTCCACTGCGATACGCTACGACACTGTCGACCAACTGACGGGGAGTAATTTCCCACGCTGGAAGAATTCAATCGAGCTAAGTTTGGCTTTAAGCGAATTTGATTATGCCTTAAGTGAGGATAAGTCCACGGCACCTGAAAATGGTGTCGCGGGGTATGATGATCTTAAGAAAACGTATGACTCCAAAATGGAGAAGTGGAACAAATCAAGTCATGTAGCAATGCTTCTGATGCGATCATCCATTTCACCTGAGATTATTGGGACTCTCCCCCAAGAAAGATACTCCTAAAGATTTCATGGCAGCCTTGGAGGAGCAATTCAAAGGCTCCGGGAAGGTCTATGCAACTGAGCTATTTCAGAAGCTCCTTGGAAAGTATAAATGTGATGGTGAAGTAAGGAGTCATGTACCGAGAATGATTAATGCTTCGCGCAAGCTGAACGCTTTACAATGTGAACTCAGTGATAACCTACTCACCATAATGATTTTGGAGTCCCTCCCTAAAGAATTTGATCGATTCAAGATCAACTATAATTCCATGAAGTAAAAGTGGTCACTCGATGAGATATGTCCTCGAATCGTCCAGGAGGAGGAAAGGCTGATGAAACAAAATAAGGACCAGGATTTTCATGTTGGCTCTAACAAGAGAAAGTATGATTGAAATTTTCCTAGTGCTTAGTGGAGCGCGACCACTATGTGTCGCCTATTGCGAGTCCTATTAGGACCCGCCCGTGTTTTTCCCGGTAAGCGAGGCCGGCCCATTTATCTTCCTGGAATCGAACTTGAGATTTGCGCGAATGGAACATAAAGGTACGCCAACGGAGGTTACCACGCTTGTTTGTACAACTATGGCTTCTAACCATTTTTATTGTTTTCAGTTTTCGTTTTCCCCCTTTTTCTTTTCTGTTTAATTTTTAGATTTATTTTCAATTTTCGAAAATATTTATTTTTTGTTCAACGTAATTTTTGTTTCGCTATTTTTTTATTAATCTTTTTGTGGTGCACCGAAAATTTTGGTTCACTATTATTTTCGGTTCACCAATTCTTTTGGTTCACTAATAGTTTTCGTTCACAGAAAATTTTAGTTCACTATTGTTTTTTAATTTAGTTTTTCAAATTTGTAATTTGTTCGGACAAAAAACTGTTCAAATTTAAAATTTGTTCAAATGATAAGATGTTCGGATTAAAATTTGCTCAAATTTGAGAATAGTTCACACACGATTTTTTGTTCATTTTTTGGAATCGTTCAAATTTAACATTTGTTCACCATTTAAAAAAAAATTGAATACAGAAATGATACGCCTTCAAAAACTGTTCAAATTTTGAAATATATTCATTTTGAAACTGGTTTAGATTTTGAAACCTGAACACTTTTCATTTTTACACATTTAAGAATTTTATTTCTGATTTTATTTCCAAAAATAAGAAAAAGATAAGCCAAAATGTGAAGAATAACACGAAAGAAAAAACGTATACCAAAATGTGGCTTTCTGGTCACGTAATGGGCTCAGGTCCATTTAACCGAGCCCGAGCGAGCCGGCTCACGAGCATGAGCGAGCGGTTGTAGGACTTGCTATAGGCGACCTATAGGAGCTCCCGTAGTTAGGGACGGAAAATGCTTCGTTGAGCGTGGCCGGGAAATCCATTTTCCTTATGTTCAAAAATTCCGAATTTTTTCGTGGCCATACATGTAGAGATTCTATGTGATAGTACAATTTTCGTAAAGACACGGCTTTTTATTTGGCCTATGTAAAAAAGAAAATATCTGACATATATATACTGCTATATATTACTATGAAATTTATCTTTTTTTGCGTAGCCAATATAAATACAAATTCGTCACGAAACTCTCTTCCCACGTGTTGAGACTGCATTACCTATGCATCTGTTTTTCATTCAGATTTTTTGACTTTTAAAAAGTGGTCTGAATCAACATTCCAAAAAAAAAGTTAGCCATGAGGAGATGCCCGCCGGTTCATTTTAGCTGCAGGTATTTAGGTACCTCCTATATACCGGCTTAAGCGGCGCGTCGTGCATTCGCCGCCCGTAAGAAACTGCAGTGAGATCGACCCATATACTTCAGATTCGCTACCTTTGCTGCTCGAATATTTTTAATGAGGATCGACTCTAACTACCTCCACTCTAATGTAAACGAGTTTTCAAAACTTTAAAAACCTTCGATGTGAAAATTTACAAAAATTGATTCTTTTTTTAGTTTGAACAATTTTAAAACTAAAACAGCTTTCTTGAACAACTTTGAGTTCAAACAACTTTCAAATTTGAAGATATTTTAGTCGAGACAAATTTTAAATCTGAATATTTTTACATCGAAACAATTTTCAAATCTGAACATTTTTACATCTTAATATTTTTCAAACCAAAACAATTTTCAAATAAGTACAAATTTATGAATATTTTTCAAAACCGACCTAACGAAAAAAAGAAAAAAAAATTGAAAAATAAAAATAAAAAGACATAATACCTAAAGCAAAAAAAGGTCCAGAATAGAAAGCTGGTCGGAACACCGAGTAAATTAGAGACGTGCGCACACGCACCCCACCACACAAACATATTGGCACGCACAGATTAATACATGGAAAATATTCTAGTTAATTATACAGTTTTTTTTAGTTATATATTGTAGTGGCTCAAATACATTGAATTATGTATCATGTTCCCTTTGTTTATTACAAATATTCCATCTTTGTATTTGTAAATTGTGTTGATTCACACTTTTATGGACAATATATTCATTTGTTTTGGGTTTATTTGGCATGAAAACCCCAAAGGTTTATATCTCAAGTTAAGTTTAGTTACTATATCGACGATTCCATGAATAATTTATTTTGGGTAAGTGACTACATTGTTTGGACATGCAATGTTCACAAAAAAATTTATCCACATATAGTATATGAATTAATTTTAAAAAAATTGGTATTTTTTTGTTGTTGTTGAATTTAATAGTAGGGAGGTCAAAGATATGAGGGTTGGTATCCCCGTTTGATCAATGTTGGAGTCCACTGTATTCTGTCGATGTGTAGTTCTAGATGGTTCCCTTTATGTTCTATAATAATGTTGCCCATAGAATAGAACAAATGTATATGTGTCTATTTACCTTGGAGACACAATAGGACTCTTATGTGGAGTACCTTAGAGACACAATAGGACTCTTATGTGGAGTACCTTAGAGACACAATAGGACTCTTATGTGGAGTAACAGATCTCATACTATACATGGAGAATATTCAAGCTAGTCTTAACATATAGTGACACGTTTAGAAAAATCATATCCAAAATAATTTGAGTAATTATGCTAATACAATAAAATGTAAAAAAATCTTAAACTATATCAAAATAGTAAAAATTATAAAATAAACACAAAATTTTTTAAGTGGTATGAGTTTATATTTTACTCACATATTTTCAAACAAAAGGTATAATTATGTGCGAAATTTTAAAATAGCCATGCATTTTGTTTTGAAATAAACATCTTAGAGATCGTTTGGTTTAAGTCATTCTCATGATTGACGGAAACTTGAAGACATGCGCAGTTAACAGACGTCCAAGATTGCTCGATACCGTTTCAACTAAGAAGATCTGAGGTACCCAGTTCAAATGACTTCGGCTAATGGTTTCTCGCTGTCCGAGGGATCAACTGAATATTTTGCTGATGTTAGACTTTTACATACTTCTCTGTTCTATTCCTCTCAAGCTAGGCTTGGATATAAAGTTGGCATTGCAGCATTGTAAGGACAATCTCGTTTATTATCAATAACACTCAAACCCCAGCCGCCATCAGAGCTAGAAAACTCTCGAAGCTTACCTCAATTCTCTTTGTTTCTCACCCAAACTGTTATGTTTTTCTCACCTAAGCTCCGAATTATCGTGTATCTGTGAGTTTTGTTGGTTATCTAAATCAGGGTGTGACAGTCATGTAGAGTCGAATCATGGAATTGGGAGAAGATAATATCAATATGCTAGCATTTTATGATCATATTTTGGTTTTCTTCAACTTTTGTCGAACGAACAGAAAAAAGTGGGTCATGAAGCTAGTCAAGAACAAGTCTAGATATGATGATCTTACTTGTTGATCTAATGTTGCAAAGATCTCATATTTATCGAGCTTAGTTGATTTTGAAGCTTGCTTGCATTGTGTGATGATAAGTTTAGCCTTTAATACCATCACAGTTATCTAATCCTTCCTTATAAACATGTTCGTAAAGTAAGAAATTTGTTGTTAAGAATTATGTTTGTGTGATATGAGCTATATGTGAACTTGAAATTCAAATTTGTGTTACTCTATCATCTGTGAATCTGGCTATTAGTTATAAGGCTAAGTTTGTGTAACATGTTCAAGTTACGATTACAAAAGACATTTCTTATATACATCTTCTCTTTAAAGTTCTCATAAGGTGCAACCGAAACATGATTTGAAACAATGGGAGAAACAAAACTATGCTTATACAAAAATAAAACAAGGTCACCACAAAATCATAGCATGTACCATGTCGTGCAGTTGAAATTACCCACAGTAGCTATTGGCTAATGCTCGGGGTGGTACTCAAGCTCTCCCACGGAGCATGCACCGTATCAGGCGAGCGAGGCACGACAAGGCCACTTTCCGGCTTCTTCCCGCCTTTATCTTCCTCCTTCGCCCCTCCGGCCTCCTGTATGCCGATTAGGACGTCAAGCACCTCCCTGATCGGTGGCCGCATCTCACCGTTCTGCTGCAAGCAGCGGAACGCCAGCTCGGCCACCATCGTCATCGCCCTCGTCGTCACCTCGTCGGAGCCATACCCGAGGTCGAGGTCCACCAGTTGGTCCACCTGGGACCTCTGGATCCTGCCCACGGCCATGCCGGCCAGGTTGATCTCGTCACGGTCCCGAGTGATGTCGACGGCAGGTTTGGACGAGATGAGCTCCGCGAGGACGACACCGAAGCTATACACGTCGCTCTTGTCGGTGAGCTGGTAGCACTGGTGGTACTCCGGGTCCACGTACCCCGGGGTGCCCTGCGGCGCCGTGGAGACGTGCGTGGCGCCGTCGAGCGGCAAGAGCCGGGAGAGCCCGAAGTCCGCCACCTTGACGTGGAAGTCGGCGTCGAGGAGGATGTTGTTGGTCTTCACGTCTCGGTGCACCACGGGCGGCTCGATGGCGTGCAGGTAGGCCAGCGCCGTGGCAGCCTCGACGGCGACGTTGAGACGCATTGGCCACGACAACAGGTGTTCTGCCGCACGGTGCCCATGCAGGTGGTCGGCCACGGTGCCGTTGGGCACGTACTCGTACACCAGCAAGAGCTCCCGGCTGCGGCTGGACGTGCAGCCGTAGAAGGTGACGAGGTTCGGGTGGCGCAGCCGCGACAGGATCGCGGCCTCGTTCACGAACTGCTCCACGTGCCGGCTGCCGTTGTTGTACAGCCGCTTCACCGCCACCACGCGCCCGTCCCGGAGTTGCCCTGAACACACACCAAAATTAATTACGTACCTAATATAGAGCCAACGTCGAATTCGTCTGAATCTTCTGGCTAATTTGGCAGTGGGACACTGAGAGAGTGCCATGCAATTTGCCTACCTTTGTAGACGGTGCCGAAGCCGCCGTCGCCGAGCTCTCGAGTGTCGCTGAAGCCACCGGTGGCCTCCTCCAGCTCCTCGTAGGAGAAGTGGTGCGTGGACAGGTGGTGGACGCTGCGGGACTCCATGTCGGTGCTGTCCCCGGAGCGCGGCGTGCCGCCGCACATGGTGTACTTGAGGAGCCTAGACGAGGATGTCATCTTGTACTGTCTCCTCTTGCGGATGTAGAGGAATGATACCACCACGAGAAGCAAGAACATAACCAGAGCAGCCGCGGAGGCTCCTGTTGTTGCAGATGGTGATGGATTTTGTCAGGAAAGAATGTACATTGATGCTTGAAGTTGCAGGACAGAAGGAGAACAGTAGCAAAATACTGCTAGTACAAAACGCTGAAAATCTACAGCTAATATCGTGTGCATGACAGACTTCATCAGAACAAATTAACCGGTAGGAAAGTGAGGCAGAGTTTTCATACATGCACGTACCTACTGCTATTGCCAATTTGTTCAGTTTCTTCTTCTTCGATGATGATGCTGATGCTGCTGCTGCAGAATCAAGAAAGGACTGTAAGAAATCGTTCCGTCGAAAGTACCGTACCAATCTCAAGAACTTTGGCGAGGAGACTGTGAAACTGATTTCAGTTTTGACCAAACATACTGTATGTTTTAGAGCCTTAAATAAACGGTAATTACAATTCTACGTATCCCATTTTCCAGTCAAAGAGTAAGTGTCAACGTCAACGAAATTCAATTCTTCCATGGCAAGCAAATTGACCAGTAGTTCAGGATCGACGCGGCAGCTGAATCTTACGCGAGCAATCGAACACTAGAGAGTCATTATGAACCAAGCAAAATTGTCAAATGCAGCCAATATTAGCTTGACCTTTCAATATTGTCGGATCAAACGTGGTTGACCAACCTGTCCGTGTCGCGTCTGGGTAGCAATAGCACAGAGGGTACCTGAACCTGAAGAGGGACACGTACGACCCGACGGCCTGACCCTCGGGGCAGAAACATGTGTGATCGTCCGGCGCTCTGCTGTCGTGCCCACCGGAGGCCTGGCACTCGCCGCACCACCCGGCGCCCGCCCTCCACCTCACCGAGAACCCGCCCCGGACGGCGTCCCCGAGGGAGTCATTCCCGGCGGCCAGCGAGTCCGCCATGGCCGCATCGTACGGGGCCACCAGGGTTGAGCTGCACACGCCCAGCACGTCTGCTGCAACCGTGCCGTTGTCCATCCTATAGTACGATCTCCCGCCGGTGACACAGGAGAAGACGTCGTATACCCGAGGCAGCGATGACATGGCGGCACTGCAGTTGATGTAGGCGGTCAGGAACCGGTCGCGGTCCGTGTAGTCGAACGCGGCGGAGTCGATGGTGGTGTTACGGCGCCGCTGCAGGCATGAGTCTTGGTCGTGGGTGAGCGTCATCTCGACGACAGTGAGGACGTGGTTAACGTAGTCGACGCCCACGACCTGGAACGTCCCGCCGGAGTTCATGTAGATGACCAACGTGGTGCCGTTGGCGCAGAAGAGGCGGTGGCCCGGAGAGGAGCAGTAGTCCGGCCGGGACAAGCCGTCGACGGCGAGGGTAGTCGACGGAGAAGCTGAGTGGCCCGCACTGGTACGGCGTCGGGGTGCAGTTGGTGTACCGGAAGAAGTCGGCATCGGGATCTGGCTGCGATCGTGGTGCTGATGAGAGAATCAGCAGCGTGTCGAGGAGCGGCACGAAATGCAGAGAACGCATTTGGCCGACAGGGTTCAGTGCTTGGCGACACATTGCAAAAGGGAGAGAGAAGGGGAGCAACGTGTAACGGTCATGGTCCATCGTGACCGGCATAGCGTGCAATGTTTCACCGATGGGCATTTTCTCTGCAATGGTCATGGCCCATCGTGACAGGTCAAGAGAGGATGGCCGATCGAGTATTCAAGTATAATTCTAAATTCTGGAAAAAATGGCGCGGTGGTGTCAGCAGGAGAATCCTCAGACAACGGGTTCAGTCAGTTGTGTTCCTCCAGTCCTGACGGCTCGAGCAGAGGAAAAATTCCGGGGTGCGGCGAGGTTAAGAAAGTCAACTGTTTCAGGCGCATTTGGTGGGAGGCAGCCGACTGGATCGTTTTTCGCCCGTCGGAATCAACGTCTGTTTTTGTGGCGCGCGACACGACGAGACTCGGTCTAGAACCGAAAGAAACTGATGGCGACCACCGTACACCGCCCACCAACAGTGACCGGCGGTCAGGTCAGCTCCGCCGCCGCAGTGTCGTGCTCCACAAGTAGCATGAAAACACATAGCCAAAACGCGAGAAGTAAAACAGAAACTGTTTGTAGAAGCAGGGGTCGGCTTGGTCTTACCGCAGTCCGGGCGCACGCGGCCGTCGGGGCAGAGGCAGCCCTGGAAGCCGCCGAACTGGTCGTAGCCGCACTGGCCCTTGGACTCCTCGCAATCGTAGCACTTCCCTTTGCTGGGGTCCCAGCTCAGCCGGAACCCGTGCCGCAGCACCTCGCCGTACCCGCCGCTCCCCAGCCCCCCGAATAACTCCGGCCTTGGGAGCCACTTCTTCAGCACGGGCGCCACGTACACCTCGCGGCACGCCAGGAACCAGTCCCCGTCCGGCACCCCAAGCTCCGGGACCAGGAACGACGGCGCCTCAGACGTCCCTTGCGCGAAGCTGGTGCAGTTGATCGGGATGATGTCCAGCGGCGGAGGGTCGTTGGCGGGGTTGAAGCTGCAGTCGAGGAAGAAGGAGATGGTGCTGTTGCCCGTGGCCGTGAAGTTGAGCCACGCCGCGGCCGGGATGGTCACGTTGTGCCGGGGCCTCGGGCAGTCGTTGCTTTTCAGCGCGTCGGCGTCGGCGAGCGTGATGGTGTGGTTGGCGTAGTCGATGTCCAGCACCGTGTAGCTGGCGTTGTCGGCGATGGGCAGGGTGGCGGTGGCGGTGGCGTTGTCGCAGAGGATGGCCATGCCGGGGTAGCCGCAGATGGAGTGGGTCACGCCGTCGACCACGTTGGACTCGTTGGAGAGGTAGAACGGGTAGTGGATGTCGAGCGCGCCGCACGGGAAGGACTTCTGGCACATGCTGGCGTCGTACGCGGCGGCGGAGGCCGCCGCCAAGCGGTCGCCACCGGAGACGACGAGCGCGGCGGCCACCAGGAGTATGCGGAAGAGCAGCGGCATGGCGGGCAAGCTCGACGCTGTCGGCTTAATCGGTTGGATTGGATATGTCTGCTCTGCTTTGCTGTATCGTTTGGTGGCGGCTGCGGGCGCGCGCGCGCACGAGACTTTGACCTGCTCGGCCTTGGGGGAGGTTGGTGAAGGTCCGGGGATTGTTGGCCGAGCGCGTACGTGGCGTGACCGGATTGGTCGAGACGGGATGGAGCAGGTGGGTCTTGGCCGGGTTGCTCTGGTCGCACGCCACAAAGCGATGAGACCTCATCTGTGTTTACATAGTCTGTGACCTCCCTCAAGTCAATGGCTGCGTGCCAATTTTCCATTTTTTATCGCATATAAACACGTTTCGTCCTCGCATTGTAGATTTGTTTTTTTTTTAAGTATCTACTTTGTGCTAGTACTTTTTTTTTTTGCTTTCGAATAACACGTTGATCATGACTCCCGCCTGTCTGAAATAAGTCGCCTGATCTTTAGCACAAACAGGATAACTGTTCTTACTTTGGATTAAGACAGGTGAAAGGTTTGAGCAGGAGCTCTTTGCTAGGTGAAACATGCTGGCAACTGGCAAGCTTCCGTCCTCTCGAGTCAAGTCCTTGGAGAAGCGCCAGGTTTGATTGCGAGCGGTAGGAAATGACCGCGGAGTTCAGTTCCACTTGCATGCAGGTCGAATTCACCCGCGATCAATACGTACGGGGCTGAAGAAAATCACGAACCACAATGCCAGTCCTGTCACTTCACAGGTACGTCCGTTCGAGAAACATTGCTGCAAGAGACCATCCAGCACTCCAGCAGGCACCATTACAATTTACAAGAGAATCAGTTGTCAGTAATATCGGGAAATTCAAAACAGCGATTTCGGTCTCATATACTTTCTCTTCTATTAGAAATTTTACAAAAATAGAAAAACATCTCAAAAATGAAAAAAAAAGTGGTGATACACATATCCAAGTGTTCTACATAATGTTCAATCTTTCATGATGAAATTGCATTTGTGGTTCTTGGCCTCCAGAGAGGAAGTGAGGCGATTTGGCGGCGGCGCCAGAAGAGTGACGCGCACGTCGGAGCGTAGGATTGACGCCCGGTCATTCGCGCAAGTGGTGGCGGGTATGTATCGCCAGGAAAGGGACGGTCGTTTCCCTCCGAAGAGGGGGGGGGGGGGACTACCGGGAGGATCATCGTGGATCGGAGTTTGCGCACAGAGACAAGAGGTTTCATGAAGATAGGAGGGATCAAGACCAAAGAGAGCTGAGGCAAGGAGGCGAATTCCGCGGACGTGAAGGCGCGTTCCAGCACAGATCTGGAGGCAGATCTGGTGCTCCACCACCGCGATCTGGCCCCCTGCGTGGAGGCGGGGGTGCTGGAGGAGTGGATCTGAGAAGGGAACAAGAGCTGAGGGAGCTCGCACTGAAGAACAGTGAGAAACTGGGTCCTAGCGCTTCGAGGGAGGCTAGATCGACGATTGAGGAGGAGGCCCAGGCCAAGAAGGTTCCGTATTGCCACAAGTGCACGAAGCCAGGCCACTATCAGCGTGACTGTACTGCTCCCCCAACCTGTTACACTTGTAAGAAATCGGGTCATGTCGCTTCTGAGTGTACTGAGGGTAGGCCTCGTCCAACGCTTAAGATCTGCGGGAGCGGCCCTGAGATGTTTTACACTGTGCGGTTGCAAATTCCAGATGAGCTGTGTGTGCCTACTACGGTGACGGGGGTCCTCAAGGTGATTGAGGGGGAAGGCGTTGAGGATGCAGTTCTGCTTGAACTGACTGAGCTCTTTGATAGGAAGTGGACTTGGCGCCTCAAATGCATTGGCGAACAGGAGTTCCTCGTTGAGTTCCCTGATGCTGCTAGTAGAAGAGAGGTAACAAAATTCGTTAATGGTTTTCGTTTTGTCTCCAATGAGTCCATTTTCGCTCGGGTGACGGATTCAGTCAGAGAATTTGAGGCTTTCGGCGTGCTGGATATCACTTGGGCTAAAGTTTATGACCTGCCGCAGTGGGCACGGTTTGAAGATGCTATTTGGGAGTTGGCTTACATGGTGGGAGAACCTAGAGAGATTGATAAGACCTCGATCCCGGGCACTGCGCCAGTTAGGGTGAAGGTGGCTTGCAAAAATAAGCAGAAAATAGATGGAAATTACAACGTTTACATCAATGGGAGAGGATTCAGGTTGGAGTGGGAAGCGGAGAGGGATTCTGACTCGAATTCATCTCCCAATGCTCCTTTCAGTCAGGATGATGATGAGCCTGAAGACGAAGGTTCTCAGTCAGAGGAGGGGAGGGAGACTAGATCCAAGAGGAAATTTGATTCAAAGCGGACAGGGGATGCGCAGGAGGACAAAGGGCTTCCAGGGACAGGTGCGCAGGGGCACAAGAAAGGAGCTCAACAGGACTCGCAGGAGTCGCAACAGAACGAAGAAGAAGCAAGTCCAGTGGCTGATGTGGAGGGAGAACAGAGGGACCGCGATAGCGGAAGCAACAGTGAGAACAACTTTGAGATTGAGCGAGCACAAAGGGATCTGGAGCTGGCCAACCTGAAGAGTGTTACGGGACAGTTGCTTTTGGAGTATAAAGATGAGAGCGAAACCCTGAAGGAACCAATTGCCCCGCTCCCGGTTGCGTTTGCCTTTCCAGCTCTAGATAACAAAGACGAGGAGGAGGGCTGGTCGTTGACTGCTCATGAAAAGAAAAGGATGAAGGGAATGGAGCTGAAGATCAAAGAACCTGTCGCGGGTCGACACAGTGATCGTTTATCGAAGAAAGATACAGGTCTGTCTATCCCAGAGAAGGCGGAGCAGCGAGCGAGGCAGAAGAATGACATTTCAGGTACGAATAATTCATTTCACATCCTCAATAATGTACCAAATGATAGGTTAGTTAATTTGGCTAGAGATTGTGATGTGATTCTGGGGGAGTCTGAAAAAAACATCAATCTACAACTTAATATCTTCAAAGCCAAAGAGATGGCAGAGGCTATCCTGGCAGCGGCTAGAGCTAAGATCAATAGGGGGTCAGAGACTGAAAAGGAGGTGTGCCAGGGGGTGGTTGCGGATGAAGAGAATGTGGAGGAAGAAGGGGATGGCGGGGCAGAGGAGGAATTCCTTACGCCCGAATCCCCTTTGAGGAAACTGGAGCTGGAGGCGGAGGCTTACACGCGTCGCAGGACGCTGTCGCCAAAGGGCAAGAGTGCTTCGAAACCTTCTCGTAGTGGAGGGGGTTCGACCAAGAAGAAAGCTAGAAACACCCGAAAGGGGTGTGGGAAACAGAGGAGGACGAAATGACAGTCCTTTTTTATAATATGAGGGGGATGGGGGGCCGTGGAAGGAGACAACAAGTGGGAGATTATGTTAGGCAATATAAAGTTGATATCTTATGCCTTCAGGAAACAATAAAAGCTAGACTGTCTTGGAAGGATATGCGCGATGTGGGTGGTAATTTTAGTTATGACTGGAACATTAAACCCGCAGTGGGGCATTCCGGTGGCCTGGCGCTTGCGGTCAGAACGGACAAGTTCGATGTGATTAGTAGGGATTCTGGAGACTTCTTTGTCAGCTCGGTGGTGCGAGACCTGACAAAAGATCAATGTTGGGAAGTGCTCAACATCTATGGGCCGGTGGCGTTGGATAAAAAAGACGCTTTCCTTGCTGAAATTACGGATAAAATCCTTCGTACGCAGGTACCAGTGTGTTTGGGGGGGGGATTTCAACTTGATCAGATTCGATGATGAGAAAAACCAAGGTGCCTTGCACAGAGGGCTCATGTTTAAGTTTAACGTGATGATAGACTTGCTCCAGCTCAAGGAATTGCGTCGAAGCGGATGCAAGTTCACTTGGACCAATAAGCAGCCTAATCCGACGATGGAGGTGTTGGATAGGATCCTTGTGTCTGTTTCTTGGGAGTCGTTGTACCCTTTGTCGCTGGTTTCGTCGCCTACTAGGGTTGGTTCTGATCACTGCCCAATCTTGGTTGACCTGGGGGAGAACCAGGCACCAAGGCCAAGCCTGTTCCGAGTAGAGTCCACTTGGTTTGCGCGTCCTGAATTTGTTTCTTTGGTTAAGGCGAAGTGGCCGGCTAGGACCCAAAGACAAGTTCTGGACTATTGGAAAGTCCAACAGGTGGAGTTACGGAAACTTTTGAGGGGGTGGTCTCGCAACGATAAAGGTGAGTTTGTCGTGAAGAAAAAGAACTTGCTTTCTCAACTTAAAGAGTTAGACGATCTTGGGGATCTTAGCCAGTTGTCGGAGGAGGACTGGAAGTTAAGATACCAGATTGAGGAAAAGCTGTCAGCAGTTTATGCAGAAGAAGAGAGATATTGGCATGCTAGGGGGGGGGGAGAATTGGTTGATTAAGGGGGATAACAATACTGCTTTCTTCCATTCGGTGGCGAATGGCCGTCGAAGGAAAACGACCATCCTCGTGTTGGAAGATGAAGGTATTCCTTTGGAGGATGCGAATCAGATTAAAGTGCACGTGAATGATTTTTACAGAGGGTTGTTTGGGCCGGAACCCGCATCTCAGGTTAAATTAGCTGCTTCCTTCTGGGACGACACTAGGAAAGTGTCCCCTGAGGAAAACGACAGATTGAGTGGCCCGTTCTCGATAGAGGAGATCGAGTCGGCTTTGAAATCTATGAAAACTAATACTGCTCCAGGTCCTGATGGCTTCTCGGTTCAGTTTTACAGAGAGCTGTGGCCGCTGGTCAAGGACAGCATAAAGGAGATGTTTGATAATTTGCACGAAGGCACTCTCAACTTAGGAAGGCTCAATTATGGCATTATAATTTTGATTCCAAAAATTAAGGAGGCAAACGTGATCAAGCAGTTTCGACCTATCTGCCTGCTGAATGTAGTGTTCAAATTAATAACGAAAGTCCTAACTAACAGACTCTCGCCAGTTGCGGAGGAGATAATTGATATCACCCAGACAGCTTTCGTGCCTGGGCGCCACATTCTGGAGGGGGTTTCGGTGCTTCATGAGGTGGTTCACGAGTTGCAGCGGACTCGGGCCCGGGGGATCATTCTAAAGCTTGACTTCGAAAAGGCTTACGATAGAGTCCAATGGCCGTTTCTTCGGGATGTTCTCAGAGGTAAAGGGTTTTGCAATGCTTGGATCGATTGGATCTCTTTGGTAGTTCAAACTGGCAAGGTGTGCGTGAACCTCAACGGGGAGAACGGGGAGTATTTCAGGACGTTCAGAGGGTTGCGTCAAGGGGATCCGTTATCCCCCCTGCTCTTTGACATCGTAGCGGATGTTTTAGGCACTCTAATATCTGCGGCAAAATCCAAGGGCCATCTGGATGGTTTGGTACCCCACTTGGTGGACGGTGGGGTATCGCACCTGCAATACGCCGACGACACCTTGTTATTTCTAGACATCAATGATAAGTCGATTACGACGATGAAGTTTCTGTTGTACTGCTATGAGGCAGTATCTGGAATGAAGATAAATTACGATAAAAGCGAGGTCTTTGTCTTGGGAGTGGAGCAAGACGAGCAAGTCAGGGTTGCAAATCTGTTCAATTGTAAGTTGGGGTCCTTTCCGATGAAATATCTGGGAGTCCCGGTTTCGAATCGGAAACTGCTGGCTTCAGATTTTGAATTCTTACCAGACAAAAGTAATGAAAAAACTGGGGGGCTGGAAGCCAGTGTCTTCTGGTGGAAGGAAGATCCTGATTGACTCCTGCCTGAGTAGCGTTCCAGCGTATGTGATGGGCTTCTATGCAATCCCGGAGGGGATTCATCACAAGATGGACATGCATAGAGCGAGATTTTTTTGGGAGGGATCGGTGGAACAAAGAAGATACCATATGGTCAAATGGGCTGACCTAGCTAGGCCAGTGGATTTTGGGGGTCTGGGCTTTGCGGAATCCAGGGCCAAGAACACGGCCCTTCTCGCGAAGTGGATTGTTAAACTTGAGAGAGGGGATCAAGACCTTAGCTGTCAAATACTTAGGAAAAAGTATTTGGGGGAAGGAGGTTTTTTTCAATCAGAGGCGGCGGGGGGGTCGCAATTTTGGAAAGGGCTGCATTCGATCAAGCGCTGGGTCAGGAAAGGTATTCGTTATGTAATCGGCGATGGCAAGAAAACCAGCTTTTGGGAGGATGTGTGGTTAGGTCAGGTGCCTCTCAAGATCGCTTTCCCGCGGATTTTTGCTATCTGTAACCAACAATCGGCGACAGTGGCTGAGGTGTTGGGCCTTCAGGATCTTAACCTGGACTTCAGGCGCGCTTTTGGGGACCGGGATCGTGGAGAATGGAATGAGTTACTGGGGTATCTAGCTACAGTTCAACTGTCGAACGTCCCAGATGTAGGGGTTTGGGAGCTGGGCCCCAATAATCGCTTCACTACGAAATCTCTGTATCACGAGATCCTTTATTCGGGTGTGGAGGATCTTGACTTGAGGGGGATGTGGAAATCCAAGATGCCGCTTAAAATAAAAATCTTCACGTGGATGTGCCTCCGAGGGAGGATCCAGGTGACGATGAACCTCAAAGCTAAAAATTGGCCGGGAGAGGTGGGTTGTAAGCTCTGTGGAGAGGAAGAGACCACGGAGCACTTGCTGTTCCACTGCGCGCCGTCGCATTTTCTGTGGTGGTGCTTCAGCGAAGCTCTGGGGTGGGAGGTTTTGGGGTCCCGCGGGGACTGCGAACATCTGGTTAGGTCGAAGCCTAATCAAGGGACAGGCGGGCTCTGGTGGTCTATTCTCGGGGCTGCGTTTTGGTCTATTTGGATCACGCGTAACGATTTGGTGTTCAATAACAAAGTGTGCTCTTCTCCACTTAACTACTTGTTTTCTGTGACTTCTCTTCTCTCACAGTGGAAGCTCCTTTGGCCGGGAAAGCTTAAGGATCGGTGGATGCAGACACTGGAGTCCCTGAAGGTGAAAGCGCTGGAACTGAAGTCGCTGGCAGGTCCACGTAGAGGTGTTGGCTGACCAGCGTTAGGTTTTTTGTTTTTCCATCTAGTTTCCTTTTCGGTTGTTTACCCCTGCGTGGGTCGTTACTGTGCCATGTGTGGCTTGTTTTCCTTTTCCGGATGTACACTTCCTGTCTGTTGCTCGAACTTGGTTTGGTTGGCGGCTGCTTTCCTAAAGCAGGGCATCAATAAAGTGCCTTTTATCTAAAAATTGCATTTGTGGTGTTCTTTTCCGAAAAATAAATCAATGGCCAACGTGACCATTACATTCCTATACTCATGACTTTCTTTATTGATAAAAATGTCTCAACACCCACTAAGCAAATAAAACATGTACCGAATCATGGATCAAACCAAGATGACTCGATACCCTTGGGAATGGTGACATGTGTGATGTCGAGACAATGACACGTGGCCCCAATAGATGAGGGTCTTACACGTTTCGCACGAATTTCAGCCTGCAAAGTGATTGTTTGGATAGAGGCAACTAGTCCCGAGTTTTAGCAAGATTTTCCTGAAAATCAGTTTGCTTATAATGTTGTTAGGGATTAGAACAATTCTTGTTTGTGGGAGAGCAACTCGACGCACACCTCCACCCATGACACTCCCACGAGCTCCACGGGGGGAACCCTAGCACTGCCACCCACGAGTTCCCCTCCTCCCCATCCTCCCCTTGCTGCCTCCGGAGAGTGTGGTCACTGAAGAGAGTGGAATAAATTTATCGTCCGTAGAACAAATCACAACTATAATTGAAAAGCTATTTTATAATAAGTAAAATTAAATTTAGTATAAGGAACAAATAATGATTACATTAGGAACAAAAAATGATGAAATCAAAAGGAGAAAAAATATTGTCCATGAAACAAATCATAGTTTCCAACCAAAATTCGAACCAACTCAAAGAAATTAGTGTTTGTGGAAAAAAAATTCACAAATGGAAGTGAAAAATAATTTTATATTAACTTGAGAAATTTTTTGTTACCCATTGAATAAATCACAGCTACAAAGGGAACAAAATTCTAGGCCAAGTACAAAAATAACATTTCACCCAACTTGGAACAAATCATGACTATTAAAGGAACATAATGTTAGAAAACCCGGAACAAGTTTGGTCACATGAAGAACATATCATGATTGTTAGACGAACACAAGACATGCCGAAACAAGTTTGGACGCATGAGGAACAAATCACGACTATTAGAGGAACATAATTTTAGACAAGCCGGAACAAGTTTGGACACATGAGAAAGAAATCACGATTACTAGAGGAACAAAAGTTTAGATAAAACGAAATAATTTTGGGCACAAGAGAAACAAATCATGATTACAAGAGAAACAAAATTTTAGAAAATCCGGAACAAGTTTAGACACACGAGGAATAACTCACTATTATTATAGAAACATAATTTTATACGAACTGGAATAAATTTGGACACATGAGAAACAAATCACGATTACTAGAATAACACAATTTTTAAACCACGGAACAAATTTGGAAAAATGAGGAAAAAATCACAATGATTAGAGTAACGCGGTTTTACAAAAGTTGTTACAAGTTTGGACACATGAGGAACAAAGCACAACTACTAGATGAACAAAAGTTTAGACAAAACATGACAAATTCGGACACGTGAGGAATAAATCACGATTATGAGAGTAACACGATTAAAAAAAATCGGAACACGTTTGGACACACTATCACTACTATAAGAGGAAAAAAGTTATTCCATGGAACAAATCACCTAGCATCCATGAAACCAACCACGATTACATGAGGCACAATACAATTTTTTGCTCTGCCAAAAAATTACGGCTATACGGAGAACCCAGATTTAGCGTTTGTGAAACAAATCACGGTTACAATAGTAACAAAAAATTGTGGCGCGGAACAAACTACGATCATAAGGGGAACAAAATTTAGGGCGTGAACAAATCATGATTACAGAAGGAACAAAAAATCTAATTCACGGAAAAAAGATCACAACTATAAGAGAAAATTGGATACGCACAAAACAACACCTCGCGAACTCAATATCTCTTTATTACTTGTGGATACGCCTCATATGGGTCTAGATTCAATTCATAAGAAACGGGAGGGGATAGCGATGAGCGACGCCCGTCAGGGCTCGTTCATTTTCGTGATCTGGTCCTAGATGTGACAATCGAGCATGACATCTATTTAAGCTACTCACACACACAAGCCTTGAAAGTGGGTCCTTCGCCACCAAACCACTCACAACCATTCACTTGGTCCAGTTGGCATCTCCGTATCGAGGATTTGGCTTGCTCACTCGCTTCAGTAGCATCTCGTGCTCAACAGAGTTTCCTCCACCTATCAGTTACCATGTAGAGCTTTCTGCAATTTCCTGCGGCGTCGCCTATGCTTGGAGTTCCTTTCTCTTGGTTCGACATGCTCTTTTGGTTGTTGCCAATTCCTGATGCTCATGTCAGTTACATCAGTCCCCCTTCCAAAGAATCTTGCCCCCAAGCTGTTGCTAGAGGAAACTTAGGTCTCACTTTGTTTTCATTCTCCCAAGTTTCCACACATGCATCCAAACCTGAGCATTGCACGAAATTTTATGAAATAAATACATCACCTCTTTTAACCTAGTGTCATTTCAAAATTTCCATGGGTGTTGTTATCTCCTCCGGTGAAGTAGGCAAGGGAATGGAGCCTTCACCTCTCATCTTTTATTTCCCTACCGCATATTTGAGTTGTGAAACATGGAATACTGGGTGCACTGACAATGTCTCCAGTAATTGTAGATCATATGCCACTGATCCACTACGACGCAAGATCCTGAAAGTTCCATAGTATTTGAAGGACAACTTAGGGTTAGCTCATGTGGAAATTGATTTTAGACATATTTTGGTAACTTGTGATAAACCCAATCATGCTCCTCGAATTGCTTTTCAGTTCTTTTCTTGTCTACTTGTGACTTCATTATGTGTTTACCTCGCAGTAGATATTGTCTTAGTTGTTGTTGACGTGGGTATGTCAGATCGGCACTCACGGTAGGTATACCGGGTACGGCCTAACTACAGAACCTTCAGGCAAAGCCCATCAAGACGCAATAGTGAAAGCCCATCATTGGTACGAGTAGGAGATCGACCCAGAGAAGAAGTGTCTTGCAAGGCAAGACTAGAATTAGAAAACCGACTCTGATTGAGTCCTACTCATGTACGAACTCATAGGATCCGAACTCCTATATAAAGACCGGGAGGGTCTCATAGAAAACTCTAGAACACACACATATTCTTGAGCTAGATCAAATCTCTGTGGCACAACCTCTGTATTCGAGTTGAACTCCCTGAATAATACATAGACCGGCAGACGTAGGGGGTTTTACCTTCTCAGAAGGATCCTGAACCTCGGTAAATCTTGCTCACGTTTCTTGTCAAGCCGAGTAGTCTATCATCGCTCATCTCCCTTACAAAATCCTAACTCAATAAGCATGTGATATTCCATGGCACCCCCACGACATTTGGCGCCCTATGTGGGAATCTAGAGTTGTGGATTCAAGGCTTCGTTGACATCAACGACTTCAAGCAAAAACTCGCCGATTAGGATGGATCCAATTTAGTTTGGGTCCCTAGACTTCACCGAGAACTCATAGGCATTACGCCTGGCCTTCGACGCCCTCGACGGGAGCGTCAACCTGACGTTCGACAACCTGAACTTCCGTGTGAGTCGCACGGGTGTTCTACGCCTTCAGGACTCACTCGCCCTAACGCGGTGGAGGCAACACCTTCATCGGCTATGGCGGCTACCACATCAGTGTTTTCTGACTCCGAGATCGAGATTGGATCTGACATCGACTCAATGATGACCCACAAGTATAGGGGGTGTATCGTAGTACTTTCTATAAATAAGAGTGTCGAACCCAATGAGGAGCAGAAGGTGTTGACAAGCAGGTTGGATAGATAATTCACTGTAACACTAGTAAACGGGTTTTTGGTTGTTTTGGATATAGTAGATAAATAAAGTTCGAGTAAATAATATTACAGCGAGTGGCCCAGTCCTTTTGAGGGCAAAGGACAAGCCGGTTATGCTATTTATGACTACCAAACGTTCTCGAGGACACATGGGAATTTTGTCAAGTGCTTTCGCTTTGTTACGGTTGATTAATATCCATTGGTTCATGAAGTGTTGTGTGGGTGAACCTATGCTAATGCACCGCCCAACTAGGACTAATACATACTTGTGATTATATTCCTCGCAAGCATCCGCAAATACAAGAAAGTAATTAAGATAAATCTAACCACAGTCTTTAACTACGGGATTCTACGCTCCCTCGCGCATTGGTTTCCTAACGGGGGTTTAGGTTTCTGTCACTCCAGCAACCCCACAATTAGTAGCCAAATACACAATGCATCCTCCTAGGCCCATAAAGGTGAAGTATCATTTAGTCTACGTTCATATGACACAACTAGAAGAATAGCACCACAACTTAAATACCGAACCACGAGATATTACTTCAATATAACTTCACTACTAACATCATGACTTCTCCCATGTCCTCAAGAACTAAACGAACTACTCACAAGACATCATATGGATCATAATCAGGGGTGATATAATGGATGATAACAATCTGGTCATAAAGTGCTAACACCGATAAATCTCACAAGCATCAACTACTAACAAGTAATCCACGCCGGGAGAGAGATCTAATGTAAAACAACGATAGAGGCCTTTAATTGTTACAACGGGATGACGGTGGATGATGAGGGTGATGGTGCTGGTGGCGATGATGATGATTATGACGATCTTGATGATGCCCGGAGTGATGACGGTGACGATGACGATGATTTCCCCTCTCCGGAGAGGAATTTCCCCGGCAGATTTCTCCCTGCCAGAGAGATTTTCTCTCTCGGGTGTTTTCCGTCCCGAGGCGACGGCGGAATAATTATTCAATGATGGTCTGGGGCTTAGGGTTCCCTCGGGGTAAAGTACGTGAAAGACCTCGGCCAGAAGTGGGCTAGGGTGGCCACACCACCTGGCGGCGCGGCCAGGGGGCGCCACCTCATGGAATGGGCCCCTGGTGGCTCCCTCGGGCTCCCCTTCTGGCTGGAGTCCTCCTCTGAACTTCTAAGACACCTCCGATGCCCCCTTATTCTTCCGATCTTCTAAAAAATGGTATCTTTATGGTGCTTTTTCCATCAGATTTTGGTCTCGGTGTTTATTCTCCAGAAATTGTGAAACATGCAAAATAAGATTAAGAAAACATAAGTAATGCATCATAACATGAAATATATCGATGAATAACAGAAAATAACAATATAAACGGTGATGCAAAATGGACGTATCAACTCCCCCCAAGATTAGACCTCGCTTGTCCCCAAGCGAAACTGAACTCAGTAAACATGACCACAGGTTTATGGAGTGAGGTGTCGATAAATGAAATACGGACAAAAGGCATCACATATAACAAAGAACAAATCATTTAGACAGCAACTTCCTCTCATATAATTAAACTTGAAACAAGGAGAGGAACAATAATGGTGCAAAAAGTAAATCAAAATTGGTAAAGGCAAACTTCGTTCTTGGTCAGAAAACAGTTAACAGTGTACTCATCTTTCGATCAGAGTCTTTTATACTAGAGCTATATTGCAGAGTTTATCATGCTCAATTATAATGGTCTCTTTGCAAACATTGGTAACTTTCTAAGTGGTATTCAAACAGATAAAAGCATTTGTAGAAATAAGGAAGAATAATAAACATGATTGAGTAAATCAACATGGACTCGGATGAATCACAACAATTCAAATGCTTGCTTAAGACAGAAGGAAATGGGTTTACTGACTCAACATAAATGTAAAAGATGGCCCTTCGCAGAGGGAAGCATGGATCACTCATGTGCTAGAGCTTTTATTTTAATAAACAGATGTATAAAATGCATGACACTCCTCCATCCATCTTACACAAACCATGGTTAACCGAAATCTCAGGTGCCTGCCAACAATCACAAACCATGGAGGAGTATCTAATTTTAAGAGGTGTATGCTAGTGTCAACCAATGGTAAACAGAAAATACAGTACGTCACAAGCCAACTAGACTTCACAAGAGCGGATCCCATATGAAGGACGCAACTGGAGTAGAAGGTCATCCCTCGTTCTCTTTTGTTTACACGATATGCTTTGACTCATAAATCAGGGGGAAAATAGTGAAGAGAAATTGTGTATCAGTTTGGGACTGGGCACTCCGCTGCCACCTCTTCTAGCATTTGGATAACCGGATGAAGCCACTAGTCCATGTGTGTGAAATCCAATCAACAAGTGAGATAAATATTCTCTATTTATGTCCTCATGAGCAAAAACAGGAACACAAAGTAGGAGTAATTTTTAAAGTTTTAAAGGTAGCACATGAGCAATTTACTTGGAGTGGCGGTTAATTACCACAGATAGGTAGGTATGGTGGACACAAATGGAAATGTTTTGGGGCTCAAGGTTTTGATTGCACGAGAAGCATTCCCTCTCAGTACAGTTCTTTGGCTAGCAAGATTGGGTAGCAAGCATAAGAATTGAAGTAAAACAAACAAAAACAGATATGATAAAGCCAGTCATGCAATCTTCCTTGAAGGTGCAAACAAACTTATTTGAGAATACTAAGCTTATAAGCTAACAAAGAAGAAAGATCATGGAATAATATATCTAAATGCAACTCCCTCTTTTCTACTTAAGTCTTACGTATTGTTGCTAATGACCAATGCTAAGTTTGCCAGAACCAACTAGATTATCTTGGAGCTCCAACATTGATGCCAATACTAATAACAAGGCCAATCACATACCAAAAATTGCATACTAAACTAAAATAGAACAAGTAGATGATGAAACTTCTCATTAATATTTCATTACAGCAACTCAAACCAAGGGATACAATTATAACCAACTAAGGAGTGACACTTCCATACTGCAAACCATACTATATGATATTTTCTCTACTCATGATATGACTCTACTAAAAGGTAAAAAGGGGTGAAAGATAAAGGTGACACCGCGACACTCCCCCAAGCTTGGAACAAGCCAAGGGGATGCCAATACCAATGACGAATCAATTCTTTGGTGGTGGTGAATCCTTCTTAATGAGCTTATCAATTGATTTCTTCAGTTCTTCAATTACGAATATAAGTAGATGAATCATATCAGTGTTGTACTCAATACGGTTTGCATGCTTGTCAATCGGTGCACTCCAACCATCTGTATTTTCCTCCCACACTTCCTTAGGCTGAGATCTTTCTCTATCTGCATGGTTAGAATGATACATAACCCAACAAGAAGACAACCTGGACTCGGGTACCCTCATATATTGATATTCATGAATTGAAGTGTGGAAAGGTCTCTTAATACTTGAAAGTGGAATATCCGGGGATAGAAAATGACGTCGGGCCAGCCATCCAGTGTTAGCCCTTACCGTAGGCTTGGAAGGTTTTGCAACCACTCCAATGCTTGCGATGGTAGCATGTGGACGCACCCGCGAGTTTTCTTCTACATCTCCTTCAGCTCCACTATGAATCTCCTTCTTCGGATCCCGGTCTTGGAGATCTTCTTCTTTCGGTCCCTTCCCCTTGTTGTTGTTGGTGGAGACCATGGTGCTTCTAAAACTGAAAACAGAGCCTGCCAGAAACAGCTTGAAACAGAAACACGAAGAGAAAACGATATACGGACCTCGGGGGATTATATAGATAAAATATGTGTAACGAAAGGAAAGTCCAGGTCGAAAACAAGTCGGAGAGGGGCTCCGGGGCGCCCACACCATAGGCTGGCGTGGCGAAGAGTGGGCCCGTGCCACCTGGTTGTGTGGTGCATCCGTGCACCTTCTCCAACTCCTCTTCAGCTCGGTATTTTTCATATTTTCCAAAAATCAATAATTAATAACAGAAAAGGCAATTCGCAAACTTTTTCTTAACAGAACGGTTACCTATTCAAAAACTGACTCTGGAATCTTTCCTCTGATGTATTTCTCCGGAGTCATTACTTGAATAACATCGACATCTTCATCATAGGAATCCCCAGAAATATAATGTTTGAGTCTTTGCCCATTTACCACTTGTGTAGTGTTATCCTTGAGGGAAGCAATTTTAATAGCCCTTGAACGATACAGTTCTTCAATAACATAAGGTTCTTCCCATCTGGAGTGTAATTTTCCTGCAAAAAATCTAAGACGAGACCGATACAATAGAACTTTCTCACTGGCATGAAACTCTCTTTTAAGGATTCTTTTTTCATGCCTTTGTTTAACTTTTTATTTAAAGAGCTTGGCATTTTCATAAGCTTCACATCTCCCTTCATCTAAATGATTCAAATCAAGCATTATTTTCTTCCCAGCAAGTTTAAAATCTTTATTTGATTCTTTAACTTCCTAATAAGCTTTGGGTTCTAATTCTAAAGGCAAGTGACAAGATTTTCCATAAACCATTTTATAGGGAGGCATACCCATAGGGTTTTTATAAGCAGTTCTATAAGCCCATAAAGCATCATTCAACTTATTAGACCAATTCTTCCTAGATTTATTAATAGTCTTTTGCAAGATAGATTTAATTTATCTATTTGATAATTCTACTTTACCACTGGTTTGAGGATGATAACCTAAGGCAATTCTATGATTAACATCATATTTAGCTAGGGTTTTTATAAAACCACCATGAATAAAATGAGAATCTCCATTAGTCATAAGATATCTAGGCACACCAAACCTAGGAAAAATAACATCTTTAAGCATTTTTAACGAGGTTTCTCCATCAGCACTTTTAGTACGTATAGCTTCTACCCATTTAGTAACATAATCAACAGCAACAAGTATATGTGTATAGCCATTTGAAGGAGGAAAAGAACCCATAAAGTCAAATCCCCAACAGTCAAAAGGTTCAATAGCAAGAAAATAACTCATAGGAATTTCATTACGTCTAGAAATATTTCCTACTCTTTGACATTCATCACAAGATAAAATAAATTTACGTGCATCTTTTAAGAGAGTAGGTCAATAGAAACCTGATTGTAGAACCTTCTGTGCGGTTCTATCTCCAGCGTGATGTCCTCCATAAGCACTACTATGGCACTTCTTCAATATTTCACGTTGTTCATGATCTGGAACACATCTTCTCATAATACCATCTACTCCTTCTTAATATAAATGTGGTTCATCCCAAAAATAATGCCTCAAATCATAGAAGAATTTCTTCTTTGTTGAGCTGTAAATGTTGGAGGCAAATACTTTGAAACAATAAAGTTAGCATAATCAGCAAACCATGGACTATCTTGGGGTTTTACCTTTATTGCAGACAATTGTTCATTTGGAAAGCTATCATTAACATGAATAGGATCAAAAGTAATGTTTTCCAATCTAGACAAGTTATCAGCAACATGATTTTCAGCACCCTTCCTATCCACTATATGTAAATCAAACTCTTGTAAAAGAAACATCCATATAATAAGCCTAGGCTTAGCATCTTTCTTTTCCATAAGGTATCTAATAGCAGCATGATCCGTATGAATAGTAACCTTTGAGTCAACAATATATGGCCTAAACTTATCACATGCAAAAACTACAGCTAAGAACTCTTTTTCACTAGTAGCATAATTCTTTTAAGCAACATCAATAGTCTTACTAGAATAATGAATAACATTCAACTTCTTATCTATGTGTTGTCCAAGAACAACACCTACATCAAAATCACTAGCATCACACATAATTTCAAAAGGTAAATTCCAATCAGGCCGTTGCACAATAGGAGCAGCAGTTAAAGCCTTCTTTAAAGTTTCAAAATCTTCCTTACAATAATCATCAAAAACAAATGGTACATCTTTTTGAAGAAGATTAGTAAGGGGTTTTGATATTTTAGAGAAATCTTTAATAAACCTCCTATAAAAACCAGCATGACCAAGAACACTATGAATACCTTTAACATACCTAGGACAGGGCAGTTTCTCTATGGCTTCCACTTTAGCTCTCTCAACTTCAATACCTCTTTGAGAAATTTTATGTCCAAGAACAATTCCTTCATTAACCATAAAGTGACATTTTTTCCAATTAAGAACAAGATTAGTTTCCTCACATCTCTGCAAAACTTTATCAAGGTTGTGCAAACAATTATCAAAAGAAGTTCCATAGACGGAGAAATAGTCCATGAATACTTCCACAATTTCTTCACAAAAACGATGAAAAATAGCAGACATGCATCTTTGAAAAGTAGCAGGAGAATTACACAAACTAAAAGGCATACGTCTATAAGCATAAGTACCATAAGGACAAGTAATGGTTGTTTTCTCTTGATCTTGTTTCCTAACAGCAATTTGAGAAAACCCAGAATAACCATCAAGAAAGCAAAAATGAGTTTTTTTAGACAACCTCTCTAGCATTTGATCAATAAAGGGTAAAGGATAATGATCTTTCTTAGTAACTTTATTAATCTTTCTAAAATCAATGCACATTCTATAACCAACTACTACTCTTTGTGGAATCAGCTCATTGTTTTCATTAGGGACAACAGTAATTCCTCCTTTCTTAGGGACACAGTGCACAAAGCTCACCCATCTACTATCAGCAATAGGAAAAATAATACCAGCATCAAGAAGTTTTAATACCTCATTTCTTACCACTTCCTTCATCATAGGAATTAAACGGCGTTGATGTTCAACTACTGGCTTTGCATCAGGTTCAATATTAATAGCATGCTGACATATAGTAGGAGAAATCCTCTTCAAATCATCAAGAGTATATCCAATAGCTCCACGGTGTTTCTTCAGAACTCCCAATAATCTTTCCTCTTCTTCACCTGAAAGTTTAGCACTAGTAATAACAGGATATGTTTTCTTATCATCAATATAATAATATTTAAGATCATCAGGCAAAGGTTTTAAATCAAAGACATGATCCTCCTTGGGTGGTAATGTGGTACCCAAGTCTTCCACAGGTAAATTATGTTTCAGTATCACTGGTTGACGAAGGAGAATATCGTCAATCTCATTTCTCTCTTCCACAAATACCTCACTCTCATGGTCCTCCATACATCGTTGCAAAACATTGTTAGGAGCAAGAGCAATACAAGCAAGTTGTTCAACTTTAAAATTCTCATCGGGCAATTTAGATTCATGAGGTGCTCTAGAAAATCTGGAGAAATTGAACTCATAAGATTTTCCATCAAATTTAGTCAAAATCTTCTCTCTTTTACAATCTATAATATCACCACAAGTGTTCAAGATAGGTCTACCAAAACTAATAGGACAAGTCTTACTAGCAGCCTTACCAAGTACTAGAAAATTAGTGGGATATTTAGTTTTACCACATAAAACTTCCACATCTCTAACAATACCAATAGGAAAAACAGTTTCTCTATTAGCAAGCTAAATAACCTCATCAATATCTTCAAGCTCACAAGAACCAATTTCATGGATAATTTCTCTATAAATCTCATAAGGTATATCACTAGAACTAGCACCAATGTCACACAAACCATAATAGCAATGATCACCAATCTTAACAGAAAGCACAGGAACACTAGTTTTCTTAGGTCTATGAGGATGTGAAACAATGTTTGAAGCATCCTCACAGAAGACAATGTGTTCATCCTCCACATTTCCACATACAAGATCTTTTACTATTGCTACTGCAGGTTCAACAGCTATTTGTTCATCAGGTTCAATAGCTTTCTTGTTACTCTTATTAACCATACTAGCTACCATAGAGTGCTCTTTCACTTTAGCAGGGAAAGGCATTTTTTCAATATAAGGCTCAAGAACAGCAGGATTAATAGCATGCACTTCTATATTACTAGCAGGAACAATATCTTTATAAGGTGCATGGTACTTGTGATAATTCTTTTTAGGAATATCAAGATAGGAGGCAAAAACTTTAAGACAGTTTGCAAAAATTTGAGAATCAAGACCACAAACAGCACTAACATCATAGAAATCATTGGTATCCATTAAATATTTAATGAATTCATAATAATAACTTATACCTGACTTTCTACATTTGTCTTTCTCCCATCCTTCAGTGTTTTCTTGAATATGATCGAGAAGAGCCTATTTAGCTTCTTCCTTCATACGTGTGAATGATCCAGAACAAGAAGCATACAATAAATCCTTATCATGAAGAGAAAACTTGCATAAAAACTATTGACAACAATATTACGCGGGAGCTCATGAACAGGACATTTGAGAATTAATAACTTCGTTCTTCCCCACACTTGGGAAATACTCTCTCCATCCCGAGGCAGAAATTATAGATTTGATTCCGGTCTTGATGAATCTCACTAGGAGGATAAAATTTAGAATAAAAGAGAGGAACAATTTTCTCCCATCCAATAGATTCACCATTCCTCTGTAATTTGAACCATTCAGCGGCTCTTCCTTTCAGCGATAAAGAAAATAATTTCCTTTTAACTTGATCCATTGTAATACCTGCACACCTGAATAACTCGGATAATTCATGTATCAAGAGCAAATGATCACCGGGATGGACAGTTCCATCACCATAATAGCAGTTATCCATAACACGTCCAACAATTTTCATAGGTATTTTATAAGGATCTAATTCAGCAGATAACTGGTCACTATATCAGCAGATAACGGGATGAACCTATGCTAATGCACTGCCATCTAGGACTAATACATACTTGTGACTATACCCCTCGCAAGAATCCGCAAATACAAGAAAGTAATTAAGATAAATCTAACCACAACCTTTAACTCCGGGATTCTACGCTCCCTCGTGCATTTGTTTCCTAACGGGGGTTTAGGTTTATGTCACTTCGGAAACCCCACAATCAGTAGACAAATACACAATGCATCCTCCTAGGCCCATAAAGGTGAAGTATCATGTAGTCGATGTTCACATGATACCACTAGAAGAATAGCACCACAACTTAAATACCAAACCGCGAGATATTACTTCAATATAACTTCACTACTAACATCATGACCTCTCCCATGTCCTCAAGAACTAAACGAACTACTCACAAGACATCATATGGATCATAATCAGGGGTGATATAATGGATGAGAACAATCTGGTCATAAAGTGCTAACACCGATAAATCTCAAAAGCATCAACTACTAACAAGTAATCCACACCGGGAGAGAGATATAATATAAAACAATGATAGAGGCCCTGATGACTCCCAAGTGCAGGAGATCAATTGTAGTACCTTTCGATAAGTATTTGAGTGTCGAACCCACGAGGAGCTGAAGGTAAGCTATCTATTCTCTAAAGCCCTATAACCCTCTTATATGGCTGTTTATGCAAAGCAATAAGTTTGACTAAAAGGAACTAACTAATTAAAAGCAAGTGACGTGGAGTGTGGTTTGTCTAGTAACTAGTGAAGCAAGTTTAAAATGCAAGTAATCCTAGAGCAAGTTTCTAAAGCAAGTTTCACAAGTAGCAAGCAGCAAATATCTCAAGTATCTCAAGGGAGCAAGTGTTCTAGAAATAGGTGTTTCGTTCGTGTGGTTGTCACAATTAGTGAAGCACATGTTTTAGTCTTAGTTGTTTCTTCTAGGAAGGAGCCATGAATAGGTATAGTCAAGTAAATGATCTACAACCCCTTATGATGGATCATGTGGCCAAGTAAATGACTGCACAAGATTGATTAAGACATAAAGTCCCACCATAGCCTTACGTTCTAAGGTCCCCTATATATCCCCCAATAACTTAACTTTATGGCTCAGTCTCAGGTTACTGTCACTCCCAAGTCACCACCACTCCATTATGCTACCGGTGATCACCTTACATGCATTCCCCAACATATGCGTGCACTCATATATTGTACATAAAGACAATCATAGAAGACAACAAACTTGTATGCAACCAATCAACGAACTATTTCACCATTGCCAAGAACAATTCACTACTCAAACATAGACGGGGAGACACAATACATCAAGGGAATATAGTATTGCATCATACATCGTGTTTTCCAAGAGATTACAGTGGAGAGATGGAGCTGATCTTGCTTTATTTGTTGATGATGAACACGCCGGAGGGGGTGGAGCCCTCCGGGGGTGATCCCGGCGGCGTTTCCCCCCTCCGATCTTCTCCGGCGGCAGCCTTCTGTCTCTCTGTTTCGTGGTTTCGTCTCTTGGCGCCGCCTCCTTCTCGAAAAGGCCAGGGGACCCTTTATATAGTCGTTTTTAGGTCATGAGACACTCGGGAGAAGAAAGATCAACGGCATCAGAGCCACGGGGGCAAAAATGGGGCCCCACACGCGGCCAAGGAATCTGGCCGCGTGGAGGGTCCTCTTTTCCACCTGGTTGGCCTTTTGGCCCTCTACTTTGTCCCATGGTCTTCGTCTCAAAAATTCTGAACCGTGCTCTTTGGCCTTGCCCTTTTTGGAGTCCCGAAGCTCCCGGAAAGTCTAAAACACTAAAAAGTACGTTTTCTGGAAAAACAGGGTTAGAACCAAAAGAAGGGGGGTTGTTCAGAAAATCCCCCAAATCATTATAAAACATGAATATAAGTTGCTAATATGTAGGAAAAACAAGTAATAACATGCAAAGTTCATGTATGCATTTTACATGCATCAGGGCCCTAATTTTTACAGCGGGATGACGGTGGATGATGAGGGTGATGGTGGTGGTGGTGATGATGATGGCGATCTTGATGATGCCCGGATGATGAGGAATTTCCCAAGCAGATTTCTCCCTACCAGACAGCTTTTCTCTCTCGGGTGTTTCCCGCCCTGAGGCGGCGGCGGAATAATTCTTCGATGATGGTCTGGGGCTTAGGGTTCCCTCGGGGTCAAGTACGCGAAAGACCTCGGCCAGAGGTGGGCCATGGTGGCCACACCACTTGGCGGCGCGGCCAGGGGGCGCGACACCTCATGGTGTGGGCCCCTGGTGGACCCCCTTCTGGGTGGAGTCCTCCTCTGAACTTCTAAGACACCTCCGGTGTCCCCCTTCTTCTTCTGATCTTCTAAAATATGGTATCTCGATGATGCTTTTTCCATCAGATTTCTGGTCCCGGTGTTTATTCTCCAAAAATCGTGAAACATGAAAAATAAGATAAAATTACATAAGTAATGCATCATAACATGAAATATATTGATGAATACTAGAAAACAACAATATAAAACGGTGATGCAAAATGGACGTATAACTCAACACCCCACACCTACTTCAATCCCCACCACTTTTTCGAAATGGTTCACCGCGCTGGGGATGACGATACCGATAGGACAGACACCCTAAGCCTTAGTAGCAGTAAATATTACGACCCCCGCCAACACCCCGGCCTAGTCTACACATGACTGCGGCGCAGAGGTGGAAGAAGAAGTCGAAGACAAATACGGAGGTGCCACAACCTCGCACGGTGGAGGAGAGATTTAAACATGAGGCACAAAGTAGAGAGAACAACCATCTTGCTACTGCTATGGAGCCGGAGTCCAGGGATAAACTACTCACACATCACTTTGGAGGAGGGCATGGTGGTGTAGACCCCTCCGGTGATGAATTCCTCTCCCGGCAGGGTGCCGGGGAGAGCTCCAGAACCCTCCCGATCTCGGGATGATGATGACAGCGGCCTCAGGTGTTTTTTGGGAGGAAATGGAATATATTTATGGTTTAAGTCTAAGGGGGAATAAATAGGCGAAAGAGAAAATGCGGTGGAGGCCGGGGGGCCCCACACCACCCCATGGCGCGTCCAGGGGGCACCGCCCTATGGTGTGGGTCCCCTGAGGCTCCCCTCCGGGTCTCTTCGGAACTCCGTGGAACCTTCGGGAATTCTAAGACTTCCATGCTTTCCAATTCCGAGAATATTTCTAGAACAACTTTTCTGAAACTAAAAACAACACAAAACAGGGAACTGGCTCTGTGGCATCTTGTCAATAGGTTAGTCCGGAAAATCGATAAAAAATGACATAAAGTGTATAGCAAACATGTGGGAAACAATAAGAAAAAAACATGGAATATCAGAAATTAAGAATACGTTTATGACGTATCAACATCCCCAATCTTAGTTCCTACTCGTCCTCGAGTAGGTAAACGATAAAAAAACACATAATTTGTTAGGTGACATGCTACCAACGTAAACTTGATCGTCAATAATGTAAAAGAATAAGTAAGCTGAGATCATAGAACTTGAACACAAGCATGATAAATAGAATTTCAATAATAAAGCATAGCAATTACCTTGCATCATGAGAAGTAACACAAATAAAAGATCATGAATAACAATGCAACGAAAGATATACGTTTGTTTCAAGTATAAAAAAAAGCATGGCAAAATGATGTTTCGCAAGTCCTTAAGAGTGAGGAAAAAGATAAATGCCAAGACACCTTCAAAGTTCATGAGGAAGACTAGAAAAATTAATTAGAGATCAAGCAATAACACATCATGAATCAATTAATAATGTTTCTGGGACAAATGCACATAAAACTCACAATGGAAACTATGCTCTCTCAACTGTGCATAAAGTTAGTAGATGGAGACTCAATATAAAAATAAAAGAAAGGCCTTTCGCAGAGGGAAGCATGGATCACTCATGTTCTATAGCTTTTATTTTATTAAACAGAGGTATAAAAATGCTTGACACTCCTCCCAACCATCTTACACAAACCATGGCTAACTGAATCCTCGGGTGCCTACCAACAATCACACACCGTAGAGGAGTGTCTATATTTTGGGAGGTGTATGCTAATGTCAACGAATGGTAAATAGAAAATATAGTACGTCACAAGCCAACTAGACTTCACAAGAGAGGCTCCCATATGAAGGACGCAACTAGTGTAGAAGGTCATCCCTGTTTCTTTTTTGTTTACACAATTATGCTTTGACTGATGGATCAGGGAAAAAATAGTGAAGAGATTTTGTTTGTATTAATTTGGGGCTGGGCACCCTGCTGTCAGCTCTTCTACCAATTGGATAAGCGGATGAAGCCACTAGTCCAGGGTGTGAAATCCAATCAACAAGTGAGATAAAGATTCTCTATTTACGCCCTCATGAGCAAAAACAGGAACACAAAACATGAGTAATTTTGAAAGTTTTAAAGGTAGCACATGAGCAATTTACTTGGAGTGGCGGTTAATTACCACATTTAGGTAGGTATGGGTGACACAATGGGAAAATTTTGGTTTTTGAGAGTTGGATTGCACGAGTAGAGCTTATACTTAGTACAAGCGGAGGCTAGCAAAAGACTGGGAGCGACAAATCAAGAGAGCAATAATGGCCATAATCATGCATAGCGACATAAACATCATTAATCAAAGCATAAGTGGTACCACAAGTTCAAAAAATAAATGATCATAGAGGATATTAGTGACTAGTTCATAGTCATAAATATGGTGTGAGCATGCGCCAAGTCAACCAAATAAAACATTCAAAGCAGAACACCACAGATTTATGCTTGAATATGACAAGAACAACTCATGATTCTTTCAATGGCACATTAAACACTCTCAGCTATTTGAGGCTAATAATGCTACTAAATAAACACAAGGTTTTAGAACTAAAATAACATCTAGCATGATATGAAAAAGTCTAGCCATAGTCCATACAAGCTTCTATTTGCATTGTTTAAAAATTCTACCTCAAGCAGCAGTTTCTTTTCCCAACAAGCATCATACAAGACATGCTTTGACAAAACTTCTCTACATGCTAAAGCCAGAAAACATGAGAGTACTCACATAACACTACTAAAACTAATAGCTTTGAATAAGAGATGCAATGAAAACAAGAGCTAAACAATAAATTTTGCAGTAACTAGAAGGAAAACTAAGAATACTAGCATAGCAAGTATTCAAACGAAAAAGTGGAGCCTGTCTCTCTACCAAACAAACAATGCTAGGGTACAACTATATTATTGAAGCAAGGAAAAAAAACAAAGGAAAACAAGATAAAACAAAATAAAACAAACAGACGCTCCAAGTAAACTTCATATGATGTGACCGAATAAAAATATAGTTTCACGAGAAGTGACCTGATAGATAGTTGATGAAGAAGGATGCCTTGGGCATCCCCAAGCTTAGATGCTTGAGTCTTATAAAAATATTCTTGTATGAAACACAGGGGCATCCCCAAGCTTTGACCTTGCACTCTTCTTGATCACATACATCATCTCTTCTCTTAGCCCTTGAAAACTTCCTTCACACCACACTCAAACAGTAATTCGCATTAGAGGGTTAGTGCAACAATTAAAAATCCATTGGTTCTGTATGGAAGAAGTGCTATTGATAATTTTAAACATTAGCTACAACCACTGATGTTTCGTGAAGCAAAGAAATCCACTTGACATCAAAAAAGAGCAAATGCAAGAAAAATTGCAGAATCTGTCAAAATCAGAACAGTCTGTAAAGACGAATTTTTTCGAGGCACTTACATTGCTCAGATCGAAAAAATTAAAGAACAAAAAAGTTGTGTAATTATCCTAGGAATAAGAACAAGAAATTTCAGGCCATTATAATTTTTCTGTGAATTATAAGATTTTGTACGGTGGACAGCAGAAATCTGTTTCCTGCGCAGAAATCCGAAAACCAACTCCAACTCTCGCTAGAAACTTTATTTGACACTACTAAAACATGAAAAGAATATAAAAAGGATTTACTAAATAAGTATACAACCCCTTGACTCAAATAAAACATGGAAAAACAAAACAAAAATAAACCATGGGTTATTTCCCAAGAAGTGCTTTTCTTTGACGCCTTTTAGCTAGGCCTAGAAAAGTGGAATCAAGTATTTTCAAGTGAAGAAGCATCAAAATCAATAATTTACTTCAAAACCCTCAATTTTAGCAATGGGTACCTTAGAAACCCCTGAATATGATTCAACATGCAAATCACTTTTAGTTTCACTAATTTTTTTATTAATTTTAAGCACATTAGGGGATTTCGGTTTAGGTGCCTTGGGGACATACATAATATTTTTTTCTTTTCCCACAGAAGGTTTCTCTCTTTTAACCTTAAGAGTAGAAAAGGTTGAACCTAAAGTTTCCATAGCCTCCTATAATTTACCAATCCTCATATTGTGACTACCATGGACATTGCTAGCTTCTAAAACAGTGATTTTTTTGTTGATACTCACTATTGATTTATTAACTTTGCTAGCATTTTCAAGGAACTTTGGAAATTTTTTCTCTATAGAGTTTAGCTTTTTAATAACATCATCTAAGTGATCTCAGTTTTAACAAGTTTAGTAGGTGGTGTTCCAACTAAACTTTCAATTAAATTACAGGCTTCCAAAGCATGTGTTCCCAGAAAATTACCGCATGTAAGAGTGTCTAGAACACACATATACCAGCTAGTAATACCAACGTAAAAATTCCTAAGAAGGATTAAAGTGGAATATTTCTTAGTGCATCTATGATGTTCATCACTTATCCAATACGAAGCATCTTTCAAACTTTCTCCACCTTGTTGCTTAAAGGAACGAACTTCAACTTCAGGAACACTCATTTTAGCAAGACTAAAAACAGGAATAAAATCACAACTAGAATAAGAACTAATATTTTGTGTTTTTGATAAAGAGAAGCAAACAAGACTAAATATAATAAACTAAGCAAAACAAAAACAAAGTAAAGAGATTGGAAGTGGGAGACTCCCCTTGCGGAAATTCTCTTCCTCCCCGGCAACGGCGGCAGAAAAGTGCTTGATGCGTGTGATCACACGTTCATTGGGAGACCCCAAGAGGAAGGTATGAAGAGTGCAGCGGCAAGTTTCCCTCAGAAAGAAACCAAGGTTGAATCGACCAGTAGGAGGAAGGAGTAACTTCAGAAGGTTGAAGCAGCTGATATGGCAGGGCGCACTACCTGTTCAGAAGCAACGTGGAACCTACACAACACAATCAAATCACTTTGCCCCAACAAAGCAGTGAGGTTGTCAATCTCACCGGTTTTGCTGAACACAAAGACGTTAAACATATGGTGTGGAAAATAGTAGGAGAACAATGTGAAAACGTATTTTATTTTATTTTATTGGAACAATGTGAACACTATGAAAGCAGTCGGTGTTTAATCAATATGAGGAAAAAGGACCGGGGTCCACTGTTCACTAGTGGTGTTTCTCTGTGAAAGATAAATAACATGTGTGGTGAAAAAATTGCACATGGGCAATTGACAGAAATGAAGGCTGCACCGTGTGCATATGCAAGACATAAAGATTACTATGTGATTCATGCGGGCATTACAACAAAAGACATAGACCGTCATCCAACTGCATCTATGACTAATAATCCACCCTCTGAATATCATCCGAACAAACGTGTTGTAAGAAATAGATAATCACAGTAAGAAAAGTGTGTAATGTAAACAATAGAATCCTACTTATACAAAGCATTGTTGTTTTCTCCCTAATGGCAACAACACATCCTCCATCCGTCACGTTTCTGTCACTCGAGCATAGATGCAAAGGAGACATGAACCCACTATCGAGCATAAATACTCCCTCTTGGAGTTACTAGCATCTACTTGGCCAGAGCATCTACTAATAACGGAGAACATGCAAGATCATAAATAACATATGCATGAAGATAACATGATAGATTGATAATCAGAAGACATAGCATTCAACATTCATCAGATCCCAACAAACACAACATGTAGCATTACATAAAGATGATCTTGATCATGTTAGGTAGCTCACAAGATCTAAACATGAGGTACTGTAGTGTTCCCACATTTAAATAACGCAAGAACCCTGTGTTATTGTGCTAGTCCCTAGATCAATTGCTAGCACCACAGTTCAAAATTAAATATCATGCAAATGCGTCAAAATCTATTACATCGCATGATCCAGCCTTTACAAAATATGATTACAACTTGCATAGTATCAGAAGACTAGCAGGAAAAAGAATTACGGCGGAAAACTTAGTAGAACATTGAGCCTCATCTTCTTCATGTGCCACAGGCAAAACATGTTGGCGATAGACTCGAGATCCTGAACGAAACCTCACTCGTCTTCAGATTCATCTGCAATATGGAATATGCAGCCACAAGGGAGTCAATACAATTTAATGTATTGGCAAGTAACACTATGGTGGATATAAAATGGAAAGAATAATACTACATGCATATTTGGCTGAGTGGAGTTTTGGCTAATTTTGCATAAAGCCAATTTTGTCCTATGTTTTTAAATCATTTCAAAAAAAAATAAAGACATTTGTACAATCATTCTTGGCTAAACCACCAAGAAGTTGGACAAATCATCATGGCTAAACCACCATGAAGTTTGGTTGTGGCATCATGGCTAAACCACCATGTGCCCTATAAAGGGTTTCTACCATATTTTATTTCATTCAGAAAAGATGAGGAGATCCTTCTATCCATCCTTGTCCAGCTGCTCGAAGTCGTCCATTACCGGGGACACGGCTATGATCATAGTTTCTCTCTGCAGAGGTTGTGCACTTTCACCCTTTGTCTTCAATTAGCCCAAACATCCTATACACACAGAGTGCATCATGGAAAGGAGAGAATTGAAACAAGATCTTTCAGAAGCAAGAATTCAACGCAGCCAGCAAGACCCGTTCCACCTACAATTATGCTACATCTTCATGTCAAGCATGGGCTGAACTCTCACAACTTAGTTGATCAAGACAGAGCCCATATGTCAAAGGGCTGCACGGGAAGCTACTAAACTTAGAGGGACTTAGGAATCTCTTTTTTTCCTGGGTGGCAATCCGCAAGTGAACTCCCCTCGGGGAGACACTCAACTCTCATCAACCAAACAACCAAATCCACCCAGGTGGTTCATTGAAGTTTATACTTAGAATTTTCCACAATATTGAGTAAAACAAGTTTGTAGCAAGGCTAAGCATCTACTAAGTATAAGTCTCCAAAATAGAAAGGCTAAAGGATTTCTACACACTACTTGGGATTTTGCATACCATATAATAACTTAGTAAAATTCCCTATCATGCATACTACTCAAAAACACTAGTAATGCATAGTAAAAATCTAGGGGATTTGATGGTGTGTTACTTGCCTTTGAAGTTGGTGCAGAACAATCACCTCTCTTCACAAAAGAACGTTGCTCTCCGTACAATCTAAACATTGAAAACACAAACAGAATAAACAAGCATGCTAACAAACAAACAAATGAAGAAAACATATAAAACGATAAACAAAGCAAAAGTAAACAGGGGAAATCAAAGAAACTAAGTTATTGTAGTTGGGGTTTTCCAATTATGACTAAGGGTTCGTAAATGTCTTGGTCTAAACTATTTCTGTCTTAGTCTTCTTTTGCTTCCTTGAGCTACTTCTGATGTCTAAGTCCTTACGCCTTCAAATGTCTTGCTTGTAGTCCTCCTTATTGAGTGGATGAAAACATCTAAAGTATAAGTCTAGGATCTAGGGACTTAGTCATAGAGAATAAGAGAGGTAGTAGAGATTGTTTGAGTTCCTTAAGAAAGGACTTGTAAAATCTTCTCTCTTCTTCATCTTTGGGAGAGTAGGCTTCTTGTTGAAGTTGTTCTTCTTGATGAAAGTATTCTTGTTGAAGTCTTGGTCAAAAGATGTCATCTCACTTGAGAAACTAATTCTAAGTCTTAGAAAACTTGAAAACATATTCCAAGTATTGGAAAACAAATTCTAAGTCTTCACATCACTAGTCTTGAAAATCTTCAGGCTCCTTTGTAGCTTCCTCCTTTTGTGTGATGCCTCCATTGCTTCTTGTAGGACTTGATGATTTTAGCAAAAAAAACTAGGGGCTAGTCTCAATCTAACTTAGCTATACCACAAGGTCTAAAAGAACATAAAAGAAAGGGGAGAAAAGACTTAGAGAAAAAGAGAGATGGGGTTGGTCTTCTTGAAGTTCCTCCTGTTTTCTTCTAAGTGCTTCCACTTCTTGGAGATGCTTCTAAAGTATGTTTTATTTGCTAAGTCCTTCATTTGTCTTCTTGCTTTAGGTTGAAAATCTTTGAGTGGACAATTGTACTATCCCCTCCATGGATTTTCACTAATCCAGACTTAGTGGTTTTCAACTAGGAGGGTCAACTAGGAAAAATTACTTAGAAATATTCTAAGGGATTTGGTTTTGGTGTCTCTGGTCTAAGGTTAGTCCTTAGCACAAATTTGCTAGGGAAAACATACTGAAGATAATTACAGAAAATAAACTAAGTCAGAAATAGTCAAATGAGCATATAACAACCAAAACCATTTTAACTTAGCCAAAATTTATTTTGGGCGCAAGGGACTATTAGTACACATCCTAAGGTCTCCAAAAAATATTTTATTTGCAAAATTTGGATTTACATAATTTAAACTATGCAAAAAATCACCCAACAAGCATATTTGAAATTGAAAAAAATTTAAATAGTCAATTTTAATTTTGTCCAGTACTAACATAGTCTACAAGTTCAGGGATTTTCAAAAAGTCCAAATTTGCACAAATTGGATTTAGAAAACAAAAGTTATTAACAAATCATGGTTTAGAAAGATCTACAAATAACAAGTGTGTTCACGTATCAAAAGTGAAATTTATTGATTCTAAAGTGTTCTAAACATCTTGCTGATTTCAAAAAGTACAAAATTACTCAATTTGGCCAAGGGATTCAAAAGTTATTGAAGTTCTAATCTAGGGGGCTTTTCTGCAAAAAAATAGGGGCTGATCTGTTTTAAAAGAAAATAGCCGATCCGCGGGAACTAGAACGGAGGCCCGTGATTGGCTGATATCGTTTCGGCCTGGATAAGGGTTGCAAGCCGTCGGGTCGAGGTGACAGTGAACGCACGAGATGCAAAGATACCTTTTCGGTGAGTGGTTTAATTTCGGCCTTTGGATCAAGATCTGACGGGAAGGAGAGAGGGGAACTCACCGAGATGGTGGAGCTTCGCCGGAGACGAGGACGACGGCGGCGCTGACCTTCGGTCGTGGATGGCGGCGACGCTACGGTGGGTTTCAGGCCTCTAGGAAGACGGAAAACGGCGGCTCAGCTCACGGCGGTCCTCCTAGTCGCCTTGGCGTGGCTCGGCGCGACTCCGTACGACGGTGCAGTGGACTCCCGACGTGATAACCGTGGAGGAACTCCGATGAGACCCCCCTCGTCGATTCACTGCAAAGAAAAGGGCAAGAGGTATCAGAGATGTGCGCCGGGATGTGGGGGAGAAGAAAGGACAGCGACGGGCGGTAGATACCTCCTGTACCGGCAGCGGTTGACGGAAGACGTCGGCGGCAGATCTCGATTCCGGTGATGAATTCATGGCGCCGACGTGGTTTTGGGGCTAGGGTTTTCCGAGGGCACGAGCGCAGGCGTCGAGAGGAGGGTCTTTATAGAGGCCCTGGCTTGCGAGAGGGGGCAGGGACGAGGCGACGGCGGAGTCCGTAGAGGACACGAACGTCAAGGCCGTGTGCTGACGTCACTGCTGATGTCACGTTTGCGTCCCACCTGTCGGTGGAAGAAGGAGAAGGGGGCCAGTTTTCTGTTCTGTACTGGGCCGTCCGTCTCTGCTCCTGGGCTCTACTGTACTGCGCGCGGGCGGGGGATAGGAATTGGGGGTTGGGCTGGCTTGGCTGGGCCTCGGGGCAGAGAAAAAGGGGCAAAGGTGGTTTGCTTTGGCTGCTCTCTTTTTTTGTTTCCTTTTATTTTTTTCCTTTACCCCATAACTTAGATTTATAAGTCCATTTGACCTGAAACAAATTGTTGTAGTTTTGTAAAAACAAATCCTTTGTAAGGGAAACTATTACACATGCTTTAAATATTTAATTTTGAAAATTATAAATAAAACCTTAATAGCAGTTAATGCCACTTTCTAAATAGAAATTAATAAATAAAATGAATTGGGTTGTAATAAAGGGATGCCCTAAAAGAAAATTTTGTTTTTCTATGTCTTTTACTTGTTTTATAACCACAATAAATTATATAAACACTTTATATTAGTTTTGAGTTTGAATTTTTATTTGTTTTGGTGGCTTGCATTAATAGAAAACAAAAGTTTTAAATTTTTGTGATTTTTTAATGTTTCCAAAAATCAGGGATGTTACAGATACAAATTGGAGAGAACAACCATCTAGCTACTGCTATGGACGCGTAGTGTAGGGATGAACTACTCACGCATCACTTCAGAGGAGGGAATGGTGGTGTAGACCCCTCTGGTGATGAATTCCTCTTCCGGCTGGGTGCCGGGGAGAGCTACAGAACCCTCCCGTTCTCGGGATGACAATGACGGTTTTTCGGGACGAAGTGGAATATATTTAGGGTTTACGTCTCGGGGGGGGGGATAAATAGGCGAAAGAGCAAAGACGGTGGAGGCCGGGGGCCCACACCACCCCATGGCGCGGCCGGGGGGGCGCCGCCCTATGGTGTGGGCCCCTTGAGGCCCCCCTCCGGGTCTCTTCGGGACTCCGTGAAACCTTCGGGAATTCTAAGACTTCTAGATTTCGAATTTTCCAATTCCAAGAATATTTTCAAAACAACTTTTCTGAAACTAAAAATAGCAAAAAACATGGAACTAGCTCTGTGGTATCTTGTCAATAGGTTACTCCGAAAAAGATAACATGACATAAAGTGTATAGCAAATATGTGGAAAACAATAAGAAAACAGCATGGAACATCAGAAATTAAGGATACGTTTATGATGTATCAAAGATACTCAAGTCAAGATCCTTGAATCTTCATTATTTATCTCATTTCTCAAGAACATGAATCCTAAATCATCAAGGGGCTTTGTGAACATCTTGGTAAGTTGATCATTGGTGAGAACATATGCTAGCTGAATATCTTCATCCATGCGAGCGACATGATACCGGCAATAAGTAGCCCGACCGACATCCAAATACTCTTCGAGCACTTCACTCGTGTGCCAGCACTATATATCGCCCGCTGCGATTCGGTCTTCTGACTCGCTCGCAACCATCGTCATGTGGGTCTGCCTTACCTAGAAGTTTGTGTCTTCTTTCGTTTTTTTCCTATTTCTTCCTTCCAATTTATTTATTTGTTTCTTTTTCATTTTTTCTATTTGTTTTCTACACCATTTCAAAATGAAAAATTTAAAAAAAGCGAACCATGTTAAAATCTGAATATTTTTCAAAAAAATATATTTTTAAAAATCTGAGCAATCAAATATAATATAAACAAATTCTGAAAATAAACAATTTTAAACATTTTTTAAATGAACACATCTTTTAATGAATTTTTAAAAAATGGACAACTTTTGAAATGAAAAAAAAATGTTTTTCCTTTGTTTCTTTAAAAAAAGTTCACCGTGAGAAAATCACCATTTTTAAAATTTGTTCACAATTTCTAAAATATTCATTTTTCAAAAATGAACTCACCATTTTTTTAAATAGTTTATTTTCAGAAATTTCTCACCATGTAAAAAATTGTTAATTTTCAAAAATTATTTGTTTTCAAAAAATGTTCACCATATTATTATAAAAATTGTTCACCATTAAAATATATATTCATTTTAAGCTATATATTTTTTTCTAACAAAAGAAATTGAAAAAAATGGGCCGGCGCAGCGCATGGTCGAGTAGAGACATAGGACTCCCTTGAAGCAGACATAGGGAACCCCTTCTCTCGTTCCTCTTCTGTGCTGTGCCGCCCCCGCCCCCCAAATCTCCCCATCCCCGTCGCTCGACCTCCACGGTGGCCATCGTCCCTCTTGTGCTGTTCTCGCTTGGCTACCACGCTCCACCGTCGACCATTGCACTCCTGGCCATATCTGAACAGATCTCTGCCGTGACGCGGGGCTAGGTGTTGTGTATGGAACCGTCCCTTGTTCAACCCCGGATGTGTACCTGACGCCAGGGAAAGGATCGGAATCCTGCTCTTTCTTCCTCTTCACGTAAGGAACCCCCAGGTGTCTCTGAAACAAATTTGAGCCCTTGGCCCCTACCCCAACTCGCCCGTCCGTGTGTCGATTGATTCGCGCGCTCGTTCTCGATTATCCAACACTGTCTGTCTATGCGCAGGGGTGGGCTGATGGCGATGCCTTGGAAGCTTCACATCGCCTTCTTCGTAACAGTGGCGACGTGCGTGTACCTGACCATGAGGAATTACTTGTTTAGGCTGGACGAGCGCTATAGCCAGACGCAGATACCCGCGGACGGCGCCGCCGCCGCCAAGGACACCAACACCTAGCCGGTGAAAGGCTGGATGATGAGGATGAAGAAGACGTCTGGATATCGTACTTGATTTACTTCTCCAGTATTTTCTTTTCCTGCTGTGATCTGTATTCGGTTTGTTCTAGACTTTATATCTGCAATTCTCATGGAGTACTACTAGCAAATCCTCTTCTGCTTTCATTCACAACCCAGTTGCGGGTACAAAACAATCTTTTTTGGAAAAAGCATTTTTGGATACAACTTCATAATCATAGCCATCATACAAGTCACTCTACCGGTACAACAAGAATAAACCATGTATCTTTGGATAAATAAAATAGGTACGGTTTCCAAGATTTGGATAAATGCCACCAAAATAATCCAAGTTGTAGACAGATGTCACCAAAATAACATGATTTGAAACGAACAAAACAAAGGGGATTACGAGAGAATTGGGGCGTTGAAATCCAAACTTTGGACAAATACCACCAAAGCACATGCTTTGAAATCACTGGAAGCAGAATTTACATCGAATAAGAAGAAGGGGGTGGGGGGCTACATGCCTCTGATCGCAAGCCTTGCAGCGAGGCAAGTGCCACCTCAACCGAGACATGGACATGCCTCAACGGGAAACACCAAATCGAAGGTACTCCCATTGTTTCAAGCTCCAAAAGATAAGACCTTAGCGTAAATGAGTCCATGCTAACCAGATCCGGCGTTTATTGGGCTTGAACGAACTTTGATTCATCGCCGACAAGTTTGATCTATTGAAGTCGGTAGTTTCAGGATTTTTGAAGTGATGCAGTAACTCGTGTTCCTTTTGCTCCGGACAAGTGAGAATGTTGCTTCAAATGGCTGAAATGCTTTGGCGAAGTGTGGGTCTTTCATGTTGCATATGATGTTTTAACTTTTCATGACAATTTTATTGTGTTCGATAGGCATTTGCTTCTACGACCGTAGACTTATTGGTGCATACTCATATATTTTTCTCACATTCCGTATTCTTTTTTTGCTGCATGGACATTTCAAAAGCTTCCTTGCTTTTTACACACTTTTGACCCATCGCAAATTGCATTATATAACAACACAAAAATAACAATTTTTCTAATTCTCAGGCGCTTGAGATTTTCTTAAGTCTCAATAACCTAAGTAAAGTGTAACCACGACTTACAGAAAAGTGCAATTCCGCGGAAAAAGTGCAACTGAAACCGTACTATTCTCTGAACTATAGTTGCACTTTTATTTATTTATGATTGAGATTTAAGAATTTTTCATATGTGTGAGACTTAGACATACCCCCCAAAACTATTTGCTACACAGAATGAGGTTGTGCAACAGATGGACGAGGTTTGACGTTTCGGTGGCATCCGATGATTTTGGGGAGCGGAGGTCCCCAGATCTCTAGGACACCCAACACTACTCAATATTTCTTTTGTCTAGGCGGAATCGAGCAATCGGCCATCAGCATACCCTGGCTCCAACAAACTGAGATTCGGTGACTTGCAAACATCAAGTCACACTGTAACTAGAGTCTTTGCATTCAGCATCCATTGTGTTGGAGTTATGCCCTAGAGACAATAATATTCAATTATTATTCTACCTTCAAGTTTAGAATTAAGTTTATATCATAATGCTACAACCTCTATAGCACTTGAGTTTTCAAAGAAAAATCTTTGTACGGGTGTGAAGACATAAACAAACAATAGTTCATAATCTTGTGTCCAAGATTAGCTTATTGTTTGTGAGGTGATCATATTTTCCTGATCATGGACTTGGAAGAAAGTCGAGAAAAACATAAAGGTTTATTGTTAGGATAACAATAGTACTAAACCGACCCAAGTGTATGTCGTTGCTAAAAGAGACTAAACAATCATTATGTATTTTAGCAAATACATATGAAGTTAACATTGACTATAGTTCCTATACTATGAAAATATCTAGTGACCGCATGAACGAAAGGTATACTTTGAATACCATCAACCATCTTGCCGTAACTGGGTATTATAATGGCGATGTATGGATATAACCTAGAAAGTGTAATGGAACTGAAATCGTTGAAGACTAGTACTTAACTCCTCCATATGATACAGAGATACATTCTCTAGGCCCTCTTAGTATCACCGATGACATATCGTCTGGCCAGACATAGTGTGATTTATCATAGGTTCGTCGGGGATATGGATGAGAAAATAGAATGATATCGGTAAACGAGTTTTATGTGTTATGATCAAAGAGTTTGATACGACCAGATCACGTACTCACCTCGTGATATCGCTGGTATCGTGAAGTTAATGTAATAGGTGCAATGAGTAACTTAGAAGGTTTTCTCATTCTTCGGGAACACACAGGACCCATCATGGACGTCCATGGTCCCGATGTTGGTTATTGTTCTGTAAGTACCCAAAGATGTATGTGTGTTATCGAGCCTTTACGGGTCACACGCTTAAGCCGTGCCAACCTTTTACCGAGATAAATAATATGTTTTTAATGGTTTTATGAATGTTCATTCATTACTTTATCACAAAAATAAGTCCGGTGTCAATCAGAGTGGTTTCGGTGAAGTTACTACAAGAGAAAAATCATGCCGGTGTTAGATAGAATTTATATGAGAGGTTATGGAGGACATGAAATCTATCGGGGTGTTACAAATGTGTTTCTAACATCATCAATGATTTTAGCTATAGGTGTCACGGGGTTCCGGAAGAGTTTCGGGTGACTTTCCATATATGGAAGCAGTGCCGGAGGGGGGAAAATTTTCTCCTATGGGAAAACCCACTTGGGAGTTGGACTCCACTTGGGACCCATGGTCTCACAAAGTGTATTGGCTTTCTGTAGGAATTTTCTGTAATTTATTTGAGAAATAAATGAAAGGAAAAAAGAACTAGGGGGGTTGGACTCCACTTAGGAGTCCAATCCGAGTCCTCCTAAGAGGAGTGGTGCGGCCAAGGGAGGGAGGGGGAAACCGACCCTCCCTCATGGCAGGTGCCCTCCTTGATCCCACTATAGAATCCCCACCCCCTACTCTTTGGAGAACATAAAATTAGCTTTCGGGTTTCTCTCTCTATGTGGATTAGAGATCTAATTAGAGAGGCTCTAATTAAATTAGAACCTCTAATTAGAAAATCTCTAATTAAATTAGAGACTCTTCTAATCGGGTTTTGAGTTATACTCTCTTATTAGACCTCGATTTAATTAACCCTTCTCTCTCATGTGTTGAGAACTTACATATTCATAATAGCTCCAATCACAGTTGATTAGAACTACCAATTAGCAACGTCGGAAGGTTGTCTCTTTTCGTCGGTGCAGAGTCCTGGAAGGCAAAGCGCTGGCGGGTTGACACGGGCGTACGTGTGCACACCATAAGAGGGATTACACGTGTGATCCTTGACGAGGGATGTACAACTAGGCCTAATTGTGACGATCTACAATTGTTCAGAACTCTTCTATGACTACAGCGAATCCACTGCCTGGTGAGTCGTGATCCTCTGGCGTATGCGCCATCGACGAATGTTACACACGACGCCTCATACAAAGGCCTCTAGTCATGCCTGCTACTAGCATGTGTTGCACGGTGGCTCTGGCGGAGGTGTTATGTTTAGCATGTTGATGCTGAATTGATGGTGGTGCGACAATGACGGAGGCAGACGGTAGGGACGTCTGTTTTCCGTTGTCTTCTTGAGAGGTATTCGGCTATCGTGGCGTCGGTTGCCGGATAAAACAAGGATGGAACAAATGACCTCAAGGACGACTTTATACACTCCGGTGGAAACACAAGATCTCTGATCACTCATTGTCGACTCACGCCTGCGTCGTGTCCTTGATGAAGGTGGTAGACTAAATGTTGGGGGATGAGACATCGGAGATTAACCTTGTGTTGGATTCGCCACCATCGGCGCACGTGTAGTGATTTCTTTCTTGAAGGTGTAGTCTAAGAGTTGTGTGTTTTTTCGTTTTGTTTTCGTCTTGTATCATAGTGTTGGTGCCTTTCTGGTGGAGTTATTGTCGCTAATTGGTTATTTACTAAAATATTCTTTTGGGGAAGAAGAGTGGATTGTTAGTGTGGATGGTTTAGAAAATATATTCGGTGAGACATGTGGCCTCGGATTCTCTTTCCGGATCGATGTTTTTTCAGGCTGCTGGAATAATTTGCATGGCTAAACTCATTTTTAATAAATCGGGCCGTTCGCATCCATTTCAAAAGGAAATAATGGTTTCTGCTTTTTACGTAAACTCTGATCTGTGAGCAATGACGAAAATTTGTCGAAATGGTGACCCCCGCGATTATGCCAGCCGTATATCAACCCTCTTCATTCATCATCAAAACTCCTTTCAAATTAATCGCCACCCCGAAAAGATAAGAGGCACCGACGCGCATGCCCCCATCTACTACTACGTGTAGCTCGGCAGCGCACATAGAGCAGACTTTCCTGGATCATTTCGGCACGCTGATGATGGGTTCTCCCGTTCCACTAACCCACTGAGATCTTGAGCAAAAAAGATATGCCCCGTTCACATGAAAAAGTTGCAACACGTCACCATGTTCCGTACCGCCACGCGCCGTCTTGATCGATCACTAGTGCTTTGTGTGTCCCTTGCGTCTCCGTGTGTGCTCCGTGTGTGCTCGACGAAACATGGGAATCCACCGTCACTGCTGCATAAGGCTGCCCTCGAGCCATGACGTCATACAAATTGCCTCCACCTCACCGTGAAGCCTAGTTCGAAGAGCTACTGTGACCGAGGCTTGTCACCTGCATTAGTTTCACTCACTATGATGCATAAAAGTGTTGCTCATTTTATATTAATTTAGTACAAAGTTTATACTAAGTGAGCCATATTTTTTATAGATCGGAGGCAGTACTAGAATTGCATGATCAGTTAACCTTTTTGTGTCAGTTTGCAAGCTCCTTTTTTAGGAACAACTTATAGTAATTAACTCTGTCGGCGGAGGGCGCGTGGAGGCGCCATGTCTACTACAACGTGTAACTCAGCAGCACATGCATATAGGAAACTTGTCTTGATTATTTTCAGACGACAGTCGGCACACTCATGATGTGTTCTCTCGTTAACCTTCGCTCCCACTAACCCACTGAGATCTTGAGCAGAAAAGATTTTGCTCCGTTCACATGAAAAAGTTGCAACATGTTACCATGTTCCGTACCGTTACATCCGCCACGCGCCGTCTTGATCGATCACTAGTGATTTGTGTGTCCCGCGCATGTCCTAGTGCAATCATTTGCCGCAACACAGCGTGTACACACTCGGTCGAGCGCTTCACCTACTACGTGCGTGAAAGGCCTATATATACAGCCGTCGGCCACTCCCCATTTGCCGCAACACACACACACCGACACCAGCAGCTTGATACCAAAAAAAAAAGAGGACAGACAGGAGCTCACTGTGTCGAACCCAAGAACCCAAGAAGCAAGCATGGCGGCGACGAAGGCGATTTTCCTCTGCTTCCTCCTCGTGGCTATGGCAGCGGCACCGGGCGCGATCGAGGCGGCGACGTGCAGCCCGACGCAGCTGACCCCCTGCGCACCGGCGATCATCGGGAACGCGGCGCCGAGCGCGGCGTGCTGTGGGAAGCTGAAGGCGCACCCGGCGAGCTGCCTGTGCAAGTACAAGAAGGACCCCAACCTGCAGCGCTACGTCAACTCGCCCAACGGCAAGAAGGTCTTCGCCGCATGCAAGGTGCGCCTGCCAACCTGCTGAACGACGCCGTTATGCGCGCGTGTGGCACGGCATGCAGGGCCGTTGTGCGTGAGGTAATAAAACGAGTGCGGCTACATATGTACTACTCCAAAATATGTAGCACATACGTACTCCCTCCGATCCATATTAATAGGTGCTGAAGTGGATGTATTTAGACATGTTTTATTGCTAGATACATCCACTTCAGCACCTATTAATATGGATCGGAGGTAGTACGTATAGGTGCTGCATTTTGAGTAGTACATACGTACGTGTTCTTTGATCTCAAAATAAAACGACATCACCTATACGTGCTACTGATGCAGAGTTATGTCGATGTGTCATGTACTCATGCATGTACGGTGTGTGGCAGTATATGTTATCATAATATACATGAATGTTTTATTGTACTACCTAAGTACTAACACTGTTTCACAGTTTAACTCCTTTTAACAAGTCTATATGAGAGATATCGAGGAGCGCCTGTCTCTCTAACACGCACGTACATAGCTTGACCGGACTGTCGCGATCAGCTTTTCTCCTTTCTTTTGACAACTCCTGCCTTTCCGCTCTTTATTCGTTAGCCCAGAGCTTCCCTGACTGTAATAAATCAATCATAACGTAAGAAATCGGTGCTGATTTGGTCCGTTTAAGTCTTTAAAGTGGTCTGAGCCAGAGACACCCGAATTGGGACCAAATCATCCCAACACCCCCTCTTCCCTCACCAAATGTGATTTTTTTTCTTTCGTTTGTATTTAATCTGTTCAGCAGAACCGGATAAATCTCATCTAAATGGTTACACCACAAATTTAAAGTTTATTTATGCAAATTTAAAGTGTAATAAAAATAAACACACGTTTGGAGCAAATTATAGGAAACCGGACTACTAGTTTCCTATGAAATTCCACATATGCTAGACCAGATCTTCGTGAAGAGCGTTGTGGGTGGCCTGGATCTCATGTTGTATATGCATATACTGCTCAAAAGTTGCTAGTCCAGGTATTGGAGCAACCAATTCACCCTGAACTTCCCACCCCTGGTTATAGAGCATGTCATCACGCTCATCCTTGACGATCATGTGCATGATCACACAGGCAGTCATCACCTCCCATAGCGTACTGTTGTCCCATGTTCTAGCAGGGTGTCGAACAATCGTCCAACGAGATTGGAGCACACTAAATGATCGCTCCACATCCTTCCTAGCAACCTCTTGTTGTCGAGCAAATCTTCGCCTCCTCTCACCTTCAGAATTTTGAATTGTCTTCACAAATGCAGAGGATTTCCATAAGAGTAGGGAAATGAATGTAGAAATCCATAGCCCGGCAAGGTTGGCTTCGTTCTTGCCAGCAGGTAGACATGTGTGGTTGATCGAACCACACCCAGAAGGAGTGAGTTATTAAAAAAAAGAGCCTCTTCTAGTCTAGAATGCACCAACTGATACTCAGACAAACTTGCAATATATGGCTAAACAAGCAGAAAATGTATATTTGCCAAAAAAAAATATGCAAAAATGGAGGCTAAGCTCAAGCTTCGCAAAACCTACCGCGTAAAATGGCCCTAGATCCAAGCATGCATCGATACAATCTTAAGATGCAAAACAATTTTCTTAGAGAAAATTGTGCAAAATAGTGTGTATTCATATTCATATCTGTAAAGCGATTCCTTATAATGAAAGGGAAAACCCAAGTTTCAACCATCAATACACTTTGTAAAGCCTCAAATTTACTAGAAGAGATGCAAACAATAACTTTAGTGCAAGCAATTTACTAAGAAAATGCAGCACCAATTTTCTGCAAACTTAACTTTTTTTAATATTTTCTTAGATTCAAATTTTAGGGATTTCAAGATTCAACTTTTAGTGGATTTTTAATTCAACCTTTTTAGGGCTTTAACTCAACTAACGCCAAATCGGTACTCGAATTTCAATGGCCATCAATATTACTAGCAGCCCCATTAAGGCGTTAAACCCTAGTACGAAACATTCACTCTCTCCGTCCTCGACTCTCGTCTTCAACAAGATATTCTTGTTTTGCCACATAATTCTACTTCCACTTCATCACATGTTGGGTAAGCTTATGTTGATGATCATGTGACTACACCTATACTACATGTGTCTACTAATACTACACGACAAAATTTAGATGTTGTGTTTTCATATCATAGCTCTTCGGATGATGAAGCTCCAGAAAAAAATTCGCTGAAAATGATGCTCAAATGACTGAAGAAGAGCAAGAACAAAATGCACATCAGGAGGAAATTGGGACTGGATCTGAGGCTGATGCAGCATCCGATCCTGGGCAGGATCCTGTCGGCTCCGATCCCGAGCAGGATCCTATCGGCACTGATCACGGGGAAGATTCCACCCATTCTGTCTCCCCGCTGAGAGCATCTCCACCGGCACCCATCAAAAACGTGTCCGACACCCTCCAATTGTCCTCCTTGGGGGGGGGTGACCGGACCTGTGTCCGCCGATTTGATGAGCGTGCTCCACAGCGGCACCCCCCCCCAAACAGCGACCCGACAAACACTTGGCGAAATTCAGTTTTACCCAAAATAATAGCGATCAAATGAAAGTCTCGACCAACACAGGGCCGTTCATACATCGCCTCGGCCAACACATGGCCGTTCAAAAGGGCACCAGCGTCGGTGCATGGGAGTTCAATCATCTTGGGTCTCGGCGTCCGCAATAGCTGTCGCCTCGACCTCGGCAGCTCGAGCAGCCGCTTCGGCCTCGGCAGCTAGAGCAACTGCTTCAGCTTGCACCCTCGCCGCTCTTGCCGCCGTGATGCGCCGCCTTTCCTCCCTGAAGTACTCCTTCTGATCAGGGCTCATGTCAGCCGTGTTGGTTGCCATGATCGAGCGCTCATCGGCCTTGTCTTGGGCTTTGGCTTTCTTGTCGGCCATGGCAATAAAAATGTTCCACCTCTCCTTGATGTCGTCTTGCAGCTTCTGTTTCTTCGCCGGCGATGCGGCCACCTCTTGCACGTACGCGGCCACCGTCTCTTGCACGCCGTTTGCCGACGCCGCATGCTTTGCCTTTGCCTTCTTGTTCCCAGTCGGCCGTTCGGCACTCCTGCCCGGCAACTTGGTTTCATTGACGTCGGCCCCCTCCTCCCCTTTGTCGGCCGCACTGAGACGCCAAGCCCTTCCACTTTGGGGTGCTTTGAATCTTGGTCCAAACATCCATGAACTTGAACGGCTTCTTGTTATCCATGTTCAACGCCACGTACATCTTCTGGGCGTCCTTCATCTTGAGGGCGTCGGTCTTGCCACTCTCGTTCCTCATCCACACTTGATCACGGCAGCCATGAAATTTGTTGCAAATCCCTTGAATCATGGCCCACCGGTTCTCACATCCTTTGGAATTGCGTTCCGGGAGGTCGTCGCGATGATGGAATGCCTTCCTTTCGATGAAGTTGTCTGTAATGCGCTTCCAATACGCATCACGTGTTTGTTGTGAGACTTTGCGTTCGTCCAACGAAACGAACATCCATGACCCGGCCAACAATAGGTCCTCATCTCCGCACCATGTCTAGCCTCGGCTACCCGCCTTCTTGACGATATCGTTGGTCTCCAGATCGTGCACGTCCTCGTCTTAGCCAAATTGATCGGCGTCGGCTTCGGCGTCGGCGTGAGCTTGACCAAATCGATCGGCCTCGGCGTCAGCGTACACAAAGTTGGCGGTGGAGGCGCGGATAATTTCCTGCATTGCCTCCTGCATCGCCAGATTGGCAGTCACTACACAATTCACCTGGCCAATCGGCCGGTCGGCACAATAAATTGTAACAGCCTAATTAAATGTATAGAAGCAATGAAATACCTCCGACTGCTGCATGTTAGCGCCTACTTGGGCGAAGAGGTCGCACCGGGATGCCGTCTGATCGCCGCTTGGGAACCCTGCCCGCCGCAGCGCCGACGAGGACTCAAAATTGGCCTCCTTGTTCAGGTCGATGCCGGTGGACTGAGCCGGATCGTCGGGCGAGATGGAGAAGCGGGATTGCTACGAGGCATATACCTGGCTAGGCTCGGCGAAGTAGCGCGGGGAAGATGGCGACGAGCTACACAGGGGGGTGGCAGATGTGTCAGTTTGGCTCAGCGCCACGAGCATGTCGGCGGTCTGATTTGCCTCCAACATCGCCGCAGTTCTCGCCCGTTCGCGCCCCTGTTCGCGCCGCCCTTGTCAGAGGTTAGAAGCGATTGTACGCTTCTGCTTCGCCGAGAGCTCCGCCGCCACATTTGTCGGCTCTGGCTTCATCTGCAGCTTCTTCGGCGCCAAACCCGTCGCCGCCACACGTTGTGGGACGCCCAGTTTCTTTGAACCTTTTGGCGGCATGTTGCAAGAATGCGAGGAGGCGGCGGTGGTGGGTAATGTGGGGAAAATGGAGGGAAGAATGGCCGTTTTGGTGTTTTGTGCGCCAAAGTAGAGGAATTGGGCGGGTTTGTCTCTATGACGAGCGGGGTCCCCCTATCGGGAGGGGTGAGCGGACGATGTCCGGTGCCCCCAGCCAGGCCCCCAAGTATGGCGGGTGGTCTGGGAGGCCCGGACACAAAATTGGCGGGTGGACACCTTTGGGGGTGCCGCTGCGGCGTTTTTTTGGTCCGGACCCCCATTGGGCCTTTGGGGGGTCATTTGGAGGGTGCCGGTGGAGATGCTCTGACATTCTCTCGAGGCAGGGCGTAGTCCATGTCTCCCGCGTCGAGGGAATGCACGCTCCGCGTCCCCAACGTCAAGAACTCGTCTATCTCTTTGTGTACCACACGTGGGACTCGTCGCCTACTCGCCACATGGCGTCCTGTGACGGGCCATTGGATAGACGCTCGCGCAGATCAATGCAGCGGGAGATTCTTCTGGCGCTAGATCTTCTACGCCCCTCCGTGCTGAGGACCCTCGTGTGTCACCCCCGGTGTTCGTACATGTCTACAGAAGGGCCTTCGTCACCCATATATATTAAAGGACGCCACAGTTCACCATAGGTAAAAAAAGGCAAGGTTCGATACGGTTTACTTGCAGCTACAAGAGAACGTCGGTCCCTTTCTCAAGCACTTGATGATAAGAAATGACACACTACAATGCAAGAATATTATGATTCTTTATTGCAAAATAAAACATGGCACCTTTTTCCTTGCAATTCCAGTAAAAATCGTATTGACTATAAATGGGTATATTGTATAAAGAAGCGTGCAGATGGTACCATTGACTGGTATAAGGCTCTTCTAGTTTCAAAGGGGTTGACGCAAAGGTATGGTATTGATTATCAAGATAAATTCAGTCCTGTGTGAAAGCAGCCACTATCAGAATTCTCTTGGTTGTCTCAGTTTCACGAGGCTAGATTTTGCGACAGCTTGATGTTAAAAACGCGTTTTTGCATGGTGTTATGAAAGAGCAGGTTTACATGAAGCAACCCGCTGGTTTTGAGGACCCTCAGTTTACTAATCTTATTTGCAAACTTGACAATACTCTATATGGTCTGAAGCAAGCCCCTCGGGCATGGTTTTCTTGCCCCACTTCCAAGCTGCATGACCTTGGTTTTGTTCCTTCCAAGGATGATGCTTCCTTATGTCTTTATAATAGATCAAGTGTCACCATACTTCTACTCATTTATGTTGATGATATCATTGTCTCAAACTCCTCAAATGAAGCTATTAATGTTCTCCTTCAAGATTTGAATTATGACTTTCCATTAAGAATCTTGGTGATTTACATTATTTTCTGTGAATCGAGGCTATAATGTTCAACATGGTCTTATCTTGACTCAAGAAAAATATGATTCAAATTTGCTACACAAAGTTGGAAAGCACCCACACCCTTGCCATCTACTGGACCTTTGTCTCCTGCTGATGGAGAAGCTCTTGATTCGGATCATGGTGCTAAATATCGCAGTATTGTTCGTGCTCTTCAGTATCTTACCCTCACGCGTCCTGATTTGTCATTGTCTGTGAACAAAGTTTAACAATATTTGCATGCTTCAACAATAACACTTTGGACTGTCGTAAAAAGGATACTACACTATGTTCAAGATAAGGTTAATCTTGGAATAACCTTCCAAGCTTTTTCATCTACACTTTTGAGTTCTTTTTCATATCTTGATTGGGTAGGCTGTCTTCATGACAGACGTTCTACTGGTGGCGTTGGTTTTTTCCTTGGTCCTAATCTTATATCACCGAGTGCTTGCAAAAATGCCACTATATCCCATTCCAGTATTGAAGATGAGTACATATCTTTGGCAAATGCTACTACAAGGTTGATATGGGTTGAGGCACTACTCAAGGAACTTGTCATTTTTATGATACAAAGACCATGTCTATGGTGTGATAATTTGAGAGTAACGTATATGTCTGCTAATCTAGTTTTTCACGCTCGTACCAAACATATTGATATAGATCTTCACTTTGTTGGTGAGAGGGTAGCAAACAAAAAGTTAGATATCAAGTTTATCGCTAGCAAAGATCAGATTGATGATGACTTCACCAAAGCACTCCCTATAAAAGGCAAGGGGGTGTTAGCCATTGTAATATCTTTATACAGTATGGTGCGGTGTAGTACACCGTCCATACATGTATTCTTTTTGAATGATGCAAAAGGCTTGCCTATTCATTAACTAAGAGAGAAAGAGGTTCCAAATTACATATCACGAGAAGAATACCCCGTGCGTTGCAGCGGGTATCTCTTTTGAAAAAATATTCTGTAAACGAAATGGGTATAATATGTATGAAATATTCCATTATAAAGATTCAATTGATCACATAATCGATATACTAAATTTAATTCGGATGAAATTGTTGTATATTTTGAGAAATAAGTATTAGTGACATGGATGATTATATGGTTGACAAAATATGGCATGGTTACGTGGCATGAAATATATAATATCACAATTATTAGTGGAGATGACATGGACAATTGATTGGCTAAAATGGTGGGTGATGTGGATAGCTTGTATGTTGAGATAGAAAAATCATAAATGCATCTTAGTGGGGTTTTATCTTATAAGAAGTATGGATTACATGGCCCAGGCCAACACATCCCTTAAGTGGCACATGCACTAGGAAGTAAACATCTAAAAAAGATATGGAAAAAAGACTACTCTCTCAGAATGAAATTCACCAAACATTTAGCATCCACCTTGACCCAAAGTCTCGCCTCCTCCTTGATGTCCGCGATGATCACGCTCGGGAGGTGTGACTTGTGACTGAAAACTCCCGAGTTTCGATCGTTCCATAATCTCCAAGCCACTAGAGTGATAACAGATGCAATTGTCTTGTGTGGGGCCTCAGAGTGGACAACCATGGTGGTCCAACAATCCAAGATCGAGTCCCATCCAACACATATGTCTGGCCTAAGGCGAGGAGAGCCAATCCATTGGGAGACCGTATTCCATATTCGGTTGGAGAACCTACAATGGAAGAGAAGGTGCTTTCCCGACTCCGACGCTTGACGACATAGAGGGGAAGTACCATAGTTTGGCCACCCACTTAACTCCAAATGGTCTGCGGTCCAGACCCTATTTTGGATGATCAACCAAGCGAAAAAATTGCACTTCAGGCGGGCAAGCTTGCCAAATAAGAAGGTCCATTAGAGAATGAGTGGAACCAACAAACCGTAGGCGGAGGAGGCCGAGTACTCTCCATAGGATGTGGAGCGCCATGAGATGGAGTCCATGGCGCTTTGGTCCAAGACCAAATCCTAGAGCATTATCCAAAGCTCGGCGACCTGCGTGAGGTGATCCACTAAGAGGCACCAAGACAAGTTAATTTGAGTGACCCAAGCATTTTCGGTAAGAGCCGCTTGCACGGTCCAGTTTTTCCGCTTGCAAAGGCGGAAAATATCCAGAGCCACGTCAAACGGGCGCTAGTCTGGAACCGTCACCGGTCGTAATTTTAGTAGTCGCATAAAAACACGCCATATCAACGTCCGAACATGGGTTTTCCCAACCTGACTCATAATTTGTGAGGCGACCTACATTTATGCGAGGGCCATCGCAACCTTAGGGCCCTCACAAAGGATTTGAGACCCAAAACTCCAAGCCCTCTTAAGAGATTTAGGGCGGCAAACAGTCTTCCAATTAAACTTGCATTTTCCATCGGTGATAGAACGGGCACCTGCCCAAAGGAAATTCCTCTGGATTTTTTCAGGGCCCTTTAGTGTGCCCACCGAGACAGCAAGTGGGGTGATATGGTAGATGGCCTGAGAGGTGGAGACTGACTTGACCCAAGTGCACCTTCCGGCGGCGGTGAGGTGTTTGCCAATGCGTGTGGGGAGCTTCGTCGTAACCTTATCCTCAAAAAACCGGGAATCCACCTTCCGTAGGTAGTGTGTGGAGATCGGGAGCCCAAGGTATCTCAACGAAAAGGTTGCACGAACAGCCGGAAAATTTGCCAAAACCGTATCAAGACCAATGTTGGAGCACCTAATTGGCACCACATAACTCTTCAGAAAATTGGTAACAAGGCCGGTAGCCTCACCAAAATCCGCAAGGATGGAGGCAAGCATGTTCACATTATCCGCGATGGGCTTGATAAAAATGACCATGTCGTTCGCATAGATGGAAGTAGATAGGTTGGGTCCTCTCCCATGAACTCGTCGCGGGAGTCCACGGTCAGTCGCCATCCTGAGGTGTTGTTGTAAAGGATCGATGGCAATAACAAAAAAAATGCGGGTAGAGGAGGTCCCCTTGCCTCAGCCCCCTGCCATGGCCAATCGGGTCCCCGGCACACCGTTTAGGAAATTTTGGAGGAAGCTGTAGAGAAGAGGATCGAAAGTCAATCCAAGAATCTGTTCTGGAACGGACTCTTCTCACCTCTCTATAACACGAAGCACGAGGCCCCAAACGGCCAATGTTTCCGCCTACAGTTACAACATGGATGCATAATGTCCGGAGATAATCTATCTTTGTCGGAAAACAATCTCTATATCTTGTCCTATATATCCCCTGTGATTCCGGTTATAATGTGTCCTATAACCCCTGTTTGAAAGTATGGATCATCGGGTCAGTAGAACGGGCACCATGATTAACAAATTACAAGCATGTTTTGCTTAAAAAATGAATAAGAAGAATATCAGGTGAAGACGCCAAAATTCTAAAGTCACCCTTTTCATCGAGCCGGCCGTCGGCGATCGACGCACGTGTAGCAGCCTAGGTCTTGTGGTCCTTGGCGGCGGCGGCGCGTATCTTCATCTGGCGCTGGCGCTCAATCTCTTCATCCGCCAGCCCGCGCAGGAGATGCTTCGTGATCACGTACACGCCCGTAAACATTGCAATCACGCCAGCGCTCTGAAGCATCGAAGGGATCGCCATCAGCCCACGCCCGCGCTGCGGTACGATAATCGAGAGCCAGAGGCGCGGACCGATGGATGCACGCACGGGTGAGTTGGGACAGGCCGGCGTAGGGCTCAAATTTATTTCAGAAAGATGTGGAGAATTCGGGCTAGGTCACGTGAAGAGGAAAGAAGCAGCAGGATTCCGATCCGGTTCCACGCACCGAAACTACGCCAGAGCCCGTCACCGGGAGTTTTGGCTCCTCGCTGCCAGTCAGGGAAAAATAGGATACGAGTTCGGAAAAAAGATTTTGTGAACGCCTCGCGGCAAAACAGATCCAGGAAACGCGTACCACAAATTTAAATATAAATTGTATGCTAGTTTTCTCTGAAAATTGAAACTGAAAGAGTTCTTGAAACTGACATCCAAGTTCGAAATTGAAACTAAAAAAAGTACTAGAAATAAAAACGGCAGGGCCGGTAGCGGTCTTCTTCAGCTCCGGTCTTTGTCTTCACCACTCGATCCTGATGTGCTGAAGGCTGGTGGACTTACGGACTGTCTAGGCCATCGCGGCCTCCTCCTTCACGGCGACGAGTCGGGCCTCCACACCTTCTTCTCTATCCGCCAGCGCCTTCTCCACGATCGTCACCTCTTCGCCGGCCGCTTTCGTGTGGTGGTGCGTCGGATAAAGCATCTTCACCAACACGTACTGCGTGGTGGTAAACCAGACGCGCTTGCCGCTTACGCCGCCGCCGTCGGTGACGTGACCTTCGCCCTGCAGCGGGTTGTGGTCGTCCTCGACGACGATGGGCGCGGCCGCGGTACTCCCGGCCTTCGCGTCGCCAGTCCTCGCCACTGGAGCAGTTAGTGGCACGTACCACGGGTGGTTCTCATCGGGGATGAGTCCCGTGAACCGCCCGCTCTTGAGCTTCCCCCTTTTGCTGGAGGCGGCCGAGCGGCAGCGGTTGCGCCTTCTCTTCGGCGGGAGACAACGAAAGGCCTTTCTCCTCTTAGGCCCCGTGCACGGCCGAACCGCGCATGTGGGTTCGGAATCGCTCGCCGGAGCTCGAGTCAGCAGGGGCTTTGGGGTGGCGGAGGGGGCGATTTGCAGCTGGGGTTACAGGGACGGATAACCTAAATCCGTCCCGACCCGCTACATCTAGCGGTGGAGGGGGTGGCAAATGGCGGATCCGGGGAAAAAAAAATCCCGGGCGGCGCGAAATGCGGGAGCTGTTCGGGGCAAAATAAAATAAAGCCTGTCCCACATATCAGACAAAAAAAGCGAGCGACGAGCTTATCCAGGATCTGCTATAGTTACTCTTCTCTCCCTATATATCAGTCTTGGCACTAGTACAGATCGCCTCATCTGTGGCGCACCAAAAAGCCTTTCTGTGGCGCACCCCGGGGCCACAGGGGTGCGCCACAGAACACACGCCATAAAAATAATTTCTGTGGCGCACCACTACCCTGCGCCACAGAAATAGTGCAGTCTCCAAGTACCAAGTTGTCCTCCTCTTCGCAGCCTGGAGGTTGAAAGGGGGGAGGACGTCGCGATACTCCGGCACTACATTGGCCAACTTCACCTTTATCACGTTCTCGTCCATTCGAGAGTGGTGCATAGTGCGTTCCATGGGTTGTATAATAGTGTCGGTAGCAACATCCACCAACTCTCCGCCGGGCACCACACGATGCAGGAGTACGCAAGGTTCGTCATGTTGGGCAACATACAAGGCATCATGAGAAGGCGTAGTTAGATCACGACTAACTAATTAGTTACCTTGGTGATGGCGTCGAGCTCGGCGGGTGTCGAGAAAAGGGCGACGGTGCCGCCGGACGGCCCATGATTCTTCGGCATTGCTGCGGAAGGGGGCGCCGATGTGACCAGAAGGAGCGGCGCCGGCGTCTGGGGGGGTCACCTGTTGCGGCGACACTTGCTGGTTCATGCTTGAGTTGCTGCCGACGAAGGTGGGCAGATGGATCGGTCCAATTTGACCCCCCACATTCCAAGCAGCTATCCCCTCCATCAGCCCAGGGGGGATGACTTCCTTGAGTCTCTCATCCACTCATCTATTGAGCGTGTCGGGGTCCACCTCTCTGCTCTCAAGTTTCTTCTCTAGAGCCGCCATCTTCTTCTTCAGCTCCGCGACCTCCTCATCATCCTTAGTCGATGTCGTCTTCCTCTCTTTCTTGACGACTTGGCATCTGATGCGTAGTACTCGGCTACCTTCATGTTTAGCCCAAAGCCGGAGATACGGCCAGCTGACGTCGGCGGGGCATCCAACGGCCTATTCTTGTATGCGTTCGTCGCCCTGTTGAAAGGCGTGTCCCACCGACCCGTCGACCCTTCGGACGAGTGGTCAGATTTCCGCAACTCCCTCTCCTTCGGACAAAAGGAAATTAAGGTGAGCCCATTATCTAATTATTAGATCAATGCAATATACATGTACTTGAGATATATGTGTCCTTACCAAATGTTTCTCGAATTCCTTCACGTCCTGGTCTTTCGTCACGAATTCCCCCGTCTTCCAGTCTAAGAAGTACGGGGATCGGACAAAGTTCCTAACTTGTATATCCGTGATTTTGTGCCAGGGGTTATCTTTTCCGAGACGTTCCATCTCGCGGTCCTCCTTCTCCCAAACAGGCTGTTTTCCTCGGTAACCACCGCTTCCGCAATGTTGGACCCCTATGTTTTGTTCCTGCATATCCTGCCCCCATTTTGTCCATTTTTTACACTCCTCGGTGTTCATGTACGCCTTCAGTATGTCGAAATCTTCTTTCACGAGCGTCGGGTCTTTGCGACTGATCTCCTCCCAGCTTTTACCTTTCGCAATCTTCTTCTTCACCCGGGATTTCCAGCTGCTCAACGTGGTGCTCATCTTCGTGATGGCTAAAGAGTCCACCCTTTTGTTGAACGGCTCCGGGAACGTGTATCGCTGGTGAAGCTTATTCAGGAGGATTTCGACCAAAGCCTTGTTGTCGCTGCTTCTAAGGTCCGTCGTGTTGATCGACATGCTTTCCCGCACGATGCACCCTAGCTGCATGCCGTACCCTGAGACAACCGCTCGAGGCGCCAATGGTAGGCCACTCGGAGAGACCTCGGTGATTGTATCAGTGACGTTCGCGAGCACTTGCGGCGTACGATCCTTCCTTGGGGCCCGAGGCTTCTTATTCTTCTTATCGGTCGTCGGGGCGGCGTCGCCGCTACCACCAGTCGCCGTGCGGTCAGTGCCGCCACCATCGGTGCTGTCATCCCGGTCCTCTTCCTCCAAGTACCCCCAATCAATATTAGCGCCGTCCTCCCGGTCCTCTTCCTCAATTCTGGTTGCAGCGTGGGCATCCCAGCCCTCTTCCTCGGCACCGGCTTCGGGCACGGACCCGTGCTTGCAAGAGCCAGACATGTTTCTGTAATAACATTCAAATTTGAGTTTTTGAGTTGGATTTCAAATTATTCAATATAAACTACTTCGTTATCATTCATGTATGAGTTTTTGAGTTGGATTTCAAATTTGAGTTTTTGAGTTGGATTTCAAATTATAACTGAATTAACTATATGTTTGGTGTCTATACTTCACTGATTTTGGTGTCTATACTTCACTGATTTTGGTGTCTATACTTCACTGATTTCAAATATATCTTTGTTGGTATTTCTTTCTCGGTCCCCAAAAAGCAACCATTGATCAGGAAGAAGCAAGATTGATCAGGCAACATACTTAACAGATTAGACGGATAGAAAAATAGAAGCTACTTATGTAACTGCATCATCCACATGGAGAGAAACATACATCAAACTATCGACAAATATAGTAAGCACTATCTCAAGTCTGAGTAGGACCAGTTGGTTCCACAAATAAACAAGTTCCACTACTATATTAGCCTTGAAAGAAGGATAAATAAACATAGCATCAGACTAGTAGGTTACTGCTGCATCCACATGGGGAAGTTAGAATACAAGCCTCACACATGCATGTCAGGCATCCAAATCGTGTGTCATTAAGAGGCGACTAGTATTCGTCAGAATAATGTGAATGTTTTGATATAAAGTATGAAGAAAAGAAAACGAAAACAGGGGGTTTCACCAAAATTAGATTTGACACAGGTGGATGCACTCACTGTACTTCTGTGTATCATGTGACAATCTTCCTCGCAGCACACTACAGGTCCTAGAACTAGAAGCATCCATAGAGTAATTGTCTGGTTTATTATAACATATAAACTATTTTCTATTTGTCAGAAATTTGTGGATGTTTCAAACTTTAGATGTATAAAAAAACAGTTTTTTCCCAAATTTTGGTTTAGGCTAGTCAACAAACCCTTGTGCTGAGGCCAGTAGAAATTTCTTCAGCGCACAACTCTGAATTGTGAAAAATAGCCGGTGAGCTTTTCAAGTAATAAAGAAATACAAATAATAATAATTAGTCTGTGGTGCCTAGGCATAACTAGTAGAGCGTAGCAATAGACATGTATTTGCTCAATAAAATACCTAACACTATACATGACACACATTTAGTAGCAACATTTTCATGCTTGGAGTATATTTAGGAATAGAGAGTTTCTGGAACAAGCAAAAGTTATTGCTACCAATCAGTTTCTTGGTACTGCTACCAGAAATAGCGAATGCTACCAGAAAAACCAAATGCAGTAGGCAAATACTCCAAAATCAGTTGGAGAGGACCCCTGATTATGTGAGAACAAGGGCAAGTGCAGCAGTGCATTAAAATAGTTAGATAGTCGGTTAAAACCATAGAAAGCACCGAGTGCCACCTATATTCCATTTCTTGAAATAAAAATATTCCTTTCAGTTTTCCACTGAGAGGGAACACTAGCCTGAAGATCACACATAGCTCTTAAAAGGATAGCATGGGTACATAAATGAACATACAAGCTTTTGTGAGTGTCAATGAATAAGCAACCACCGAAAAGATAATTCTTCTTTACATAAATAAATGCTATGCTGTTTCGATTTCAGTAGGCAACTACAGTAAGATTCATCCTCTACTCAATAAAAAAAGATGGTATCCCATCATGTTTCCTGCAGGTGGATCTACCTGTACTTCGCCTCCCAGATGTAACATACATTTGGTGGCTTATTTGGTATTGAACATGTATACGTAACTAAGAAACAATTGCCATGTCTTGAGTACCATCTATATTGCAAATTTGCAAAGAAATCTTATGTCTTGAGTACCATCTATATTGCAAATTTGCAAAGAAATCTTATGTCTCATTGTAATTGAGAGGGAACACACCATGAACATCCCACACTAGCTCTTATGAAGATAGTATGAGCAAATAAAATAAACAGAAAGCATTTGTTGGTGTCAATGAATAGCCAACAACCAAATTGATGCTTTTCCTCACATAAATCACATGCCATTTCGTTTTCATATTCTCAGTAAGCAATTACAGTCAGCTTCAAACCATGTTCTAAAAAATATATGTTTATCCCTCCCAGATGTAACGTACATTTGATGGTTTATCTGGTGCTGTACATGTAAGAATCGATAATCATGTCTTAATTTTTTGAAGGGTCATGTTAACTTTCAGCGCAATGATTACTTCTTAGCAGCAACTGGTATCATGTGCTAATAAGAACCTACAGTACTTATAGTGCAGCAGAGAAACTCACATAAGTAGCATCGCCACATAGAAATAACATCCAGATCAAGTACAGAAGAGTAAAGTAAGGTTTAATTTAAGTAGATTCGATTGAACCTACAGTACTTAATTATAATGCAGCAGAGAAGCTCACATAAGTAGCCTCGCCACATAGAAAAAACATCCCTTGCATCTTACTCCAGTTTAAGATGCTGACCAAATGCACTACTGTAAGTTAAGCAATTGGCTTAACACATGTATCAGGTCCCTAGCAAAAATGCAATACACAGCAAGCAATTTGCTTTCTTCCAATTTGCTTTCCTGGTTCATTGCAGACCAGTTAAATGCCTTGATATGAAAGCATGAAGACCCCAAAAAACTATCTAAGGGCTACAACTGGACTGTGAAGTTAAACCGAAGAAATTGCCACTGAAAGTTATGATGCTAAGCAAGCATTATTGGTTGTTGTCAAGTCTAACAGAACTATGCTAAGCAACCATACAGTTGAACTGAGCTATTCACCACCAGGAAACTAGAAATGAAACTACTAAGTATAAAAAAATTCATAGAAAATTTGGGCATGACCTTTGCTAATTTTCCTATGTCTAAGAGTGCCAGAAATTCGCTCGGAAGGAAATGAATCAACTTCCTCGCGAAACTTTGGCATCTCAAAAAGAAAAACCTGCACAACAATAAATAATTGGAGTTTCCAAATGTTTGATCTACAGGAAGTCCATTCGGAGGTATAATTTGCAAATGGAGGTATAATTTGATCAAACTGGTCAAACTGGAGGTACTTGTTGTATTACATAAATCTTGGAAGTAATATATTACATGGTCAAACTGGACCATCTGGAAACCGAACTTGAATTAGCCAACTTTTAATCACTGCATTGAGGATGGCTAGGTTAAACAAGAACAGAAACATCACTGCATTGAGGTATAATTTCAACTTTTAATCACTTGAGTTAGAACCGAATTGAGCATGCTTCCCTGCATCCTCCTTAATTTCTACAACACGGCCAGGTTAAAGAAGAACAGGAACATGTATACACAGCAATGGTACTCCTCTGGTGCTCGAGGATGGCTAGGACCAGAGAGAGAGAGAGACAAGATCAGCAATGGTACTCCTCTGCATCATCCTCCTTCCAATGGACAAGGACCAGAGAGAGAGAGAGAGAGAGATGGAGAGAGAGAGAGGGGGAGAGAGAGAGAGGGGGGGAGAGAGAGAGAGAGACCTCTGGTTCAGGGTGTAAACGGGCACGGACCGTCCACGGCACCGCCACGCCGTGCCCGTTTAGTAGCGTTCGTGAACGCCCACGGGCAAAAGAAGAAAACTGGTGGACAGTCGCGGTCTGCCCGCTACCGCCGCTACAGCCCACTCTGGGTCGATCCTTAGTTTTGCATACGTGCTTTATGGCGTGTCAGGCACGTGTCCTTCCTTTCTCCCATTGCATCGATTCCTGTCCCTAGTCTTACGCCACCATCCATCTGTAGTGCGTGTAGTGCCGCAGATATAGGGATTGAGTCGAGGTGCTCGGTAGACGGCCAACAGTAGACGAATCGCGGCCGTACTAGCGGGTCTAAGTGGGCTCAAGCGGTCACATCGGACGCCGCTTAATTACATAAAAATTAAACGGGCAAAGGCGGACACCCGCGTAAATCACACGGGCTCAAACGGCAAACTCACGGACGGCCACGAACGTGTCCATTTACAGGTCTACCTCTGGTGCTCGAGGATGTCCGGGGCGTGGACGGACTCGAGGACGGCCGGGGCGCGTGGACAGGGACTCGAGGACGGCCGGGGCACGATCTCCTCCACACAGATCTCCTCTCCCTCGATGGCTGCTCCACGGCGGCGCGAGCGCGAGCAAGACGGCGTCTCCTCTCTCTCGATGGCTGCTCCATGGCGGCACGAGCACGAAGGCGGAGAGGGCTAGCTAGGGTTCTTCGATCGCGGCGAGCACGAGCACGAAGACGAAGGGGATCGAATTTTTGCTAAGTGTTGGACGATAAGCGCGCGGGTCCACCTGTCATAGACAGGAACATAATTTTGTGGCGCACCAACAGAGGGATGCGCCATAGAATTGTGTTGTGTGGGCAGATTTGCGGGGCCACATGTCATAGACATGAAGGAATTTCTATGGCGCATCACCGTGGGGATGCGCCACAGAATTTAGAGAATTCTATGGCGCACCATGCACGACCGTGCGCCATAGAATTGTGTGTAAAAATAAAGTAAAACGATAACACTTTATACGTTGACAAATGTGTGTTAATAGCCTATTGGTTTGGCTGTGAGGTAAATAACCCTGGACTCATGGGTTCGAATCCTGGTGTTGCCCCACATTTTTTTAATATTTTATTTAATTAGTTATAATTAGAGAAAGAAAGAAAACATGAAATTACAATTACAAAAATAAAACACACATTTAATATTAGAATATATTTTTATATAACGTCTCACACACACATATGGTTGTCTAACATACACATGCGCATATATACATAATAAAGTCTTTTTCGTCTCGGTTCCGATCTAGCTTAATTAGCGTCTCTTGCCCTTTTTGTTGGCGACTGAATACTTTATGCCGGCCACCTTGAGATTTCTTCGCGTGAACGGACAACCGTGGGTAGGTAGGGATGTCTTCCTTCTTACTTTACCAGTAGTAGGCATGTCGAAGTGCTTGTCGAACTCCTCCTCGATCTTCGGATCACCGTTCTTGTCCAAGTCTTCCTCGTTGGCATCTCCTTCCATTCCGATGATGCTCCTCTTGCCCCTCCTCACGACAACACGGCTAGGCCTTGACGGGTCGGTGATGAAGAAGCATTGGTCAACTTGGCTAGCGAGTACCCATGGCTCATTTTTCGCGGATGCGTTCTTCGATTTGGCATCGGGTATAACCATTGTGGTGAAATACCGTCCTTCTTTCTTGACGTTCTTGGCCCATCTCACCCAGAACATTGGCACCACCGTCTCTCCGCGGTAGTTGAGCTCCCATATCTTCTCGATCTTTCCGAAGTATCTTTCTTCCACATTAGTCTCGGCATCGCCATATGATAGCATAGTTACTCCTGAGTTTTGATTTTCGCTACTCATGTCCTTGTCCTCAGTGGAGAATTTGTAACCGGAGATGTCGTACCCCTGATAGGTCCTTACGTTCTGCCCGGGGCCCTGTGATAAGATGTATATGAGTTTTTCATCTTCCGTAGAAGGCATTTTTCTCCGTGCTTCAATCAGTTGACTTTGCTTGAACCAACGCGTGAAGCCGGAGTTGTGCTCTTTGGTTACGTCTCCCATCTTCCTCGGCCCGCCCATTTCAATATAATTCTGATTGATTAAGCTTTTGTGCTCTTCCACGAAAGGCTCGATCAATTTTAAGTGTTGTAGCGCGACCCGGTGAGCCCTTTCAAAGTCGTCGCGTTGTTTTTGAATGCCGACATGGACGTCGCGGCAGCCCTCACGGTGACCGACTCTGTTGAGCCTGCCAAGGTGCGTCCTGGTGGACAAACCGACATCCTGATCGTCTTCGGTGCTTAGGTAATTGTCGCAGAAATAGATGCACTCGTTGGTTAGAAATCCTTTGGCCATGCTTGCGTCTGGACGGGCCCTATTGCGAACGTATCCTTTCAGGACACCGTTCTGCCTTTCCATCGGCATCATGTAGTGCAGAAACGTCGGGCCGAGATGCCTGATGTCATCAACGACATGGAGAAGGAGATGTACACATATATCACAGAATGCCGACGGGAAGTAAATATCGAGCTCGCATAGTATCACCACGATCTCATCCTGTAGCATCTTGAGCTGCCTCACGCCGATCGATTTCCGGGTGATAACGTCGAAAAAGTTGCAAAGGCCAAACAACGTATCACGGACATGCTCGTCCATTATCCCTCGGATCGCAACAGGAAGTATCTGCGTCATGAGCACATGACAATCGTGAGACTTCATCCCGGTGAACCTCTTCTTCGCTAAGTCCAATATCTTCTTATACTCCCTGAGTATCCGTGAGGAACTTTGACTTCTAGGAGGCACCTGAAAAACTGCTCAAGCTCTGGCAGACTCAATGTGAAGCAGGCAGCGAGAAGCACCACGGTGTTCTTCTTAGCCTTTTTGCGGGGAGGACGTTGAGCCCCTTCCGTCTTATCCTCGTCGTCATCATCATCATCACTATCGGCGGGGACCTGTAGATTTTTCCTAATGCCAAAATGTTTTAGATCGTATCTTGCTTTCGGCCCATCCTTGGACTTCTCCGAATTGCAAATAGTGCCAAGCAGACTCTCCGTAACGTTCTTCGTAATGTGCATCACATCAAGGCTATGAGGCGCGTGGAGGACCGTCCAGTACTCCAAGTCGTGGAAAACAGACCTCGCTTTCCATACACCCAGCAGCGGCTCTGGCTTGGGTCGCTTCTTTCCCGGCGAAGGGCACTCGTCCCAATTTTTCAGAAACTCGTCGATTTCTTCGCCGCTCCTCGTGCGCGGGGCTCCATCAGGCTCGTCTTTACCATTGAACAACTCACCGCGTTTTCTCCACGGGTGATCCAGGAGAAGCCACCTTCGAGCCCCTGGGTACACGGTTTTCGAAGACCCAGGATCCCTTGGTAGCTGGAGATGTGGGGTCCCGTCCATGCACTTCATGCAGCCGCAGAATCCGTGGCCGACCTGGGCAGATACATACGCGTAACCAGGATAGTTTGTGACTGTCGTGAGCAACGCGGCTCTCATATGGAAATAATCTCTAGTGTACGCGTCCCACGTACGGGGTGGCGTCTTCCACAACGTGTCTAACTCGTCTTTCAGCAGCCCGAGATACAAATGCATGTCGACACCTGATTGTTTTGGCCCCTGGATGAGAATACTCAAGTGTATGTACTTTTGCTTGGTGCACAGCCACGGGGGTTGGTTGTAAGGCCATACAAACACGGGCCAGCTGCTATGTGTGCTACTCTGGTTGCCGAACGGATTGAGTCCATCGGTGCTCATACCCAGCCTGACGTTCCTCATGTCGCCCCCAAAACTCGGGAAGGCTATGTCCAATGCTTCCCACTGGGCAGCGTCTGCAGGATGTGTCATGATATAGCCCTTCTCCGGATCTTCTTCCGGCTTCTCCCTTTTCGCGTGCCATTGCACGAGCTTTGTTTCCTTAGGGTCCACGTAGTACCGTTGAAGACGGGGAGTGATAGGAAAGTACCATACCACTTTTCGAGGAATTTTCTTGTTGTTGGTTCCACACTTGTATCGTCCGTGGCCGTACTTCGGACATGTGGTTGTGTCCTTGTACTCCCCCCGATAAATTACACAATCATTGATGCAGGCGTGAAATTTTTCGTGAGGTAGGTCAAGAGGGCACACGACTTTCTTAGCCTCGTTGATACTGCTTGGCAATGTGTTCCCCTCGGGAAGGCGATCGTGCCAGAATTTCAAGTTCTTGCTGAAGCTCGAGTCGGTCCATTTGTTTTGCGTCTTCATCTTCAGAGCAGCAAGCGTTACATGCAACCGCGTATCCTCGGGGCGGCACCCAGGATACAACGGAGTCACCCCGTCTATCTCCATTTGCGCCAGCTTGGCTTTCTCCCTAGCTGCAACTATGTCGTTGCTCGTCTCCTTAAGCAGCAGATCCTGAACATGAGAGTCCCGCAAGGACGAAATTAGCGGGGTCTCCGTGTTCACGCCTTCATCGTCATGTCGATCTTCTCCGCCGACATATCCTTCTTCATGATGATCTTCTTCGCCGTCATTTCCTTCGTCACCTCGCTCGTCCTCTTCTTCGTGCACAACTTTTGCTGCCGGCGGTGCCATGTGGTTGCGGTCGTCAAAGAAACCGCGTATGAGAAGGTGCTCCTCCAATTGTCTGAAATCAGGGTCAATCCAGCGCACGAGTTTGCATGATCGACACAGACATCTTATCTGCCGTCTGTTGCACCGAATCATGTCCGCCTTCGCGTCTTTCTTGTATCTAGCGATTCGAGCAGAGCTCATTTCTAGTACCATGGTTGCCTGCACAGACACATAGAGAGCATAAAATTAGAACCACAACATGCATAGTCGCCGGAAAATTCAGCATGACCTCTCCTATAAGTAGGACATATGGGGTGCAAAAGTTTGCCGAAATGGAAGTGAATCAACATTTCGGCAAACATCCATGCACCATGACCGCCCACGCGCGCGACAATCGATCGGTCCACCTGCACATGCATGACAAGCACCCATACACATCGATCGATGGCCACACGAGACATGCACCTCCAACTATACTCACCTAGTAGATTCGATACCGAGACGCGAAAAGAGCGAGGAGAGGGAGGGACCGGAGTATAGATGGAGGTAATTAGGCCCCCAACAATAAGAAACTTCACCAACAATTATACATCGAAAAAATAGGTTCACCTACCCAAAAAGAAGAATTAAACGTGTAAAATTGGAGTGGAGAGAAGGGGGAGGCGAGTGAGCAACATCCACTTGGAATGAAATGAGTGGGGGGAGAGAGAGGGGGGCTGCCATCTTTATGTGCACAGTGCACCTATTCTGTGGCGCACCAGCACATAATTCTGTGGCGCACTGCTGTGCTGCGCCACAGAAATGCCATATTCTGTGGCGCATCTGTCAAAATGCGCCACAGAATATAGCATTTCTGTGGCGCAGCACAGCAGTGCGCCACAGAAGTGGCCTATTCTGTGGCGCACCAGGTGGCGTGCGCCATAAAAATGAGGCTTCTGACACCCAGTCCACTGATTGGGGTGGGCCCCGCATTGTTTCTGTGGCGCACCTGTGGCCATGCGCCACAAAAAAATGTTTCTATGGCGCACGCTATAGGGATGCGCCACAGATGCTATTCAATAGAATGGCAATTCTCTACTAGTGTGGGCATGACTAGTAGCACCAATGGGCCAAACGCTCGGTAAACGCCCAACTTGGGAAGCCAACTAAAACGGTTCGTTATTCCTTGATTGTGTATAGACTAGCAAACCACTCTATAGCAATGGGTGACCTCCGATATCGACGAAATATGGCGGCAACGACGACGTGTGGGGTTTGTGGACAAGAAGATTCATGGCGCCACTCATTAATTGAGTGCAACTTGGCGCGGTGTGTTTGGGCTTTGACGAAGGAGGAGATTACAAAGCACATATCTCTCGCAGAAGAACCAAAGCCAAATCAATGGCTTTTCTCGATGATTGAGACCATGGAGAAGGATGACCCCGTTCACATGCTCGTGACGCTCTGGGCAATATGGCATGCAAAAGAGGAAGGCGGTGCATGAGGAGATTTTTCAGAGCCCGATGGCGACAAAGGGCTTTGTCGACAGGTTCATGGATGATCTCGCACATAGCCCGAAGTAGGGGGATGAGGTGGCCGACGACCAGTGGGGAACAGACAAGCAGATTGGATCACCCCTCCGGCAAGATGTAGCAAGGTGAACGTCGGTGCAGCGGTTGCAAAATCGATCGCGAAGGGTGCGGTGGGAGCCGTGTGTCAATAAGAAAATGGTACCTATGGGAGCGTCAGCTATGGTCTATGATGGCATCACCGACCCTGGGTGTCTGGAAGCTCTTGCATGCCGCTAGGCCGACCTGGCGGATGACCTCCAGGTGGTGTCCATACATGTGGCATCCTTCATGTGGTAAAAGGAGGTTAAGGAGAGAAGTACTCAAAATGGTTTTACTTTTTCATCCATGAGAGAAGGGAAATGAATGTAGAAACTCATAGGCTGGCAAAGGTTGGCTTCGTCTTGGCAAGCAGATAGACATGTGTGGTTGATTGAACCACCTTCTGGGTGTGAGTTCTAAGAAAAAGAGCCTCTTCCACTCGAGAACGCACGGACTGATACTCGGACAAACTTCCGATCTATGGCTAAACAAGAAAAAAAAATGTATATTTTCCAAAAGAAAATGCAAAAATGGAGGCTAAGCTGGAGCTTCGCAAAACCTATCTGGTAAAATGGCCCGGGATCTAAGCATGCATCGATAAAATCTTAAGTTGCGAACAATTTTCTTAGAGAATTGTGCAAAATAGTGTGTATTCATATTCATATATGTAAAGCGACTCCTTATAAGGAAAGGGAAAACACAAGTTTCAACCATCAATACACTTTGTAAAGCCTCAAATTTATTGGAAGAGATGCAAACACAATGTAATTTTTTAGTGCAAGATATTTACTAAGAAAATGCAGCACCAATTTTATGTAAACTAATTTTTTTAAATATTTTCTTAGATACAAATTTTAGGGATTTCAAGATTTAACTTTTAGTGGAATTTTAATTCAACTACTTTTAGGGCTTTAATTCAACTAACGCCAAATCGGTACTCCAAGTTCAATGGCAATCAATATTACTGGCGGCCCAATAGCCCATTAAGGCCTTAAACCCTAGTACGAAACCTTCACTCTCTCCGTCCTCGACTCTCGTACCCAACCACACAAAAGAACCAGCACAACACCTCGCTGTCGCCGCCGCCGACGATGTGGCGCTCCCGATCTCGTGCTCTCCTCCTCCTCCGCTCGTCCACCGCCGCCAGGTCTCCGCCGCAGACAAATCCACTTCGAACCTTGAACCGAGCCCCACTCCCACGCCTTCGCTCCCGCTTCCTCTCCTCCTCCCCGGAGGCCCTCCCGGACGCCTCCTCCACCTCCCCGGAAGCCCTCCCGGATGCCTTCCCATCCTCCTCGCCCGGCGCCGTACCCGCATCGGCTGATCCCACCGAAGACGGTGAGGAGAACCTGGCCGCGCTCTGGGAGGAGGATGCGGACGACGCCGACGACATCTTCGTCTCCACCGCCGATTCAGAGGCCAGCGACGAGGATGCCGCCCGCGTCCGCGCCGTCGTGGAGTCCACCGAGGAGGACCAGATCCCCTCCGCCATCGCCGACATGGTCGTTGACTTCACCGAGCCGCTCCTAGCCGCCGTCCTCCTCTCTGCCGAGAACTGCTCTGGTAAAAAGCTACTCATCTTGTTCAAGTGCGCCGGGAAGAACAACCCCGATGTCAAGAGCCTTGCTAATCTTGAGATTATCGCTAGCAAGCTTGCTGATTCCGATGAGATGGACAAGATGGATGCGTACATGCTGTGGGATCTGGTTAAGGAAATGGGCAGTGTGCCAGGATCAGTGAACACTCAGCTGTTGAATAGAGTGATAGGAATGTTCTGGAAGCTTGGCAAGTCAAAGGCGGCACTAGAGGTGCTGGACAAGTTCAGTGAGTTTGGCTGTACTCCGGATGGTGATACCTATTATCTGGTGATTCAAGCAGCCGGAAAGAAGGGCATGGTTGGTGCTGCATGGGGAATTTGTGAGAAGATGGTTGCCTCTGGGTGCTTCCCTGATGGTAAGAAGACCGGTGAGATTATGACCTTATTTTGCAAGGGGAAGAGGATGACGGAGGCGCATTCAGTATACCTAGCAGCGAAGGAGAAGAAGGTTCAGATTCCAACATTGGCCTTGGATTTCCTTGTTGGTGCTTTGGCTAGGAATGATGAGACCGTCGGTACGGCTGTGGAGCTGCTGGAGGAATACAAAGGGGGCTCTCTTAAGCATGCAGGCAAGTCCTTCGCCGCGGTTATACATGGTTTGTGTAGGATGAAAAATGTGAAGGATGCAAAGAAAGTGTTGATGAGGATGGTCAATCTTGGCCCAGCTCCTGGTAGCGCCGCATTCAACTTTGTTATCACCGGATTGTCTAAAGAGGGAGAGATGGATGAAGCAAAGGGTTTGGTAAGAGTGATGGAGAGCCGAGGGCTGCGCCCTGGTATTTATACATACAATGTGATCATGAGTGGCTACACAAAAGGAGGCATGATTGATGAAGCCCATTCTCTACTTCGCGAAGCTAAGAAGATCCACCCAAAATTAAGCAGTGTTACTTATCACATACTGATTCGTGGTTACTGCAAGATGGAGGAGTTTGGGAAGGCCCTGGAATGCCTAAAGGAGATGAAGGAAGTTGGGCTGCAGCCAAATATGGACGAGTATAACAAACTTATCCAGTCATTATGTCTCAAGGCTATGGACTGGAGAACAGCTGAGAAGGTCCTGGAGGAAATGGAGGGCAGTGGATTATGCCTTAAAGGTATCACGCGCAGCCTAATAATAGCAGTGAAGGAACTGGAAATGGAAGAGGCGTCAAAAGATAGCCAAGAAGCATAGTTTCTTTAGGATACGCTTGAAGTAACACAGTCACTAATCAGTTTTGGCGCATTGCCCTTTTTGCTCTCTGCATCTCTGGTGAGGTTATGAAAACACCATCTCTTGTACTCGTCTGCTTGTTGTTTGATCCTGAAATAATGTTGCATTTGTAATGGTTGCAAATATTGGACCGGCAAGGATGCATATTTAGTTTTGGTCTAGAATTTTTGCTTCTGTACAACTGGGAATTATTGTCATTTTCCATCTAATCTCCTCCCTTGCCAAGTGAGGATGATGCAGACATGTTAGGAAGTTTTTTTTGTTGTTCAATGCTACAACAGGTACCTGTTCGTGCTGTATTACATGAGTACAAGAACATGTCTATACACTATTATTATGTAAAACATCAGAATGCCAGAAGTATTGTTAATGTATAATTCATGACGGACAACTCCATTGGTTTCTGATTTCTTCATTGATCTGTTTTTAAGACATGTATCGCTAATTTTGTCTGTTAATGAAGTACTAATTCTTTTGGGAATGCCCTCGATTATTTATTTTTTATGCGTATTCAGATAACTCCGACCCTCCCATATATGGTTCAATCTGGAGCATAGTTCAATTGCAGGACTAGAACATATATGGTTTATTTGACGAGTTTAGTCCCGACGGTTCTATATTTCCGCTGGTTCATATTTTGTCTCACCCTTTGAATGCACGGAACAGTGCCAGCCCAGTTTTATATTCTGTGTCATTACTGAATTAGTTAGTTTAGTGATACGGACGATTTTTTGTACATAGAACAAAGTTTTGTTCTCAGGTGGTAAACGAAATCTCATGTCGATTTTGAATAACCATATGGTTCACTCCCAGTCAGTAGATGTTCTTTGCTGTGAGACCTGATTGTGTATTAAATACAAGGTATTTCCTGGAGGTGTTTTGGTCTAGACCAGAGAATGTAGGACTTTTTTTTAGAATAGAAAATGCTAAAATGGTTAGAACTTCTCAATGTAGTGACACATATGCTAACGAAAAACTGGTCCAGCAGCGAACCAGTAGCCGGTGAGAGATTGGGATGATTAACATAGATAACCAAGTGGGAGCTATTGCTGACTGCCAAGCAGAACTAGTTTGCTTCTGTCCCAGATCTGCTCCACTTGGTAGAAAATATAGTATTGTGCCATGATCTCAAACCACATTATATCGAGCTTGTGATTGCTCTCTTGGTATCACCTGCGCGAAGATACAATTTCTGCATTCTGTAAACTGTCTTATCGTTCATCGTGCAGTTGGCTGGTGCAATATGGTCTCTGCCCCAGTTTGGTTGCCCCATTGCATAACATATCGTTGTGTTGTGGTTAACTTAAATCTCACATTTTTGGTTGCATACTGTGATATAGTTTTTTTTTGCTTCTGCTGTTTTGCTGTCGACCGATCTACCCTGATGGTGTAGACCATCACAAGCTGCTTGCATACGGGTGAAAAAAATGTACTCCTACTTTGTATTGGGCTATGAAAACAGCACATTTTTTTTGCTTGTCTATTTGCTGTTAGATCCTAAAATGAATTTTGCATTTATATTATAAATGCTTCTGTGGAACTGGTAAATTTTGCATGCCATTTTGCACTCTCTTGCCTTGCCAAGGGAGTATGCAGACATGTTAGAAAGAAAAACAGAAAAAAAGGTCAATTCTTGTACGTTGGCGTTGATATCTGATTTGGGGAAGAATATTCTTCATTGATTTGTTTTCTAAGGACATGTATCACTAATTTGATCCGTTAATGGAGTGTTTTTTGGATGCACTTGATGATTTGTTTTATTTGCAGATCACTCAATCCTCTCATGATGTTATCCATTTGCATGACTGGAATACAGGCTTTATTCGATGAGTTTAGCGTTGACGGTTTTCAGTATTTATTTTGGTTCCTGTTTTAACCCCAGCTTCGTGTTCTGTGTTATTACTGCATTTGTTAGCTTACACAGAGAAATGTTTTGTTCTTAGCCGCTAGGTAAAAGTGGTAAACAAGACCCCATATGGATTTTGATTTTTTGAATAACCATCAGCTTCACGCCCAATCAGGAGTAGAGTACAAGTTCTTTGCTATGAGACTAGATTGCATACTAAACAACAGGCGGTTTCTGGAATAGAAAATGCATAACTTGCTAAAATGGTTTGATCTTCTCGGTTCTATGACTCAAACGTGTTTGATGAGAAACCAACAGAAAAGTGGGATTTATATATTGCTGGGGACGAAATATATTGCTTGCTGATTAGCGTAGATAACGTGATGGGAGCTATTGCTGGCTGCCAAGCAGAAGCAGTTGCTTCTATGCCAGATCAGTACCGTGCCCTGGTGTCAAACCACGGTAGATTAGGATTTGGTATCTGACGAAGATATGGATCCTGCACCCTGCGGATAAGGACACCCCCTCTCAGGCCCAAGGTCAAGGCCCAAGAGGAAGCGCCCTTGGAGTACTCTAGAAGGCCCATGTGAAGCCCACCCGCATTAGCTTACGGGTTAAGTTAGGAAACTTGTAACCGACCCAGCTAGGGTTTGAGTCCTCTCCGGGTAGAACTCGAGACCTGGCCATCTATATAAGGCCAGGAGAGCCCCCAAGGAGAGGACCAAGTAATACCGCACGACCAAAAAGCCTCGGAACTCGAGATCTACTCTCGATTCGAGCAACCTGTAACCGATCTAATCATCCAATACAGATCAACGGAAGGCAGGAGTAAGGGTTTTACCTCTTCGAGGGCCCCGAACCTGGGTAAATCTCGCCTCCTGTCAAGCCGACGATTTCACCAGCGCTCATGACTTCTCCTAGTCGAAACCCGATAGGGACACCTGCGGGATTTGTGGAGTCAGAGATTCGACAATTGGCGCCGACCGTGGGGATCGCGGGCGCTGGATCACCGGCATCTTCGGCTTCATCGACATCCAACTCCCGTTGGAAACCATCGACTACGGCTCCGAACAATCCTGTACGGATCGGATCCGTCATAGTCACGCCTCACTCGCCGGAATCACGCCCGGTGTTCGAGGACCTGGAGAAGAGCGTCACCCTGACGTTCGGGAGCTTCAACTTCATGGCAAACAGAGACGGGATCCTCCACTTTTCGGATGAATCTGAACCTGAGTGTGGAGCCGTCAACTCGCGCTTCCCTATGGAGAAAAGTGGCGAATCCATCCGCTTCAACACAGTCGACTATCACGCCCTCTCGACAGAGGAACCATCTCGGGTACGGGAAGCTTTCCGATCTACGCCTAGGACGCACGAGCCACGACTGGCCCAAGTCTGCATGGCAGGATCGGAACAGCCCTCAGAAACCGAATTCAGCGCAACCGAGCGCGATATAATCGGCGTTTCGCGGGAGGCCTGGAAAAGGGCCAAGGAGGCCATGCGGCGGAGTCAGCCACCCGCGGCAGGAGCCTCACAAGAAGACCTAACCGCCTACCACTACCACCTAGTAAGAGCGGCCTCAAACATCAAAGAAGCCCGGGCAGATCTAGCCCGTCGCAGAAGAGCGGCGGACGAATCAAGCCTGCGGCGAGTCGAACAGTCCCTTGCACCCTCGGTTGGTACCCGACCCGCGAGGAAGGGACACGCAACGTCGTCAAGGGGCCACGAATCCGTGACTGCGACCGACAGGTCGACCACGTCTTCCTTCATGAGGGTCGACGATGACGGCAACGTCTACCCGCAAACCCCAGCTGCCGCGATCCTAGCCGCAGCAACTTACATGCAGATGAACCAACCGACGGAAAGCGACCCTCGGGTGGAACAGTACAAACAAATTCGCAAAGGACTAGGATTGGCGGCCGCAAGGCTCGCTTCTCACGATCGCAAGAAGACCGAAGAGGAATTGGAGAAGGAGCGACAGGAGAAGAACAAGGATAAAGAAACGCCCCGCAGGCATAGAAGTTCATCCCCGAGAAAAGACAAATCGCCACGACGTGGTCGGGGAAAAGAAGCCCGCCGCCGCGGCGACAGTCGAAGCAGCAGCGACGACAGCCCGAGAGACAAAAGCTCGCGGCACCACAGCAGCCGCTCGAGAAAGCGAAGCAAAGAACCAAGGAAAGACAACGACCGCGACCGGTCCGAATACGACGCGCGATCAGATCTCGCCCAAAAGAAGGTGGATATGGCGAGAGCTTCACGGTATCGCGAGCGCTCCTCATCCAGGTCCTCGGACGACGAAACCTGTGGAGCACTCTGCTTCGCTCGCAGCATCCGTGAAGCACCTCTACCCAAGAGGTTCAAGCTCAGCACGGAGGTGACAAAATACGACGGCTCACTCGAGCCCTCCCAGTGGTTAAGCGACTACCTCACGGCAGTAAAATGCCAACGTGGGAACAAGAACACAGCCATGCAATACCTCAATTTGCATCTTACAGGCGCGGCCCGTAGTTGGCTGGAGAGAAGACCCAAATCTTGCTACGCATCGTGGGACGACCTGCACCGCGATTTCTGCAAAAATTTCCAGTCGACGTACAAGAGGCCAGCCACAATCGAAGAGTTACGAGCATGCAAACAGAAGAGTGGCGAATCCAGACGAGAATATATCCAGCGGTGGACCACACTCAGGAACACCGCAGGAACCATCTCGGAAGAGGTAGCGATTGAGGCCTTCGCCAAAGGGGCGAGAAGAACCGCGTTTCGAGAAGAGCTAGGCAGAGCTGCGCCCAAAACCATTGGGGAGCTGATGATTATAGCCGAAAAATGGGCTAACGGAGAAGACGCGGTGCGCAATGAAAGAGCATCGTCGCCCGCACACGAGGACGACCGCCATGGACGAAGAAAGAGAAGGAAATACTACGACCACGAGGACAGGGAGGAACTAGTGGCGGCAGAATTCACGCGAAACCGCGACTCTGGCCGCCGTGGAAGTCGCGAGTGGAAACCAAAGGCAGAAGAAAAATCCCCCGAGGAGGATCTCGATGCATACTGCTCGCTACACCTGTTTACAGATAAGCGCACGGGCAAAACTAAGGCAACACACCTTCTCAAGGATTGCCGAAAGTTTCTTGACATCTCGGATGCTCTCGCGAGGAAAAGATTTGCATCCACCCAAAACTACCCGCCGCTGCCAGGAGGAGGACAACAATTCCAGCCGCCTCCACCACCACCTCCACCAGCAAATCCAAACATGGCGCTAGCCGCACTACCTGCGCCACCACCACAAAACAATGGAGCCAATGCATACCCGAACCCGGCAGGACAACTCGCGATGATACAGAAGGTATGCCCCTCTCGCAGAGCTCAAAAGACTAACACGAGGAAACTATGCATGGCAGTGCAGACACCGCCAACAAAGACCGAGTACCTGAAGATGGCAGATCAGCCCATCACGTTCTCGAAGAAAGACCATCCACCACAAGTCTATCGACGAGGACACGCCGCCCTCGTCATCCAGGCTCAAATTGGAAATTACGACCTGGCCCGCGTGCTCATGGACGGTGGCAGTGGCATCAACATCATCTACGCGGATACACTCCGTCGAATGAACAAGAACCTGGACGGCCTAACGGAATCAGAAACATCCTTCCACGGGATAGTTCCGGGCAAGGCAATCCGTCCACTCGGAACAATCAACTTAGAAGTTGTACTGGGCTCTCCAAGCAATTACAGAAGGGAATTCCTGGACTTCGAAGTCGTCGACTGGCCCTCACAGTACCACACCATCCTTGGCCGAACAGCGTTCGCCAGATTCATGGCAGTACCACATTACGCGTACCTGAAACTCAAGCTACCCGGCGAATACGGTGTGATCACCATCGACGGAGACTTCCAGAAGTCAGACAAGTGTGACATAGAATTCAATGAGATCGCGAAATCTTTCGGGATGCAACAAGAACTTCAAGAGCTGGCAAAAACCACGGACCACTCCGTTATGCCCCTCACGAAGAAAAACGCGCCTGAACTGGAATTCAGTGCCAACAGCGACACCCGCAAGCACCAAGTGCACCCGACGGATTCTGCCAAGACCGCGATGGTTTCCACAACCCTCTCGCCAGCATAGGAAGGCGCGCTCGTCGAACTCCTCCGTGAGTACTGGGAAATTTTTGCCTGGCAGCCTTCAGATATGCCAGGAATACCCAGGGAGTTTGCCGAGCACTCACTCGAAGTCTTTCCTAATGCCAAACCCATCAAACAGACGACTCGACGATTCTTAGAACCCAAGCAGAAGGCGCTTTGAGAAGAAATAAACAGACTGCTAGCCGCCAACTTTATTAGGGAGATCAAGATATCCACCTGGTTGGCAAACCCGGTGCTGGTCCCCAAGAAGAACACGGATATCCTTCGGGTGTGCATCGACTACACATCGCTGAATAAGCACCGCCCCAAGGACAACTTTCCTCTACCACGAATCGACCAGATCGTGGACTCTACGACAGGCTGCCAACGCCTCTCCTTCCTGGAAGCCTATTCGGGATACAATCAAATCCGAATGAAAAGGGAAGACGAAGAGAAGACGGCATTCATCACACCCCACGGTGTCTACTGCTACACGACAATGCCCTTCGGGCTGAAGAACGCAGGCGCAACATATCAGCGCTGCATGCAAAGATGCCTCGCCAATCTCATTGGCAAAAACGTACAAGTATACGTCGACGACATCGTCATCAAAACTCGAGTAGAGGACACACTCCTCGAGGACATCAGAGAAACGTTCGACGCCCTTAATGCATATCGGATCAAGCTCAATCCGACCAAATGCGTTTTCGGCGTCCCTGCAGGAAAACTCCACGGGTACCTGGTATCCGCCAGAGGCATTGAAGCCAACCCGGAGAAAATACAAGCCATCCTGACTATGAAGGAGCCAACCAATCTACGCGGAGTCCAGCAGCTCGCAGGACGACTAGCCGCCCTAAGCAGGTTCATCGCACGATTGGGAGAGCAAGCGTTACCCTTCTACAAATTACTAAAGAAGACGGACAAATTCGAGTGGACACCCAAAGCTAAACAAGCGTTCGCAGACCTGAAGCGATCGTTGCAAAGCAGGCGCGTCCTTGCAACACCGCAAGAAAGGGAGCCGCTTCTACTATACCTAGCCGCTACAAACCAGGTCATCAGCACAGCAATCGTGGTCGAACGAGCTGAAGACGGCAAAGCGTACGGAGTCCAACGACCAATATATTACATCAGCGAAGTGCTCTCGCCATGCAAGCAACGATACCCTCATTATCAGAAGCTGGCGTATGGAGTTGTTCTCACAGCCCGAAAGCTCAAACATTATTTTCAGGAACATACCATTACAGTGGTTAATGATGCGTCACTCGGGACAATCATGAACAACCCTATGGCATCCGGAAGAATAGCAAAATGGAGCATCGAGTTGGGCGCCTGGGACATCACCTATACAGAACGAAAAGCAGTCAAATCTCAAGTACTCGTGGAATTCCTCAGCGAATGGACAGAGCTACAAACGCCCGGACCACCCGAGTACACGAGCAATTGGATAATGTACTTCGATGGATCCAAGAGAAACGAAGGAGCAGGAGCTGGAATCGTTCTTATTTCACCTCGGGGAGACAAACTGCAATACGTCCTGCGACTGGACTTTCCACCAGACGATCTAGCCTCGAACAACGACGCAGAATATGAAGCCCTGTTGCACGGGATGAAGATGGCAATCGCCTGTGGAGCTACCCGATTAATGATCTACGGTGATTCCAATCTCATAGTGCAGCAGACGATGAAAGAATGCGACGCCATTGCTGAAAACATGGTCGCATATCGTGACATGTACAACCTACTCGAAGGAAGCTTTAAAGGCTGCGAGCTGAAGCACATTGCAAGATCTAGCAACGAAGAAGCAGATAGACTGGCAAACATGGGTTCCACCAATACACCCATACCGCCAGGAATATACTTCGAACGGATGATCAAGCGATCGGTCAAAGTGAAGAAAACTGCAGCAGCGCCAGAAACAGAGGTCAGCCCGCAGGTCGCGCTTATCGAGCTTATTCACAATATATCACGACAGGTTTTCCTGGTCGAGCCAGTCTGGACACAGAAATATCTCGACTACCTGCTCAACAGACAGCTCCCGGCCGATCCACGTGAGGCTCGACAGATAATCAGGCGTAGCAAGTCCTTTCGAGTAGTCAATGGAGAATTATACAAGCAAAGTATCTCGGGAATACTTCAGCGTTGCATCGTACCCGAAGATGGCAAGGAATTGCTCCAGGACATACACCAAGGAGATTGCGGACATCATGCTAGCTGGAAAACAATAATGGGAAAAGCTTTCCGAGCAGGATTTTACTGGCTAACAACAGCCAACGATGCAAAAAGCCTGGTCGAACGATGCGACGCCTGCCAGCGATTCGCACCAAGGCCACACGCCCCTGCTACGGAATTACACATGATACCAATAGCTTGGCCCTTTGCACAATGGGGGCTAGATATGGTTGGGCCACTACGCAAGTCCACACCAGGTGGATACACACACTTGCTGGTCGCAGTCGACAAGTTCACCAAATGGATCGAGGCTATGCCAGTAACCTCAGCAAGCGCCCAATGCGCCGTCAAGTTTCTCGACTCCATTGTATGTAGATTTGGTGTGCCACACGATATCATTACAGATAACGGTACAAATTTCACAGCAAAGGAGACACAACAGTTCTGCGAGGAAAAAGGCATCAATTTCAAGTTTGCCTCAGTCGCTCACCCGCAAACGAACGGACAAGTCGAAAGATCCAACGGCTTAGTTTCGGCTGGCATCAAGAAGCGACTACTCGATCGTCTACACCCCGCCGCAGGACATTGGGCGGAAGAGCTACCCTCCGTACTTTGGAGCCTGCGCACAACTCCTAATCGATCAACGAAATACACGCCATTCTTCATGGTATACAGGGCAGAAGCAGTCCTTCCCGAGGACGTTCGATTCAGCGCCCCACGAGATGTAGCCTACAGCGAAGAAACTTCCAACAGGGCGCTCGCAGAAGATATGGATGCACTCGACGAAATGCGAGAGATCGCACTCGCAAGATCCGCGGTATATCAACAATCTTTGCGCAACTATCACAGTCGCCGCATACGCCACAGAGCATTCGCGGTTGGGGATCTGGTGCTGCGGCTCAAACAGAAGGAAGGACACAACCTCGAGCCACCTTGGGAAGGACCCTTCATTATACACGAAGTCATCCCAGGCGGAGCCTACAGGCTAAAAAATCCGGCGACCGGAGGGGTCTACTCCAATCCGTGGAACATTGCACACCTGCGCAAATTTTATCCTTAGGTTTACTTGTTACCACAACAAAAATAAGGCTATACTAGCCAGTCCTGTAGTTCGAATACATGGCTTCTCAGTCATTGCAATAAAGACATGATTCCTTCATCATATTCACTCGAAGCTTCTCGTTCTTTACATGCTACAAGTTACAGGTACTCACCCCTTAAAACACACGGGGGCTACCCTACAACTAAGCATCACAAAAAAAAACATCATCAAATACAAGGTTATACACCTTACAACAGTTTTTTACAAACTATAAACAGATTACAGGATATTTACATCCGGCAATCAGTCAAAGCGCTGAGTATTCTCAGTCGCCAAAACTCTATCTACCTCTTCAGAGGTCATTCGGATAATCTTCTCCGCTGCAGGACGTACATCATCATAGTACGGCGAGATATCCTCGATTGCATAATCTGGCCGCCGAGCAACGGAGTTAACATCTATCTCAGGATGCCATATGCGGACAAAAGAGAGAGCTACAAACGCGCCGCACGTCATCTGATTGCGCACACACGCGCGAACTTCTCCTTCACGTCCAAACAAACTGAGAAGATAACCCCAGTCTTCGGGACCTTTTTCAAGTGGGTAAAATGCAGCGTTCATCGCAACCAAGACCTCGTGAAAAGAACTCACGAGAATTCTCGCCTGGAGGATTCGAAATTTCAAGGTGGCCATCACAAAACCCCGACTGCGATCAGACCAAAAATTGTTTGCATGAGGTTTGGAGCTACTAGCCCCTTGAAGGATGTGATTCTCTACCCACTGCTTTTCTTCCCTGTCATCCGGATTAACGACTGAAGAGCAAAAACACACTCAGTCAGATAAGGAAACAAGGAAGAAAAAGGCACGGGGGCTGCACTACTTACAAAGCAAGTCCCTTGCGACTATAGCCAACTCATCCATCAGAAATTGTTCGCGTTCAGCTGCCAATTTTTGCTTGGACTTCGCCACATCGGCTATCCCGCGCATAGCTTTTAGCTTGCGCTCACCCTCCTGGACCTTATCACGAAGGCCCGCAAAAGTGCCAACAGCGGCAACAAGTGGATTTACTGGAGTACCACATCCACCCGAAGTTTCCGCGGCAAACCCAGTAGCCTGGAATAATAAAACGAAAGAAGTAAGATGCCCTACTCGAGTCAATTCTAGTCGCATATCTGACAAACGCTCGGGGGCTACTCCCATCGGGAGACAATGCACAAACAAAGGGAATGAATTGCAAGATGAATTCTTCGATTAAAGACAACAAAGGTACGGGAATACATCCCAAGGTTCGTTACATTCAAGGAGAAAAAAGAAAAACTATGAAGCTACATTGGTGCTCCCGCTGGCAGCAGTCGCCCCTCCCCGCAGTCGAGCAAAAATCTCAGACAACTTCCGAGCAAGAATAGCGGCTTGCTCGCCAAAACGAGAGAGCCGTACCTTTTTGCCCGTGGAGGGGTCGACTGGAAGAGATGTGTACGCCTCCTCCAAACCTTCGACTCCATGCGCCAAAGCAAATTGTATCGCGGTCTTCGCACCAGACTCCGCCTGTGCGACCACGAAGGCATCCAGAAGTTTGCCTTCTGAGAAGACCTTCAACAGATCATCTAGCGCGGGTGCAGGAGTGGCGTTGGCGAGGAGGCGACCGTGCAGTTGCACCAGCACTTGAGTAGCATCATTGATCATGGAGAGAACTCCATTAGCGTGCCTTTTAAGCTGGGAAAGTGTGTCGGTTACCACATCCACCCGCTGGAGTCCAGGGATCTCTAGAGGAACATCCAGAAGACCTGCAGAAGAAGAAAAAAAAATACTTAGCAAAGTACAGCGAAATGAAGAATCAAAGTCGCAAAAGCCCAACACACTTACCCGCGAAACGCTCAGCGAGGGGACGGAGGAACCCGACAATGTCGTTGTCGGCCTTACTGCCAGCTTTCTCTAACTCCTTCAAGGACTTCCGCGCATCCGCAAGCTGTCGACCAAAATCTTCTGATTGCATGCGGGAAGCCTCTAGCTCTTGTCGAATGGCCGTCAGGTCAGCCTCCCGAGCAATTACCTGCTCAGAGAGTTTGACCTTTTCGGATTCTGCAAATTCAAGTCGAGCTGCAAAGAGATGCTTATCAAAACTCAAGAATGTACGGAATACTGAAGACATGGAGATGATAAGGCTTACCCTTGAGAAGGACGTTTTCAGTCTGAAGTCGGCTACGGTCCGCTCGAAGCGACTCGCAATCCGACTCGGCGAGAACGACGCGGCGACCAATCGCCGCAAGAGAATCAATAAGCGACTGCAAAAGCACGAAGACAAAAGAGTTAAAAGAATTAAATTAGAGTCTGTACCCGATTATTTACAATCGACTACAGCCTCGGGGGCTACTCCCATCGGGAGCACTGCCGTGCACCCGATAAAAATCATGAAGAAGAATTAAACCAGACTTTGAGCCTGTGGCTGATCGCATGCGACCGACTACAGCCTCGGGGGCTACTCCCATCGGGAGCACTGTCGTGCACCCGATAAAAAATTTTGAAGATAGAAGATGAAGTTTACCTGGCCGGTGGCACGAGAGAGCGGATCCACGGAGCTATCCGTCACTTCCTTAGAAGCAGAAGTCCTGGCGGCAAAGCTGGGGGCTTCACGTACCACCGTCGCGGCTTCGGGGGCTGCTCTGGGGGAATTTTGGACGGTGCCCGCGGTGGGAGTTTCACCCGCATCCTTTGCCTTATTCCTCTTTTCGGGAGGAACGGCAGCGGCGTACCTGCGAGGACTGATCGTCTGCAGACTGCACCGAAAGATAGAAACAATCAATATTGAAGCACGGAAAATGTTCGACCAAGATTAAGGAAGAAGCACTTACTCGTCATCCTCGTCGTCATCCAGCAAGTCCGCGTTCCAAGCGGGCGTCATCACTGGAAAAGAAGGCGAAGGAGCAAGGGAGCGAAGTGGAGTCGCATGGATAGGAGCTTGATTGGGCGATGCTTCCGAGGATTTATCCTTGGAAGTAGCTTCGTCCTCATCTACCCGACGACGTTTCGTAGGAGCGCCATTCGAGTCTTCAACGTCATCCGAAGAATCGTGTTCTGAACTCGAAGATGCGTTGGCGACGCTGGTGTCAATCGCGCCGTCTTGATGACTCGACACTTGCTCTGAGGCAGCCTCCCCCGCAGCTGGCGGGTAGCAGTCCGCCATAGCTAGGCTCTGCAAAGACAAGAAGAAGACGAGAAAAACCTTATCGACTAGGACTCAGAACAAAAAGGGAACAACTCAAAGACGAAAAGGAAGAAACTAACCTCGGCTGGGGGAGGGTTTGAAGCGGCGAAGGCTTCAACTGAGCAATCGGGAAATTTCTCCCCCACCTTCAGTCGAGTAATACCCGCGATTTTCTTCTCGAATTCTACATTCGAAAGCTCCTCGCGGCTTACTCGGCTGGGGTCCTCTGTGCATTGATACTCCCACATAGCGGAGGGACTTTGTTGAAGTGGCTGGATCCTACGCTTCAAAAAGATGCTCGCCAGATGCATCCCGTTGAGCACGACTCCCGCGGTCTGATCCCGGAGAGCAGCTACTCTTGCGAGTAAAGGCGCAACAGTCTGAGTCTCCTCGGCTGACATCTTGTGCCCCCAGGACTTTCGCCTTGTCAGAACAGCGAACGGGTGGAACTCCACAATCCCACCCGAGCTGTTGTCGGTGACGTAGAACCACCTCTTCCGCCAGCTTTGAGCGGAGTCGACGAAATGCATGTTGAAGTAGCTGCCTTCTTGTCGAGCTTGGATCCCGAAGCCGCCCGTGCGAAGCGGTTCGCCGAGCTCGGACTCCACCCGCGATCTCTCGCGGAAAATCCGGACTTTGAAGAGCGCCTTCCAAAGCGCCCAGTGCGGGCGAATGCCGAGATAGCATTCGCAGAACACGATGAAGCACGAAATGTGCTGCACCGCGTTCGGGGGAAGATCGTGAAGCTGTATGCCATAGACACACAGCAACCCGAGGAAGAAGGGATGAAGGGGAAAAAAAAGGCCTCGAGTCACGTGGTCCACAAAGACCACGCGCTCGTTCGATTGAGGATTGGGTACCTCTTCCTTTTTTCCGAGACGGACTCGCTTCTCCGTCTCCGCCGGCTGCAACCCCTCCCGCTGCATCTCCTTGATGCTTTTCGCGGTGGTGTTGGGGGAGCGCCAGTCGCCGGCGCGGGGCGCAGGTTGCGCGGAAGGTTCACCGGATGCAGAGCCGGCAGCACCGCGTCTTTTTCCGCCAGCCATTGCTTGCAGCACGAGCTCGAGCGCGAGGAAGACGAAGGTGGGCGCAAGGAAGAAGATGAAGACAGAGAGCTGGGAAAGTTTTACCGTAGCGCTAACACCCGTATTTATACACGGAGCGAGACGATCTCAGCCGTACGATGCGCTACGTGGCGCCTATCACGGCCGCCACGCGTGAAGATGAAACGAAGCGGCGGCCAGCGCTGTTTCGTGCCACGATCTTAACAGAAGATCGTGCGCATTTACTGCGCGTCTCGCGTAAAAACCGGGAACGACGTCTCATTTCCCGGTCAAAAAGCTGACCAGGTGGGCCACCATCTGCTGCCACTCCGTCACGTCCCATCGGGAGAAGAGGAGTGCGCCATGACGTCATGGCATTCGTCATTCAAAACCAAGATCTTTTCGATTGGAAGTTCAAACGCGAAATTATCTTCGTACGAATATCAATTTCTTCGGATAAAAGCAACTTTTCCATGAACAGTTCATAGAGTAAAACCTCTTCGAACAAGAGAAAAATACCCTATACACGAAAACTCTTTCGTATGGGCACAGCATTCCGAACATGAAAACTCTTTCATATGGGCTTAGCTTTTCTTCCAACACGAAATTTCTTTCGTATGGAGCTCAAACAAATCAATCGGGTAGAAAGAACCTACCTCTCCTACACATGATAATTTTACATCATAATAACCTGGATTGTTCAGCCGACTAGGCACATCCGGATGCCATGTTCTTCGAATATGAAGGTAAGACCCGAAAAGATCTCTCTTTTGGGCCTGGAATCGCACTCGAAAGCTGCGTCCTCCGGTATAATTCCGTGTCAACAACACGAAGAAAAATCCTAGCGGACGCGCCGGGTACCCCCATAGGTTAAGTTCGATTCGATAAGTCCACAACGGCCCAGTCGCAACAATCACCTTATCGGGTTCGAGTCGGAGGTCTCGAATCTGAGTAGGCCAGGAATGTTTTTGCCCTAGTCGCAATTAATTGGCCCTGATCTCTCGGGAGAGCCAAGCTACTGTGCCACATCCTTCTGTGAAAAAAGCCGTAAAAACAGGCACTTATATTGCTCGATACTCGAGCGTGAAGACCCATGATACAGGGAACACACCCTTTGGAAAACAATGACTGTCAGGGCGGTCCTCCATAAAATAAGGAAGGTTTGACCGTCTACTCGACTGGAAAAGTCCCAGTCAAGCACACGCTCGGGGGCTACTGACGAAGATATGGATCCTGGACCCTGCGGATAAGGACACCCCCTCTCAGGCCCAAGGTCAAGGCCCAAGAGGAAGCGCCCTTGGAGTACTCTAGAAGGCCCATGTGAAGCCCACCCGCATTAGCTTACGGGTTAAGTTAGGAAACTTGTAACCGACCCAGCTAGGGTTTGAGTCCTCTCCGGGTAGAACTCGAGACCTGGCCATCTATATAAGGCCAGGAGAGCCCCCAAGGAGAGGACCAAGTAATACCGCACGACCAAAAAGCCTCGGAACTCGAGATCTACTCTCGATTCGAGCAACCTGTAACCGATCTAATCATCCAATACAGATCAACAGAAGGCAGGAGTAAGGGTTTTACCTCTTCGAGGGCCCCGAACCTGGGTAAAATCTCGACTCCTGTCAAGCCGACGATTTCACCAGCGCTCATGACTTCTCCTAGTCGAAACCCGATAGGGACACCTGCGGGATTTGTGGAGTCAGAGATTCGACAGTATCCGTCTTCTTCGTCAATGGAGATGACATTATCTGCAATAAGTAATCTTTGGTCTACTATTGGACTAGGAGATCTTCTTTTTGTTAATGGTGGTGTTGGAAGATTCGAGTTTTCTAGGCATGATCCTTTAGATCTTGCTTCGCCGGATCGGTTTTGGATTGTCCTCGCAATATTTGTCCTAGCTGCTACGTCCTCGACAATGGTGATTCATACTCTTGGCTGTTCGGTTCTTTTTTCCTGCAATACTGGTGTTGGTACCATGGAAAAAAATAGTGCGTTATTCGACGCTAACAGCACGATATAGTATATCTGGAGGGTCCACGCTAAATTTTAACACTTTTGCTCGCTATTGTGCTATTCCCTAAATAACATGCTATATCACGCTAAAGCGGCGTAACGTTATAGAGCGTGATTATTTTTCCAGCACATCGAGCCAAATTCCCGAGTTTTCCACATCAGGAAGAAGAAAAAGTTGGGTCATATTTTTTCCGCAACGAAAAACAATCGTGAAGATAACATCACTAGGTTCATAATTTTGAATAAGTAATTTATTGCGTTATTCTCTCCTGAGCTGTTGAAGGTAGGATCTAAACAACTAGAAAACAATTTTTTATGTGGTTATACATATATTGTTTCGAGATTTTGGACCATGTCATTTGTTTTTGTTCAAATCCTACAATATTTTATAGTTCATTTTTCGGACGCTATTTTAATATAGCACGCTATTGTCACGCTATAGTGTGCATAGCATCTCGAGGATGCTACCGCTATTTCTTAAGCACACTATTTTTTTTCCTTGGTTGGTACTCTTGTTGATGGTGGTTGATTACTTTAATGGTTGTTTGTGTGCTCGCAGTCTTGGCATTATGGCTCAAAATTAAAATTATCGGAGAACTCTCGTTGGTATTTACAGGTTTATGGTTTGGTACGAACGTTCTACGGCTGCCTTCAGAAAAGTGCAAAATTGTGTCATCGAAGAAGAAAGATTTTGAAGACTTCGAAGATTTGCTCGTTTTTTTTGGACCTTATTTTGTAACGATGTAATCGGCTCGTGTATATCTACCATGTACTATCTCCAACTTTATATAGAACAACATCTTCAGCCGCCTCGGTCTTTTTTCTCTCTCGTCGGCGCATAGTTTTTCGTCCAGCCGCACCCTCAAAGGTCCAAATAGCGCAGCTTTGGACCAAAAGTTGTGTTGTCGTAAGCCAAACCCGCACGAAAATAATGCGCGGCCATTTTCCTCGCCTACGGCCCTGCCCTATCAGCGAGTCGGAATACAGTCGTCCTCGTCGCCTCGACTTCCGCACACATTTAACGATGCCGATCAGTCCATTCGTCATGCAGTGCGGCTGAGCAGTCCAATCGGCCAACATGTCGGAGTTATGGTGTTGCGGCCGTCGCATCGGCCCCTCTCCCGCTCGCCGGAGTAAAAAAAAACATCCATCCCAGCCCGGAGTCATAGACCTCTCCCTCTCCGTTCTCGCCATTCTCGCCCACCTTCTCGGCCGCTAGAATGGTCCACAAATTCCCAGGCGATGGCGCGGCCGCCAACGCACTAGTACATAACCGAGCTTTAGAGACTCCCTAGGTACACATGACCCAACCGGTTTCACAATCCGACTCCAAGCGATGGTCGCTAATATACCACATGGTGGAGCCGGTTAAAAACCCGTTTGTGATTACGCAATCCCACGGACGGGTGAGAATTATAGCCGTCTTGGAAAATATATTTTTAGAGACGGACATAAAAACTGTCCGTCTCTAGAAGTATATTTTCAGAGACGGACATAAAAACCGACCGTCTCTATACGCATCAACATAGTTGGTCGTAGTTCGCACTCTGCTCCCGTTACCATAGCTTCCGACGTCGTACCGACCGGAATATTGTTCGGACGGTCCAATCATATTATACAACTGAAATAATAATTGATAATATGATAATTAAGTAATACATCTACATAATATTGTTCATGATTTTCACAAATATAACATTCAACATTCGCCAATATCAAATGTTTTCAATTTATTAAGAAACAAAATAGAAAGAGTATACTACTCATAGCTTAAGATCATGGGTCATTATCGTCACTCTCTAAGGCCTTGGAAGTGACAGAATCATCATCACTCTCCTCTTCGTTGATGCCATAATTCATAACAACAACATAGATTCTAGGATAAGCCCTGACATAGTAAAAACAAGAAGGTCTCCCATGTTGAGATTGTTCTTCGTGACGAAGTCTTTCCATCCTTCGCCGTGCAACCGTGTTCTCCTTCGTCCTTTTGACACTGCAATATTGTACGTGCTCCTGAGCGCATAAAAAGTATATATCCTATGAATCAAAGGGGGTCTACATATGGTTGTCCCCTAAATCCATGTGGATGTGTCCTAATTTTTGAATCCATGTGCATAAGTCCATGTTGAGATGCACATATGGTCGACGATAGAGGAAAAAGTACCTCGCCGGATGGGGCGTAGAATAAAAAATGTGAGGCTTAGGAGGAGATTTGGCGATGAAAGAAGGCGGCGAAGGCACAGCGCGACTCAGGGGACGGCGGCGGAGAATGGGAGGATCTGGCAAGGAAAGAAGGTGCGGCGGCGGCGGCAAGGGGCGCGTTTGTATGTAGGCGGGGGGAGGGGCCGGAGATATGAGCTTAGAGATGGGAATTTGTAAATAGACAAATGAGGGGAAATCCCCATCTCCGTTCCGAAATTTTGAGCAACAAAAGTTGTATTTTTCCACCAAACAACAAATGTACGGACGGTTCGGTAGATGTCATGATGGAAAAATTATACGTTTTTGAAACAAAAATGAAAATAAAAGGCACATCCAATCTTTTGTAATCCACATGAACCTGTATAACATATACTCCGTGCAAAAAAGCACAAATTATATGAAGTTACCGCAAAGGAATAGTTTTATTGGAGTGGACGTTAAAATATCCGTCGCTTTTGCGATGATGCTCTTCGTCCAATAATAAGTTCAGCGCAAAAAAATTTGTAACCGTCTTATGTAATTACCACAAGATTGTGCTACCATTTAGTGACCAAAATGAAATTTTATATTTTTTTTTGACAATTTTAAGTTCTTGTTTTTGTGTAAATAAAAATTCAGATCAGACCCGGACCCCATGGACATTTGTTTGCGATACTCTACCACCGAGGCTACACAGCTTCTGACCGGTGGGTCCACCCAGTCCACTTTGACCAACACAAACTCAGAGCGTACCCGGATCCCAAGGATATTTTCTTTCGCACTCAACCACTGAGGCTATACAGCCGCTGACCGGTTTTGACAGGCGCGAACACGGAGCGTATCCGATCCCTTTGGACGAATCCATGTGCGCCGGTGCAGAGCGCCTCACGCCACGGTCAGAAGGCCGGTCGCGACTGTGCTAGTCAAAGCGCTGGGTTGCATCGCAACTTAATTACAGTGACTGCTTCCCTCGCCGCGGCCCATCCCCACACTCGTTCTCTCGCTCTCCGCTCTTTCTTCCCCCAAAAAACTCCAAACTCGCGAGCACGCAACAACGTCGGCAAAATGGTGCGCGAGAGGCCGACGACGTGGATCCACATGACCTCTGTGCACTACTCGGAGATGTGCACGGAGCTCCAGGCTAGACAAGCCTCGGAACTAGAGGCCGCCGACAATGTCCCAGCAGGGGAGGCGGCTGAGGACGTCGCGATGGCGGAGGCCGATGGCTATGGCGGCCCGGACGTCGCGATGGCCGAGATGCAAGAGCGCGGCCAGGCGATGGCGCCGGAGGAGGAGGATGGAAGTCGGTGCCAAAGGAAGAGGATTGAAGCCGGCGCCAAAGAAGGAGTATGTCCAGGGGGCCGAAAAGCGGAGCGCGGCCAAGCGCAGGCCGTGATGCAGGAGGGGTCGGCAGTGGTGGAGGCCGACATTAACCTCCAAGAGGCGCTGGTGATCTTCGTGCTCGACCAGCAACTCGATCCTTTCAAGGACGAGCACTTCGCCGCCGAGCGGCAGATCGCCGGCCGTAATCGGGCAGATGCTCGAGGATGCCGACCTCGTGTGGGAGAATCATGCCCTCCTAGAGAGTTTTGAGGATGCGCGGCTCCGCGGCGACGAGGAGAAGGAGGAAGCCTACTCCAGTTGGGAGTTCTCGGAGGACGATAAGGAGGATGCGGCGGGTGGAGATCAATTTCCCGCCGACGAGGACGCCGCTGCCCACGCCAGTAGGAAGATGGCGGATGCTGCCGCCGTCGAGGACATGGAGATGGAGGACACGGCCACCGCCGTCGAGGACGTGGAGATGCCCGCCATCTCTGACCCCCTTACATCATCATCTTCTTCGACGAGGATTACTAGTTCCGTCGGCCGCCCCAGTAGTTGTATGTAGTAGTACTAGTTTCCACCACCGGAGAAGGCCGGCCGACGATGATGTAATTATTTTGCTAAATAGTAATTAGTGGATGTAAAAAGTAACCCCCACTAGGTAAAGCCGGCCGGCGACGTGAGATGTACGTAATTATTTTAAATTATTTTACGAATGAAGCTCGTGTCAATTGATCTAAATTAAGCTCGTGGCAATTCGATCGTAATTAATGTCAATCGATCGTAATTAATCACGGTTTATAGTAACTATTTTGCGAACTGATTTACGTACGTGTGTTCAAATTTGTTAATGTGTACTGTGTTGTTTTATCAAATGGCCGGGCATGCAACCGTACGTGTTATAATTGACGCCATATCAAAATTAGAGCCGGTCTGTCTCTAAAGTTCAATAGTAGGAGACGGCCGTAAAAAATAGTCGTCTAACAAATAATTAGAGACGGTTAGTAGTGACGGCCGCCTCTAATAGTTATAGAGATGGAAATGGAATTTTGACCGTATGAGGTATAGCATTACAATCTGTTGGAATCTTTTTCTGCTCTAACCAGCTCTAGGTTTCGTTTTGGATGCTTGGTTTTGTACTAGTGACGGCTTTCGCGGAAACTGCTCCACCTGTGGGAGGCCCCGCTGTTGCACCAGGCGAACTACCACGCGCCACCCAATACGAACGCCCCAAGGACATGACGTCTCGGCGCGGGTGGCGTCCATGTGCTTCCGCGATCCACCGGCCCCAAGCGGGCTATCGAGATCGAGGACATTAGGGCGGAACTACCGGATGCCGTGCGTCTCTAGCCGCGATGGGATCCAGGCAACGACGCCGTTTGGACAACGTACTTCGAAGAGCGCCACGAGCATCAGATGGCGATGCTTCCAGCCGGCGGCCCGATCTCGTGATGCAACATCGCCCAGGGCTGCCGTATCTGGTGGAGCAGGCCTGGGCGTAGTCTCCCCGCCGTCCTTGCTCACATCGAGCGGCAGTTGAGGAGAGGAACAACTGCCACTTCCCCTCCCGCCGCCGCCGACGCTCGTCCTTATCTTTCCTTCCTCTCGCCGTTGTAAAGCCCTAACAAGAGGAAGAGCCGCCGCCTCGTCGGACTCGGAGCATCAACGTCATTGACGAAAGGCGAGCGAATGATGTGTGTCCTCTCCGACAGCGACAACGAGGATGGCGCCCTTCCTATCCTGCCGCTGGCAGCGCACGTCGACGAACTAGGGCAGAGCTCAAGCCGCGCCCCGAAGAACGAGCCGCCGAGTGACTTCTGATGACGACTACACCCAGATATACACGACCCTCGACCTCAACTAGCCGATTTTACTTTTGGCCACTTCAATGAAATCACCTAAAATTTTATCAAAAGTTCATTGATTTTTGTCATTCTTTTAAATTTTTGTATACTCTCGTCTTTGCCTATTGGGGTCACGGCTGGGAAACGCCCCCTCCCCCTCCCCACGGTGAAATTAGCGCCGTCGTGCCCCCAAGCGGCTCTACTTTTGGCCAAAAGAGGCTGAGGTGCCCAACGGCTGGGTCTGCTTCGTAAAAGGGTTGTCTCACCATCATGTATCGTCTGGTTGTGTTTGCTTTATTTATAAAACGGGTCAAAAACGTGTTTCGATGTACAAATCAGACCTTCACGCACCATGCATGGATCAAAGTTGTGATACCTCTGAAATTACCATATCTTACATGATAATACAGCATACCGCCGGGTACCTGCTGCTACATTGATCTTTTTGTTTTTGTTTTTGTTTTTGTCTTTCTAACATGTCTGAATATTCCCTTGGCAAGGCAAGAGACCGAAAATGATATGCAAGATTTCTCAGTTCCACATAGGCAGGAGTACTCTAGGCCAAAACTAAATATGCATCACTGCTGCTGATCCAACATTTATAATTTATGAATGCAAATTATATTTTAGGATCTAACAACAAACAGTCGAGCAAAAGAGATTCGATGGTGTTTTCATGACCTAATACAAAGTATATTTTTCGATGCGTGTGCATGCAGAATGTGATGGTCTACACGATCAGCGTACATCGGTTGACAGCACAACAGCAGCGGCAAAAAACTACGGTATATCACAGTATGCAACAACAACAAAAGTGTGATTAACGGGGGGTATAGACCATATTGCAACAGTTTACAGAATGCAGAAATCAGATCTTGCGTGGGCGATTACGTCGCGATACTATTTTCTACCAAGCGGAGCAGACCTGGGACAGAAGCAAAACTGCAAAAGTGTTTCAGCTTGGCAGAAGCAACTCACGGATTCAGACTGACTATTTCAGATACCAAGGGTGTCGCAAAGACTGTCGAAGAGGCGTGCTTCTGATTTGAAATGCGTGTTGGTTACCGTTTGTATGGTGTGGATCTTAAGCCTGCGTGAATCCTTCTTTGTTTTAGATGTTTTTCTCTTTTACCGAGACTGAATGATGAGTGGCTGATTTCCTTGGAATAAAAAAAGAGTAGGTTGATGCTTGCTCAAATCATCTACTCCCGGTAAAAACAACTCTTTGTATAGTTATTTAGTAATGTCAGGCATCGGGTCATGAGTATGGATGGTTCAAATCATCTACTCCCGGTAAAATTTATTGAGTACTAGTTGCAAGGTAAAATTTATTGAGAATGCAAAATATTGGTAGGCACGGTAGGGGCTAGCTACACCCGGGTTTACAACGACAGAATGTGATTCACCAGCTTGTCGATGTTGCGACGAGACGAGCCAGCATCGGCGGTGGCCTCGGCTGCTCTGCTTCTGAGCTCCTGTGCTCGCTCCCTCATTTCCTTGCTCTCCATCAGCCTTCGGATAGCCTCCTCCACGCTGCCCCTCTGGAGCTCGCCGTCGAGCATGAGGCCGGCCCGCCACACGTGCTCCACGTACCTCGCGTTGCCCATCTGGTCGCCGAAGTATGGGCGGCACAGCATCGGCACGCCCCCGCACACGCCCTCCAGCGTTGAGTTCCACCCGCAGTGGGTCCAGAACCCGCCCACGGCGGGGTGTGCCAGGACCTCCTCCTGCGGCGCCCAGCTCACCATCATGCCCCGGTCTCGGGTCACGGCGGCAAACCCGTCGGGTAATGTGACCTGCGCGACGCCGTGGACGAGGTCCGACCGGAGTACCCAGAGGAACGACTGGCCGCTATTGGCGATGCCCCACGCCGTCTCGGCGAGGTCGGCGCCGCTCATGTTCGCCAGGCTGCCGAAGCTGATGTAGAGCACGGACGCCGGGGCCTGCGCGTCCAGCCACTCCAGGCAGGCACGGTCCTGCAGCAGGAGGCTGCTGGACGCCGCCGGGGAGACCTTGTGGAGCGGGCCGATGTCGAACACGGGCAGACCGAGGTCTTGCCGGGTCGTGGCCAGCTCGTCGGCCTCGAGCGCGTCGAACGTGTTGAGTATGAACCCTGACGAGGTCCTCGCCGCCTCGACGGTCCGGGATAAGAGCTTGCACATCAGATCGTGCTCCTCACAGCCGCTGCCGATGGTCATCAGGTCCCGGACGCGGTACGGTGGCAGCTCCCTCACCGGCGCGTCCAGCTGCGATTCTGCTCACGATTCCATGGATCAAATCACGGTCAAAGAGAAGGAGTTCATGCACGTGCATAGGAGAGAAGTGCGACGCACGTTGTGGGGACTGAGCAGGCACGTTCGTTCATGCACGTGCTGCATAGGGGAGGAGTGGCCGGGAACGAACCTTGAGCTGGGAGGTAGCCCTTGTCGCAGAGCATCGCATTGGCCGCCATGTTGCGGAAGCAGGCGGCGCTGCCCGTGCGCAGCGCCAGCGTCGGCACGCCTTGCTGCCGCGCCACGTCCATGAGAGTCAGCAGGTGCGAGTCGGCGACGAGGCACGCGACCTCGTCCCTGGCGCCAGGTGCCTCCAGCAGGGCGGCCAGGCGCTCCCGGAACGGCGCCTCGCAGGAGATGTTCACGGTTAACACGCGCGCAAGTGACACCCTCAGCGTGTCGTCGGGGCTGGCTGCCGGCATGCCATCCGGAACCGGGACGAAGTCGTAGGCCGGGTGGCCGGACGGGTCGGGGGCGTTGAAGTGGGCGTGGAAAACGGTGACGGCGAAGCCGCGTGCGTGGAGGAGGCCGGCGAGCTGGAACATGGGGTTGATGTGGCCTTGGTACGGGAGAGGGAAGACCAACACACGGCGGCCGCCGGTGGCAGTCTTTCCTTCCGGTGCCATGGAATCAGTGCGCCCTGTGTTCCACTACTAGGGTAGGGTAGAGGTAGTCACTTGACACTCTGATCTGGACGCGATGGCTAGTCTGCTACTCCATATATAATCAAAACAGTGGGCACGAGCACGAGGAGTGAAGATTTCTCGCACATGGGCATCGGCGCTCACTGTATTAAAAAAAAAAATCATATTTTTAAAGTTTTACAAAAATGTGAAAAATAATCTTTGGTGTTCTCAATTATGTGTTCCACAAATGTGGGAAATTTTAATTTTAAATAATCTGTATTTTCAACTACACAAAAAACGATAAATGAAAGATTTTATCATTTTTGCATAGCCCATAACAAAAGTGATTTTGGGTTATAATTTCACCTCTTTATAGGCTACATGGTGAACTATATAAAAAATCAATTTCAATTTCTTTTAAGCTTATATATATACTCCTCCGTGCTCAAATAAGTGTAACTCTAACATTGGTTTCGGTCAAACATTTTAAACTTTCACCAGCATTATAAAAAATAACATTACATATGTGATATGAAATCCATGTATTATGAAAGCATATTTCAAAAATGATCTAGCATACCAATTTAGTGTCATAAATGTTGTTACATTTTCTACAAAGAAGGTTAAAGTTTAAAATACTTGACTTTCATAAATGGAAATGGTACATTTATTTGTTGAGTATCATGATTGTATTAGGAAACATAGATAGCGTAGTATTCTATTCTACCATGACTTGTACTCTAAATAGATCATTGTACATATATATGCCCATGAGGCTCAAACAATACAACGACGATTCCATCAACCTCTCCCTATTCTTCTACATGGTATCAGTCTAATTTCGATCTAAACCCTAGCCGCCGACAGGTTCCGCACCGCGCCGTCCCCGGGACGCTCGATCTCCATGATTGGTGTTTTGCCTAAAATTGGTGTTTTGCAAATTAAAGGCCAAGTGTTATGCAAACAAAATACAACAATGCAACGTTGAACATGTATGCATGATGAGTTTAGGATTTTGCAAAACTTGGGATGTTACAGAATTTGAGACCCAGGCTCCTATATAAAGACCGGGAGAACCACTCGGGGGATCCAATCTAGACTTCACAGCATAGGAGCCGCCTCTCGAGATCCAATCTCTCGACGTGTGCGCCCGCCATTGTAACCATGCATCAGAATACAAGAACAGACAAACAGGAGTAAGGGTATTATCTCCACGAGGCCCCGAACCTGTGTAAATTGTGCCCCTATTAGCCGTCGAGTCCACCAGCGTATAATCAGTTCCTATACTCGAAACCCTATCGGATCACCCGAGTAATTTTTTGATATGAATCATCGACAAGCGGGCACCTGGTGGGGAACATGCCTTTATGCTTTTTTTAGAGAGCCTTTATGCTATTATTATCATGTAAGAGCATCTCCGGCGGCGGTCGTTGTAAATATAGGCGCCGCGCGGGGACCCGCCGAAATGCAGCGCGGGAGCCCGCGCGGTGCGCTCCAGCGGTCGCGGGAAAAGCAGGCGCGCGGAAAAAACAGCGGCGTGCGCTGTCGCTCGCTCGGGAAGTCTGGCGCGTGGCAAATCGCGCGCGCTACAAAACGCGGCGCCAATACCATCTCTAATCGTCGCGAATATTCTTTCCCGCCGCTCTCTCCTCACTTCCCCACTCTTTCCCATCGCTCTAACCGCCGCTACGCCGCCACACCACCATGCGCCGCGCCGGAGAGGATCCAGCGAGTACCGCGGTGTTCGTGCCCGGCCCAACGGATTGTTTTACACCGAAATCCGCAGCGGCGGTACTCGGCTCCAGCTCGGAACCTACGAGACTGTGCACGAAGCCGCCTGCGTGGTCGACGCCGCCGACCGCGCGTACTGCAGGCAGCGTCGGGCCGCTAGGCGGGCGGACAAGCAGCGCCAGAAGGCCATCGTCCAGGCGCGCATCGACAACCCAACGTTGGTGTGGGACGACGACGATTCTTACTACGAGGATCTGTTCGCCTCGTCGGACAACACCACCTCCGACGAGAATTAGTTTAGTTTCTATCCTATCGTCGTCGCTATAACTGTGTCGCTGTCGCTCGAACAATAAAATTTTATTTTTTTGTCCATTTTTTGTCGTATTTTGATCTTCCTCTATGCTATTTTGGGTCCAAACTGTGTTTACCGTGTGGTATTGTGCAGCGCCTTGAAAAATCAACGCGCTCGACGCAACATATTTTTTGCACCTCTGAGATCGCAAAGAGGCACAACACCGCGCTGTAATCTCTAAGTTATCGTGCTGTGAGAGGTATCTGTTTCTAACTTTGGTCTCGGTGGATGAATTGAGAGCGGATGATATTGCTCAAGTTTCTGAGGTTGAGAATAGTATTCTAACACTTCTTTTTTCGGAAGAGGAGGTGCTAGAGGCTATTTCTCATATGGAATTAAATAAAGCACCGGGCCCTGACGGGTTCCCGACATAATTTTATCAGAAATTTTGGGACGTGCTTAAAGATGATCTAATGGCATTATTTTCTCAGCTGCATGCTGGTGATTTGAATTGAATTTGTTCAAACTGAATTTTGGTGTCATTACCTTGCTTCCTAAGAAGGAGGATGCTGGCCGCATCGAGCAATATAGACCGATATGTTTTCTTAATGTCAGTTTCAAGATTTTTACGAAAGTAGGGACAAATAGGGTGACATCCATTACGCAGAGGGTGATTAGACCTTCGCAATCGGCTTTCCTCCCGGGGAGGAATATTCTGGAGGGAGTAGTAGTGCTTCATGAGACGATCCATGAGCTAAAACGTAAAAAGATGGATGGGGTTTTGCTTAAGATAGATTTTGAGAAAGCCTACGATAAGGTTACTTGGGCGTTCCTTCAACAAAATCTCCACATGAAAGGGTTCACACATCAGTGGTGTGAGTGGGCTGCTAGGTTTGTTCAGGAAGGGAGTGTGGGGATTAAGATTAATGATGACATTGGTCATTTCTTTCAAACCTTGAAGGGATTGCGTCAGGATGATCCATTGTCCCCCATCCTTTTTAATCTGGTCGCAGATATGTTAGCGGTCCTAATTGCTAATGCTAAGAATGAGGGTCAGATAGATGGTCTGGCTCCACATCTTGTTGAAGGGGGTGTGTCGATTTTACAGTACGCGGATGATACTATTTTATTCCTTGAGCATGACCTGGAGAAGGCTGTTAATATGAAGCTTTTGTTGGCTTTATTCGAACAGCTATCGGGGCTAAAAATTAATTTCCACAAGAGCAAGATTTTTTTTTTGGCAAAGCGATTGATTCTCAGGAAGATTATAGACACATTTTTGGATGTGACATTGGGTGTCTTCCTTTTAGGTATTTTGGTATACCTATTCATTATAGAAAACTTCTTAATAAGGAATGGAAACCGATTGAAGATCGTTTTGATTCAAAGCTAAGTTCCTGGATAGGTAAATTGTTATCGTATGGTGATCACTTAGTTAATTCGTTTTTGTCCGGTTTGCCGATGTTCTTTCTATTTTTCTTTGAGATAACTGCTGGGGTAAGAAGAAGGTTAGATTTTTTTAGTCTCGTTTCTTTTGGCAATGCGAGGTGGTCTTGGGATTGAAGTTCTACAAGTTAAAAACAGATGTTTACTTAGCAAATGGTTGTTTAAACTGTTAACAGAAGAAGGAGTGTGGCATGAGCTGCTGCATAACAAATATTTACAGGGGAAGACTCTCTCCCAGGTTGAGGCTAAACCTACAGATTCACCTTTTTGGAAAGGGGTGATGAAGGTGAAGACAGATTTTCCCCCACATGTCACCTGTTTGATTGGTGATGGGAAAAGCGTCAGATTTTGGGAAGACATTTGGTTAAGAAAAACCTCGCTCGCAGTGCAGTACCCGTCGCTTTATAATATCGTGAAGACATCGGAATGTTTTAGTGTCCGATGTTCTCAATGAGGATCATCCCAATATTACATTCAGGAGGTCCCTCTTAGGGGATAATTGGGAAGCCTGGTTAAATCTGGTGGAAAGATTAATGGGTGTTGACCTATTAGATAAGCCTGATTCCTTTCGATGGAACCTAACATAATTGGGTGTGTTCTTGGCTAAGTCCTTATATGAGGATCTAATGAATGGTAATACTAAATTTTTGCGTAAGTACTTATGAAGACTGAAGGTTCCTTTGAAGATTAAGATCTTCCTGTTGTTTTTGTACCGCAGAGAGTTGCTCACTAAAGATAATCTTAAAAAAAGACGGTGGTTAGGTTGTTCTAAGTGCGTTTTTTGTGGGAATGAGAAAACTGTCGAGCATTTGTTTGTTTCATGTAGCTTTGCTCGAAAAATTTGGAGGTTAATTCACTTTACATTTAGTATTTCACCACCTATTTCGATAACTAATTTATCTGGAAATTGGCTTCAAGGGGTGGACAAGGAAACCAAAGCTAGTATACGCGTCGATGTATGTGCTTTTTTATGGGCAATTTGGAATTATCGTAATGATGTGATTTTTAACAACTTCAAAGCTGGTCATTTTTTGCAGGCTGTCCATTGTGTTGTTCATTGGATTCACATGTGGTCCTTCCTGCTATCAGAAGGCCAACGAGAATGTTTGGATTCTGGATACACCAGGTTGATGGCGGTAGTTCGGGCTATCTTCAACCAGGGTGGCTGGTTGCACGCTAGACGGATTCAATACGCTAGGAGTCTTTTGTCGTTGATTTTTCGTTGGATGATTTTTGTTGCCACGATTCGTTATCGATGATGTATTTTTGATATTCTTCCTCTAAGACGTAAACTATGACGTTATTTATTAATATATGCAGATGCTAGGTTATCCGTTTAAAAAAAAATCTGTTTCTAACAGATCGAGCGAAGAATATCTTCCCCAAATCAGATACCGATTCCAACAAGAATGAGACATCAACCTCGTTGGATTCCATTGTAGGCGAGCCGTCTTGAATCTTGTCCAGCTTATAGAAGAGCTTTCCGGCAATTTGGAGTTGCTTTGCCAGATCCATCTCTTTGTCCTCTTTCCCCAGATACCAAATTCGACAAAATAAAAACAATTTGTTGTTGTCTACGCACGTTTCTGATAGTCACATGGTCCAACCTCACCATGTATCAGTTCAGATTCATACTATATGCCTGCACTCTCGTCTCGCCATCGTCCAGATCAGAGTGTCAAGTGCCAAATAGTACCTCTCTCCCGGCCTGCTAGTGACACACAGAACTCCACCTACGGCAGCCATCGATAATCGATTCCATGGCGCCCGAAGGAAACACTTCCACGGGCGGCCGCCGTGTGCTGGTCTTCCCACTCCCGTACCAAGGCCACATCAACCCCATGTTCCAGCTCGCCGGCCTCCTCCACGCGCGCGGCTTCGCCGTCACCGTCTTCCACGCGCACTTCAACGCCCCGGACCCGTCCGGCCACCCCACCTATGACTTCGTCCCGGTTCCCGATGAAATCCCGGCGGGAAGCACCGACGAGACGGTGAAGGTGACAGTAGAGCGCATCTTCTCGGTGAACACCTCCTGCGAGGCGCCGTTCCGGGAGCGCCTGGCCGCCCTGCTGGAGGCGCCTGGCGCCAGGGACGACATCGCGTGCCTTATCGCCGACGCGCACCTGCTGACTCTCATGGACGTGGCGCGGCAGCACGGCGTGCCAACGCTGGCGCTGCGCACCGGCAGCGCCGCCTGCTTCCGCAACATCGCGGCGAATGCGATGCTCTGCGACAAGGGCTACCTCCCGGCTCAAGGTCCGTTCCCGGTCACTCGGTGCTCAGTCCCCACAACGTGCGTCGCATCGCACTCCTCCCCTATGCACGTGCATGAACGTGCCTGCTCCTCCCCGATGTAACCTAGTGCCTCCGTTGTATCCTAGCAGATTATATAATGATATATGGTGATTAATTGATCCATGGATTCATGTGCAGAATCGCAGCTGGACACGCCGGTGAGGGAGCTGCCGCCGTACCGCGTCCGGGACCTGATGACCATCGGCAGAAGCTGTGAGGAGCACGCCCTAGCGTGCAAGCTCCTGTCCCGGGCCGTGGAGGCGGTGAGGGCGTCGTCAGGGTTCATACTCAACACATTCGACGCGCTCGAGGCCGACGAGCTGGCGACGACACGGCGAGACCTCGGCCTGCCCGTCTTCGACATCGGCCCGCTCCACAAGATCTCGCCGGCGGCGTCCAGCAGCCTCCTGCGGCAGGACCGTGCCTGCCTAGAGTGGCTGGACGCGCAGGCCCCGGCGTCCGTGCTCTACATCAGCTTCGGCAGCCTGGCGAACATGAGCGGCGCCGACCTCGCCGAGACGGCGTGGGGCATCGCCAACAGCGGCCAGCCGTTCCTCTGGGTGCTCCGGTCGGACCTCGTCCGCGGCGCCGCGCGGGTCACCTTGCCCGACGGGTTTGCCGACGTGGCTCGAGACCGAGGCATGATCGTGAGCTGGGCGCCGCAGGAGGACGTCCTGGCGCACTCCGCTGTGGGCGGGTTCTGGACCCACTGCGGGTGGAACTCGACGCTGGAGGGCGTGTGCGCCGGCGTGCCGATGTTGTGCCGCCCTTACTTCGGCGACCAGATGGGCAACGCGAGGTACGTCGAGCACGTGTGGCGGGCCGGTCTCGTGCTCGACGGCGAGCTCCAGAGGGGCAGTGTGGAGGAGGCTATCCGAAGGCTGATGGAGAGCAAGGAGGGAGACGCGATGAGGGAGCGAGCTCAGGAACTCAGAAGCAGAGCAGCTGAGGCCACCACCGATGCCGGTTCGTCTCGTCGCAACATCGACAAGCTGGTGAATCACATTCTGTCACTGTAAACCCGAGCAGTCCGTCGAAGAAATCATAAACCTACTCCTTTATTCCAAGGAAATCAGCTAGAGAGTCTGAATCCGTGAGTTGCTTCTGTCCCAGGTCTACTCCGCTTGGTAGAAAATAAAGTATCGTGCCATGATCTCAAAACCACAGTAGACCTTGTGATAGCTCATGGTATCACCTGAGTGAAGATCTAATTTCTGCATTCTGTAACTTGTCTTAGCATTCATCATGCAGCGACATGTTGGCTGTTGCAATATGGTCTCTGCCCCAGTTTGCTTGCCCGCCCCATTGCATAACATATTGTTGTGTTGTGGTGATTCAATCACACCCTTTTTTGTTGCATACTGTGAAATAGGTTTTGCTGCCGATTTTTTAGATTAAAGGGTTGTCGCCCAGATTTCATTAAAATCAAATAGCACAGTTTAGGTTTACAACATTCGAGCTCCACAGAGGGTGAGAGCTTGAGTTTCTAAACAGATCCAAACCAACCACCGCGAAAACATCGGCAGTGACGTAACACAGAAACAACCAGAGGCATTACAAAGGTTGAGAGAAGAGCAACAGAGCACGAAAGCAAACTAGAACCAGACTTCTGCAGAAACTTCGCCAACAACCTCTTTCAGGTTTCTTCCTGGGCTTCTTCCGCGCTTGGGATTACTGTTCCAGGAGCAGGGGATCATGGCCAAGCGATTCGCAAAATCTCTGCTTGCAACTTGTTCAACGGGAGAATGTTGCTGTCTAGCAGAGCTGAGACGTGGTCGTTTGCAAGGACCCTTCATTGCTCGAGCTCTGGAACCATCCTCCGCAAGACGTTCTAAACACCTGGCCAACATTTTCCCTGAAAACAAAGATCATTACGAAGTTTCCATAAAGACCATAGCACTGCATTGCACAACACTTCAATGGGTGAGTTCTTTTTTTTCATTGATCCACCATCTAGCAATAGACTCAAAATTGAAACCCACAGAAACCCTAACATGCTTGAGACCACTGGCCAAACAAGCTTAGCAACAAAACACTAAAAAAACAAGTGATGACATGTTTCCGATTCTGAACAGAATAAACATGATCCATCAGGCATAGGCCTAGGTTTAGCTATATTATCTCTCGTTAGCAATATATTGTTCACATTTGCAAGTTTTTGTAGGTATTTGCTCCCACCTTGCAAGTTCATGCATATAGCATGCTAATATCTCTTTTCTGAATCTCCACATTAAAATATCCAAAACCTATTGTAATTTTTAGATAAAAGGCATTTTATTAGGATGCCCTGCTTTAGGAAAGCAGCCACCAACCACCCAGGTTTAACAAGACGTAAGTTCAACAAACCAGGAAAAAACTAGCAACAGAGCACAGCCCCACACTAGGCCAACAGGGAGTCCCTCGCAGGGGAACAAGACAGGAAAAGAAAAAAACAAAAGACTAGAAAAGATAGTAGTCGCCGGAGTCATCCAACCCCGCTGCGCGAAGAAAACGTCTTCAGTTCCATTGCTTTTATCTTCAACTTCTCCAGAATCAGGTCCCACTTCTCCTTAAGCTTTGCCGGCAAGAGGAGCTTCCACTGGTTAAGCAACGAATTCACAGAGAAAAGCAAGTTTAGCGGTGAAGAACACACTTTTTTGTTAAAGACTAGGTCATTACGAGTGGTCCAAACGGTCCAAAATGCCGCTCCGCAAATCATCCATCGGAACACACCCACACCCTGATTAGGACTGCTCCTAATCACAGCTTCACAGTCCTCACAAGACCCCAGCGTCTCCTCCCAACCCAACGCCTCCCTAAAGAACCACCAAAGGAAGTGAGAGGTGGGGCAGTGAAAGAGCAAATGATCCACGGTTTCGGTTTCACCGCAGAGTTTACAACCCACCTCCCCAGGCCACCCTTTGGATTTGAGGTTCACCGTCACCTGAACACGACCACGCAGGCACATCCATGTAAAATTTTTGATCTTGAGAGGCATTTTAGCTTTCCAGAGCCCCCGCAGATCCTGGGCCACCACCCCGGGGTGCAAGATCTCGCGGTAAAGGGACTTAGACGAGTAAAGTTTTTTCGGACCCAGCTCCCAGACCCCCACATCCAAGGAGCTAGACAGCAGGATCGCACCTATGTTCTCTAGGAGATCCTCCCACTCCCCCGTTCACGTTCCCCAAACACACGTCTAAAGGTTGGGTCCAGGACTTGCGATCCCAACACCTCAGCCACTGTCGCTGTTTGTTGGTTACAGACCGCATAGATCCGAGGGTAGGCGATCTTAAGAGGGACATGACCATGCCAGACATCCTCCCAGAAGCTGGCCTTTTTGCCGTTACCCACCAGGTAGCGAATGCCCCTCCTAACCCAGTTTTTAATAGAGTGTAGCCCCTTCCAGAACTGGGACCCTCCCGTTGCCTCTGATTGAAAGAAACCACCCTCTCTTAGATATTTATTCCTAAGGATTTGACAGCAGAGATCCTGGTCACCCCTTTCCAGTTTGATGATCCATTTGGCAAGCAACGCAATGTTCTTGGCCCTTGTCTCCGTAAAGCCCAAACCCCCAAACTCCGTTGGCCTAGCAAGGTCCAACCACCTAACCATGTGATACCTCCTCTGCTCGTTCGATCCTTCCCAAAAAAACTTAGCGCGGTGCATGTCCATCTTGTAGTGAATCCCCTCTGGGATCACATAGAAGCCCATCACATATGTGGGAACGTTGCTAAGACAGGAATCGATCAGAATCTTCCTACCACCCGAGGACACCGGCTTCCACCCCCCCAATTTTTTTAAGACTTTGTCTGGCAAGAAATCAAAGTCAGACGCTAGCAACTTACGGTTAGAGACCGGGACCCCCAAGTATTTCATCGGAAACGAGCCCAGGACACAATTGAACAAGTTGGCAACCCTTTCTCGTTCACATTGCTCCACTCCCAGGACAAAAACCTCACTTTTTTCATAATTGATTTTCATGCCAGACAGAGCCTCATAGCAGTAAAGAACCAATTTCATTGTCGCGATCGAGTTATCGTCGTTGTTTAAAAACAGCAATGTATCATCGGCGTATTGCAGGTGTGAAATCCCCCCTTCTACCAAGTGGGGAACCAGACCAACCAGATGACCATTAGCTTTAGCATTTGATATCAGAGTCCCTAGCACATCCGCCACGATGTCAAAGAGTAGGGGAGACAGCGGGTCTCCTTGCCTTAGGCCTCTATACGTTCTGAAATACTCCCCATTAGCTCCGTTAAGGTTCACACAAACTTTACCAGTTTGCACCACCAGCATCATCCAATCAACCCATGTCTCACAGAACCCCTTGCCTCTGAGTACGTCACGGAGAAATGGCCATTGAACTCTATCGTAGGCCTTCTCGAAATCAAGTTTCAGAATAATCCCCGGCGCACGGGTTCGCTGCAACTCATGGACCACCTCGTGAAGGACAGAGACCCCCTCCAGAATATGGCGCCCAGGAATGAACGCCGTTTGAGTAGCACTGATGATCTCCTCCGCTACTGGAGATAGCCTGTCCGTTAAGACCTTCGTGATGAGCTTGAAAACCACATTGAGTAAGCAAATTGGCCGGAATTGTTTGATCACATTCGCGTCTTTTAATTTCGGAATCAAGATGATAATCCCATAGTTCAGCCTACCCAAACTTAGAGATCCAGAATGTAAGTTATCGAACATCTCCTTGATATTATCCTTAACCAACGGCCAGACCTCCTTATAGAACTGCACCGAGAAACCATCAGGACCAGGTGCAGTGTTAGTCTTCATCGATTTCAGCGCCCGTTCGATCTCCTCCAACGAGAAAGGACTGCACAGCCTGGTATTTTCCTCGGAGGTCACTTTTTTTGTACCTTCCCACACAGCAGCTGCTAACTTGACTTGAGAGCCCGGTTCTTGTCCAAACAACCCGCGGTAATAGTCGTTCACGTGCACTTTAATTTGGTTTGCATCCTCCAACGTCAACCCTTCATCCTCCAATACGAGGATGGTGGTCTTTCTTCTACGACCATTCGCAACCGAGTGGAAGTAAGCAGTATTGTTATCTCCTTTGGCCAGCCAGTTTTCCCCCCCTCTCGTGTGCCAGTATCTCTCCTCCTCCGCATAAACTGCCGCAAGTTTCTCCTCAACCTGATACCTAACCTTCCAGTCTTCTTCCGAGAGCAGGTCAAGATCTCCTAGATCGTCGAGCTCCCTCAGCTGAGCTAGCAGCGGCTTCTTGGTTGAGAAAAACTCACCCCTGTCATTGCGAGACCAACCTCTCAACAGCTTACGCAGCTCGGTCTGTTGCACCTTCCAAAAGTCGAGCACATTTCTCTGAAACCTAGTTGGCCATTTTGCTTTAATCATGGGGATAAAATCAGGACGTTCAAACCACGCCGCCTCTACGCGGAACAAATTCGATTTTCTAACTTGAGCTTCTCCTAAGTCAACAACAATGGGGCTGAGCCCACCCTGGTAGGTGAAAACACCAGCGAAAGGGGATACAGAGATTCCCAGGACAAGGATACCAAAATCCTATCTAGAACTTCCATGGTAGGATTAGGCTGTTTATTCGTCCAGGTGAACTTGCATCCACTACGACGCAGTTCTTTAAGTTGAAGCAGATCAATCATCACATTAAATTTGAACATGAGGCCTCTATGCAGAGCCCCTTGATTCTTTTCGTATTCAAATCTGATCAAGTTAAAGTCCCCTCCTAGGCAGACTGGAACTCGAGACCTCAACACTTTATCCGTGATTTCAGCCAGGAAGGCATCTTTCCTGTCCATCGCCACTGGGCCGTAAATATTGATTACCTCCCAGCACTCCTTTTTTGTCAGGTCACGCACCACCGCGCTGACAAAAAACTCTCCTACCTCCCTACTAATCACCTCAAACCTGTCTAATCTAACCGCAATCACCAAACCCCCCGAGTGCCCCACCGCCGGCTTAACGGTCCAATCATAACTAAAGTTCCCACCAACCTCCCTCATATCTTTCCTGGATAACGTTGTTTTAATTGTTTCTTGAAGACATAGAATGTCAACCCTGTACTGCCTGACAAACTCCCCCACCTGTTGCCTTCTACCACGGCCCCCCATCCCCCTCATATTATAGAAGAGAATTGTCATCTGGGTCTTCGTTTCTTCCCGCTCCCCTTCCGGGTCTTTTTATACTTTTTCTTGCTCGAACCCCCTCCACTACGAGAAGGTTTCAAGCCCAACCTCCCTGTGGGTGTCCCTTTCCTCCGAAGAGCAGACACCTCCTCCTCTGCCTCAAGTTCCAGCCTACGCAAGGGTGACTCAGGCGTCGGGCACCCATCCTCAAGAGCTGTCCCCTCCTCCCCCTGCACCACCGTATTTCCCCCTGGCGCCACCTCCTCCTGGTTGATTCTAACCTCACTTTCAGACTCGTTAGTATTTCTGGCTCTAGCGGCAGCCAAGATTGCTTCCGCCATTTCCTTCGCTTTGAAGATATTTAATTGAAGGTTGATGTTTTTTTTCAGAATCTCCCAAAGTTACACCACAATCCGTCGCCACTTTAGCTAGATTACCATTAGGAATCGAGTTGAGGATGTGAAAAGAGTTTTGCGTACCTGAAACGTCATTCTTCAGCCTCGCCCGTTGCTCCGCCTTCTCTGGTATGGACAGTCCCTGATCCTTCTTGGACAGCCGGTCACTGTGGCGGCCTGCGACCGGTTCTTTCACCTTTCGTTCCGTCTGACTCTTCTTCTTGCTATCGTGAGCAACCAGGGACCACCCCTCCTCCACTATGTCTTCCTTCTGTTTCTCCTGAGACGGGAAAGCAAAGGCCACCGGGGTAGGAGCCAAAGGTTTCAACCCCTCCCCCTCCTCTGTCTCCTTGATGGGTGCATTTTCAGACTTGTACTCTAACAACAGTTGTCCCGTCACGCTCTTGAGCTGCTCCAGCTCCTTTCCCCTATGCATCTGTTCCACCTCAAAGTTGAGACTGCTATTGCTTTCACTGGTACTGTCCGGAGAGGCACAAAGGGGCATTATCTTCTTCTTTGGCTCGTTGACCTCCTCAGGCCCCCGCAACACCTCCTCGCCATCTCTCGGCTTCTCCTGCGAATCTTGTTGAGATTTATTGTTCTGAGACTGCTCACTGGACCCTGACAGCCCTTTTTCGTCTCCCCTCCCCTCGGCCTTCTTGGTATCATGCTTCTTTTTAGAGCGGGTCTCCCGTCCCTCCTCGGACTGGTTACCCTCGTCTTCAGCATCGTCATCATCTCTGTCACTGTCCGGTGCAGGAGGAGAGACACTCGAATCGGAATCCTTCTCTGCTTCCCATTCCAGTCTGAAACCTCTACCGTTAATGTAGACATTGTAATTCCCATCCAGTTTGTTCTTATTTTTGCAAGCCACCTTAACCCTGATTGGTGCGGTACCCGTAAGTGAGGATTTATCGATCTCTCTCGGCTCCCCAACCATGTAAGCAAGCTCCCAAACAGCATCCTCAAATCGTGCCCACTCCGGCAGGTCGTAAAGCTTAGCCCACGTAACATCCAGCACGCCAAAAGCTTCGAACTCTCTAATTGATTCAGTTACCCTTGCAAAGATAGACTCATTGGAAACAAACCTAAAGCCATTAACAAACTTCGTAACCTCCCTTCGACTAGCCGTATCAGGAAACTCGATGAGGAATTCCCTCTGGCCAATACACTTAAGACGCCACACCCACTTCCTATCAAACAATTCAGACAGCTCAAGAAGCACAACCTCTTCATCTCCTTCCCCCTCTAGCACTTTAAGAACTCCAGTCACAGTCACGGGCACACAAATTTGGTCTGGGATTTGCAGGCGAAGGCTGTAAAACATCTCCGGCCCACTGCCACAGATCTTGATAGATGGCCTCAACCTGCCCTCCATGCATTCAGAAGCCACATGACCCGGATTCTTGCAAGTATAGCAAGTTGGGGGCGCTGTGCAGTCTCTCTGGAAGTGGCCTGGCTTAGTACACTTGTGACAATATGGAAGCTTCTTGGCCTGCGTTTCCTCCTCCACAGTCGATTTCCCATCTCTCGAGCCGCTGGATCCTGGGCGCTCACTGTTCTTCAACGCCAATTCGCGCAATTCCTTCTCTCTTCTCAGATCTGACCCACCCGTGCCCCCGCCTCCACGCGGCGGGCCGGATCTGGGTGGAGGCGCCCCATCGCGACCTCCAAACCTGTGCGGTGGCGCCCCATCGCGACCACGAAAATCTCCACCAAACCTCTGGACCCGCTGCTCTTGCTCGCCCCTATCTCCCTGGAAGCGCTTATCCCTGTGAGAGAACTCAGATCCTCGAGGCTCCTCCCGATAGTCTCCCCCCCGCTTCGGAGGAAAGCGACCATCGCGATCTTGGCGGTACATGCCCGCCACCACCTGAGCAAAGGTGCGGCTGTCAATCCTTCTCTCAGAATTACGCGTCACCCGCCGAGCGCCGCCGCCAAAACGCCTTATCTCTTCCCTGGAGGCTAAGAACCCTAAAGAAGAAGATGAGAGGGGAGAATGCCTACGCACCCAGACCCAGGCACCTTTTATATCAGCGGTCGCGGCCCACTCCGCAATCGTTCTTTCCTCACCGTTCCACTCAAAAACACCCGTACAGCGGCCCACCTGGCCCAAACTCGGCACGCAGCCCACTCCCTGAGGGCCCACAACGGCTTCCTCCACTGATGGCCGATTGGAAGGCAAAGCTTCACTCGTGCACGCCGGAGGACTCACCGTCGCCGGCGCTGCCGCCGACGAACTAGCCGCCCGCGCGTCCGCTACCCCAAACGATCCCCTGCGGATTCGTTGGAGGAAATCCTCCGATGGCTTCGAAGACAAACCAGCCCCCCCACCCAACTTCGGCGGGAGGAAGAGCCCAAGTGTCCTATCCGATCCCGCGGCCACCGTACTGACCCGGATCTTCCCGTGTTGCTCGATTGCTGATCTCCTGATCTCCTTCGAAACACCTGCCGGCACAGAGATCAGCGACAGCGGGGCTGAGCGCCGAGCCCCCCCCCGAAGGTGAGATCGGTTCCAGAGCAGAGCCTCGACTGCCCGTCGTCACTGGCTTCGCATCCGAGGGTGGCGCTGCCTCCACCTCGCACCCTAACCTCGCCGGCGAAAGCGTCGTTCCCTTCACCGCACCTACAATTGCACGATAATACGGGAAAAACACCTCGTCGCCCACCGCGATTGATTCATCCTCCACGAACATCCGCGCATCCACAATGACGTCACGCTCATCCTCCAGAACCAGCCTTCCCCCAGAGAAAAGTGAAATCGAGCCGGCGAAGTTCAGTGATCCGGGGGAACGAACCTGATAGGAGGCACACCATCGCTGCGAGGGACGAGATCCCTTCACCGCCTCCGCTCGCCTGACGATCTCCGAGCCCTCGACGACGAGGCGGTCGAGGTCTGCATCAGAGAGCCCTGCCAGCTCCGCATCCCACGCCTCCTCCAGATCTACGCCCGCGAGCTCCTCAACGGGGTCCAGAGCGGTGGAAGAGGGACCGGAGAGGGAGGGGCCGGTGGTGGGTGGAGCGGCGCGCAGCGGCGCCGCGAGAGGAGAGAGCTGAGAGCGGAACATTCCAGCCAGCAACCATCCAATTAGGACATGTTCGGTAGTAGTTCTAGATCAAAACCTATTGTAATTCGGAACAAAGGGAGTATTATATCACACAAATCATTTAAGTCTGTACGTAGTCCACACAGAATTATTCAAAACATTTAATAATTCGGAATAAATGGAGTATATCACACACACACATCATTGTTGCTGCATTTATTCAGATACACATCGGACCAGGTACACGGTGCGAACGACACGGGCTCGGAAACAAGCGAGCAAACGCTCACACACCAACACATGCAGCGTCTCGTCTCATCTTGTACGCCGGCTTAGCACGAGGGGATGGGCACGTTGCAGGCGGCCATGACCTTCTTGCCGTTGGAGGAGTCGACGTACTGCTTCAGGTTTGGGTCGCGCGCGTACTGGCACAAGCACGGCTGCTGCTCCTTCAGCCTGCTGCAGCACGTCGCGCTGGGCTCCGCGTTGCCGATGATGGCGCCCGCGCACGGGGTCGGCTTCATCGCGCTGCACGTCGCCGCCTGCGCGCCCGCCGGCGCCACCATCACCACCACCACCGCCAGCGCCGCCAGGAACGCCATAACCAGCTGGGCCGAGTACTTCATGGCGTATGTGCCTGAAACTTGGACACTAAAGAACAGATTGATTGATCGACTAGTAGTGGTGTTTAGAACGATGGCTTCCGATGGTGTGAGTGTCTTGGAGAGTGATCAGTGGTATTTATAGGCTTTTGATCAGGATAGTGCTGCATTGTTGCACTGCGAGCTGAGCATAAGTGCTGTGCAGACAAGGCCAAATGGCCATGGCTAGTGCAGTCCAAGTGGCCCGAATTCAGTGTGTGCTTTCCTTGTCAGTTGCGTTCATGGAAGACATGATGATGAGCAGAAATGGTCCACACACGCACTGCAATTGCCGCTCGGCAGTGCCCAATTTTAGGTCACGCTGAAAGAAACTCAACTAGCACAACAAAGATGACCTTAAATTTTTTTTGCTATGGAAGAAATTAAACATGCAGTTTTTGCTATGGAGTCTATCAATATTTTAGGTATATGATCAAAGATGACCTAAATTTTTTTTTGGATGATTTTCATTCTGGTAAATTAAGTCTAACTAGACTGATTTTTTTGTATTATAACATTGATCCCAAAATGCAAAGATGCGAAACAAATACATAACTCCCATCCCATTCGCTTTTTAAATGTCAGATTTAAAATTTTCACGAAAATCCTAATGAATAAGTTGGAGAAAGTATTTGATATGATCATATGCCCTGTCCAGGCTCTTTTCATAAAAGACAGATTTATAATGGAATGGGTTTGGTTCTCCACGAAGCCCTAAATAGTATCCATGCCAATAAACGAAATGATGGGCTCTTCAAAGTTGATTTTGAAAAAGCATACGGCAAAATTAAATGGCCATTTATTTGAAAAATAATGCAATTAAAAGGCTTCCCTGATATTTGGATATATTGGATTATGAATATTTCGAGAGGAGGACAAGTTTCCATCAGAGTTAACGACTCTGTTGAGAAATACTTTATTACTCATAAAGGGTCGAGACATGGGGATTCCTTATCAGCTGGGCCTTAGCCATTGTGATGGATGATGCTAAGAAGTGTGGGTTAATTAAAGGGATACTAGATGAAGAGATTGAAGGAGGGATTAACATGCCGACGACATGTTAATTTTATTACAACATGATCTGGATAGTGCTAAAAACATGAAATTTATCGTACGTGCTTTCAAACAAATGTCTGGTCTAAAAATGAACTTCCACAAAAGCGAGCTCTTTTTATTTGGAGAAGCCATTGGGAAAATTGAACTTTCCAAGTGAGTTTTTACTTGACAAAATGGATCCCTTCTCATGAAATATCTAGGCATCCCTCTAAATAAGATAAGAATCAGGAATAGAGAGTGCAAACATGTAGAAAACTAAGTGGCCGATAAGTGCGCGGGGTGGCAGGGAAGATTATTGTATATAGCAGAAAGAACCACTTTGGTCGAAACCTGTCTAATGAATATGCCTTTATATATGATGTACTTTTATAGAATTCCTTCGGGTTCAGAAAAACAATAGACTTGTTTCGCTTAAAATTAGTCTGGCAATAAGATAAAGATAAAATAAAGTTTCATTTGGTGAAGTGGGCTGTAGTGTGTCAAATCAAAGATCTGTGTGGGCTTGGATTGTTAAACATTGTTGTGATGAACCACACTTTGCTAGCTAAATGGCTTTGGAAACTTGAATAAAAGGAAGGTTTATGGAAAACGGTTTTTAAAAAGAAATATGTACATAACTAGTCTATTTCGGGTATCAAGCATAAACCTGGAGACTCCCGGGATCTTAGGAACCAATTTTTAAATAAGTTTTGTAGGAAGAAATTTAGAACTGGAGTAAACAGTTGATTTTGGGAAGATTGGTGGGTTGGAGATAAACCTTTAAATATGAGTATCCTTGCCTTTATTGAATCTATGGAAAAAATTACTCTAGCCGATGTAGTAAAAAATGGAGGATGTTTTATGACTTTTAGAAGAACCCTGTAGGGGGACACCCTACATCTATGGAAAAGTATTCAAAAAATGTGTAATGGTGTGACTTTGATTCAAGGTGAAGATCAAATAATTTGGACATTGACAAGAAATGAGATTTTCTCTGTCAAGTCATTATATAGGAAGATGATGTTGAATGATGTTGTCTATCCCCATAAATTTATGTGGAAGTACAAATTACCCAAAAAAACAAAACAAAAATTGTGCCTCACTTTAAGAAATAGTATTCTTACTAAGGATAATCTGATTAACAAGGGTTGGTATGCAACTCTACCTGTCATTTTTGTGGGAATGCAGAAACTGCTGAACATCTATTTATCTTGCTCAGTGGCTAAACTGATTGTGAGCATCTTACATCTTTAATCTGGGGAAATAACTTGTTTCCGTACAAGAACTATCTGACAATTGGTTAAGTTGTTTCGATAAAGAGAATAAGAAAATGGTGATGGTTGGTATTTCCGCGGTGTTATGGACCATTTTGAATACTAGAAATGAAATATGTTTTGACAGGAAAAGGATGCATGATCCATTTGTCGCTTTCCTTGTCAGTTGCCTTCATGGAAGACATGATGATGAGCAGAAATGGTCCACACGCGCACTGCAATTGCCGCTTGGCAGTGCCCAATTTTAGGTCGCGCTGAAAGAATCTCAACTAGCACAACAAAGATGACCTTAAGAAAATTTTGCTATGGAAAAAATTAAACATGCAGTTTTTTGCTATGGAGCGTGATAAAGCTTCAGGCACTCACGACTTTAATGCATAATTCTACCGATATTTTTGGTATTTGATCAAAGATGACCTTAAGAAAATTTTGGATGATTTTCATTCTGGTAAATTAAGTCTAAGAAGACCCATGATCCCAAAATGCAAAGATGCGAAACAAATACATAACTCCCATCACATTCGCTTGTTAAATGCCAGCTTTAAAATTTTCACGAAAATCTTAATGAATAGGTTGGAGAAAGTATTTGATATGATCATATGCCCTATCTAGGCTGCTTTCATAAAAGACAGATTTATAATGGGATGGGTTTTGGTTCTTCACGAAGCCCTAAATAGTATCCATGACAATAAACCAAATGATGGGCTCTTCAAAGTTGATTTTGAAAAAGCATACCACAAAATTAAATGGCCTTTTGTTTGAAAAATAATACAATTAAAAGGCTTCCCTGATATTTGGATTGATTGGATTATGAATATTTTGAGAGGAGGACAAGTTTCCATCAGAGTTAACGACTCTGTTGAGAAATACTTTATTACTCATAAAGGGTTGAGACATGGGATTCCTTATCAGTTGGGGCCTTATCGGGGATTAACATGCTGACGACATGATATTTTTAGTACAACATGATCTGGATAGTGCTAAAAACTTAAAATTTACCCTACATGCTTCCAAACAAATGTCTGGTTTAAAAATGAACTTCCAGAAAAGCGAGCTCTTTTAATTTGGAGAAGCTATTGGGAAAGTTGAACTTTCCAAGAGAATTTTGACAAAATGGATCCCTTCCCATGAAATATATGGGCATCCCTCTAAATAAGATAAGAATCACGAATAAAGAGCGGAAACATGTAGAAAACAAAGTGGCCGGTAAGTGTGCGGGGTGGCAGGGAAGATTATTGTATATAGCAGAAAGAACCACTTTGGTCGAAACTTGTCTAACGAATATGCCGTTCTATATGATGTCCTTTTATAGAATTCCGTCGGGTTGGAAAAAACAATAGACTTGTTTCGCTCAAAAATTGTCTCGCAATAAGATAAAGATAAAATAGGGTTTCATTTGGTGAAGTGGGTTGTGGTGTGTCAAATCAAAGATCAGGGTGGGCTTGTATTTTAAACATTGATGTGATGAACCACACTTTGCTAGCTAAATGGCTTTGGAAACTTAAATAAGAGGAAGGTTTATGGAAAACAGTTTTTAAAAACAAATATGTACATAACAAGTCTATTTGGGCTATCAAGCATAAAGCTGGAGACTCCCAGGATCTTAGGGACCTTTTTTTATATAAATTTTGTAGGAAGAAAGTTAGAAGTGGAGAGAACACTTGATTTTGGGAAGATTGGCGGGTTGGTGATAAACATTTAAATATCAGTTGTCCTTTCCTATATTGAATCTATAGAAAAAACTTTACTCTAGCCGATGTACTAAAAAATGGAGGGCGTTTTATGACTTTTAAAACAACCCTGTAGGGGGACACCCTACATCTATGGAAAAGTATTCAAAAAATGTGTAATGGTGTGACTTTGATTCAAGGTGAAGATTAAAGAATTTGGACATTGACAGGAAATGGGATTTTCTCTGTCAAGTCATTATATAGGAAGATGATGTTGAATGATGTTGTCTATCCCCATAAATTTATGTGGAAGTAAAAATTACCACAAAAAAAGTGTCTCACTTTAAGAAATAGTATTCTTACTAAGGATAATCTGATTAACAAGGGTTGCATGCAACTCTACCTATCATTTTTGTGGGAATGCAGAAACTGTTGAACGTCTATTTATCTTGCTCGGTGGCTAAAATGACTGTGAGCATCTTACATTTTCAATCTTGGGAAAAAACTTGTTTCCATACAAGAACTATCTGGCAATTAGTTAAGTTGTTTCGATAAAGAGAAGAAGAAAATGGCGATGGTTGGTATTTCTGCGGTGTTATGGACCATTTCGAATACTAGAAATGAAATATGTTTTGACAGGAAAAGGATGCATGATCCATTTGTCTTGATACATAAAGTTTCTCACTGGATTAACTCATGGGCGATTTTATAGCTAAAACATGAAAACATAGAGGAAATGACCTGGGGGTGGGGGGGGGGGGGGTGCAAAGCTGCTAGAACATGTGTGGCAAATGAAGTGTTAACCACGTCGAAAGACTGGAATCCTGGAGTTCTTCGAATTACAGCTTGAAAAATATGAAAGAAGTCAAAAAGGGAGGAAAATAAGATGTGGAGATTCCAGGATGTGTGGAGTCTGGTTACTTTTTTGCCTAGTTATAGCTTTTCTTGCTAAAAATGTTGATGTTTTCCTATACTGTGCCGCTCGTTTCTCCTGATCTACGGAGAATTGAGAGCGAGAAATCTCCTTCCTGATGTTGGGATATGCTGAACAAACATGCATGTTAGCCTTTAGTTTTCTTTTCTTCGTTTTACCTATGTGTAATGTGACTAGCCTGTGGTTTTCAATTAATAGAAATCGGAGAGTGCAAGCTCTCTTTTTGAAATAAAAGGTACTTGGCGGTGTTGTGTTATACGACTGTAAGAACATGCTTATTGTGATAAATGATAGCAAGAAAATATCGAGAAACAAAATAGATCGACACACGGGGAAACGAGATTTTTAGCGTGGAAAATCCTTTCAATGAGGAACAAATAACAACGGGCGCCAGCAGCAGAATATCACTATATCGGGTGCAGTTACAAACGTCGGGATTTACAACTTGCGACTTATACCGACTCGGCAGCTTACATGATATATATAAAGGGGTAAACCCTAGACAAGGTATAATTCGTATCCAACCCGGTAACAACTCGTACTGTACCGCATGGGCCTGCCGCCCCCCGCACCCCCTTCGTGCGGGTAACATTGGCAGGGCAACGTGATGGGAAAACTTCGGCGTCCGCTACGATTCAACCCTAAGCCTCCGGCGACGGGTCGCGCTCCGCTCTGTCCGAAGTTTCCTTTACCTGTATCTTCATATGAATTTGGATCAAAATAAAATAACATATTTGTGCTATTATCATGTAAGATGCGGTAATGTCAAAGATAGTGTGTTGTTGATGTGTATCATTCTTGTAAGCATGGATATCTGAATTGGGGAGGATTTTTTTTCACTGATCTGCTTCTAAGGACATGTATAACTAATTTGATTATTAAGTGAGCGTTAATGTATGATAGGTAGTAGATGCCCGATCGGCCCCGCGACGATCACCTTCTCGATCCTGGACGCCGCCGGCCCGCCTTCGTGACAGATGGGATCCTGGGCGGGAGGCCCGTCGCGCACGCGGGATTGGGAAACCCCGCTCGGGCTCGCTTCGCGGGAGGCGCTGGCCCAACTGCTACATGATGGACTGACTCGGGGGAGGTTGGACACGCTGGCGACGCGAGGTCCTCCAATGGCGGTCGCCGATAGGTAGGACCAGGTATGAAGGCTACTTATACCGGGAGCGCCGCCGCGGGTTTCGATCTCCCTTCTCTTCTCAGCCACTTTTGGACTGGATCTAGGGTTTCCTCACCTAGACCTCCAATCTCTGATTCCTTCGCGTGGTTGAGTGGTAAAGTTGCTGGTGACCCACGCTCCTTCGCCCAGGTCACCGCTTCCCCGCCTAGATCCATGGCAGGAGGGGGAGTTGGGGACGGGCGTGGTGGGGGTACCAATCCGGGAGCTCGATTCGCTAGCGGTGGTGCGACGGGTCGTGGTGGAGGGACTGGTGGACGGTTCGGCGGCGGTAGAGGGAGTCAAGGTTGCTTCGACCGTGGTCGCCACCATGTCTGGCATCGGAATCATCGAGACATGCCCTCGGCCTCGTCGAACTCTGCGAAGGGCTCGGGATCGCTGAACTAGATAGATGGGAGCAGGCGGCGAAAGGGATGTCCGCTGGTCAGAAGGGAGCGGATGCTTGAAAGTAAAGTATGGGCACCTAGAGGGGGGGTGAATAGGTGCTACGACCAATTTTAATTTTTCTTAAAGTTTAGGCTTGACACAAAGGTAAATTCTCTAGATAGTGCAACTAAAGTGAATTTATCTATATGGCAAGACAAGCAAATAATGCAACTAGAGCAACACTTAATACAACAAGTACTACAATAAATGCTACAAGTACAAGTAAGTAAAAGGTAAGGGAACGAGGTAACCGATGGAAGCACGCGGAGACACGATGTATTCCCGAGTTCCTTCTTGTTAAGTGAGTACGTCTCGTTGGAGGGGTGTGAGCTCGCCACGAAGGCCTCACCCTATTCTCCGATGAACTCCGCCACAAAGGCCTAGCTCACCTTCCACTATTGAACCCCTTTGAGGCGGGGATCGAATCCTTTACAAACAAGCTTGGGGCACACACCCACAACTTAATTGGGGGCTCCCAACAATCACAAATCACCAAGAGTAGCAAGAAGACTAGGTTCTCCACAAGAGGAAACCCTAGGCCAAGATCCCTCAAGCTAATGAGGGGGAAATGGAAAACCGTTTGGTGAAGATGTAGATCCGGGGCTTCTCCTTCAATCCTCATAGTTTCAACAAGTTTAGGTGGAGGAGGAGGGAGATCTAGCTTGGCGGGTGAGCTCAATCAATGGAGTATTCAATGCTGGTGGAGCTCTCCCCTGGGGAAGAAAAAGACCCTCTATTTATAGTCCTTACTTAAAACTAGCCGTTTTTCTACCCATTTGTGACCAGGCCGGAATAGCCCGGAATAATTCCGGAGCAATCCTGATGCCAACAGAGATTTTCACGTTTGAGTCGGAATAATTCCAGGCTGCTCCGGAATGGTCCGGAATGGTCCGGAATGATTTCGGATTCCAACAGAGAAATTTGCATTGAAGTCGGAATGGTCCGGAATAATTCCGGCGCCCGGAATCACCCGGAATTTTCCGGATGGCAACAGAGGATTTTCCCGTTGTAGTCGGAATGGTCCGGAATGGCCCGGAATAATTCCGGGCTGGTCCGGAATAATTCCGGGCTGCACTTTGAAGCTCTTTACAGGCCAGAAAAAATCCGTTGATCTTCGATTTCTTCACCATTTCTTCGACACCGTATATGTGCTAATTTAAGACCAAATCCTTTGACAAAATAGCACATACGGTTAGTAACTTCTTTATGTTGTTAAAAAACACACAAAACATCGAGATATCGAAAATGCACTTTCAATCTCCCCCTTTTTGGTGTTTGATGACAACATAAAGATTTCACGGGGATAAACAATATGAACTAAAGAAATTGTGTCCAAAAAATAGACGGAGTTCTTCCTCGATGTGTGTCGTGAGGCACACACTTCATAGGCTTTGCTCCCCCTATGTTTTAGACACCAAGCCGTCTAAACAAGTTCATACAACATGCATAGAGATAATAATAGAGATAATAGCAAGCTTGATAATAGTAGCATAACCACGGGTAGGGTGACACAATTACGTCACAAGGTTCCACACAAATAATACGAAGTTTGCAAATGAAGAAAACAAACCAAAGATACCGGAGCACAAGCCTATAAGATCGAAATCAAAAGGCAAAAGACTCGTGCTTCCACCCTTGCAAAGCCCGTGGAATCCTAATATGGGGACTCATTCTCCCCCTTTGGCATCAAGACGCCAAAAAGGGAAAACAGTCCAACTAGAGTCCCAAGAGATCACTCGAAGTCATCTCCTCCGCGGTGCTCATCTTCATATTCCTCTTCCTCCTCTTCATGATCATGACCTCCAAGCCCAGCAGTATCAAAGTCATCCTCATCAGACAGTTCCTCATCATCAACATCAGCTGGAGGCACCCCAAAGTAGAAGTAATCATCATGGATCTCAGGCATCTCAATGGGAACAAGGTCAGCAGCAGCAAGAGAGGGAGGATCAGCAGGCACTTCAAACCCAGCAGCCCTGCGGTCATTGTTCTGAATGCGCCTAGTCTCCTTGGCCAACTCCCTAGCCTCATGGGCAATCGCCCTAGTGTCACTGCACATACTGAACATTGCCTTGAAGAACTTTGCAATGCCACTGGAAGGACGCTCAGAAGCACCACTCGTGGAAGCAGAAGGAGTGGCCATAGGTGATTTGGACTTGGCCCTAGAGTACTCCGGAATCTCCACACCACGAATGAGAGAAGGAACCATCATCTTGCCCTTGACCACTGGATAGTTGTCCATGATCTCAATCCCCACTTTGGCATTAATGAACCTCTGAATCAGTGGGCCAAAAGCGGGCTTCCTCTTCTCCATGACCCCAATGCAAATCTCATGGTACACAAAATCCATCACATCAATCTTCCTCTGGTTCTGAGGCCTGGTGAGGAACATGAGGTTCACCATAAAGGCCCTAATAGCAGAGTAGTCACCAGCCTTGATCACAATGGTGGCACGGAAGATCTTGGACAGCAGGTTGTAGTAGGGGTACATGCTGGAGTTGAAGGGCCTAGTCTTGCCCTGAGCATCAGGAGGATAGCAGAACTCCAAGCTTGAGTTGTCATACTCTGGGTTGTCATGAACTTTGAAACCATGATTAGCATACGTGGCAGTCCACCTGTATCCTAGTGCCTCAGCAAACTCACCCAAGTTGCTCGTGATCTTCTACTCCTCACACATCCAAGTCATAGTACGTGAGGCATCACCCGTGGCGTGGAGAGTGTAGTAGAACTGAGCAACCAAGTCTGGGCAATACTCACACTCAATATCCAGAAGAGGTATCAATCCCAGCTTCAACAGGCAAGCATGCACATGACGGAGATGACCATTTTTTGCCTATGATAGAAGTCCATGTCAATCTGAGCCTGCTCACATACAAGTGGCTTCTGAATAGAATAGAAATCCTCCCAACACTTTAGCTGAAGGTTGGTCTAGAAGCGAGGATCCTCACAAGTGGCCTCAACAAAGCGGTACGGGTTCTTCCTCCTGATGTGCTTCCACTTAGGGATGGTGTAGGTCTTCAGATCACCTTCGGGCACCCTCTCAGTCTGATCATCATCACGATACCCTCCACGAGAACCGGAGGTGCGACCCCTTGTAGGGCGAGCACCCCTCCCAGCAGAGGATTTGCTCTTCAACCCAATGCGTGAGCCAGAACCTGTGAATAGAAGACATAGGAATAGCAAAAGATAAGTGCATATGCCAAACGGGAACAAAGAAACTCCAAAGGGTTTGATAAAGTTCTCGAAATTCTGGCAGCATCCGGAAAAATTCCGGAGTCCCGGAATTATTCCGGCTGAGCCCGGAATTATTCCGACTGGGTCGGAATCGTCCGGAATTATTCCGGGCTCCTCGATCCGACTCGAGAAAATCCCCAAAAAATCAAAAACTTGACTCAACAACTATTCCAAACATTTAGGGGTACCATAGAGATGGTCCTAGAGTTGATCTAAGTGCTGGAAATCGTGGGAGTGACAAAAGATATGAGATGGATCTAAGTCTAGATTGGTAAGTGATTAGACTAGATCTACGAATCCATGGCATCTAGGTAGGGATTAGCATGATGAACAAGTTGATAGAACTCGGATCTAGATAAAACCCTAGGTGAGATTTCATCTAGAACCAAAAACAACCAACCAAAACGAAAAAGATGAGATGCCAATCACAATACCTTCCATGGGGGAGTCCTTGTCCAAAGGAGGTATCAAACAATCCTCCCTAAGGGCAAGGGGGACGAACTCAGCGAATTTTGGTGGCTAGGGAACGGGAGGAGGGGGGAAAAGTGGAAAGAAACTGCCCCCCGTGCGTGTGGGCCTATTTATAAGGAAAACTGGCACGTTCGGAATAGCCCGGAAAAATTCCGGCTACCGGAATTATTACGGAACAATCCGACCTAGCTGGAATAATTCCGGGTTTGGCCGGAAAAATTCCGGGCAGATCATAAAATCTTCAAACTATTCCAGAAATGACAGTTTTGAAAGGCTAGGAATGATGTGACTTTGTGTGGAGTAAGGCATATGCATAGATGAACATAGGAGGGACAAAATAGAGCAAAAACACAAAGGGGTTATATTTCCTAGTCTTACTTCTCGGGGAAGATGCAAATAAGATCGAAATAGCAACGAGAAGTAGTATTCGGAAAGATAACACAATAAACCAAAAAATAGCCAACTAAGAACCAACTCTTCAAAAGAGAAGAGGTTGGTGGCGTAAGCCACCATGTAAGAGTTCATGGTATGCAACCGTGAAGATATATCTTGGGGGCATTGCCATTACTCAACATTGAAGCTCACAATTCAACATTAGAAAAAGAGAGATAACAATGAATTTTTGCTTTGGGCATAATGGGGCCGGGAGGGAGAACCCAATGTGTTAGGATAACACTCCCCCTATGTCCATGTCTACACCTAAACTCGAACACGTTTCATCTATAGGGGTGTGTGCAAGATCCTCAAGTCAAACTCCTAGAATCAATGACATTTAGTTCATTCCTCAAGAACAGGAATCTTGCATCATCAAGTGGCTTCGTGAAAATATCCGCAAGATTGTCCTTGGTGGGCACATAAGATAGTGCAATATCCCCTCTTGCCACATGGTCTCGGATGAAATGGTGGCGAATCTCAATGTGCTTAGTTCTTGTATGTTGCATGGGATTGTATGCAATCTTGATGGCACTTTCATTGTCACACAAAAGAGGCACCTTATCCAAATGAACACCATACTCCTTGAGAGTTTGCCTCATCCATAGCAATTTAGTGCAAGAACTTGCGGCGGCTACATACTCGGCTTCGGCAGTGGAAAGAGATATACAATTTTGCTTCTTGGAAGACCAACTCACCAAGGACCTACCAAGAAATTGGCAAGCCCCAGAAGTAGACTTCCTATCATCTTGATCACCCGCCCAATCGGAATCTGTGTAGCCCTTGAGAGAAGATTGTGCCCCCTTTGGGTACCACAAACCAAATCTTGGGGTATGAACCAAATAACGAAAGATCCTATGGACCGCCACTAAGTGGCTATCCTTAGGAGCCGCTTGATGCCTTGCACACACACCTACACTCAAAACGATATCGGGCCTAGATGCACAAAGATAGAGAAAAGAACCAATCATAGAACGATACAACTTTTGATCCACATCGTTACCCTTCGAATTACGAGATATGTGGCACTTGACTTGCGTAGGAGATGTCTTGATCTTAGCATCTTGGAAATTAAACCTCTTGATCATATCTTGGGTATACTTGGCTTGAGAAATGAAAGTCCCATGAGCCAATTGCTAGATCTCAAAGCCAAGGAAGAATTTAAGCGCACCCATCATAGACATCTCGAACCTGTCAGTCATAAGCTTAGAGAACTCACTATTGAAAGCTTGGTTAGTTGAGCCAAAGATGATATCGTCCACATATAGTTGGCATATGAAAAGCTCTCCCTTTACTCTCTTGGTGAAGAGAGTGGGGTCAACCTTCCCAACTTAGAAACCATGATCATCTAACAACTCCCTAAGGTGCTTGTTTGAGACCATAGAGAGCCTTGTCAAGTTTGTAACGTGGTTAGGAAAGTTGAGATTTTCGAACCCCGGAGGTTGCTTAACATATACCTCCTCTTTTAGTGGACCATTCAAGAAAGCACTTTTCACATCCATTTGTTGCAATTTGAAATTATGAGAAGATGCATAAGCAAGGAGGATACAGATGGACTCAAGGCGAGCCACGGGTGCGTAGGTTTCATCATAGTCAATGCCTTCAACTTGAGTGTATCCTTGAGCAACCAATCTTGCCTTGTTCCTTATGACAATGCCATGCTCATCTTTCTTGTTCTTGAAAATCCAATTAGTGCCAATAACATTGTGGCAATCTTTGGGCTTCTCAACCAATCTCCAAACTTTGTTGCGCTCAAAGTTATTGAGCTCATCATGCATAGCTTCAACCCAATCGGATTCCTCAAGAGCTTCAAACACTTTCTTAGGATCCACCATAGAGATATGAGCTTGATGCTCACTAAAATGTGCCAATTTCCTTCTTGTGGATCTTATAGCTTGAATATCCTCCAAGACCTTGTTGTCTTGGGCATCAATATGCTTCAAAGCTCTTCTTATCCTTTTGACACGACGGGCTTCGATCTCCGCATTATTGCACGGAGGAATCACTTGATCATCTTGATCATTTGGGTCCCCGTCTTGACCAACTTGGCCTTGATCAACATCATCATCATCATCATCAACAACAATATCTTCAACACTTGCTTCAACTTGAGGAGAGGAAGAAGAGGATGGTAGATCTTGGCCTTGACCTTGACTCGCATTAGTAGTAGGAGTGGGTACGACTTCCGTAGTGTCTTGGTCAATGAGAGGAGGGTCTTGAACATGTTCTTGGTTAGGTGTAACACTTGGCTCCTTGAATTGTTCTTCTATTGTAGAGGAGGGGTCCACTTGAGTAGAGCATAGTCCTTCTCGAGTCGCCATAAGGTGTCCCTCAATGGGGCGGAAATATCCCACACCCATCCTTCCTATGGCTTCTTGAGGTATTTCAACATCTACATTAGAAACATGAAATTGCGCCACTTGGGAGCCATCATTTTCCTCGAAAGACACACTACAAGATTCTATGACAATCCTGAGGCTTTGTCAAAGACTCTATAAGTGTGGGATTCCGCACCGTAACCAACAATAATACCCTCAATAGTTTTGGATTGAAATTTAGACAACCTAACACCCTTGATCAAATAAAAGCACTTACAACTGAATACACGGAAGTAGGAGACGTTGGGCTTGTTGCCGGTGAGGATCTCATATGGAGTCTTGTCCAAGCCTTTGCGGATGTAGAGGCGGTTGGAGGAATGGCATGCGGTGGATACGGCCTCGGCCCATAAGTATTGGGGATAAGTGTACTCCGCCAACATGGTCCTTGCCATATCCAAGAGAGTGCGATTCTTCCTTTCGGCAACACCATTTTGTTGAGGAGTGTAAGTGGCGGAGTATTGATGACGAATGCCTTCTTCACTAAGGAATTCATTCAAAGTGTAGTTCTTGAACTCCGAACCATTATCACTCCTAATAGCCATGATTTGCACATTGAGTTGACGTTGCACTTCGGTGGAGAAGTCGATGATGGTTTGTTGAGTTTCACTCTTGCACTTGAAGAAATAAACCCAAGTGTATCTTGAATAATCATCGACAATCACCAAGCAGTACTTCTTGCCACCAAGACTTGTCTCGGGCACGGCACCAAAGATATCAACATGGAGAAGCTCCAAGATCATCTTTGATGAAATAATAGTCTTGGCCTTGTGCACCTTGTCATGCATCTTTCCTTCAACACACGACCTACAAACGCGGTCCTTTGAAAAGGAAACATTTTATTTTAGTCCGACAATAAGGCAACCTTTGTGAAGACTTTGCAACGTTCTCATGTTGACATGTGATAGGCGGCGATGCCACAACCATCCCAAGTCCGCCTTTCCGAAAAGGCACATTGCTTGAGAGTTGGTAGACTTCGAAAAGTCCACCATGAACAACTCATTTTCAACATGTCCCACGTAAGCGACGTATATAATCTTGCTCCTCAAAAGGACCACAATATCAACATAAAAAAACACGGAGAAACCCATCTTTCAAAGAGAGCGGACGGAAAGTAAATTGTAACCAAGGGATTCGACAAGAATGAAGTTCACGATAGTGATATCGGGAGCGACCACAACCTTGCAGAACCCGGATACCTTAGACGAGGACGAGTCTCCATAAGTGACGGTTGCTTGTATGTCATTTGGGCGCAACTCCGTCACAAGTTCTTTGCTTCCGGTCATATGGCTAGTGCATCCACTATCAATTATCCATTTAGTCCCACCGGAAGCATAGTCCTGCAAGAGATCATTTACTAGAGTTAGGAGCCGAGGAGGGTCCCTTCATGTTAGCAACAAGGGTCTTTGGAACCCAAATAGTATAGTCAACACACTAGTAGAGAACTGCCTTTCTATGGAACAGCTTCTGTGGCGCACCAAGCATCCATGCGCCACAGAAATATATTTTTGTGGCGCACGGGGGGGGGGGGTGTATGCGTCATAGAAAAGAGGACTTCTGTGGCGCACGGAACAGGGGTGCACCACAGAAAAGAGGAATTATGTGGCGCACGGGACAGAGGTGCGGCACAGAAATATGCTGGGGCCCAACCCAATCATTGCCCCCTCATATTCTGTGGCGCACCACTGTCATGTGCGCCACAGAATTCTCATCCCCAAATTTTCTGTCCACACGCACGAACTCGACCCCCCTCCCCCCCGGAAACGCCATTTCTAGTTTTTCACAGGAGAGTTGGAGGTCTAAAAAGTATCAAAAAATAAATCCCTTATAGATGCACGGAGAGTTTAAGGTCTACTTTTTTATCAAATTTTGAAATATGAATTTCGACTTTCTGAGCAAAAGTTCGTTAAAAAAGTAAAATGGGCATAACTTTTGCATACGATGTCAGAAAAAAATGATCAAGATATAAAAAAAAAACTAGAGAGAGAGCTTTTTTTAGAATCGCCAAATTCCAAAAGGAAAAAAAAGTTATGGCCGTTTGAAGATTTTTTACTAGAAAATTAAAAAAAAGAAAAAAAATTCTGTGGCGCATCCCTTCACTTGGTGCGCCATAGAATTGTTGAGGCAGGATTTCGAATCCTGCCTCCTCTACCTCTTCTTCACTTCTCCTCCACTTCTCCTCCTCCTCTCATCTCCCCTTCTCTCCCAAATTCACTCCTCAACCTACTACCACCACCACCTCTCCTTCTCCTCCTCCTCCTCCACCACCACCTCTCCACCACCACCACCACCACCACCACCTCTCCTTCTCCTCCTCCTCCTCCTCCTCCACCACCACCACCTCTCCTCCTCCTCCTCCTCCTCCACCACCATCACCACCTCTCCTCCTCCTCCTCCTCCTCCACCACCACCACCTCCTCTCCTCCTCCACCACCACCTCCTCTCCTCCTCTTCCACCTCCGGTGAGCTCCTTCTCCTCCACCACCACCTCCATCGAGCTTCTCCTCCTGCACCAACTCCGGTGACCTCCCCCCATCACCTCCAGCGAGCTCCTCCTCCTCCTCCACCACCACCTCCGGCGAGCTTCTCCTCCTCCACCAACTCTGATGACCCCCATCCTCCACCCACCACCGACCAAGGCACCTAAGGCCACGGTCACAACGACATCCGACGAGCTCCGGCGAAATTTCAAAATTTCGCTGAAATTCCGGCGACCAGATCTAGATCTGGCCGGCTTTTTTTTGAAATTCAAAAAAAAAAAAATCTGTGGCGCACCCCCCCTTGGTGCGCCACAGAATTGCAAATTTCTGTGGCGCACGGCTGAGGTGCGCCACATAATTGACATTTTTGTGGTGCACGGCCACGGTGCGCCACAGGAAAAAATTTTATGGCGTGAATTCTGTGGTGCACCCCTCTGGCCCCTAGGTGCGCCACAGAATTCAAAAATGGTGCGCCACAGGTAAGGCTTTCTGTACTAGTGACGAAACGCTCAATAGGACTAACATATTTAGCTTCCACAACACCATAATAATCAACATATAAGAAATGGTGTGGATTGTTAGTTCCCACAGAGGTACTACGAGTAGTGTTGTCCCTCATGACACTACTACTCGAGGCAATATTGTTTGCTTGAGCAGGTGTGCTAAGAGTAGTGTTGTCCCTAATGACAATACCACCCGAAGCACCATTGTTGGTATTCTTCTTGTTCTTCTTCTTGGCTACATAGCCTAGACCTTGCTTGCCCACTTGTTGCCTTAGAGCACTCAATTGTGGTCTAGCAATGACCACATTAGAGCTAGGGGCAACCACTTATGGGGTAGGAATCACAACCTTTTCAACTTGAGGGCCTTTGCCCTTGAGCCTTGCTAGCTCATCCTTCAACCAAGCATTTTCCTCAATAACATTTGCATGATCACAAGAAGAAGTAGAGGTGATAGGGTTGTTAGGTTGATTAAGTTGAGTTTGAAGTTGTTCATGCAACTCTTTGAGGGATGAGTGTTGGCTTTCCAAAGCTTCGTGAGCCTTGGTTTGCTTTTCAAACTCCTCGGTTAGTTTACCATGACCAACTCCAAACTCGACTTTATCCTTTTTAGCCTTTTTATATTTAGCAATATCAAGATCACGTTCCTTAGTGATGTTAGCGACAAGTTCATTATGAGTTAATTCAATAGATTCAAGTTCATCCTCCAGAGAAACTCTACCATCATGCTCTTCCTCAAGAGTCATAGAGAGGGATGCAATTTCATCCGCATCCCTTCTTTCAACCTCACCTTTCTTCTCAAGAGCATCTTGGGCCTATCCCAATTGCCTCATGAGATACTCAAAGTACTTCTTGGTCTCCCCTTGCATGTTAGACATAAAACTTTCCAAGGAGACCCTCTCATATTCTAATCTAAGACTAGCAAGATGTTCTAGTTCACTAGGGGTCTTAGAGTTGCAAGAAGGTGATACCTCCGTGGCCTTAGCCATGAAGCACTTGGCATTTCGTTGAGGAAGATCGTCATTGGGGGATTCAAAGAGAGATGAAGATGATGGAATAGAAGCAATAGCAAGAGCGGCCACTTCACTTGTGGTTTCTTCTTCTTCATCACTCCCGGAATCATACTCCTCTTGAGTCAAGAGCACAAACTTGGTGGGATACTTCTTGTTGAATGGATTCTTCTTGAAATGAGGTTTCTTGTACTCAACCTTGGACCTGTCCTTGCGAATGAGCTTGCCACTATGGATCTCTCTATTCCCATAGGGACACTCCGCAATGAAGTGGTGCTTATCTTGACAATTGAAGCAAGACCTCACTTTTTGAGCCCCATCATTGCCATAGCGAGACCTTGTCTTCTCCTCAACAAATCTCTTGCCCTTTGGAGGATTGCTCCAAAACTTTTGCACGGTGAGAGCAATGAGATCTTTTAGAACGGGATCATAGTCTTGTTCCTTCAAAGGAGGCAATGCCTCTTCTCCTTCTTCTTCATGCTCAACCTCTCTTGACACAACCTTGGCCTTCAAAGCAACAGATGCTCCTTGGTGCATTCCAATGGCCCTAGCTCGGTTGTCAAGAGCATTCTTGGTTTGCACTTTATACGAGCACATTTCTTGCATCACTTGAGTTGAGGTCATGGAAGAGAAATCATGTCTTCCTTGAATGCTCTTCATGTCTGCGCCCTCAAATGGCATTATGGCAATCATGTACTTCCTCTTGATCCAAGCATCATCAATGTACTTGGCACCAACATTTGAGAAGGCGGTGGCAAGAGTCTTGAGTCTCCAGTACATGTCCACATGATCCTCTCCATCATGCATATAGAACCCTTCGGCCTCATTGGTCAAGGCATCATATCTATTCCTTTGCATGCTCTCATTGCCCACAAACATGATGACAAGAGCGTCCCATGTTTCCTTGGCGGTGGAATATTGTTGAAGATGCGGCATGTGGTTAGGACCCACGGCTTGTTGAAGAATGGACAAAGCGGTGTAGTTGAGTTGGCAATCTACGACTTCTCTTCTTGTTAGGTTCTTGGGATCAAATGTCTTGTATCCATCACGAGTGATCCTCCAAAGATCTATACAAGAAGAGTTCAAGTGAGTCTCCATGTAATATTTACATTCACGAAAATAAAAAGCATCAATTTTAGGTGGATCTCCTCTAGGGATTATATGAGGATGGAGAACGGGAGGATCAGGAGAATAACTTCCGGGAACGGCGTGAAATTATCCGCTTCCTTCCGTACCCGTCTTAGTGGAGTTTTCGGTGGAAGCAATTTTAGATGGATCACCATCTACCCCTTTCTTGGCGCCCTCCGGATTAGTTTCCGGAGGAGTAGATTCGGCTACCTCCGGTCCTTTGGCTTTGAGGAGTTGTGCTAAGACTTGGCGCAACTCATCAAACTTGGTATCTATGGATGAGGTCAATGACTTTCTCAACTCATTGAGATCATCCATGGTGCGACGGGTCGTGGTGGAGGGATTGGTGGACGGTTCGGCGGCAGTAGAGAGAGTCAAGGTTGCTTCGACCGCGGTCGCCACCATGTCTGGCATCAGAATCATCGAGACATGCCCTCGGCCTCGTCGAACTCTGCGAAGGGCTCGGGATCGCTGAACTCGATAGATGGGAGCAGGCGGCGAAAGGGATGTCCGCTGGTCAGAAGGGAGCGGATGCTTGAAAGTAAAGTATGGGCACCTAGAGGGGGGGTGAATAGGTGCTACGACCAATTTTAATTTTTCTTAAAGTTTAGGCTTGACACAAAGGTAAATTCTCTAGATAGTGCAACTAAGGTGAATTTACCTATATGGCAAGACAAGCAAATAATGCAACTAGAGCAACACTTAATACAACAAGTACTACAATAAATGCTACAAGTACAAGTAAGTAAAAGGTAAGGGAACGAGGTAACCGATGGAAGCACGCGGAGACACGATGTATTCCCGAGTTCCTCCTTGTTAAGGGAGTACGTCTCGTTGGAGGGGTGTGAGCTCGCCACGAAGTCCTACTCAACGCCACAAAGGCCTCACCCTATTCTCCGATGAACTCCGCCACAAAGGCCTAGTTCAGCTTCCACTATTGAACCCCTTTGAGGCGGGGATCGAATCCTTTACAAACAAGCTTGGGGCACACACCCACAACTTAATTGGGGGCTCCCAACAATAACAAATCACCAAGAGTAGCAAGAAGCCTAGGTTCTCCACAAGAGGAAACCCTAGGCCAAGATCCCTCAAGCTAATGAGGGAGAAATAAAAAACCGGTTGGTGAAGATGTACATCCGGGGCTTCTCCTTCAATCCTCAAAGTTTCAACAAGTTTGGGTGGAGGAGGAGGGAGATCTAGCTTGGTGGGTGAGCTCAATCAATGGAGTCTCCAATGCTGGTGGAGCTCTCCCTTGGGGAAGAAAGAGAGCCTCTATTTATAGTCCTCACTTAAAACTAGCCGTTTTTCTGCCCATTTGCGACCATGCCGGAATGGCCCGGAATAATTTCCGGAGCAATCCGGATGCCAACAGAGATTTTCACGTTCAAGTCGGAATAATTCCGGGCTGCTCCGGAATGGTCCGGAATGTTTCCAGATTCCAACAGAGAAATTTGCGTTGAAGTCGGAATGGTCCGGAATAATTCCGGCGCCCGAAATCACCCGGAATTTTCCGGATGGCAACAGAGGATTTTCTCGTTGTAGTTTGAATGGTCCGGAATGGTCCGAAATAATTCCGGGCTGCACTTTGAAGCTCTTTTTCAGGCCAGAAAAAATCCGTTGATCTTCGATTTCTTTGACACCGTATATGTGCTGATTTAAGACCAAATCCTTTGACAAAATAGCACATACAGTTAGTAACTTCTTTATGTGGTTAACAAACACACAAAACATCGAGATATCGAAAATGCACTTCCAATGCTGCTGCTTCTAATCCTGGTTCTGGATCTGCTGGAGGTGGGAAAGAGCTGTAGATCGATTCCCATGCTGATGCTGGTGAGAAATATTCCTGTCTCAACTGCAATCTCCCTGGCCATTTCACTGTTGTGTGCCCCTCTATTAGATGTGAACGTTGCAAGGCTCTTGGTCATGTCCCCCCAGTTTGTCAAGTGATTCTTCCATGGGAATGTGTGGCGGAAATGAGTGGATTTCAGACAACTGGCTTAGGTTTTTTCTTTATGCCTGATGCTAGTTCCGTGAAGCAGAGTAAGGAAATATCTAGCAGCGTGGTTATCACTGTTATCGAGGGTACTGCCAATTCTAGGGACCTGGAGCGCGAGTTCAACACTTTCTTTGGGGATAGCTGGAGATGCACAGCTCGACCCATAGGCCCTAATCAATATATCATGAGGTTTCCCACTTCTAGGGAGGTTCAAAGTGATGTCTATTATGGTGAGCGTATGAAGTTCAAATCTGTTGATGCGACTGTGAAATTATCAGTTTGGACAACTTTCGTTGGTGCTAAAGCAGTGTTGCAGAAGGCCTGGGTGCGTATCAGTAACATTCCCCTAGACAAAAGAAACAAAGCCAATGTGTTCTATGATGGCTCTCTAATCGGGGTGTCGTTGGAACTGGATGCGTCCACTCTGCACAAACCTGAAGTTGTCAGGGTCTTGGTTGGATGTCGTGATGTGGAGAAAATCCCTGCTTTTGTTGAAGCATGTCTCGAGATTAATTTTTATGACTTCTTCTTTGAAATTGACAAGGTGGTAGTGGCTGGGTCTCCTAAGCCTTCTGATTCTGTTTTGGTTGAGAACAACCCGGGTGCTCCTTCTCCTAAAAGGGCACGGGTTACAGGTGTTGTTGCCTTGTCTGGGGTGGCCTCTGAGGACCAAGTGGTGGGGAGTCAAGGTGGAGGGAGCCAAACTGACTCGGTTAGACACATGGTCTCGACATCTGGTGAGCAGGAGAATAAAGCTTATGAGAAAGACTCGGAGGATGCAAGATTGCTAGGAAGCATTTGGAGATACAGAATCGTGAAGTGCCTTCTGATGGGAACAAGTGGATTGTACGTACCTTTCACAGGTGGTCCTGCTATGGCCAATTCTGAGACAATTGTTCATGATGTGGACCAGAACTTGAATGATGAGGTCCTTATCAGTGGGAGACAGAGTTCTCAAGATGACTGTCCACCCCTTCACGTGGTGACTGATATCACTGATGGTGATAACTCTCCTATTGGTGGCAATGATCAGGAATATATGGTCCAATCCCCTGAGTCTAATGGTGGTAGTGCTCCTCATACTGTTGAAGAGGTTGTTGAGGCGCATCCTGGGACTCGTTTCAGTTCCAGGCTTCAAGGAGACGTTAATGATATGGTGATTGATAAAGCTACAAGGTTGTCCAAGAAACGCAATCTGGAAGGTACTTCTACTTCTTGTAATAATTCCCGCTCTTCGAACTCTTTTGATGTTCTATCTGATAGAGAGATAATGTTGCGTGGTGGTGATATGGGTGTTATTATTCCCAATGATGATTTCTTAGTGATTGATATGATTAGAGAACTTGACAAGGCTAGGAATGAAATGAACCTAAAAAATGATATGCATCCTGCTAATAATTTTCCCCTATTCATTGAGATGGAATCTGGAGAGTCTACTCCTCTTTGCTTAGACTGGTTAGAGGAAAGAAATCCTGATGCTGAATCTTTTACTCTTGTGGAAAGTAAAAAAAACTAAAAATTCCAGAAGAAGAAGTGTGGTTCAATGCTCTAGGCCTATTACTAGGAGTCAGAAGAAAAAAAGTCCTTGACTCTGATAACAATCCTAAGAATCCTGGGAGAATTATCAGAAATAGGCAAAAACCTACTCGTTTTAGATGAAAGGGGCCATTTGGAACAGTAGAGGGGTGGCTAAAAAAAGGTATCATGACCTATTTGGTAAACCTTATGGATGATTACTCCCTGGATTTCATTGGTATTCAGGAAACTATGAAAAAGAATTATAATAGTAGCTTTTTTCGAAAGTTGGACCCTGGGAACAAATATTTTTGGAAGTGGAATCCTTATGTTGGGCGCTCAGGTGACATCCTTTGTGGTATTAAGAGTGAAACCTTAGATGTAAGTGCCTTTAAAGCTGGTAAGTATATGATGCAATTAATCCTTTGGGATAAGAATAATAAATGCAATTGGGCCTTGGTGGTGGTTTATGGGCCTGCACATGAAGAATTCAAGTGTGAATTCCTTGCCGAGTTGGCCTCCTTTTGTAATAGTATCATGATGCCTTATATTGTTGGGGGGGGGGGATTTAACATTCTGAGACATTGGGGGAAAATTACTACCTTCCATCATTCTCATTCGTCTGATTTGTTCAACACTATCATTCACTCCCATAGCTTGCATGAGATATATATATGCATGGGGGATTTATACGTGGTCTAATCATCATGCTCAACCTACTATGGAGAAGCTTGATCGTATTCTTATGTCCCTGATTAGGAGGTGTGTTTCCTTTGGTGTCCATTAAAAAATTGGTTAGAGACCTTTCGGACCATAATGCTCTTTTGTTGGATTCTGGTGAGGGGGCTTCTAATTTGAGTAGGCCTAGAGATTTCAAATTATACCCTTCCTGGCTCAAGAATGAGGAGTTCCTACAGTTGGTGGAGCATATTTGGGGTAAAAGAGTTAACAGTGCTGATCCTATTGACATTATTAACATTAAACTGAAAAGGATTAAAAAGTACTTTAAAGGGTGGGGCTCCAATTTATATGGACACACCAAAAAGTTGAAATGTGAGCTCAAGAAAGAGCTTACTGTTTTGGAGTGTTTGGAAGAATCTGAAGAATTGACCCCTGTTTCTTTCAACAGAATAGTTGAGATTTGAGTGGCCTTAAAGAAAATCTATGAAGAGGAGGAATTGCAATGGTTCCAGAAATCTCATGCTAGATGGCTCCTTGAGGGTGATCGCAATACTGGGTACTTTCACCGAGTCGCTAACGTCCAAAAACGTAAAAGCACCATGCTAAGTCTTAAAGAAGGCGAAATTAATATCGACGGGACTGATAATGTCCTGAAACATGCTACTGATTATTACAAAGAACTCTTTGTTCATGCTCCCGGAAACTTGATTCCTTTCGATCATAATATGTGGAGTAGTGAGGAGAAATTGAATGACTATGATAATGTGCTGTTGTATAAACCCTTTTTGATGGATGAAGTTAAAATGACCCTTTTTTCTATGGAAGGGAATAGAGCTCCTGGACCTGACTGTACTCCTGCTAAATTTTATCAGCACTGTTGGGAGATTGTGAAATGGGATATTATGAAACTTTTCACATCTTTCCATGAGGGGACCCTGGATGTTCAGAGGCTGAATTATGCTGTCATTACCCTTCTTCCTAAAACCTCAGGAGCTGATAGGATCACTCAGTATAGACCCATTTGTTTGCTGAGATGTGTCTACAAACTCCTAACCAAAGTCCTCACTATCAGACTTGAACCTTTTATGAATAAGCTGATCAGTATCCACCAAAATGCTTTTATAAAAAAAAGGAATATCATGGATGGGATTCTTTCCTTACATGAGGTCGTGCATTATACTCATGTCAAAAAGAGAGTTGGTATTTTCCTTAAATTAGATTTCAAGAAGGCTTACGATAAAGTCAATTGGGATTTCCTGATCGAGTGCCTTAGAGCCAAAGGTTTCTCTGACAGATGGTGTAACATGGTGAAACAAATTTTGCTTAATGGTACTGTTTCAGTGAAGATAAACAATTGTGTGGGGCCCTATTTTCAGCGTGCCAAAGGTGTTTAGCAGGGGGGGGGGTGTCGTGGGATAAACACGGCAGACGTTACCAGGGGTAACTTGTCTTGGGGCAAATCGACTCTGGTGTTTGGGAGAGGGTTTAGCTCAGGGAAAAACATGATGATAAACGATCTGGTAGCCGGCAATCAAGTCGCCGAGTCTCCGATCTAGATGTATTATCTCAACTCTCGTATTACACTGGATACTCGATACCTAGCAATCTTGTTCTAACTCTTGGATCCCTAAACCTAACCTAGGGGCCGGCTTATAAAGCATCCGGATCCCTGGCTTGTTCTCCAAGGCGTACTCTGAGTCCTACCCGGATACTGCTTAAAAAACCCTAAACTTTCTTACCGGAACCCACAATCCGGGTTACCACGCCTACGATCTTGGGCCTTCTAGAAGCTCCTTTATTCTTGGCCGGGTCTTTGCGCAGCGTCCTTTGGGCCGAGTTACACCTTGGCGTTGGGCTACCGGGTTATCATCCCTCCATCAGTAGTCCCCAGAATAGCTTGGGCTTCACGGGATCCTCCTTGAAGCGCTCGCTATTCCCTGCAAAAATATCAAACGTACAAGCCCATAGAGGCCAGGTTAAGGTGCTTTGATAAACAGCTAGGCCTAACTCCAAGGCGGCCATATAGTAACCCGGCTTTCTCTAGGTCCTTCTTTACTTTTTCCGGGTCAACGCCCTGATAAGAACGTCAAAGATCCGGCTTACTTTACTTGATAATTGATCCCGATATTGCGAAGAGGATCTCCTTCTTATCTCTGTCTGGATATCCCGTCCAGCATTTAAAGCATATCCCAAAAAATCCGGGCAGGTATCCGTTATCCCGAAATTCTCGGTTCACACCCATTGGACTAGGTCTATCCGCCCGTACCTTATAAATAAGTACCCAGGAGATAACCTAGCCCCCAACGGTTCATTCCAACTCCTTCTCCTTCTCTTCACTTCCGCGCTCAAGCTCACAGAGCACCGTCACGGAGACCCTGCGCGCGTCACCGGAGCCAATCCGCCGCCGGCTACGCTCCGCCACGGTTTGTCCCGCGCCGCCGCCAAGATCCGCCGCCGCGCCCTCGACCTGCCCGCCGGGAATCGCAAAGGGGCACCAACACTGCGCTATTTGCCGCCGGCGAGCTTTACTTCAATCTGCTCCAGTAAGCCCTCTATTCCCGTTGATCTATCTCCGCAATTTCCCGATTTACTCCCGATTGGATCTAGGTCAATCCGCGGGTCGTTTTTTCTTGCCGCGCCGGATTAGGACACTTAAATGCTTGCTAGCTCCTCCAATAGCTCAACAGATGATCACACACCACTCCCCTATCATCGTTAATCATTAATTTCTCCGTAGAATCGCCCGCAAACTTTTCGATCTAGATCCATTTCGCCCAAATTTTCCGCACTCCTCATTGACACCCGGAAAATCCTCTTCTTCCGGTTCTTTTGCTTGCAGTAGATACATGGGCAATCATCCTTCTTCCGCAAATGATCATCAATATGTAAGTCCCTCATAATTTCTGTATTGCTACTCGATACCCGGATAGCCTGCGATTTTCACCCCGTCTAGTGATACCCGGATAATTCATAGTCCTCATGCTTTCTTTTGATACTGCTTGTACATACTGAGATAACTCACGATTCCGAGTCTTACTCCTTGTACCTTTTTGTCTTGTGTTTTGCAGGTTGATCCCATGGCTCCCAAGAAGCAGGGGAAGCAGTCGGCCAAGGCAAAGACCACCCAATCAATATCGGCCAACTGGGCGCGATCCACAGTTACAAAGGCCAAGCTGGACGAGCTGGCCGAGTTAGGGATCCTTCCTTCTCAGAAGGATATACACTGGAGGGTGCCGGGTGATGAGACCCGGCCCGCGCCTGCTAATGACGAGGTAATCTGCTTCGTCGAACATGTGACCCGGGGGTTCCGCCCTCCGGGTCACCCTTTCTTTCGTGAGGTTCTGAGCCACTATGGCCTTCGGGTATCCGACATAGGGCCTAACTCTATGCTGAATATAACCCATTTTATCGTTCTTTCCGAGTCATACTTGTGCACTTCGCCAAATTTGGCTCTCTTTATCGAACTCTTTCAGTGCAAGCCGTGCCGCGAAAGCGGTGACGGCGCACTTCTTGCTTGCGGCGGGGTCTCTATCCAGCGCCGTAAGAATTCTCCAATGCCCACTCTCACTCTTAATTATCATGTCAAACATTGGCAACTCTCTTTCTTCTATTGCCGAGATACCTCCCCACCCGGCGAGAAGAAACTGCCGGGTTATTCGGAGGGTCTCCTCGATCTCTCTGAAAACTTTAACGCCTTCGCTCCTGACTCGGACAGGGAGGCAATCCAGCCCCTCCTCTCAAAGATATCCGTCCTTTCCGCCCAAGGTCTCCTTGGGCTCAACTTGGTTAAAACATGGGTGGATTTCCGGATCCAACCCAACTCTATCCGCACTAAGCTGATGTGCGATTACTCGGGGCATACCACGGACGCGCTCCGGAATTCCTCCAAGAACTATCCAACCGGCGACACCAACAAAACCATCAAGGGCTTCTTGACGGAAAAGTTGGAAGTGATCAAGAACATCGCCGGGTTGCCGCCGTTCACCCGGGAAAATCCGGCCCCAGCGGTAAGGCCCGATACGTGTAACCTTATTCACACGCCTTTGACTTGATACAACTACCGATTCTCACCTTCCTGTTTTTATCTCAGGCTGATGACGCTTTCTGGAGTGTTGAACCCTCCCCTTTCGCCGGAGACCCGGCAGAAGATGACGAGCCGGCTGATAATGATGAAGATATTTATCCGGGTCTTGTATCAACCTTACTTGCATCATTTTCCTCATCCATCTAATCTTTTTTCGACGATGCATACTCGGCTCACAGGGTTGGAGGACGAAGACGAGAAGGACGAGGAGGACCCGGAGGCCACCGAGTCTGATCAAGAAATAACAGTCGGGGCCAAGAGGAAGGCCAGAGGAGTGGTGTCCAAGGTTCCTTATTCCACCATGTCTTCCGAACCCTACTCTTTTGATAACATGAAGAGACTTAACCAACAACTATCCAACTCATCGCACTTGAAGGACTCTCTCCCGACCAAGCGCAGGGTGACCCGGAGTTCACCGGGCGACGATCCCCTAAACCCGGGTATCTCCACCTCACCAAACCGCCGGGCCGGTACTCCTCCTCCTCGCCCCTCCAAATCTCCTTGGCGTCACCCCTCCCCCAACCATCCTTTGGCCGGGCAGTTCAGGGTTCCGCTATCAGCTCCTATGACAATCTCATCGGCTTCCAGCAGTGAACTCCCGCCGGATTACGCTGTGAATACCGGGTAAGTCTCCGCTGTATGATATCCTCGCACACTTGATTATTTTCATCCGCTGTTGTTGACTATTCCTCTCTTTTCCTTAGCGCCCAAGTCACGATTAGTGACCCGGAGAACATGGAGACGGATAACCGGGAGACGGAGGGGCCAACTGATAACATGGACGCCGCGACTGGCGGTGATGCTGAGAACAACCAGGAACAAGGCCCCTTGGGCGATCCAGTTCACCAGGCCGCCGGGTCTCCAGAGTCATCCGAAGCAGTGGACGAGGAGATCGAGGTCCTGGACACGAGGATGGGTTCTCCAAACCCGGATACCCAGACAGTCCGGGTCTCGACCCCAAAGTCGGGGAAAGTTCACCGACCAAGCGACCAAGCTGCCGGCTCTTCTGGTGTCCGACCCGAAGACATGACGTTTGCCCAGATGCTCGATGCCCTGCACACCTTGAGGGCTGATGAAGAAAATATCTTGGAAGCTTTAATAGCCAAACACGAGGTAAACCCGAATAATATTGCTTGTGTCCTTATCTAGTCCCCAAGTTCCGAGTGAATTGATTGATAATTTGCTTGGAACTTTACGGTATAACCGACTGATAGCTTGCTTTTTACTCGGCTAATCCTTCCTTGCGTCCGTGCAGTCCTTCGTGACCCAATCTGAGAAGAAATTGGCAAAGGCCACCAAGCTCATTGAGAAGGAGGTGGCTCTGCGTGAGGCGGCCGAAGCTGAGGCCAGGAGGAGTGGGAAGATCACGAGGAAGTATAGGAGGAGGGCTCATGCAGCAGAAGATAATCTAACGAACCTTTCTGTTCAGATTGCTGATACGTATCGCGCTTTGATCGGTATAATTCTTAGCATAATTGACAGGGGGATGCTAACCCGGTAGGCCAAGCTCCAAGGAATGACCCGGCTCAAGGGATGATGTGCAGGATCCGGCTAAGGATAGGGAGACTTGTGAAGGCCCAAGCTTGTAGGCCCAATGACCCGGATTGTGGGTTACTGTAAAGGAAAGTTAGGGTTAGTGCGCCGTGTCCGGGTAGGATTCAGGATACGCCTTGTAGAACAAGCCAGGGGGTACGGGTGCTTTATAAACCGACCCCCGGATATAGTTTAGACAGAGATCTAAGAACCCTAGCAATATCGCGTGATATCAAGTATCCAGTGTAAACCCTAATCGAATTATCAAATCGAGAGTAGAGATCCGGCGACTTCGATTGCCGGCTATCAGATCAAATTGCACCATGTCTTCCCTTGAGCTAAACCCTCTCCCAAACACCTGTGTCGACTTGCCCCAAGATCAGTTACCCCTGGTAACATCTGCCGTGATTATCCCACGACAGTTGGCGCCCACCGTGGGGCCTGCGTCCAAAGGTGTCTACATCACGGGAGAAGCTCGGAAGGGCATGGAGAATCTTGTCATCGGCGAAATCTACATCGACCACAAAGGAGAAAAGGTGGTGGACGATTCCGGCTGGGGGCCGGAGTCGGATCACCTCGAAACCGGATCCGTCGTGACAATCGGCCGGATCAGCGTCTTCATCGGTATGGTATGTGCTTCCAATTCGGTCCCTGACAACGTTGGATCTGATTCTATGCCAGGAAAAGCCACGTCTATCCGATCAGATGATGAGGAATCAACTGGAACGACATATCCGGCAGAAGAACCCATCGCGGAGTGGGAACAGCCGGAGGAGCCGGCATGGACCCCACGCGACCGGGCCCAAGGAGAAGATGATACCGGGTCTATCCTGGATCTACTGGAAAACCGGTATGAGGAGAACGGTGAGGAGGAACAGCCTGAATTTACACCGGATATCGTACGCCGAGTTGCAGTCTATGCGGCCCCCGCGGCCAACCAAGGAAACACAGTCGCGGCATCAGTCGGGGCGGCTCAGGCAGTGGCCCAGCAACAGGGCGCGGTTAACGGAGACCCGGTCTTGACCCGGGTTGATGGAGAGTCAGCATCGGTCACCAGTCGCGCAGCAGATGAGGAGCAACACGCCAACATGTTCGGGTTTCAAGCAAACCGGACACCAGGGGCGGGCCCCTCGAATCCACGTCACCCGGCCCTGTTCGATAATAATTTGATTTTGGATCCTACAGTCCTCGCCACAGTTATCACCCCAGAAAACGCGGCAGAGCGTGTTAGAGATCTGGATGTGGCTCGTCGTGCATTGGAACAGCAAAGAAGGCAAGTGGAAGCAGATAGACAGGGGATGGCCACACGACGGCGCGAGCTAGATGCGCTGGAAACCCGGCTTCGAGAGGAAACGTCCAGGATACATCAAAGGCACCACACCAGGTTGCCAGCGACGGGCGGGGTTATTAATCCGGCTAATTTATTCGTTACGCCTCAGGACCAGCCGATACCAGTGGTGAACCAGGGAACCGCACCCCAACAGATGACAGCAGCGACACATCCGGCGAATGAACGGACCGGGTTACCCCCACCACAAACTAGAGTCACAACTGGCAACGATCTACTGCCGCCGCCACCATCACGATTCCGCACGCCAGCCGGCCACTACAACAATCCTATGGACAACGTATATGCGGCGACACTCGCATTGAATCAAATACCTGTGGGAGAGTCGCCCCATGCAGAGAAGACTCGGCAAGCCATCGAGCTGTTGCACACTGCGGTGGCACAGCAAGCCAATTACCCGGATCACAGAAGCGGTATGCACGGGACGCCATACGTCAGCCAGCAGCAAGGGAATATACAAACAAGTTCAGCACGGCGGAGGGAAGATCAGCAGCAAATGCCGCCTCCTCCCCGCGCTCAGGCAGCATCAGCAGCACAGGCCGTCGTGGACAGTTCTAGGGCTCGGAGGGCCGCGGCCGGGTCTGCAGCGCATGGACCTCCCGCAGCACCGCGCCCAGACGCGCCCCCCGCGGCATCACACGTTTCTAGAGCAAGGCCGGCTTCAACCATTCTTGCGGGACCCAAATGTCTCTCGGACAATATTAGAGCTGAACCTTACCCGGAAAAATTCAAAGAGCCAGGGAAAGTAGTGAATTATGAGCCAACCATGGATCCCGAAACATGGCTAAGCAGTTACGAGATGGCAATGTCAATCCGCAACGCGTCCGAGAACCTCCAAGCCAAGTTCATGTATCTGATGATGTCGGAAGGAGCAGCAAAATTGTGGTTCACCAATCTACCAGAGGGATCGATCAAGTCTTGGGAGGAATTGAAGACCGCGTTTATCAAACACTTTCACGGGACCTGCAGGAAATTATTTACTATTGATGATCTAGAGCGATGCGTCCAGAAGAAGGGAGAATCGGCGCGCAGTTGGGTGCGCCGGGTTATGGAGATACTTCACTCATCCACAGATATCCAGCCCAAGGACGCACTACAGGCCATGGCAAAAACATGCAAGTATATACCTTTAGTGCAAAAGTTAACTCGCATGAAGTCCAGTCGAAATGCGTCGGAAGTCACAATGGGAGAATTGATGGATGCGTGCAACAAACACGCTGCGACAGATACTACAGAAGAAGAAGCTGATGACAAGAAGGCAAAAGCAAACACAAGCGGTAATGGAAGAACCGGCAATGGAACAACATCAGGTAACAATGGAAGTAGCCAGAACAAGCGCCCTTTCGAACGAGGCTCCGAGTTTGTCGCCAACACAGAAGCCGGGTCTTCGAGGCCAAGAGCAGAAGGAAATTTCAACGGAGGTAACCACAATGGAGGAAACTATCAAGGTCCACCAAGGCTGGGTAACAATTGGGACACTTTCAGGATGGCATGTCCGAAGCACAGCAGGAATGGCAGGCCAGCTAACCACTCCCTAGAACAATGCGCCGATTTACAAAGATGGAAAAATGAGGAAGTGCACAGAGCTATGCGAGGTGCAGGGCGGGGAGGAGGACCGGGTCCAGGGGCAAACCCGGGCAACGGCCCACCCCCAGCTGGTAACCCGGCGGCTGGAAATCAAAGTAATAACCAAGGGGGGGCAGGAGGCTTCCAGGCTAACCCCAAACAATTGGGTCAATATCATGTGCATACCACAGGAGGCTCTAACAAGGACAAAAAAATACTGAAGCAAGCGGTCAACTCAGTTTCGTTAGCCGTCCCGAGATACTTGAGGTGGTCAGAACAGGAGGTAACATGGAGCAGAAGGGATCACCCGGAAAGAGTGGAACACCCAGGAGTCTTGGCACTAGTAGTCGCACCGCAAGTTAATGGGTACGAACTGAAGAAGGTTTTAATGGATGGTGGAAGCAGCATCAATATACTGTATTGGGAAACCTTCCTACGCATGGGTCTCAAGGAATCTCAACTGCAAAAAAGCTCAACAGTTTTTCATGGGATAGTGCCGGGTCATTCAGCATGCCCCGAGGGAAAAATCGCGTTGGAGGTAGCTTTCGGAGAGTCAAAGGATAACTATCGAATTGAGTGGCTCACCTTTGAGGTAGTGAAATTGCGCAGCCCCTATCACGCGCTATTTGGAAGGCCGGCTTATGCCAAATTCATGGCTAGGCCGTGTTACGTATATCTACAGCTAAAAATCCCGGGTCCCAAGAAGACCATTACCATACATGGAAATCGAGACATAGCAGCTGAATGTGACGAAGGAGATGCAGCAATGGCCGAACAGGCCTGTAGAAAAGAAGAACTCAAGCATTACCGGTCTCAAGCAGACCCGGAGGATATAGCCACATCAAAAAGGCCGAGTACTGAAGGCGAAAGAACAAAATCCAAGGTAACGCAAGATGCTAAAATGGTGGCCTTAATCGAGGATGATTCCCCCAAGCGGCCCGCTGTAAAGGAAGAAGCTACACGGTCGCTTACAACCAGCCAGGTCATTGGAACACCCCACCCGGGTTGGCTAGCAAACCCGGTACTCATCAGGAAAAGGTCCAACATATGGAGAATGTGCATTGGTCAAGCCAGACCGGGACCAGTGCTTATGAGGAACTAAACAATGTAACGGGCAGCAGGTTTCAGACGCGCTCTTTTCCTACCCAGGGTACCTAAGGGGACTGGAAGGTTTTTAATGAGGCGGCCTGCTGATCCAAAATTTCTAGTATCAATAAAGAGATGGTTATCAAGTCCTATATCATTACATCCTGATTACAAGTGAGTAGTATCCCTGCGACATCGATAATTCAGTATCATCAAAAGCATCGATTGCATGTAGGTCTTGGGGGTTGGTTGCTCAGGTAACCAGCCACTAACCCGAATGACCCGGCATAGATAGCTATAAGTTGTAAGGGCCGATTACTCGCAAACGAGCACGGCTGCAATCTTATGACTGGGCAAAGAAGCCAACTTTTCTTGACTTTTCTTACTTAAGCTCGATGTGACTCGCACTAAAGTGGCATGATTCGTTTGCTTACGATTACAATCAGCCATGAAGCCCAATGGGACTTGCCTGACACTGTTCTCGTATGGATGTAACAACATGGTATCCACGCGAAAGCCGGCTTACAGTACAAGATAGTTCAAAGGGTCATCTAAACCACAAGTTTATGCAGAGTACAAGGCTAAAAGCCGGAAACTCAACAATTATCAAGCATAACTTCAGTACTTACATGGAATGGCTTTAGGTTTGCGACTCGGTAAAAAATAATTTGTTCTCTGAGAAAGGCCACACCCCCATTACTCGGACTTTGGGTCATGGGGACTGGGGGACTTCGAAACAGAAACAAACTACTTGGCTATCGCAGTTCGAAAAACCTCACCATCCGAGTCTTGGGGACTTAAAGAAAAAGCCCACGTATTAAAACTCCTGGTACTCGGAAAACCGAGTCTTACAAAGGGAGCTAAAAAGAAAGCTGGGTATCAAGAACAAGTTCAAAAGAACAGACAAAATAGCACGATTATCAAAAGGCAGGGAAAGCCGCAAAAATATGTCACCGAATAGAAGTACATTACAAGTTATGGCATTGGTATCAGAAGTGCACAGGCGCACCATTGGCAGGATAAATAGTTCAAATGAAAAGGCCCCACGTGATTAAGGTATTATGACATCATCACCCTACTCGGCCCCCTGAGTGCGATCTTCCGGGTCTTGCTCCTGGGCCTGCTGCCTAGCTTTCCTGGCAGAGCCACCCGGACTCACCGCGCCAGGGCGGATAGGTGGAAGGACGGACGGTGTAGAGGCGGAGGGCCCTGATTTTAACTCGGCCTCCCTCTTCGCAGTTGCCTCCTTCTTTTTGGCCGAGTGATCAGCCCACTTCTCCAAGAGGTCAAAGGGCGGGGGTGCTTCCTCTGTGACAACTTTGCCATCGGCGTCATACGCAGCCATTAGCGTATTCAGATCCAAGCTATCGGCTAAAGAGGTAGCAGAGGGGCGCACTGCTAACTGAATGGCCTTGAAGTCCTTAGGCGTAAATTTGGCACCATCCGCCTTGAACTCGGGAAACCCGGATATTATCTTCGCCGGGTCAAGCTTCGGAAAGTAGGCTTTGGCCAAGGTCAATGCCCGGGTTATTCCAATACGGCAGGACGAACGCTTCCAAAGTTCAATCCAGCCAGGCACAGTGGAGCAGGCTTGGACGAGATTCTCTTCACCCGGATAGGCTTCTGTGGGCCAATGTATGGCGTCCAGTATAAATTTTGTGCCGGCAAAGAAAGTCCGGAGCACAGTCTTCAGGGTCCTAGCCTTGGCAATAGTATCTTCCTCTGGAGGTGCAAGGTTGGCACCTGCAGTTGAAACAGAAGCAAGAAGGTATCAGTAACCCAGAGTGGTGCATAACAAGAAGCATGAAATTAGTCGGCAGACAAAAACTTACTGAGTAAGATCTGGTAAGTGTCGGTGATTTGATCCGATAAATTCTTCAAGTCGGTCCGAGCGGTGAGGCACTTCTTCTTATATTTGGAAACATCCTTCTTCAAAGTTTCCATGTCATCCTCAAGGATTTCCCGTCGTTTTATCTCGGCAAGAAGACGTTGTTCGGTCTTCAGTAAAGTTTCATCAGACCGAGTTATCTGTGCCTGTAAATAGAAAGGAAGGCAAGCATCAGTTGGATGTTATGATAAGATAAATTTTGCGTGAAGTACCAAGCATAACTTTTGCAAGTCATACTCGGAACTTGGGGACTAGATATGCAATATGAGATGACAAGCGCTTTTACCTGGTGCTCTGCAGCCATGCGCTCTAAAATATCGCCCTCTGAAGCCTTCATGGTGAGGAGCGTGTTCATCAATTGATCAAAAGTATCTTTACTCGTATCAGAAGACCCGGGGCCTTGGGAATTCCGAGAAGAGGTTTTCTTCTTAGAGGGAGGCGGAACCCGGGTCATTTGTGCATTGGAATCCGACACTCCTTCGGCACCCAAGGTTGTGGCTTTCTTCTTCTTGCTCGCATGGGAAGCAATTGGATACTCGGTTTCTTGGGCGTCCGGTTTAAGCGGTGATGTTTGTTTTTCGCCGCCAGACCCGGCAGCAGTCTTATCGGCCGGGCTCCCCTGACCCGGGCCCTCGTCTTCCATGCCCTCTTGGTCGCTAACGAAGACCGTGGCCCTGTAAATGTTATCAAGAAGCAGTTAAAATACGCGGTCAGGAAAGGGTGATGAAGTGTGGAAGAGCATCTGGAAGGGGATCTTACCCGGTGTTCACCGCGAAGTCACAAGGAAACCCGTCATCAGACTCGGGAGAGGCTGAAAATTGTCAGGTTAGATGTCATATAAGAATAGTTCAAGGGGAATGTGCCGGTCGAGAAAAGATAGAATAATTACCAGCCCGCCGAGTGGGAGTCGAAGAAATACCCGGGTTGATGACGTTGTCACCCGGGTTATTTCGAGTTGACCTACGCTTGATCATGGGCGACTCCTTCAAGAATGGCCAGTGGAATAATGTCAAGATAACTCAGGTATATCATTAAGGTGATGTGAATTGAATGCGAGGAGGGGATATGAAACCTTGGAAGTGGCCTCTTGAGCTTTTCTTTTGGATCCGACTTTGGTTGCCGGTTCCGGTTCGTCCTCGTCGCTGGCAGATTCTACTTTGCCATCCGAGTTTTCTTCCTCATCATCCTCTTGTTCTGAAATATCATCAAAGTTATGGTTGAAAATGAAGGGGTTATGACGAGTTCAAAGGAACCAAATAAAATTCAAAGAGTACCTTCATCCGAGTAAACAGCCTCTTGCTCCTCTGGACTTTCGGAGCTAGGGGAGGCGTTGATTTTCCAAAAGTCGTCATCAGCCTGAAAGGTGTTAATGCACAGGTTACCAACTGTATCAAGTGGAAAGAATGAAAGTAAGGGTGTCAGAGTCGGACTTTTACCTCAGGGGCGGGGTTTTCAAGCGTGAAGGGCTCTAACCCGGATATGTTCCGGATTACCTCGAGCTTTTCCGTCAAAAAACCTTTGATGGTTTTATGGGTGTCGCCAGGTGCGAAGATGTTATCGGAGTATCGGAGCGGATCGGAAGGTTCTCCTGAATACTCGCACATCAACTTTGTGCGGATGGAATTGGGCTGAATCCTAAAATCGACCCAGGTCTTTACTAGATTGAGCCCGATGAGGCCCTGGGCTGTAAGAGTAGCAATTTTGGCTAGCAAGGGTTGAATTGCCTCCCTATCCGAGTTAGGAGCGAAGGCACTAAACTTATCAGAAATATCAAGAAGACCCTCCGAGTAACCCGGCAGTTTCTTTTGGCCGGGTGGGGAAGTGTCCTGGCAGTAGAAGTACGAGAGCTGCCAATGCTTGACATGGGAATTGAGGGTGAGGGGTGGCATTAGAGAGTTTTTGCGGCGTTGGATCGAAACCCCGCCGCAAGTGAGAAGCGCCCCATCACCGCTTTCGCGGCATGGCTTGCATTGAAAAAGCTCAATAAAAAGAGCTAGACTTGGCGGAGTGCACAAGTAGGATTCGGAAAGGACAATAAAATGGGAAATATTTAGCACAGAGTTGGGTCCGATATCAAAGACACGAAGGCCGTAGTGGCTAAGTATGTCACGGAAAAAGGGGTGACCCGGTGGTCGAAAACCCCGGGTCACATGATCCACGAAACAGATTACCTCATCTTTGGTAGGGGTGGGCCGGGTCTCCTTACCCGGTACCCTCCATTGGATATTTTCCTGAGGAGGAAGAATTCCCAGTTCCACCAGCTCCTCCAACTTGGCCTTCGTGACCATAGACCGCGCCCAGTTGGCGGAAATGGTGTTGGTGGCCTTGGCCTTGGCTGGGGTCTTCCCCTGTTTCTTGGGAGCCATATGGCTGACCTGCAGAGTACAAGGTAGGAAGGAAATTAAGACATGAAAGTTGCGAGCCGGCTAAGTATAGGCCGGATAATATTGAGGTATGAAAAGTTACGGGAGATCCGGGTGTTAGCCTGCAGAGCAAAGTTTGAAAGTTTCCGGGTATTAGGCATTGTGGTGAAATTTATGGGATCTAAATGATGAAGGAGCCTTTTGAATACAATGGACGGCGGCTTAAGTTCCAGACGCGAATAAAAGGAACTGAAAAGGAATGGTCTAGCCGGGTGATTGATGCAAAGGCGGAAAATTTGGGTAGTTCGAGCCTAGATTGGAGGTTTTATCTTTGGATTTGTGGCAAGAATAATGATTGTGGGTAATAGTGGAGCGGATTGGAGCATGCGCTTCGTCCTTTGTGCGAAGCTAGAAGAGATTATGGGTATTCTAATTCGGCCTAGTCAAGAAATCCGAGGCGGGCCGATCTGGATCTAATCTGAGGAAAAAATCAAAGGTTGCGAGGGCAAATTGATAGGTGCAAAAGATTTACCGGAGGAGATCTGAGGGAAGCCTTGCGGAGGCAGATGGCGCAGGCCTGGTGTCCCTTCGCGGTTCTTGGTGGGCCGGATGAGGATTCGCCGGCGGATCTTGGCGGCGGCACGGGGCGAACGGTGGCGGAACGTAATCTCCGGGCGATGGGTTACGGTGACGAGCGCGGAATTTCCGTGGTGGCGCTCAGGGAGAAAGAGAGCTCAGAGGGGGAAAGGAATGGAATGGAGGAAATGAGCCGTTAGGGTTCGGGTAACTCCTAAGGGGCTTTTTTATAGTGCAAATGGATAAGCTCGGTTTGGTGAGTGGAAGCCGAGAATTGTGGGGGTAAACGGCTATTTATTTAAAGTTTCTGCGAAATGTGCGCCAAGTATTGAGCAAAGCATACGGATAAAAGGAAGAAGGGGATTCGTCCCGTGATGACGGGATTGGTTATCGAGCATAGGATCTTGGTATTGTTATTATGGTTTGGACCCAGAAGTTTGAACCAAGGTGTTTGGAGGGAAAGCTGGGGTTATTACATGGCCGCCAAGGAGCAAGGCCTAGCTGAATATCAAAACATCTTAACCCGATCTTCATATACCCGTATGATCGATATCTTTGCAGGGAATAGCAAGCGCTTCAAGGAGGTCCGTGAAGCCCAGGCTATTCTGGGGACTACTGACAGGGGGATGCTAACCCGGTAGGCCAAGCTCCAAGGAATGACCCGGCTCAAGGGATGATGTGCAGGATCCGGCTAAGGATAGGGAGACTTGTGAAGGCCCAAGCTTGTAGGCCCAATGACCCGGATTGTGGGTTACTGTAAAGGAAAGTTAGGGTTAGTGCGCCGTGTCCGGGTAGGATTCAGGATACGCTTTGTAGAACAAGCCAGGGGGTACGGGTGCTTTATAAACCGACCCCCGGATATAGTTTAGACAGAGATCTAAGAACCCTAGCAATATCGCGTGATATCGAGTATCCAGTGTAAACCCTAATCGAATTATCATATCGAGAGTAGAGATCCGGCGACTTCGATTGCCGGCTATCAGATCAAATTGCACCATGTCTTCCCTTGAGCTAAACCCTCTCCCAAACACCTGTGTCGACTTGCCCCAAGATCAGTTACCCCTGGTAACATCTGCCGTGATTATCCCACGACAATAATATTCATAATCCGGGTTATCCTTCTGATAAATAGCCGGGGTTTCCTTACTCGTGTTTTCATTTCTTTCTGCAGGTCCGGATGAAGTAATGCCGGACGAAGATGATATTGCCAGGCTGAAAACCATCAAGAGCGTTATCCGGCAGCTATGTGCCGGAACCAAATGGATCCTTCAAGAACTACGGTGGCCGGGTGTTGGACACATCGACCTGAAGAGAATGTTGGACGCCTGCTCCACTATTCCCGAGTGGATTTGGCATTGGAAGCGCTCGTCCTGCCGGGTTGGAGTAACCCGGGGGCTTGCGCTGGCTAAAGCTTATTTTCCTAAGCTCGAGCCAGCCAAGCTTGTGGGCGGGTTTCCGGAATTTAATCACGACGGATCCAATTTCTCCCCGAAGAATTTCAAGGCCATCCAGAAGGAGGTCCGTCATCCGGCCAGCATGATTGCCGATGGTTTGGACCTGAGTGTCATTATTCCAGCATATGATGCTGATGGTGAAGCGGTTAAGTCGGATCTTCCCAAGCCGTACGATATGCTGGCCCGATGGAAGGCGGAGGCTGCCCAGGCGAGAAAAGAGGCCGAAAAGAAGAAGGCTGAGGCCGGCTCTGCGCCTGCTATCTCCACGCCAGTCATCCCTCCTCCTGCACGAGCCGGCACTGCTGCTGATCCGGTTGCCGTCGCTGCCAAGGGCGCTGAGGACCAAGGCGAGGAACAAGACCCGGCCTCCAAGGGCAAGGATAAGGGCAAGGTTGACGACTCAGCCTGAGATGCTGAGTGAAAAAATTTCGTCGGCAACCGTTTTTATGCAAACTATCCGGCCTAGGGGTCCTTGGAGTATTTATTTTGAATGGTGCGCTTGTGCATCTTTGATACTGCTGCTGCGAATTGTAATACTTTTTTGAAACTTTGATAGCTTCCCGTGGCCCCTCTTGGCTTTTGGATGTTCTTAATACTATCTGCTCATGAGCCCACTTGCTCTTGATAATCCGGCTTTCTTTATGGTTCCTTTTGTGAGACTCGGTTTCCGGGTCTCGTGGGTTTTGACAGGTGGATCTTTCTAAGTCCCCAAGTCCCCAAGACTCGGATGTTTGGGTTTTTTGATCTTTAGTGACAGCAACTTATTTTTTTCAAAATCCCTAGTCCCCAAGACCCGAGGTTCCGAGTCTGGGGTGTGTGGTCTTTTGAAGAGAAATAGTTGTTTTTCTACTAAGCCCAAAAACTAGAGTCGTTTCACATAGGTATTGAAGTTATGCTTAATAAACTTTGAGTTTCCGGCTATCAACCATATACTCTGCATAACTTGTGGTTTAGATGACCCTTTTGACTATCTTGTACTGTAAGCCGACTTTCGCGTGGATACCATGTTGTTACATCTGTACGAAAACAGGGTCAGGCAAGTCCCATTGGGCATCATGGCTGATTGTAATCATAAGCGAACAAATCATGCCACTTTAGTGCGAGTCACATCGAGCTTAAGTAAGAAAAGTCAAAAAAATTTGGCTCCTTTGTCCGGTTATAAGATTGCAGCCGTACTCGTTTGCGAGTAATCGGCCCTTATAACTCATAGGCATCATGGCCGGGTCTTTGGGTTTGTAACTGCGCTATTCAAGCAACCAGCCCCCAAGACCTAAAATATACGCAACATACTAAGGAAACTGAAAAATAGAACTTGGTAAAACGTGCGGAGGAGATATATCGCTTAACCATATCTTTGTTGATATGAGAAAGCAAGGTCAGCAAGCCGCCTCGTTAAAAACCCTCCAGTCCCATTAGGTACCCTGGATAGGAAAAGAGTGCGTCTGAAACCTGCTGCCTGTTACATCGTGTAATTCCACTTGTGAGTCTGGTCGATACTAGGTATAGTAGGGACGCAGCTGAGCTACGTTCCATGGTCTTTCTTTCTCTTGCATATATGAAGTGGCATGAGCGGTGTCGTTAACCGTAGCCGACTCTTCCCTTGCATCTATCAAGTAGTACGATCCATTGTGCAGATTCCGGCTTATGATAAACGGTCCTTCCCATGGCGGTGATAATTTATGTTTTCCTTCTTTCGACTGTACCAGGCGCAGAACCAGGTCTCCTTCCTGGAAGACCCGGGTTTTCACGCGCCGGCTATGATATCTCCGTAGATCCTGCTGATATATGGCTGATCTTTCCAGTGCTTGTTCCCTTTCTTCTTCTAGCATATCCACGGCGTCCTGCCGGGTCTTCTCGTTCTCTACCTCGACATAAGCCGAGACTCGAGGCGAGTCATGTATGATATCAATCGGCAACACCGCCTCTGCACCATAAACCATGAAAAATGGTGTCATCTGAGTGGATCTATTTGGTGTTGTGTTGATACCCCAAACTACCGCGGGCAATTCTTCAACCCATGCACCAGCAGCTCTGATACACGGAACTCGCAATCGTGGTTTTAATCCACGAATCAATTCTTGGTTTGCCCTTTCCACTTGTCCATTAGCCTGTGGGTGGGCCACTGAAGCTATGTCAAGCTGGATTCCATTGCTGCCACAAAACTTCTCCATCTCGCCAAGGGACATATTGGTTCCATTGTCGGTAATTATGCTATGGGGATACCCGAACCGATAGATAATCCTTTTCAGGAATTTGACTGCTGTAATTGCTTCGCAGTTGGTAACTGGCATAACCTCAACCCACTTGGTAATCTTGTCGATGGCCACCAAGAGGTGTGTCTTTTTGCAAGGTGACATGTGAAAGGGGCCAACCATGTCCATACCCCAAACAGCAAACGACCAAGTTAACGGGATAGTCCGTAGTTCCATAGCTGGCACATGGATTTGGCGGGCGTACCTTTGACACCCATCACATCTTGCCACCAAGCGCTCCGCGTCTGCTAGGGCCGTGAGCCAGAAAAAACCATGTCGATAAGCTTTGGCCACAAGGGATCTTGTGGATGCATGATGCCCACAATCACCTTCATGGATTTCCTTGAGGATCTGTCGGCCTTCTTCTAGTGCTACACAGCGCAAAAAGACTCCTGTTGCGCTCCTCTTGTATAACTCTCCATTGATGATAGAATATCCTTTTGCTCGCCTCAGAATTTGTCTTGCTAATACTTCCTGCTGTGGTAACTCGCCCCGTGATAGGTAGGCCAGGAACGGTTCTGTCCATTCTGGAACAGCACGTACTGTGGCCACGAGCTCCGAATCCGGGTCTTGATTTGCCAGTTCTTCCTTAGACTCGGTTTTAACTGATGGTCGCCATAGCTCATCCAGGAAAACGTTAGGTGGAACCGGCTCTCTGCGCGAGCCGAGTCTGGCGAGTGCATCTGCTGCTTCGTTTTTTCTTCTGTCTATGTGCTCCACCTCATACCCGGAAAAACATACGGCAACTCTGTCAACCTCTCTGCGATATGCTGCCATAGTTGCGTCCTTTCTATCCCAAGTTCCTGAGACCTGCTGTACCACGAGGTCCGAATCTCCAAAGCACTGTATCCTCTTAATATTCATCTCCTTGGCTACCTTTAAGCCGTGCAATAAGGCCTCATACTCGGCCACGTTGTTGGAACAATCGAAGTCAATCTGCAGTACGTAGCTCAACTTGTCTCCTTTGGGTGATGTTAGCACTACTCCAGCTCCTGACCCTTCGTATTGCTTGGAGTCATCGAAGTGCATGATCCAAGACTCCGAGTTTGGGACCATCGTAGGCATGCCCGTGTGTGTCCAATCATTAACAAAGTCGACTAGAGCTTGAGATTTAATTGCTGACCTTGGCTCGTAATTGATATGATAATCCCCCATCTCAATCGCCCACTTGGCTATTCTACCTGTTGCACCCGAATTTCTAATGATATCCGACATTGGTATAGAACTAACCACTGTTATGGGGTGTTCCTGAAAATATGGCTTTAATTTCCGGCTGGCCATGAAGATCCCGAAAACCAGCTTTTGCCAATGTGGGTAGCGCTGTTTTGCCTCTGATAATACCTCACTGACATAATAAACCGGCCTCTGGACCGGGTACTCTTTTCCATCTTCCTTTCGCTCGACAACAACCACTGCGCTAACCGCCCGGGGCCCTGCTGCGACGTATAATAACATAGGCTCTTTAGGACCCGGGGCTGCCAGGACTGGTGCCTCAGATAGCTGCTATTTTAGTGCCTCGAACGCTTCGTCCGCCTCTTGATCCCATACGAATTTATCAGATTTTTTCAAGAGCGGGTACAAGGGTATCGCTTTTTCCCCGAGTCTGGATATAAACCGGCTGAGCGCTGCTACGCACCCTGTAAGCTTCTGAACATGCTTCAAATTTTCCGGCTTTTTCAGACTCTGGATAGCTTTGATTTTGTCCGGGTTTGCTTCAATTCCTCTTTCAGAAACGATAAAACCAAGTAATTTCCCGGCTGGAACTCCAAGAACACACTTTGTCGGGTTAAGTTTGATCTGATACCTTCTCAAGTTCTTGAATGTTTCCTTTAGATCATCGATAAATGTCTCCACCTTTCTGGTCTTGATTACCACATCGTCTACGTAAGCGTGTACGTTGCGTCCGATTTGGTCTTCGAAACACTTCTGAATACACCGTTGATAGGTTGCGCCCGCGTTCTTCAGTCCAAATGTCATTGTCTTGTAACAAAAGGCCCCAAAGGGGGTTATGAATGATGTTTTCTCCCAATCCTCCATCTTGAGCTTGATCTGATGGTACCCGGAATATGCATCCAGGAAACATAATAGGTCGCTTCCAGCTACTGCGTCTATGATCTGATCTATCCTTGGTAAAGCAAACGGATCCTTTGGGCAATGCTTGTTGAGACTGGTGTAGTCAATGCACATCCTCCACTCGTTGGTCTTTTTCATCACGAGAACCGGATTTGCTAACCAGTCCGGGTGAAACACTTCCATAATAAAGCCGGCTGTGAGCAGCCGAGCAATTTCTTCCCCTATAGCTTTCCTTCTTTCCTCATTTATCTTTCTCAAGCCTTGCTTCACGGGTCTGGACTTGGGGTCGACGTGCAAGCTGTGCTCTGCCAACTCTGTGGGGATACCCGGCATATCGCTAGGCGTCCAGGCGAACACATCCTGATTTGAACGAATGAACTCCACAAGTGCCTTCTCCTGCTCGCTGTCCAGGTTAGATCCAATAGCAAATTGCTTGGAGGGATCACCCTTGGTAAAATCCACCATCTTTGTGTCTTGTGCTGCTTTAAACTTTGCTCTTTCGTCCTCAGTGCTCGGTCTTTTCAATGATGTTCTGTCATCCGGGTCTACTTGAGACCGGTAATACTTGAGTTCCTCTTTTCTGCAAGCTTGCTCGGCCATTCCTGCATCTCCTTCATCGCACTCGGCCGCTATGTCCCGGCTTCCATGTATTGTGATGGTCTGCTTAGGGCCCGGGATTTTTAGCTGTAGATACACATAACACGGCCTAGCCATGAATTTGGCATAAGCCGGCCTTCCGAATAGCACGTGATAAGGACTGCGCAATTTAACCACCTCGAAAGTGAGCCATTCAGCCCGGAATTTGTCCTTCGATTCTCCGAAAGCTACCTCCAATGCGATTTTTCCCTCGGGGCACGCTGAGTGACCCGGCACTATCCCGTGAAAGATTGTTGAGCTTTTCTGTAGCTGAGACTCCTTGAGACCCATGCGTAGGAAGGTTTCCCAATATAAGATATTGATGCTACTTCCACCGTCCATTAGGACCTTTTTCAGCTCATAGCCATTGACCTGTGGCGCAACCACCAAAGCTAAGACTCCCGGATGTTCTATCCTCTCCGGGTGATCTCTTCTGCTCCATGTTACGTCTTGCTCTGACCACCTCAAGTATCTCGGAACAGCCGAGGAAACCGAGTTTACCGCTTGTTTCTGTATTGTCTTATCCTTGTTTGAAATTCCCGTAGTGTGCACGTGATAGGTAGACTCGTACCAATCCTCTAGCGGACGCAAGCTAGATTAGGTATCATCTTCTCTTACGACCCAGCCACGCGGGGTCCATGCCGGCTCCTCCGGCTGTTCCCTCTTCGTGGTGGGCTCTTCTGTCGGATCCACCGTCCCAACCGATTCTTTTCCATCTGATTGAGCGTTGGTGGCCTTCCCTGACACAGAATCAAATCCAAAGCCGTCAGGGATTGAAGCGGACGTACGTACCGTACCGATGAAGACGTCGATCTGGCCGATCGTCACGACAGACCCGGATTCAAGCAGATCCGATTCTGGCCCCCAGCCGGAATCGTCCACCATCTTCTTTCCCTCGCTGTCGGTGTAGATCTCGCCGATGACGAAGTTCTCCATATTCTTCCGAGCTTCTCCCGTGATGTAAACACCCTTGGACGTAGGCCCCACGGTGGGCGCCAACTGTCGTGGGATAAACACGGCAAACGTTACCAGGGGTAACTTGTCTTGGGGCAAATCGACTCTGGTGTTTGGGAGAGGGTTTAGCTCAGGGAAAAACATGATGATAAACGATCTGGTAGCCGGCAATCAAGTCGCCGAGTCTCCGATCTAGATGTATTATCTCAACTCTCGTATTACACTAGATACTCGATACCTAGCAATCTTGTTCTAACTCTTGGATCCCTAAACCTAACCTAGGGGCCGGCTTATAAAGCATCCGGATCCCTCGCCTGTTCTCCAAGGCGTACTCTGAGTCCTACCCGGACACTGCTTACAAAACCCTAAACTTCCTTACCGGAACCCACAATCCGGGTTACCAGGCCTACGATCTTGGGCCTTCTAGAAGCTCCTTTATTCTTGGCCGGGTCTTTGCGCAGCGTCCTTTGGACCGAGTTACACCTTGGCGTTGGGCTACCGGGTTATCATCCCTCCATCAGGGGGGCCTTCTCACCTTTTTTGTTCAATTGTGCTGCTGAGTGTCTCACCAAGATGGTGAATATAACTCAAGCTAATGGGTTGGTGGATGGGCTGGTCCCTGATCTTATTGAAGGGGGTTTGGCCATTTTACAATATGTGGACGATACGATTTTGTGCCTGTCTCATGATGAGGAGAAAGCAATCAACCTCAAGTTGTTACTTTACATGTTCGAGTTGATGTTCTGTTTGAAGATTAATTACCAAAAAAGTGAAATCTTCCTGGTTGGGGGTGATAATGAAGTGGCCCAGTTTTATTCCAATATGTTTGGATGCAAAGTTGGTTCCCTTCCCATGATGTATTTAGGAGTTCCTGTCAGTTTTAATACACTCAGGTGTGCTGACCTGGAGTATATTAATTCTAAATTCATTAAGAAGCTGGATGATTGGGTCTGTGATGCTGCATCTTCAAGGGGCAGGCTCATATTGGTGGATTCTAGTCTGTCAAACCTTCCTTCCTATGTTATGTCAATGTTCCTCCTTAACAAAACTTCCATTGAGAGAATTGACAAACATCGTAGACTTTTTTCTGGCATGGAAAAAAGAAGAAAAAAGGCTACTGTATGGTGAAGTGGTCTAGGATTTGTAGATCCAAGTCTAAGGGGGGGGGGGGGCTTGGGCATTAAAAATCTCCATAGGCAAAATATTAGTCTTCTTACCAAGTGGTGGTGGAAGCTTGAAAAATCTGATGGCATTTGGCAAAGAATTTTCAAGAAAAGGTATTTACAAAATAAATCTATGGTGAATGTTAAGGCTAGGTTTAATGATTCTCCTTGTTGGAAAGCACTCTTAAAAGTCAAGGACTCCTATCTTGACGGGAGGAAAATTTCCCTGGGGCGTGGCAATCTCATTCGGTTGTGGCTTGATCGTATTAATAATAACGCTCCTTTGAGTGTTCAGTATCCTGTTCTATTTGCCATTAGTCAATGCCAGGAATGCACCGTGCATGAGGCTATTGCCTGTAACTTTGAGCTCCCTTTTAGGAGATCCCTCAGGGGCGATTTGCTAGACCACTGGAATACCATTATTGATGTTGTGAGAGGTCTCAATTTTTCTGAGTCTGATGATGTTGTCTCCTGGGGTTGAATTCTAATGGAATCTTCACTACCAAATCCATATATAAGCACCTTGAATCTGGGATTGCAGGTGCTAACAACAAAGAAACCGGGGGGAGGGGGGGCAAGCTCCCGTTAAAGATCAAGATTTTTTTGTGGCAAAATTTTAGGGATGCTTTGGTTACTCGTGATAATATGAAGAAAAGAAACTGGCCTGGAACCCTGTTTCCTCTTTTTGTCGTCAAGCTGAATCAGCTGAGCACTTGTTTTTCTCCTGCCCTGTTGCTCACGTGCGGGATTGTGGGGCGTGCTTTTGGTACTAGTACGTGCCCCAGATCGCTTTGGCAGGCGTTTGCTTGGTTTTATGCTCATCTCCCTGGAGGGGAGAAATTCTATATGGTTGGTTTAGCTGTAGTTTGCTGGGGTATTTGGAAAACTCGGAATAGAGTAACATTTGATAACCACACGATGCACTCTCCTTTCGAAGCTGTTTATGTAGCAATCTCGCTGTTGATCTACTGGGCAGGTCTGCAGAAGGAGGATGAAGACAAGGAGATTCTGAAATTTAAGGCTACGAAGATGGTGCAAGCGACGGCTGAACTTTACTCCTAGGCTAGGAATGGAGTTCGCGTGGGGGTCTGGTCAACGCTGATGATCTCTGGTGCTTGAAGTTTGGCGGGGCTCTATCGATCAAGTGCTGCTGTCTTGGTTCTGTTTTGCTGGATGATCTCGCTGTGTTGTGGCGCTGGACGCTTGTTTTGAACTGTGGTTTCCTGGTGGACTCCTGTGGTTGTTGCTGTAGTTTTATTCTGTGAACTACGAGGTGGCCGTAGGTTTTCGCCCCATAGAGGGCCTCTCCGAGTTGGAAAGGTTCTCAGTGGGTTTCCTATTACTGCCTAAGCTCGCTCGTCCCTCCCCCGTCTATTTCTATTGTTGTTGAACTTTGTATTTCCATTTTAAGCAATGGAAAGGGGCTAGCCCGGTTGGAAAAAGGTAGTAGATGCTCCCTCCGTCCGTTCCAAATAATTCGGATAGTTGTTACTACCTCCATTCAATAATAGATGACTTCCACATATCTATATATGGATGTATCTATACACTAATCTATACACTAAAATATGTCTAGATACATTCATATATTAATATGTGGAAGTCATCTATTGTTGAACGGAGGGAGTATAAGGGAGCGTTAAGTGGCAGATGCCACATTAAAATATTCAAAAGTTATTATAATTCGGAACAGAGGGAATATATCACACACATCATTGTAGCTGCATTTATTCAGATACACATCGGTCCAGATACATCGGTGTAGCTAGACACGGTGCAACGACACGGGCTCGGAAACAAGCGAGCAAACGCTCACACACCAACACATGCAGCGTCTCGTCTCATCTCGTACGCCGGCTTAGCATGAGGGGATGGGCACGTTGCAGGCGGCCATGACCTTCTTTCCGTTGGCGGAGTCGACGTACTGCTTCAGGTTTGGGTCGCGCGCGTACTGGCATAGGCACGGCTGCTGCTCCTTGAGCCTGCTGCAGCACGTCGCGCTGGGCTCCGCGTTGCCGATGATGGCGCCCGCGCACGGGGTCAGCTTCATCGCGCTGCACGTCGCCGCCTGCGCGCCCGCCGGCGCCACCATCACCACCACCGCCAGCGCGGCCAGGAACGCCACAACCAGCTGGGCCGAGTACTTCATGGCGTACGTGCCTGAAACTTACACTAAAGAACAGATTGATTGATCGACTAGTAGTGGTGTTTAGAACGATGGCTTCTCGATGGTGTGAGTGTCTTGGAGAGTGATCAGTGGTATTTATAGGCTTTTGATCAGGATAGTGTTGCATTGTTGCACTGCGAGCTGAGCATAAGTGCTGTGCAGACAAGGCCAAATGGCCATGGCTAGTGCAGTCCAAGTGGCCCGAATTCAGTGTGTGCTTTCCTTGTCAGTTGCGTTCATGGAAGACATGATGATGAGCAGAAATGGTCCACACACGCACTGCAATTGCCGCTCGGCAGTGCCCAATTTTAGGTCGCGCTGAAAGAAACTCAACTAGCACAACAAAGATGACCTTAAGAAAATTTTGCTATGGAAGAAATTAAACATGCAGTTTTTTTTGCTATGGAGCGTGATAAATCTTCAGGCCCTCACAACTTTAATGCATAATTCTACCGATATTTTTGGTATTTGATCAAAGATGACCTTAAGAAAATTTTGGATGATTTTCATTCTGGTAAATTAAGTCTAAGAAGACTCATGATCCCAAAATGCAAATATGTGAAACAAATACATAACTCCCATCACATTCGCTTGTTAAATGCCAGCTTTAAAATTTTCACGAAAATCTTAATGAATAGGTTGGAGAAAGTATTTGATATGATCATATGCCCTGTCCAGGCTGCTTTCATAAAAGACAGATTTATAATGGAATGGGTTTTGGTTCTTCACGAAGCCCTAAATAGTATCCATGCCAATAAACGAAAGGATGGGCTCTTCAAAGTTGATTTTGAAAAAGCATACCACAAAATTAAATGGCCTTTTGTTTGAAAAATAATACAATTAAAAGGCTTCCCTGATATTTGGATTGATTGGATTATGAATATTTTGAGAGGAGGACAAGTTTCCATCAGAGTTAACGACTCTGTTGAGAAATACTTTATTACTCATAAAGGGTTGAGACATGGGATTCCTTATCAGTTGGGGCCTTATCGGGGATTAACATGCTGACGGCATGATATTTTTATTACAACATGATCTGGATAGTGCTAAAAACTTGAAATTTACCGTACATGCTTTCAAACAAATGTCTGGTTTAAAAATGAACTTCCAGAAAAGAGAGCTCTTTTAATTTGGAGAAGCTATTGGGAAAATTGAACTTTCCAAGAGAATTTTGACAAAATGGATCCCTTCCCATGAAATATCTGGGCATCCCTCTAAATAAGATAAGAATCACGAATAAAGAGCGGAAACATGTAGAAAACAAAGTGGCCGGTAAGTGTGCGGGGTGGCAGGGAAGATTATTGTGTATAGCAGAAAGAACCACTTTGGTCGAAACTTGTCTAAAAAATATGCCGTTTTATATGATGTCCTTTTATAGAATTCCGTCGGGTTGGGAAAAAAAAGACTTGTTTCGCTCAAAATTTGTCTCGCAATAAGATAAAGATAAAATAGGGTTTCATTTGGTGAAGTGGGTTGTGGTGTGTCAAATCAAAGATCAGGGTGGGCTTGGATTTTAAACATTGATGTGATGAACCACACTTTCCTAGATAAATGGCTTTGGAAACTTAAATAAGAGGAAGGTTTATGGAAAACAGTTTTTAAAAACAAATATGTACATTACAAGTCTATTTGGGCTATCAAGCATAAAGCTGGAGACTCCCAGGATCTTAGGGACCTTTTTTTATATAAATTTTGTAGGAAGAAAGTCAGAAGTGGAGAGAACACTTGATTTTGGGAAGATTGGCGGGTTGGTGATAAACATTTAAATATCAGTTGTCCTTTCCTATATTGAATCTATAGAAAAAACTTTACTCTAGCCGATGTACTAAAAAATGGAGGGCGTTTTATGACTTTTAGAACAACCCTGTAGGGGGACACCCTACATCTATGGAAAAGTATTGAAAAAATGTGTAATGGTGTGACTTTGATTCAAGGTGAAGATTAAAGAATTTGGACATTGACAGGAAATGGGATTTTCTCTGTCAAGTCATTATATAGGAAGATGATGTTGAATGATGTTGTCTATCCCCATAAATTTATGTGGAAATAAAAATTACCACAAAAAAAGTGTCTCACTTTAAGAAATAGTATTCTTACTAAGGATAATCTGATTAACAAGGGTTGCATGCAACTCTACCTGTCATTTTTGTGGGAATGCAGAAACCGTTGAACGTCTATTTATCTTGCTCGGTGGCTAAACTGACTGTGAGCATCTTACATTTTCAATCTTGGGAAAAAACTTGTTTCCATACAAGAACTATCTGGCAATTAGTTAAGTTGTTTCGATAAAGAGAAGAAGAAAATGGCGATGGTTGGTATTTCTGCGGTGTTATGGACCATTTCGAATACTAGAAATGAAATATGTTTTGACAGGAAAAGGATGCATGATCCATTTGTCTTGATACATAAAGTTTCTCACTGGATTAACTCATGGGCGATTTTATAGCTAAAACATGAAAACATAGAGGAAATGACCTGGGGGTGGGGGGGTGCCAAGCTGCTAGAACATGTGTGGCAAATGAAGTGTTAAACGCGTCGAAATGTTGGAATCCTGGAGTTCTTCGAATTACAGATTGAAAAATAAGAAAGAAGTCGAAAAGGGAGGAAAATAAGATGTGGAGATTCCAGGATGTGTGGAGTCTGGTTACTTTTTTGCCTAGTTATAGCTTTTCTTGCTAAAAATGTTGATGTTTTCCTATATTGTGCCGCTCCTTTCTCCCGATCTACGGAGAATTGAGAGCGAGAAATCTCCTTCCTGATGTTGGGATATGCTGAACAAACATGCATGGTAGCCTTTAGTTTTCTTTTCTTTGTTTTACCTATGTGTAATGTGACTAGCCTGTGATTTTCAATTAATAGAAATCGGAGAGTGCAAGCTCTCTTTTTGAAATAAAAGGTACTTGGAGGTGTTGTGTTATACGACTGCAAGAACATGCTTATTGTGATAAATGATAGCAAGAAAATATCGATAAACAAAATAGATCAACACACGGGGAAACAAGATTTTTAACGTGGAAAATCCTTTCAATGAGGAACAAATAACAATGGGCGCCAGCAACAGAATTTCACTATATCAGGTGCAGTTACAAACGTCGGGATTTACAACTTGCGACTTATACCGACCTGTCAGCTTACATAATATATATAAAGGGGGTAAACCATAGACAAGGTATAATTCGTGTCCAAACCGGTAACAACTCGTACTGTACCGCAGGGGCCTACCGCTCCCCGCACCCCCTTCGTGCGGGTAACATTGGCAGGGCAACGTGATGGGAAAACTTTGGCGTCCGCTACGATTCGTCCCTAAGCCTCCGGCGACGGGTCGCGCTCCGCTCTGTCCGAAGTTTCCTTTATCTGTATCTTCATATGAATTTGGATCAAAATAAAATAACACCTTTGTGCTATTATCATGTAAGATGCGGTAATGTCAAAGATAGTGTATTGTTGATGTGTATCATTCTTGTCAGGATGGATATCTGAATTGGGAAGGATTTTTTTTCACTGATGTGCTTCTAAGGACATGTATCACTAATTTGATTATTAAGTGACCGTTAATGTATGATAGGTAGTAGATGCCCGATCGGCCCGCGACAATCACCTTATCAATCCTGGACGCCGGCGGCCCGCCGTCGCGATAGATGGGATCCTAGGCGGGAGGCCCGTCGCGCACGCGGGATTGGGAAACCCCGCTTGGGCGAGGTTGGACACGCTGGCGACGCGAGGTCCTCCAATGGCGGTCGCCGATAGGTAGGACCAGGTATGAAGGCTACTTATACCGGGAGCGCCGCCGCGGGTTTCGATCTCCCTTCTCTTCTCAGCCACTTTTGGACTGGATCTAGGGTTTCCTCACCTAGACCTCCAATCTCTGATTCCTTCGCGTGGTTGAGTGGTAAAGTTGCTGGTGACCCACGCTCCTTCGCCCAGGTCACCGCTTCCCCGCCTAGATCCATGGCAGGAGGGGGAGTTGGGGACGGGCGTGGTGGGGGTACCAATCCGGGAGCTCGATTCGCTAGCGGTGGTGCGACGGGTCGTGGTGGAGGGACTGGTGGACGGTTCGGCGGCGGTAGAGGGAGTCAAGGTTGCTTCGACCGTGGTCGCCACCATGTCTGGCATCGGAATCATCGAGACATGCCCTCGGCCTCGTCGAACTCTGCGAAGGTCTCGGGATCTCTGAACTCGATAGATTGGAGCAGGCGGCGAAAGGGATGTCCGCTGGTCAGAAGGGAGCGGATGCTGCTGCTTCTAATCCTGGTTCTGGATCTGCTCGAGGTGGGAAAGAGCTGCAGATCGATTCCCCTGCTGATGTTGGTGAGAAATATTCCTGTCTCAACTGCAATCTCCCTGGCCATTTCACTGTTGTGTGCCCCTCTATTAGATGCGAACGTTGCAAGGATCTTGGTCATGTCCCCCTAGTTTGTCAAGTGATTCTTCCATGGGAATGTGTGGCGGCAATGTGTGGATTTCAGACAACTGGCTTAGGTTTTTTCTTTATGCCTGATGCTAGTTCCGTGAAGCAGAGTAAGGAAAGATCTACCAGCGTGATGATCACTGTTATCGAGGGTACTCCAATTCTAGGGACCTGGAGCGCGAGTTCAACACTTTCTTTGGGGATAGCTGGAGATGCACAGCTCGACCCATAGGCCCTAATCAATATATCATGAGGTTTCCCACTGCTAGGGAGGTTCAAAGTGCTGTCTATTATGGCGAGCGTATGAAGTTGAAATCTGTTGATGCGACTGTGAAATTATCAGTTTGGACAACTTTCGTTGGTGCTAAAGCAGTGTTGCAGAAGGCCTGGGTGCGTATCATTAACATTCCCCTAGACAAAAGAAACAAAGCCAATGTGTTCTATGATGGCTCTCTAATCGGGGTGTCGTTGGAACTGGATGCGTCCACTTTGCACAAACCTGAAGTTGTCAGAGTCTTGGTTGGATGTCGTGATGTGGAGAAAATCCCTGCTTTTTCTGAAGCATGTCTCGGGATTAATTTTTATGACTTCTTCTTTGAAATCGACAAGGTGGTAGTGGCTGGGTCTCCTAAGCCTTCTGATTCTGTTTTGGTTGAGAACAACCCGGGTGCTCCTTCTCCTAAAAGTGCACGGGTTACAGGTGTTGTTGCCTTGTCTGAGGTGGCCTCTGAGGACCAAGTGGTGGGGAGTCAAGGTGGAGGGAGCCAAACTGACTCGGTTAGACACATGGTCTCGACATCTGGTGAGCAGGAGAATAAATCTTACGAGCAAGACTCGGAGGATGCAAGATTTCTAGGGAGCATTTGGAGATACAGAATCGTGAAGTGCCTTCTGATGGGAACAAGTGGAATGTACGTACCTTTCACAGGTGGTCCTGCTGTGGCCAATTCTGAGACAATTGTTCATGATGTGGACCAGGACTTGAATGATGAGGTCCTTATCAGTGGGAGACAGAGTTCTCAAGATGACTGGCCACCCCTTCCTGTGGTGACTGATATCACTGATGGTGATAACTCTCCTATTGGTGGCAATGATCTGGAATATATGGTCCAATCCCCTGAGTCTGATGGTGGTAGTGCTCCTCATACTGTTAAAGAGGTTGTTGAGGCGCATCCTGGGACTCGTTTCAGTTCCAGGCTTCAAGGAGACGTTAATGATATGGTGATTGATAAAGCTACAATGTTGTCCAAGAAACGCAATCTGGAAGGTACTTCTACTTCTTGTAAGAATTCCCACTCTTCGAACTCTTTTGATGTTCTATCTGATAGAGAGATAATGTTGCGTGGTGCTGATATTGGTGTTATTATTCCCGATGATGATTTCTTAGTGATTGATATGATTAGAGAACTTGACAAGGCTAGGAATGAAATGAACCTAAAAAATGATATGCATCCTGCTAATAATTGTCCCCTATTCATTGAGATGGAATCTGGAGAGTCTACTCCTCTTTGCTTAGACTTGTTAGAGGAAAGCAATCCTGATGATGAATCTTTTACTCTTGTGGAAAGTAAAAAAAACTAAAAATTCCAGAAGAAGAAGTGTGGTTCAATGCTCTAGGCCTATTATTAGGAGTCAGAAGAAAAAAAGTCCTTGACTCTGATAACAATCCTAAGAATCCTGGGAGAATTATCAGAAATAGGCAAAAACCCTACTCGTTTTAGATGAAATGGGCCATTTGGAACAGTAGAGGGGTGAAAAAAAAAGGTATCATGACCTGTTTGGTAAACCTTATGGATGATTGCTCCCTGGATTTCATTGGTATTCAGAAAACTATGAAAAATAATTATAATAGTAGCTTTTTTCAAAAGTTGGACCCTGGGAACAAATATTTTTGGAAGTGGAATCCTTATGTTGGGCGCTCAGGTGGCATCCTTTGTGGTATTAAGAGTGAAACCTTGGATGTAAGTGCCTTTAAAGATGGTAAGTATATGATGCAATTTATCCTTTGGGATAAGAATAAGAAATGCAATTGGGCCTTGGTAGTGGTTTATGGGCCTGCACATGAAGAATTCAAGTGTGAATTCCTTGCCAAGTTAGCCTCCTTTTGTAATAGTATCATGATGCTTTATATTGTGGGGGGGGGGGGGGGGCTTTAACATTCTGAGACATGGGGGGAAATTACTACCTTCCATCGTTCTCATTCGTATGATTTGTTCAACACTATCATTCACTCCCTTAGCTTGGATGAGATATATATGCATGGGGGATTTATACGTGGTCTAATCAACATGCTCAACCTACTATGGAGAAGCTTGATCGTATTCTTATGTCCCCTGATTAGGAGGTGTGTTTCCTTTGGTGTCCATTAAAAAATTGGTTAGAGACCTTTCGGACCATAATGCTCTTTTGTTGGATTCTGATGAGGGGGCTTCTAATTTGAGTAGGCCTAGAGATTTCAAATTATACCTTTCCTGGCTCAAGAATGAGGAGTTCCTACAGTTGGTGGAGCATATTTGGGGTAAAAGAGTTAACAATGCTGATCCTATTGACATTATTAACATTAAACTGAAAAGGATTAAAAAGTACTTTAAAGGGTGGGGCTCCAATTTATGTGGACACACCAAAAAGTTGAAATGTGAGCTCAAGGAAGAGCTTACTGTTTTGGAGTGTTTGGAAGAATCTGAAGAATTGACCCCTGTTTCTTTCAACAGAAAAGTTGAGATTTCAGTGGCCTTAAAGAAAATCTATGAAGAGGAGGAATTGCAATGGTTCCAGAAATCTCATGCTAGATGGCTCCTTGAGGGTGATCGCAATACTGGGTACTTTCATCGAGTTGCTAACGGCCTAAAACGTAAAAGCACCATGCTAAGTCTTAAAGAAGGCGAAATTAATATCTACGTGACTGATAATGTCCTGAAACATGCTACTGATTATTACAAAGAACTCTTTGGTCCTGCTCCCGGAAACTTGATTCCTTTCGATCATAATATGTGGAGTAGTGAGGAGAAATTGAATGACTATGATAATGTGTTGTTTCATAAACCCTTTTTGATGGATGAAGTTAAAATGACCCTTTTTTCTATGAAAGGTAATAGAGCTCCTAAACCTGACTATATTCCTGCTAAATTTTATCAGCACTGTTGGGAGATTGTGAAATGGGATATTATGAAACTTTTCACATCTTTCCATGAGGGGACCCTGGATGTTCAGAGGCTGAATTATGGTGTCATTACCCTTCTTCCTAAAACCTCAGGAGCTGATAGGATCACTCAGTATAGACCCATTTGTTTGTTGAGATGCATCTACAAACTCCTAACCAAAGTCCTCACTATCAGACTTGAACCTTTTATGAATAAGCTGATCAGTGTCCACCAAAATGCTTTTATAAAAAAAAGGAATATCATGGATGGGATTCTTTCCTTACATGAGGTCGTGCATTAAACTCATGTCAAAAAGAGAGTTGGTATTTTCCTTAAATTAGATTTCTAGAAGGCTTACGATAAAGTCAATTGGGACTTCCTGATCAAGTGTCTTAGAGCCAAAGGTTTCTCTGACAGATGGTGTAACATGGTGAAACAAATTTTGCTTAATGGTACTGTTTCAGTGAAGATAAACAATTGTGTGGGGCCCTATTTTCAGAGTGCCAAAGGTGTTTAGCAGGGGGGGCCCTTCTCATCTTTTTTGTTCAATTGTGCTGCTGAGTGTCTCACCAAGATGGTGAATATAGCTCAAGCTAATGGGTTGGTAGATGGGCTGGTCCCTGATCTTATTGAAGGGGGTTTGGCCATTTTACAATATGCGGACGATACGATTTTGTGCCTGTCTCATCACGAGGAGAAAGCAATCAACCTCAAGTTGTTACTTTACATGTTCGAGTTGACGTTCTGTTTGAAGATTAATTACCAAAAAAGTGAAATCTTCCTGGTTGGGGGTGATAATGAAGTGGCCCAGTTTTATTCCAATCTGTTTGGATGCAAAGTTGGTTCCCTTCCCATGATGTATTTAGGAGTTCCTGCCAGTTTTAATACACTCAGGTGTGCTGAGCTGGAGTATATTAATTCTAAATTCATTAAGAAGCTGGATGATTGGGTCTGTGATGCTGCATCTTCGAGGGGCAGGCTCATATTGGTGGATTCTAGTCTGTCAAACCTTCCTTCCTATGTTATGTCAAGGTTCCTCCTTAACAAAACTTCCATTGAGAGAATTAACAAACATCGTAGACTTTTTTTCTGGCATGGAAAAAAGAAGAAAAAAGGCTACTGTATGGTGAAGTGGTCTAGGATTTGTAGATCCAAGTCTAAGGGGGGCTTGGGCATTAAAAATCTCCATAGGCAAAATATTAGTTTTCTTACCAAGTGGTGGTGGAAGCTTGAAAAATCTGATGGCATTTGGCAAAGAATTGTCAAGAAAAGGTATTTACAAAATAAATCTATGGTGAATGTTAAGGCTAGGTTTAATGATTCTCCTTGTTGGAAAGCACTCTTAAAAGTCAAGGACTCCTATCTTGACTGGAGGAACATTTCCCTGGGGCGTGACAATCTCATTCGGTTGTGGCTTGATCGTATTAATAATAACGCTCCTTTGAGTGTTTAGTGTCATGTCCTATTTGCCATTAGTCAATGCCAGGAATGCACCGTGCAGGAGGCTATTGCCTGTAACTTTGAGCTTCCTTTTAGGAGATCCCTCCGGGGCGATTTGCTAGACCACTGGAATACCATTATTGATGTTGTGAGAGGTCTCAATTTTTCTGAGTATGATGATGTTGTCTCCTGGGGTTGAATGCTAATGGAATCTTCACTACCAAATCCATGTATAAGCACCTTGAATCTGGGCTTGCAGGTGCTAACAACAAAGAAACCTGGGGGGCCAAGCTCCCGTTAAAGATCAAGATATTTTTGTGGCAAATTTTTAGGAATGCTTTGGTTACTCGTGATAATATGAAGAAAAGAAACTGGCCTGGAACCCTGTTTGCTCTTTTTGTCGTCAAGCTGAATCAGCTGAGCACTTGTTTTTCTCTGCCCTGTTGCTCGGTGCACGTGGGGGATTGTGGGGCGTGCTTTTGGTACTAGTACGTGCCCCAGATCGCTTTTGGCAGGCGTTTGCTTGGTTTTATGCTCATCTCCCTGGAGGGGAGAAATTCTATATGGTTGGTTTAGTTGTAGTTTGCTGGGGCATTTGGAAAACTCATAATAGAGTAACATTTGATAACCACAAGATGCACCCTCCTTTCGAAGCTGTTTATGTAGCAATCTCGCTGTTGATCTACTGGGCAGGTCTGTAGAAGGAGGATGAAGACAAGGAGATTCTGAAATTAAAGGCTACGAAGATGGTGCAAGCGACGACTGAACTTTACTCCCAGGCTAGGAATGGAGTTCGCGTGGGGGTCTGGTCGACGCCGATGATCTCTGGTGCTTGAAGTTTGGCGGGGCTCTGTCGATCAAGTGCTGCTGTCTTGGTTTTGTTTTGCTGGATGATCTCGCTGTGTTGTGGCGCTGGACGCTTGTTTTGAACCGTGGTTTCCTGGTGGACTCCTGTGGTTGTTGCTGTAGTTTTATTCTCTGAACTACTAGGTGGCCGTAGGTTTTCGCCCCATAAAGGGCCTCTCCGAGTTGGAAAGGTTCTCAGTGGGTTTCCTACTGCCCCAGCTCGCTCCTCCCTCCCCCGTCTATTTCTATTGTTGTTGAACTTTGTATTTCCATTTTAAACAATGGAAAGGGGCTAGCCCGGTTGGAAAAAGGTAGTAGATGCTCCCTCCGTCCGTTCCAAATAATTCGGATAGTTGTTATAATGGAGCGTTAAGTGCAGATGCCACATTAAAATATCCAAAAGTTATTATAATTCGGAACAGAGGGAATATATCACACACATCATTGTAGCTGCATTTATTCAGATACACATCGGTCCAGATACATCGGGTATGTAGCTAGACACGGTGCACATCGGTCCAGATACATCGGGTATGTAGCTAGACACGGTGCAACGACACGGGCTCGGAAACAAGCAAAGCAAACGCTCACACACCAACACATGCAGCGTCTCGTCTCGTACGCCAGCTTAGCATGAGGGGATGGGCACCTTGCAGGCGGCCATGACCTTCTTGCCGTTGGAGGAGTCGACGTACTGCTTCAGGTTTGGGTCGCGCGCGTACTGGCACAGGCACGGCTGCTGCTCCTTGAGCCTGCTGCAGCACGTCGCGCTGGGCGCCGCGTTCCCGATGATGGCGCCCGCGCACGGGGTCAGCTTCATCGCGCTGCACGTCGCCGCCTGCGCGCCCGCCGGCGCCACCGTAAGGGCCACCACCGCCAGCGCGGCCACCAACGCCACCACCAGCTGGGCCGAGTACTTCATGCTGCACGCACACCTCTGAAACTCGGGGAAACAGATGGATCTGCTAGTGTAGCGACTTGTGCACTCGGATGGCTTTGGATGGTGTGAGTGTCCGGAGAGTGATCAGTGGTATTTATAGGCTTTCAACCAGGAGAGAGTGCCAACATTGCATCGCGAGCTGAGCATAAGTGCTGCGCGGACAACGCCAAATGTCGATGGCTAGTGCAGTCCAAGTGGCCTGAATTCAGTGTAGGCATGCCTTCTTTGTCAGTTGCGTTCATGGAAGACATGATGATGAGCAGAGACGGTCCAAGCGCGCACTGCGATTGCCACTCGGGAGTGCCCAATTTTAGTCGCGCTGAAAGCAACTCAACTAGCACAAGAAAGCTGCGCGCACTAGCTCTGCAATTGCACTCCGAGTGTCACACGTACGTGCCCCAGCGGAAAGCAGGCAGGTTAGGACGTTAGGTGGAGTGCCCATGATAAGGTTTGTTAAGATGGAATCGTGATAAGGTTTGTTATGGCCGAGTTACTTGGTAGTAGTTTTTTGTTACTTTGCAGAGCCAAGGGAACATAAAACATCTGGTAATTAGAGAAGAGTTCAATGCACTGTTAAACGAGTATCTCTACTATATAGTTTCTGGTAAGGGCGGTCACGTAGGCGTACGGGCTGTGAAAATTCTTGGATCCCTAAAATTTCGTTGTATTGATTTGGCCCTCATATGGGGGTATATAAAGGAGGTACAAGAGGGAGGTAGACTTGGACTACAAGTAGGTCTAGGAGTCCTAATCTATTTCTAACTAGTACACGTATCTCTATTCTAACATCCCCCCTCAGTCGTAGCGGGAGTGAAACGGACGCTTGCGACTGGATTTAAAGTCTTCCGCTTCCGTCATCTCCTCCCCTCCACATCATCAATTGCGTCTCTGATGGTATCTCCTCTCTTCCCTCCCGCAGTCACAGCGGGAGTGGCATGGACGCAAGTGACGACGCGGACGCTGTTGACTGGAGTTGTTGCCGGTGTGTTGTTGTAGACATAGTCCGTGATGTCGATGTCGAGGTAGCCGATCGTGATGTAGCCATAGTCAAGGTAGTAGTGGTCGATGTAGTACTCGTCGTAGTCGTTGTAGCCGCAATGCCGGTAGCGCAAAAAATTGCGCGATTTGTATGACGGAGCTGCATTTGTGTTTTTTTAACGACGTTTTGTACCTTGAGAGGTACCGTCGCGGGCGTCGTAGGACGCGGTCGTAGGTCATAAGTGAGTCCACCAGTTTTGCCAGGACTGGAAGAAGCTCACCAAGCACACAACGGTTTTGCCAGAACCGTGCGCGCGGTCATAGGGGCTTTCACAATAGTGATGCCGGGTTGTCGATGCAGTCTTAGCCGTCGGACGCGGTCGATGCCGTCGTCGTTGTCGTGGCGTCTTGCAGTGTCCAGCCTTGTGGACGTCGTAGTTGTAGCGGCGGCGGCAGTGTGTTGACGAGGTTGTCGATGAAGACCACGTTGATGTAGACCTTGGCGATGTGGTGTCGGCGATAAATGCGTGATGTAGTCCGTCGCTTGGAGGCGTCCCTCGTAGCGATGGTGATATCGATGTCTTGCCGTTGGAGAAGTCGTGCTCCACACCGGCCTGCGTGTGGTTGATGTTGCTTCTCGTAGGTGTACTTGACGATGAACTTGGCTCGTAGCCCGGCGTAGTCGTAGTCGTACAGCTTGTCGATATTCTCGGATCGGTGTAGTTTGGCTCGACGAAGATCTTGGATGTTGCTTGGTGTAGTCGTACAACTTCTTGGTTCGGCTTTGGCTGGGCCATAATTTTGCTCCGTGCAGCTCGATGAGGATGATGTGATGGAATTGCAGACCGTCCACGGCCAAGAGCGGGACAGCCCTCCCGTGGGCGATGTCATAGACATCCGCGCTGATGCAACTCGGTGGAATTGCCTACACACCTAGCTGTTCACCTGGGTCACAAAAAAAAAAAAAGGTGTGCATAACGTAACCAAGCTGGTCACAGGAAAACGTGAAGCCTGGGCGTGACGTTCAGATAGGCCAAGCTCGAGGGCAACATGAATCCTTGATGGCCACGTCCAGGTCGCGATGTGTGGTGGCCTCCACCCACGGAAGTCGCCCGCACTTGGGGCAGGCTCGCGCTGGAGACCTCGCTTGAATTCGATGTCGTCTGGTCTCGCGCGTCCATGCCGCGCACTGCTATGGAGAGCCAGAGGATCGTAGAGATTTATTTGGTGGCTAACTAAATCTAATCTATAAACTAAAAACTAAATCTAAGAACGGATCCGATCTTTGATCGAAACCGGATGCCCCGCCCCCGAGGAGAGATCTCCCCGGGGGCGGCGCGCTGCGGAAGTGTTTAGAACCCTAAGATCGGCGCCGTGAGGCTAACCGCTCTGATACCATGTGAAAATTCTTGGATCCCTAAAATTTCGTTGTATTGATTTGGCCCTCATATGGGGGTATATAAAGGAGGTACAAGAGGGAGGTAGACTTGGACTACAAGTAGGTCTAGGAGTCCTAATCTATTTCTAACTAGTACACGTATCTCTATTCTAACACGGGCGTCGTAGCTAGGTCCGCTCGATGGCTTGTGCGTCAGCTAGATGGATTCCTTATCGTGCATGGGTCAGCAAGCCTCGTGGGCTGGGTATGGTACGCCGAGGTTGCTACTGGATAAACGTCTCCTGAGCTGGGTGGGCTGGCTCGTGACTTCTATGGGAAAGTGCCGACGGGAAAACTCCTTACTAGCCATGGATTCCTACCGTGCACGAGTTTCCATACAAAAAGAAAACATGTGGTCTCAGCAAAATAACGAGCGCCCCACGTATATATTTAATATCCAGGTATATAAATGTATGTACACACGATTCTACAACGTGAATTATTAAAGATAGTCTTTGTCCTGTATTTCCTATGTATCGAAATATGTTGAATATCCAGGTATATAAATGCATGTACACATAATTCTACCACATCGTGAATTATTAAATATAGTTTTTGCGATGTAGTCTCTTTTTTTTTTTGGTTTTCTTCTATGTCGTTTTCTTGTGTGTTAGCATAGACGACGTCCTCGCGACAATTTTTTTCCTTTTCCTTCTATGTCCTTAACACAGACGACTCCGTGACAATTAACCTGGTGGAACAAAAATAGGTAAGTTGACTCACTTTTTAAATTTAAAATTATACTATTTTATAACTTAATTGCAAGTTACGGTTCAAAGAATAAAATCTTGTTGTTCCAAGTCTGCTCGACATGGCCCGCATAAATAATCCAAATATTAGATGTTTAACTTCTATTTTTTGTTGTTAGGGTTGCTGCAAATGGTATATCAATGCCAAACGGTCATAAATATTTTAGAACAAAATAAGATCAAATAAGCAGTGAACGTGATAAAGCTCGGAGAAATAGTTCGTCGGTCGAGTTTACGAAGGAGATTAATACTTCTCGAAGAGCAGTCACAAATTCTCGATGGGGACCTCCTACTTGGTCTCCGGTAGGAAAGAAATAGAGTCCATAATCTTCTAGATGGGCTACGGAAGTAGGTGGCTCATCACTAGGTTGCCACAATCTATGAAGCTTTTAGGCGTTAAGGTGGTCGCCTGGTGGTGGTGGGGTGGTAGAAGAAGTATCTTAACAGTGATCTAATTTAATTCCAAGATGGGATGAAAGCACGTGTCACAAAGAAAAACGGATGTGTTATCTTTGTGTTTTCGTTGCAACGCACGGACATTCAACTAGTAAAAAGTAAAAGTGATAAGCGATGTGTTTGACAAAGGTACACCGACATGTCTGAAAGATGAGTATTTCTCTTCTTCTTCTTTTTTGGCCGAAGGAAAAGTGTTTTGACGAGCTTATTATGCCCAGTGTATTCTTTCTGACAATCAAAAAGACGTGTTCACATATATATCATATAAAGGAAGATTTAACGGTGACTCACCGAGTGCGCTCTATTCCATTAAGCCAACAACCTGTCGGTAGTGGCATCTGCACTTCCTCGGCTCCCTCGGCATCTCTAGCCGATATTTCGGTTTCAGTACGTACTATTTGACAAACGTACACCGCCATGTCTGGCTCAGTACTGGTATAAAAAAACTATAATTAAATCATAAATGTTTTCTCCTAACTTTTTAAAAGTAAAAAAATATATTTTGACGGCCTTATTATGTCCGATGTTTACGTTCTGATCAACAGATAGACGTGTCCGTATGCTATGAAATGAAAGTTTTACGGAGGACTGATCAAGTTCCAATCCATTCCATTAAGCGAGCAACCCGTCGGTCTTTTTCGAAATGGGAGCGGAGCCCTTGCTTCTACACCAATTAATGCGCACAATCTTTTATTCCAACGTTTCAGAAGTTTTAAAGTTTGCAAATCAAGAACCACATAGAGTAGAAAAACGTATTGCTCCCTCTATGTGAGCTTCCACTACTTTTAATTTTCAATTATATTTATGGAGAAAAACCATTCGTTGTGAGCTTCCACTACTTGACCGCAAAATCCCCGTGCGTTGTGAGCTTCCACACAAATCGGCCCTGCTCTTCCGTAAGCTGCACCATCGTTAAGCCTTCAGCAAGGTGAGCCATCTATCTCATTTGTTACCGGTCAAAGATTTTCGAAGTTTGATACTAAGAGAATTTAGCGACAATACATTTGTAACGGAAATTTGTCTTGCTCCAATGATGTTATATACAAATGGCTATTGCTGAGATAACGGATGATATCCTAACCAGTTGTCTTCTCACAACCTAACGTTTTCACCATCTTCAAGATTGAAAGACCTCCTACTAAAAAAGTCATCTTGTGCTGCCCTAACTGCTAGGTGCTAGGCTTAACATAAATTCACACTCATTAAAGATGGAGGTGTGGCCGTTTTATCGCTTGTGCGGCCCTTTGCTATTTGCACCTTTTGCACGCTCAGAGAAGTCGCATGAGAGCTATTATTTCCAGCGTGGCCGCTTTCCTTCTATTAAAGGAAAGAAACGCTGTCAAGAGCTATTTCTTATTTTGGTGTGATCCAAATTCATATATAAAGATAAAGTAAACTTCGGATGGACCGAAGCGAGACCCGTCGCCAGGAGGATTAGGGTCAAAGCAAGGTGGGGGGACAGCAACCTCCCGCGGTATAGTATGAGTTGTTGTCGAGTTGGATACGAATTCTACCTTGTCTAGAGTTTACCCTTTACATAACAAAACACTAAAATCTACACATTTTCTACTTAGCTCATCACTTTAAAACTACATATCCAGAAGATGCTCATGTGCCGTATCTCTCTGAAATCTACCGACATAGGAAAACTGACCATCCCCTTACTCCCATGAAGGATTCGCTCATGTGTCGTATCTCTCTCGTCGCGAACAAAATGAGATAAGAAAACGGAGCAACCCAATATCATATATGAACCTATCTCCGCGGTGCTCCCCTGGCTTCTGTCTACCGCTCTCTCGGGGCGCGCCTGGTGAGGGATCCCTGCGGACTTCTCCGCCATGACCGCCCCCGCCCGAAGCTCCTCCTCTCTCTTCTCCTCCCACCTCGAGAAAAACAAAGACATAATGAAACGAGGAGACACGGCTCTACTTGCAAGGAATTGAGGTGGGGAAGTAAAAAAGGAAATGGGAGAGGAAAAAATGAAGACGGCGAAGGTAGCGGCGGCCGAACAAGCCCACACATCATCTTGCACACTGCACACACAAAATGTGAGTGTGCGCAGCGCCAATTTTTTTAAGGATACGCCCTGGGAGGTATATCAGAAACATAGAAGAAAGGCCAAGCTGCCAGATTTACATTGCGGGCTGGCAAGACGTCGAGCGCGCACCCACGCTGCCTAGCAGCTACAACTCAACGCCTACTACTCGCGAAACCTCCACCGCTGCGCCTCTGAAAGGCAACCCCTAAACAACCCAGCCGCTAGCCAGGTCTCGGCCTCAGCCCTAATTGCTCGAAGCACCACTGCCAGAGAAGGGGTGGCGTTGTTGAAGACAATGTCGTTCCGGTGGCACCACAGGGTCCAACAAACGAGCGTCACCACCGTCCAAAGATCCCGCCCGTCATGTCGGTCCCCCTGTCTCGAACTCACCCACTCAACCAGCGACGCAACCAGATCGAGGATCAAACCCTCCATACCCTAGCCGCGGAGGCATTCCACCCACACCGTCCGTGCCAACACGCAGTGCATCAGAAGGTGGTCGATTGACTCGTCATGCTGGTCACAGAAGGGGCAAGAGTCTGGACGCGGCAACCCACGCCTAGCCAATCGGTCTGCAGTCCAGTAGCGATCCCAGAGTTTCCGAAAAACACTTAGTTGTTAAATATGAAAATAGGCCAAATCACCAGAGTTTCCCTGCAAATAATACCAATCGACAGAGTATCTTATAAAAAAAGTAAATCCAATTGATGGACCGTTGTAAAAAAAAAAAAGATTTGCTCGGTCTTTTCATACTAACAAACTACAGATTCGATTGGATTCCATCTGCTGCTTTCCTTCCGTACGTGTCCATCCCCATCACGGTCACGCCGCCATGGAACGGAGGCGGTGGTCGGATGACCTCCCGCCGGACGTACTCCGCGAGATCGCCGGTCTCCTGCATGTCGCCGCCGACTTTGTCAGCTTCCACGCCATCTGCAAACCATGGCGTGATTCTCGCGACCAGCTGTCCCGAAGGACGACAACGCCGAAGCAGTTCTTACCCTGGTTCCTCGCATCCGTGGGGAAACACAACTTCCCCATCAAGTTGAGATGTGTCTTCTCCAAGTCCAGCTACAACGCGCCCTCGCCGCCGTTGTACTCGCCCCAGAGGATCTGGGTGGCCAGCGCCGATGGTTCGGCCCTCCGTTACCTGACCGTTGACATCCTCCACCCTCGCCTCCACGATCCTCTCACCGGAGACATCACCGAGCTGCCTCCTTTCCCGTGCGCGGAGTACCTCGACGGCCCATTGGGGCAGAAGAATCCATACAGCATCATCTATGGTGACGGCACCACCCTTCTTAACACCTTCTTCCCCTACCGTAACCGTACCATAGCAAGATTCAGGGCTGCCCTGTTGCACCCGGGCGAAACCAAGTGGACTCTCGTCGACAGGAGCATGGAAACCACCATTTCGATGGAGAGTTCAGCACCGTGTACCACAGCAGCAGGATCCTGATCACAGCCGATACTAGCCTATGCCGAGTCATCACGCCGGGACGTGGCTGCGACGTGCTGGTCTCGATGCCGAGGATGTCGGTCGAGCGCGGCAGCTTCTCGATGTTGTACAACTACTTCCTAGAGTCCCATGGTGAGCTACTCTAGGCGTCAGTCCAGGTCCAGAGGTATTACGCATATGGGTACTGGGGCAGCCACGTCATTCAAACCCTCTTTGTGGTGGTGCACGCACTAGACGAGGCATCGACAACTGAGAAAATGCGGTGGGTTAGAAAAGACGGCCATAGCCTAGAAGATCGTGTGCTGTTCCTTGGGTCACCAAGCAGCTTTGCTGTCGACGCTTCGCTGCTCGACGGCCACGGTGGCTGCGCCTACTTCGTCTACCACGATAATGCCTCGATGAGTAGGCCTGAGCAGTTCGGTGTATTCAGGTACAACCTACTTGACGACAAGGCCGAGTTTGTCGAACGGCTACCTTCGGGATGGGGCAATGAGAAGTGCACGTGGCTCATCCCCCAACCCACAATCGCTCCAATACAGGTACACTCTCCCGAAGACGTCTTAAATTGATTAATTAGCTTCTTTCTATTTGTTTTATTCATTAATTTTATGATGGTATTAGGGTCATATAAAAATATTACAACAATAATTTGACAGCACTCCAACTTTTCATAAGCGTCACAATTGACATGAGGCAAACACATTAACATTGATTGTATGTCATCAGGAAATGATTGAGAGGAAGGCCTGAAACTCAAAAGCAGCAGACGAAGACGGCTTCAATTACTGGTCCATCACGCATCATCCAAGTTAAGAGACATTACGAGCCAAGTTTCACGGTGTTAGTTCGTAATCTGCCTTCCAAGGTGGACAAGTCTCAGTTGCAATACTTCTTCAGCAAGCACGGCAAAGTGTCCAGCACGGTGATAATCAACAACACGGGCACTAAGACCTCGCACTCGCAAGCCATGGGCTTCGTCACAATGGCTACAATGCATGTCCATCGGGAAGATGCTCTCGCTGCTCTCCATGGGCCTGGTTTCAGATGGATGCAGACTCGAGGTTATCTTGGTCAAGGACGGGCAGCCACAACGGTGGCACAAAGCAGCTAGCTGCGTACAACTAGACCTTCTTGGCCGTAGCTATACAGCAAAATTTTCATAAACTACCTTGCTTGATGTTCCAAACTGCCTACGTGCTTCTCCATTGTTAGAACAACTAAGTCATCCTGGAAGCTGCAACTGTGATCTGCAGTCGCAAAGACAACACAATCTTTCCTCCTCCTACAATAGGCCGAAAAATAAATCTCACAACAAGCAGTGCCACCACTCTCCAAACCATACAAGCAAAATGTCAATCAATAAACAGGTGTGAATAGATTCCCCCGAATCGTGGATTGCATATTTCTACAACCCTTCCATTTTCGTTTAGAAGGTTTTCTTTGGTAAGAATAACTTTTTCTGTAAAGAAAACACATGAAAATCATAAAAATCTTAATCTTTAGTGGAACTTTTAATTTTCAATTATATTTATGGAGAAAAACTGTGTGCCCATTCATTCAGTTATGTATACATATACTTGACCGCAAAAGCCCCATTCGTTGGAGGTCAATTCCCCCCCTCGCGTCGCCCCTCCGGAGGCGACACGAGGGCGAAACCCTAGCGCCGCCCCTCCCTCCCCCTTCCACCCTACCGTCTCGCCGCCGCCAGAGGTATCCTGCGGGCAAGCCCGCACGGCAGTCAAGGAAGGTGGCGGCGGGGCTGTCGCTGCTCCACCCCGCGTCTTCGGTGGTGGGGTCGTTTGGATCTGAGGCGACGGCCTCTTCCGGAGAGGGCGACGTCGACCTGGCGGCGGGTGGCTTCCGCTGGTGCCGCAGGGCGCTCGTCTCGGCTGCGTGGGCAGCGAGGCGGCGGCGGGCGTGATGCACGGTGCGGAGGCATTCCCGGTGGTCTCTGGCGCAAGATCTGAAGGTGTTGCTCTTCTCCTTGCCTCTCGCCCAACCTCATCAGCCCTGGTCTCCGGTGGTTGGTGGTGGTGGCCGGGTGTGGGGCGCTGGATCGGTGGAAACCCTTTGTCCACCGGCGGTGGTCACGATGTCGACGCTGTCTCCGAGCGGTGTCCCCCCTCCTTAAGGCGACCTCGAGGTCTATCCCCTCCCTCCCATTCCTCCCCGTCCCGGGTGAAAACCCCAAATCTCTCGGATTGGGAGTCGGCGGCGCTACGGCGTCGCTACCTTCTTGCAGGCAGCGTTTCTGGGACAACAAGGACGGTGGGCGAGCGCGGTGGCGAGTGTTGAGCAGTTGGTAGCGGTGCTTTGCTTCGGTGGCATTGCGGCGGTGAGGCTTTACTGCATGTTGCTCCTTTTCCCCAGTGTTCCCTGCTCGTTGGCGGGCCGACGCCCTCGATCCTGGGCGAGAGGGGTAGGGTCCCCTCTCCGGCAGCAGCGTACTACTGGTGGTAAGTTGAGTCGGGTTCGAAGCCAAGCCGCCGTCGTTGCCACTTTCTTCGATCCGCATCTTCGGTGGTGCTCCTCTCTGGTAGTTTGCGTGTCCGGCGCTGTGGTTTCAGTTGCGGGCGTCAGCGATGCTCAGGGGTGGCCGTTTGGGGTGGCAGTCTCCATTCTCTTCCTTTGCCTGTTGTGGTCTTGTGTTCATGCGTGCTCAGGGGAGCATCTCCACCTCCTGACGGTTCGACGCCCTTCGAGCCAGGGCGAGAAGGCAGTGGCTTTCTTTAGGGACGGAGCGTATGGCGCGGCGAGTGTTTGGCATCCCGAAGACGAAGATGGCGTGTGCCCTTCCTTGCGTGCTCCCTCAATGATCATTGTCCCGTTTCGAGTTGGTTCACGGTGGTGGTCAAGGATATCGATGTTCAATCTGGGCTTCAAAGTGCTTTTCTTCGCTTGTTGTGTAAGCTGTTTTTCAGCACTCGTAAACTCTGGCCGTTGGGCTTTATCAATTTAAGTCTGGGCACTTGTGCCTTTTATCTAAAAAAAGCCCCATTCGATGTGAGCTTCCACACAAATCGGCCCTGCTCTTCTGTAAGCTGCACCATTGTTAAGCCTTCAGCAAGGTGAGCCATCTATCTCATTTGTTACTGGTCAAAGATTTTCGAAGTTTGATACTAAGAGGATTTAGCGACAAGACATTTTTAACAGAAATTTGTCTCCCTCCAAAGATGTTATATAAAGATGGGTATTGCTTCTTCTCACAACCTAACGTTTTCACCATCTTCAAGATTGATAGACCTCCTACTAAAAAAGTCATCTTTGACTTCCATCAGTTGTTTCCAAATGGGAGAGTCCAAAGGTTTTTCTTGTATCAACGTTTTATTCCGTAGGTACTTATTTTTAAGGATTTCCCGTCATACCCCTTCCTTTTCGGCTCCTCTTGTTAGGATCACATTCAGGGACACCTATGCCAAACAATGCTTTGACAAATGCTGATGTTCTGAAACCATCCACCCGTAATATTTTTATATAACTTAAGAACAAACTCGAACAAACTGAACTCTGAATCAAGTAAAGTAGCAATGCTCTGGCAGGGCCCAGGGAACTCACGCGAAACCCCCTTGTGTGTACGTAAAGTAGAAATGCTTTGACAGATCTGCAACCAACAAGATACCAATTTTAAGAAACCTGCTGTTAAAACAAACTGTTACTGTACGATCGTGGCTTCAGGGCTTTATCGAGGGATCTCCTTGGTGCTCAGGAGACCTCTGTCGGAAGCAAATTTTGCCCCAGCATCGCTTCGTCCCCCTGTATCCCCTGCCCGCAGAAACCTGCGAAAACAACAAATGAAGAGCAGCAGCAAGAAGTCAGGAGCCATGGTCCCCCACGTCCGGAGCGACTCCGAGTCCGCCGACGAACACCGACCACTGCCGGTGATTAAGATTCATAAGCCATTCCGCGGGCAGCGGTCGATCCACAGGCTCCTCGGCGGCGGAAAAGGTGCGGCATTGGAGCAATCCCTGAAAACTGTGCACCCTCTGAGCTCTGAACCGGCTTCAGCTGCGTACGCCGTGATCTCTGTCTGAACCGTTTGTCGTTCTGTGGCAGTGGCGGACGTGCTGCTGTGGAGGGACCGGAACCTGTCGGCGGGGATCCTCGCCGGCGCCACCGTGACGTGGTTCCTCTTCGACGTGGCCGAGTACAACGCCGTGACGCTGCTCTGCCACGCCGCGCTCCTCGGGATGCTCCTCCTCTTCCTCTCGAACGTCACCGCGCCGCTCCTTGACAGGTCGCCATAACAACATATGCGCACTGTCAAGATAAAACATTGTAGCTTCGCATCGTCAGATAGCCGTGAAGCATTCGAGAAGCGTGAGCTGAAATCTTGTGAGTTTTCAGGGCTCCACCACGTATCCCGGAGGTGATCGTGTCGGAGTACGCCTTCAGGGACGTCGCGCTGGCGGTGCACCGCAAGCTGGAGCACTCTGTGGCAGTGCTCTACGACGTTGCCTGTGGAAAAGATCTCAAGAAGTTCCTCAAGGTACGTGCACGGTGCACGACCATCTGCCTCTGTTATTTTGCTTAGCGAACTAATTAATCAAGTCTCATTTTCTTCTTCGAATTGCAAAGGTGATTGGATCTCTGTGGGTGGTGGCAGGGATCGGAGACAGCTGCAGCTTCCCAACTCTACTATTCGTTGGTAAGTATCACAAGAAAACAGTAAATATCTGAAGGCATGATCAACAAATTAACGGTGGTAGCATGTCTTTCTCGGGGCATTTTATTATTTGCCACACTTTTCTTTTCACTTTTATAATTTGCTAAAAGATTTGAGAAAAGTGTGGCAAATTATAAATTATCGCGTCTTTCTTGGTCAGGATTTTTGTGCGCTCTCACCATCCCGGCGTTGTACGAGAGGTACCAGAATAAGAATGCGGTGTACCATCCCGAGCGTGCGAGACTGAGGTACGAGAATGGTTATTACATTAAGACCCATTTGAATCAAATAGAGTAGCACATGAATTTTGTAGGATTGGATCTTGTAGGAAAATTTCTTATAAAAGTTGTTTGATTCATAGGTTTGTATTCTATAGGTAAATTTCAAGAAGTTAGTATAAAACTACCACTTTACGGACCAAATTTCGAAAAACTTCCATTTTAGGTTTTGATTGCAAAAAACTACCATATTTAATTTTTAAACTGGCAAAAAGCACCAATCTCGCCTATCTGGAGAATTGACACCGGAACAGACAGGGCTGGCCCACCACTTTGATGACGTGGCAAGTGTAGAACATCGTTACAGGCATGACCGTTGACTGCCGTTATGTGAGCACATAAGTTAGCATAAACTACCACTTTACGAGCTGAATTTCACGAAAACTACCACTTTACGTTGTGAGTGCAAAAAACTACCATATCGTGTTTTTAATTTGGCAAAAAACACTGATTTGGGATTGATCATTAATTGACACGAAAACTGACATCCTGGCCCCACAATGTGACCACGTGGCACCCCGTAGGTCCATATGTCAGGTCAATTAAAGAATAAAAATATCTATAAAAAAAGTACACTGGTCGAGAATGCACGCTTCCTCGCCAGGCGACAATCCGCTCAGCACAGCCGCTGCCCACCTAGTACCTGCGCTAGGCCGCCGCCAGGAACAAGCTCGCCTCCCCTCCCCACTCCTGCAGAGAACGCACGCGGCCTCCCTTGAAGCTCATCCTTGCGGGACTGCGAGTTGGGAGAGCGGACGACAACTTGCTAGGATGCGGAGGTTGTCGTCGATCTCGTCAGTCTCGTTCGTACGTAGACGCGATGGGCGCGTGCGTGTGTGTTCGCCGGCGTCCTCCAGCCAGGCCGAGCATGACAGCATGCGCGCCCCGTCTTACCACGGCGCAGACGTGAGCATGATAGCAGGCACAACCGATTATGATCGCCGGCGCGGCCGTGTGCGTTACCGCCGGTGCAGCCTTGTGTGTCCAACTAGCTGAGGTAGATACTTACAGACAATAGGTGCTGCTGATCGATTTGTCGAGGACGTCTAGATTATAGAAGAAAAAAAATCTTCAAAATCAATACAGACCGAGTCATCGCGGGAGTAATCATCTTCTCTAATTTTCACCATGAGTTGGTCTAGCCCCTCCTTTGCGGTTTGGACATACAACTTATACAGTTGGGTTTGAATATTGTCAAAGAGTTGAGCCGATCAGGTTTGACGAGAGACTTCCCTAACTCATATTTCCATGCCAATTCAGCCGGTTCGACGTTGTTGGATTGGCTTAGGAGTTGGTCAACTGATATACCACACTCTCTGGCAAACCTCTCAGCTGCTTCCAGATCAACTTAATTGTAGGGAGTCTGTGTAGTGTCCAGCACCTTGAGTGGGGGGGACCGATTGTTTTGGCTGCTTCCCGAGCTGGGGAATTGTTTTCTCCGCCTCTTTGACTTTGTTATAAGTCATCAATAATCCGCGATCATGGTCAGATGGCAGATTCATTTGAACTTCAAATGACATCTCCAGCAAATTCTTGAAGTGCTTCTTTACAGCCGGATCTATTGGTTCCTTTGGCGGCTCCGAGGTTCTCTTTCCCCACGAAACCATCTGACGTTTCGTGTCCGCAGTCACCCAGTCGTGGGCCTCCTTGTCATTCATTTCGTAAGGCAACTTTTCTGGCAGCTGCTTGGCTTTCTTCTTCGTAGCACACTTCTTCTTCGGGGTAGATTTAGAGGCAGCAGCCTTCCGCTTAGAGGACTTAGTGGGCGGCGGAGTCAGCTCAGGCATCGGAGATCGAGTCGGACTCGGGCTGCTAACATCCATGGGATCGACGTATGCTGGCGATGATCGAGCCAGACTGTGTCTCGGAGAAGTAGGTGGCGGTGGTGGCGGCGGTGGACTGCGTCTCAGAGAAGGTGGCGGTGGTGGCGGCGGTGGACTGCGTCTCGGAGAAGTAGGTGCTGGTGGTGGCGTCAGACTGCTCATCGGAAACACTATGCCACTCTTTCTCCATTGAATGATGGAATTGACGGCTTCTCCAAGTGTCTATACCCCATCACCTCCGGGGATGTCAAGCCGCATTATCCTCCAAGCCGGCTGAACATCATCAACGCCGACACGAGCATAGCCAGGTGTAATCGGACGGCCATGGCAGGTCGCTCCCTCTACGCAAGGTAAAGCGTAGACGTCCGCCACGTTGATGGATACGTTTGAGATTGACGCGTATAGCACATAACTTGTCTTCTCCTTGATTGCATCCATGGCCTCTATCTGTGCAGGGGAATCAACAAGCATAACTGCAGCGGCAGCTGGTACCTCCGTCGAAGCCACGCTTCTCCAGCGTTGAGATGGGTCTGTTTCGTCGAATGTAGTGTCTTTCTCCTTGGAGCGCCGTGCAATAAGCTCATTAATCTGTTGTTGCTGCATCATCATTGCGGCTTCCAAGACACCAACCCGTTCCACAACCTATGCCTACTTCTTTTTCTTTCCTCTCTCTCGGCTTCTATATGGACAAAGACAATCTCCCTTCTTGAAGCCAAAGCACCACAGATATCGTCCTTTGCCTCGTGTCCAGCCGCCATGTTCTGGATTCCCGAGGGCCTTCATAAGCTCGTTATTCTCTCGATCTGGCTTGAACTCTCCCGTTTTAACCTCTTGGAACACCTTCTCAAGTGCCGCAAAGGGGGCCTTTATTTTTTTCAGACATAATAAGTTGCCCGTCTTCGTCAAATATCGCCAGATGCCCAAGTAACCAATTCCTTGACCTCCACGGAAAATCGTGTGTACCTGGAATGATCCCCTTCTCTCGTAGATCTGGCTCGAGTTTGTCAAACTTAGACACTGCAACTCTGTAGCCACCTAAACCCATCTTATGGTGATATACCTTCCTCGCCGCATTTTCCGCATTCTTGGCTGACCTTCTCTTCCCCTTTTCTGATTCCTTGTACGCCAGAAATGCTGGCCAGTGTGCCTTCTGCTTCTCAAGCGGCCCCTCGAATTTTGGGACTTCTTTTTTCTTCTGATATTCCTTCCATAATCTTTTCTTGTAAGCATTGAAAGCCTCGGCCATCTTCTTCAGATCCCAGTGCATCACTACGTCGCGCATTTTCTTCTGTGTCTTCGCGGTATCACATTCTGGAAGATTGAAATGGTTCATTAGCTTGTCGAACATAGCTTGTTTGGAGCGGTCTGATACAAAAGAAACTGCCAGGCGGTCAGGATCGTCTTCGTCCTTTTCTGGCTCATTCCATTCTTCAATACTTATTGGGATCATGTCCCTAACAATAAGTCCACATTGGCATGTAAACTTAGTGCTGTCTTGATGGGCCAAGCAGGTTCGCCGGATCGATAGACTTGCTCGATTAGCAGATGCACTTTCGAGCTCATCTCTTGAGCCGGGCCTCGTTTCGACGTCTTGGTAGACGATGTCGATGCAGTATGTTCCACGGCCTTCACTAAGGCTTGTTCATCACTACTTCTCTACGGTTCCACATCTTTTCCTTGCAATTGCTCTTCTTCCTCCATTCCCTGACCTGATTCATTCAGGTACTATGAGCCGTCATCTTCACCTCCACCATCATTGGGTCCACCGGGGAGTGTACTTTCTTTTATTATTGCGAACACCTGTTCTTCACCCTCTATGTCGTCCATAGCTCAACTAATACAAATGCGAGCTAAAATATTTTAGTAAGTTATAAATTCTCTTGGAAAAATAATATTCCACTAAACAATCATCACAACAGTACACATACTAGTGAAAACAATATTGCATATATTGTTCTGTTAAGAGGTACTACATGCGGTGCTATACAGGCAATGAAAGTTAAACACATTACTTCCGGCATTCTCCAAAATCAAGTTGGCCCTTCATATTTTGTGCTTGTTACGAGGTAGTATACGTTATGCCGATGCGGGGAAGGATGAAGACAAGGGGTTCTGAACTTCGTTGAAACTAAACAAAATCACATACCTAAGTGTTTGTGAGATTCGAACAAAGTTGGACCATTTCGTGCACATACATAATGGGGACATTCTTCATAACCCCGGACGGGGCTATGAAAAAATATCACCATTACGTATATGTACCAAACGGTACAACTCAGTTCTGATCTCACTACCATACGTGACGTTCCTTAGTTCCAACCGAAACCCTCATCTTCATTCTTTCCCCGGATCACCACCGCCTGCAGTACCTCTTAAACGACACAAAACGGCGCGACCCTTAGACCCAGTCCAAGCGCCCTGATCCTCCGAGGGAGTCCGGAGCACTGTCTGACGATAGTGACGACGACGGTGGCGACTACGACGACTACGAGTCGGAGTCTATAGGCCTAGGCAGGAGTATGACTAGCAGAGCAGATCGAGTCTTGCCGAATAAACTTGCGACTCGAACGGAGCATAACAGATGTACCATTCCATATTATCCATATCATGTGTGAAAACATTACAAATCTCTCCCTCTTCTTCTTGATTGGTGGGATTCAGACGCCAGCATCCAAGGAAGAAGAAGAGGAATAAATCTGCAATGTTTTCACACGTGATATGGATAATCTGGAATGCTACATTTGTTATGCCCCGTTCGAGTCGCAAGTTTACTCCGCAAGAGTGGATCTGATCTGCTAGTCATACTCCTGCCTAGGCCTATAGTACTCCGACTCGTAGTTGTCGTAGTCGCCATCGTCGTCGTCACTATCGTTTCCCTCTCGGTTCCCCTCGGTTCCCCTCAGTTCCCTCTCTGTTCCCCTCGTCGCCATCGTCGTCGTCCCTATCAACTAATAACAATTGACAACTAACGTTAAAAAATAGTATTAACAAAAATTAACAAGTAATAACAACTATTAACAACTAAATAACAACTAAAAAAACTAACGCTAAAAAATACTATCAATTAATAACAACTCACAACTAACGCTAAAAAATAGTATTAACACAAATTAACAAGTAATAACAACTATTAACAAAACAACTAATACCAACTAACAGAAAAAAACTAACGCTAAAAATAATAGTAATAAATATTAACAGTAAAAAACATGAACACAAAAAAAAATCCCGCAAGGCCGGAGGGGGCGCGCGGTGGAGCTCCTCCCGCTCACCTCGAGGAGGCCGGAGGTGGCACGGCGGCGAGGACTCGGGGGCGATCGAGGAGCACGGCGGGCACGGGTGCGGCGAGAGCACGGTGGGGATTCCCTGCGGCGAGCTTCTTGGCGGCGAGGGCACGGGCACCGCGCAGCGATGATTCCTGGCGGCGAGGGCGAGGGCACGGCGGCGCGACGTGGAGGAGACTCTCCTGCAGCGGTGAAATCGGGCAGCCTGGCGGCGTGGAGGGGGGGGGGGAGGGGGATTTTGGCGCCGGGAACTTGGTCGTTTTCTGAGGGTTTGCCCCGGACGGAGTAACTGCACGGGGTTATATAGGTTAAAGCCTTTTGCCCCGGTTGGTGCCAACAACAGGGGCAAAAGGGGGGGAGGTGGGCCCTCGCTTGCCCGCGCACCTCCCCCCTTTTGCTCCGGTTGATGGCATCAACCGGGGTAAAAGACCAAAGTTTTCATTTTTTTTCCTGCCGCCATTTTTTCTCGTTTCAAATACTTTTTCAAATAGATTCCAAATGGTTTTGAATTTGGAGAAACTTTCAATATGAAAAGTGTTTAAAATTGCGTAAATGTTTCAAATACAATTTCTGTTTAAAAAAATAATCATTCTAACTATTTAAACTAGTAACAATTTTTGAATTTTCAAAAATTTCAAAAACCTAGTTTATGAATGGTTTTGAATTTGGAGAAACTTTCAATATGAAAAGTGTTTAAAATTGCGTAAACATTTCAAATATATTTTGCGTTTTAAAAAATAATTATTCTAACTATTTAAACTAGTAACAATTTTTTTAATTTTCAAACATTTTTAAAAACCTAGTTTATGAATGGTTTTGAATTTGAAGAAACTTTCAATATGAAAAGTGTTTAAAATTGCGTAAACATTTCAAATACCTTTTCTGTTTTAAAAAAAAATTATTCTAACTACGAAATGTGTGGCGCGAGAGTTGTGCCGCGTGGCCGCGAGCGCGCGGTATAAAATGCCGCGCCTCGAGCGTCTTCTCCTCTCCATGCGTCCACTCCCCTCTCTCTCTCCTCTCCACGAACCGCCGCGCCGCCGCCATGCCTCCGAGGAGGAACAGCACCACCGACTTCCGCGGCGTCCGAGCGCGGCCAAACGGAATGTTCACCTCGGAATTCCGCTACGGGGACGACCGTATCCCCCTTGGCTGCTTTGCCATGGCGGCGGAGGCCGTCCGCTCCTAGGACGCGACAGCCTGGTGCCTCAACCGCCCATGGTCGCTGATGAATTTCAACGACTGTCACACCCGCTGGAAAGCGGAGGCCAGGGCGCCGACGCCGCAGATTGTCACCGCCGCCGACCACCGCCACCTCCGCCATCGCGCATTTCTGGGCCTAGTCGACGTCAGGGACGAGCGCGCCGTCCGCGAGTATTACAAGAACAATCAGGAGGAGCAGCGCGCCAACGAGGAGCTCTGGCAGACCCGCGCGACTGAGCGGGCGGAACGCTGCCTCGAACGCCACCTCACTTTAGAGGCCGCCCGGGAGGCGAGGAAGAAGGCGCTGCAAGAGCTCCGCTGGGCCGACCACGCCGGTGAAGTCTGGGCCTCCAATGATCCGAGGTGGGGGGCTATCTCGAACACAATATCGTGCACCTCCGACGAAGACGAGGAGGTCAGCGATGAGTTCGCCGCTGACGACGACCAGGAGGAGGTCACCGACGAGTTCCCTGACGACGACGACGAGGAGTAGTGTTCGTTTGTAATCTGTTTTTAATAAAATAATTTGTATTCCGGCGAACTGCGGCGCGCTAGCGCATCTGTTTTCTGTTTTCTGTTTTCCGTGTGATTCTTCCTGATTCGTGGGATTCAGACGCTAGAAAGAAACACACCCCTGATCCAACGACTCACAAGAGCTAACATTAGGGAGGAGGCCGGTACATTTGGATAGATAAACAAGGCAGTACATAATGGAAAGAGTGGATCTAAACCTAAACGGAGAGCATTGATCTAGATAAACAAGGAAACACACAATGGCAATGGTGGATCTGATCTGCTAGTGATACTCCTGCCTAGACCTATAGTACTCCGACTCGTAGTCGTCATAGTCGCCGCCGTCGTAGTCACTATCGTCAGATGGTGCTCTGGACTCCCTTAGAGGATCACGACCCCGGGACTGGGCGTGAGGGTAGCGCAGGCGAGGGTTATCGCCGGCCCTGATGTAGTTCATGACGCTCTTAAGAGTCCGTACGCCGCCCCAACACAGCTGACGAACGGCCTCGTTGAAGTTCGAAGGAGGCGGGCCGTTCTCTTCGTACCTGGCGAGCACACTCTCACGCCGATTAATGAAGAAGGCGTCCCAAGTAGGGCGGTAGTCTGGATTCCAACTGGGATTCTTCCGCTGCTCCGGCGTGAGCTCGTGGTAGTAGTGGTTCGTGATGGCCATCCGATGCGCCACACCTTGAGGAACAGGAGGGACCGGCACTCCTCCGGCGCTCAGCATCCAACCTGCGGAGACGTTGTAGCCAGGCGGGCAGGGGTAGTTCGAGGCGGAAAGTGCCTCCGCCTGCAGGAAGGTTAGAGTGGGTACGGTAGAATCCATGGGAGAGTGGTGAGTTTATATGTATTTATGCCAATGGTAGCAATGCATACATACATATAGTGAGAAGAAACATACCCTTTAGTCCCGGCCCGTTTTACCAACCGGGACTAAAGGGTTACGGTTTCGTTGGGACCAATCACAAAGAATCACACGGATCGTGTGTTTCTTTCAAGCGCTTGTGAGTCGTTGGATCAGTGGTGTGTTTCTTTCGAGCTCTTGTGAGTTGTTCGATCAGGGGTACGGTGTATTTGTTTCGAGCGCTTGGTAGCCGTTGGGTCAGGGGTGTTTCTTTCGAGCGCTTCTTAACCGTTGGATTGAAACCCTAGCACAACAATTTTTGAGCCAGAAGACCCTATATATGCCCACCTCTCGGAGTCCCTTCATACATCATTCAGTTCAACCACCAAATATAAATCATTCGGATTCTCCAGCACACGTCCTACCGTGCATTTGATATGCATATATGCACTCAGGATCACGATGGGATGTATGCTGGCGATACCGATTGTTTCGTTCTACATCCCCCATTCAAGGTTTGACAAAGGGTTTGATACATCATTCAGTTCATCGACCTACCACAAATCATCCGGATTCGCTAGCATAAGTCCGACCGTGCATTTGATATGCATATATATATATATGCACTCAGGAGCCACAGTCGGGCTGTATGCTGGCGACACCGTTTGTTTTGTTCTATATATCTAAAAATCCTCCAGTTCACACGCCCGACAGTGATGTTGATACAAAACATGTGGAAAACAGAGTTGGACTAGTCCAAATACATGAACCATGCGGGTTTGATACATTATTACACAATAGTCTAGCAATATTACATGTTTGTTTTCTGCGAGCTCAGATGACATTATGCTCTCGGGCATTTCATCGAACACCTCTTATGCATATGAGGGAAAAACAAGTGAGCAGACCACACCAAAAAGTGAGTGGCATGAGGAGTGGAGAGGGCCGACATGGCAGTGTTTATAAAAAAAGAGAATTTTTTTGGATTTGACGAAAAAAAGAATTCTATTAATTTTCATTTTCCATCTATTTGGTTAGTTTTTCTTAATGAAATTGAAATTATTAACTAAAGGGCAATATAGAAATAAAGAAACAACTTTCCATCTATGTGGGGTCTTTTGCCCCGGTTGGTGGCTCCAACCGGGGCCAAAGAACCCCCACGACGCGCCCTGCTCGTTGCGGGCCTTTAGCCTCGGTTTATGCCTCCAACCGGGGCAAAAGACCCCCACCCCCACCACCACGCGCCCTGCTCGTCCCGGCCCAACCTCTGCAGCCTTTTGCATCGGTTGGTGGCCGAGCCGGGGTGAAAGGGGTGCTCGCTACCGAGCAAAAGCCCTATTTTCCACTAGTGATGTAAAAAGGTCGAGAAATTAAGGATGCAAACATACGTGAGAAAGTACAGACGGATGCGGGGTCGGCGCGGCGGTTAACGTAGGGTCTCGTCTCGCAGTTCTGCACGACCATCAGCTCCAGGCCACAGTAAGGCACCACCCGAGGATCGACGCTATGTTACGGTTCCAACAAGATTGGGAGAACCCTTTTTCCTATGCCACCCATTCCAAATAAACTCAAACCTAACATAAATAGTGAGGATATAAGAGGAGTAATCCCAACAGACTATTGTCTCGTCTAAGTCTCGTCCTTAGACGTATTTTTTCACATAGGACAAAAACTTACATGGCTTTCCATCCGGAGGTTTTTTGCTCTTCATAGCGTGAGCTGCTTTGGTCTTCTCAAATGCAAAGTGGACCTCCTAGTGAATAGTGGTCCTGTGCAACTCGAATCAACAGAGAGAATGTTTACTGTTATATTATAAACACAACTTTCGCACTAGCTATGTTTATGATGTTTAGCATGTAAGTGCATGTTTTCTTCACTACTATCTTGCACAAGGGTAACAAGCACATTAATACTCAATGAATCCAACTAAGATCAGGTACGTTAGATCTTCATGTGTAGCAAATACTCTACTCCATTAAGGAAGAAACTAGTGGTGCATCTTATAGTAAACGAATAAATAAAATGAATAACAGAAATAAGCTATTGCTTGTCCATTTTAAACAATCCAGGACACTGGGTAGAAAGCAAGGCATGCATCCCAACTGACAATCGGCAGTTATTTGCAACAGAAGTAATACACAATAACGCAATCTGTATATAGGCTCTCGGCAGTAAAATCTAGCCAAGCAGTAGGCAATAGCACGAGCACCCCAATTCTGAGCAGATTAGTACGCAACTAAGAACCTAGATTTGTATGAATCTTCGGCAGCCCAGTATCACGCCTGCAGCTGATGTTAAGGCATTAACTAAGATATTTTTTCCCACGGGTTCAGTCTAGATAGATTTATTAGAAACTACCCTTTAAATAAGAAAAATAACATGCACGTCATGTTTTGCTATGCACCAATATATCTTTATTCCCTTGAGCACAAGCTTGATTGTGTCTATAAGGAGTTGGTGCGTTGTTCTTCGTGGATAGTTAAATACAACTCCAAACAAACCGAGACTGCTGACTATATTTTGATTTGCTAATTGCTATACTTTACTGGCTAAGTAAAAAACCAGTACATGCTAGTAATACTTAATTTACCACAGGGCCAGTAGATTAAAGAACAAAAATATCAACAAGGGTGTGATTATTTGTGATTCAAATGAATACGAAACATGGAGTACACTGTACACTACTACTGTGTGGTTGCAATGCATGTGTCTATTACACATGTAATTAAAAGAGGCCGGTAAGATTTATTTTCCCACTTTCTAAGAGGGGCGCACGCATCAGGCATGATGCGATAGACCAACAAGAGTCCTACTACGGCACCATTCAGTGGCACTCCTTATTAGTCCACGAATCTACAACCTTAGCGAACTGACCATTCAGGCATGATGCTTCTAGAAGAAGCCATTAGCTAGCAAAAGATTCCCGTATGGTCGGAAAATCACTTGTGCTCCAGAGCTCCAGTGCACCCTCCGTTTTAAAAAAATCAAAAAAAAAAGAAGTTGCAAAAATATTATGGGCTAAGAATATTATGGGCTACAAAAAAATTAGTTTCAGTGATATTTGAAACTAATTTTCACACATGATATGGCTAAGAAAATTATGGGCTACAAAAGAATTAGTTTCAAAAAAAAAGTATTACAATACTACCTCCGTTCCCATGAATAAGGCGCACACGCATTCCAAGACAAACTTTGACCGAAAGATTTGAGTAATAATATCTTGACTATATAGTGCAAATTTGACATTGTTAGATTCGTATTGAAAAACACTTTCTAATGATATTGATTTTATAACAAATACTATTACATATATGGATAAATTCTTGGTCAAAGACAAATCTTAAAAAGCGTGCGCGCCTTATTCATTGGAACGGAGGGTATTTTTGCAACTTCCATTTGCAAAAATCACTTATCCCAATGATATAACCTACGAACGTACAAAATCACAATCCGAAATTATTTATATTATAGGCTACAAAAAAATGACAAAAAATCACAAAAAGTTTGTATATATGAAACACTATATTATAGATATATACATTTGCTCTTTTTGTGTAGGTCAAAATACTTGGTATTACAAATTGAAATTTGGCACGCTCATAGAATACATCATTGGGAAGATCCACATTTGTTTTCACATTTTTCTGAAACTAAAAATATAATTTTAAATTTTTTGAAACTACAGGGAGCAGTGGAGCTCGGGAGCAAGGAATCTCTACCTGTATAGTTTAAACCAGAGAGCTACGTGTATACATCGAGTATTTTTCTATGAAAGAACTATTACGGAGTAGTATATATAACAGAACAAGTGTTAGGAGTAGTTTGCAACCAAACAAAAAAAAAGTAGCTATCGGCACGATGGCAGTAATTTGCCAAAACAAAAAAAGAGCATCTTACCTTGCTAGATCCGGTTGGCACTAAAGATTAATTTCCATCAAAGTGAGATCTTTTGTTTTGATAAGGCCACAGAGATGCAACAGGAGTACAAACACATCTTTGGATGTGAGATAGGATGTGTCTCCCTTTTAAATACCTGGGTATTCCATTTCATTATCGTAAGCTATTAAATAAAGAATGGAAACCGATTGAGGATCGGTTCGAACAAAAGTGGAGTTTGTGGGTAGGAAAGTTACTCTCATATGGAGATCGCCTCGTTCTTATCATTTCGGTTTTAACTAGCTTACCGATGTTTTTTCTATCCTTCTTTGAGATAACTGTTGGGGTATGGAGGAGGTTAGATTTTATAGATCTCGTTTTTTCTGGCAATGTGACAAACTTAAGAAGAAATATAGGCTAACCAAGTGAAATATTGTTTGTCGCCCTAAAGACCAAGGAGGCCTTGGGATCGAGGTCCTAGATGTTAAGAATAGATGTTTACTTAGCAAATGGCTATTTAAAATCTTAACGGAAGAGAAAGTGTGGCATGATTCGCTACATATTAAATATATTCGTGGTAAACCTCTGGCTCAGGTTGAAACAAAGCCGACAGATTCCCCGTTCTGGAAGGGAATTATGAAGGTCAAGAATGAGTTCTTCCCACATATCTCATGTTCCATTGGAGATGGACAGAGTGAGTGATTTTGGGAAGACACTTGGTTATGACAAACCCCTCTAGAAGCTCAATACCCTTGGCTTTACAATATTGTTAGTTATAAGAATGTTCTTGTAGCTCAAGTAATTCCGCATGATCATCCTAATATCACATTCAAGAGGCCGCTCCTAGGTGATAAATGGGAGGCCTGGTTACATATTGTTGAGAGATTGATGGCCGTATCTATGACAAATAATCCTGATAAGTTCACTTGGAAACTGACACCGTCGGGTGTGTTTTCGGTCAAATCCTTGTACGAGGATCTGATGAATGGCCACACTAGATTTCTGCGTAAATACTTGTGGAAATTAAAGGTTCCGCTTAAAATCAGGATTTTCATGTGGTTTTTCTTCGTAAAGAACCTCTCACAAAGGATAATTTAAAAACACGAAAGTGAATAGGTTGTATGAAATGTGTCTTTTGTGCTAAAGAGGAGACTGCTGATCATTTCTTTGTTTCCTTTTGTTTTCCTAGAAAAATATGGAGACTGATTCATTTTATCTTCTGTAGCTAATTTGTTTAAGAATTTGTTGAATGAGGTGGATAAATAAACTAAAACTAGTATACGCATTGGTGTATGTGCTTTCTTCTGGGCAATTTGGAATTGCAGAAACGATGCGATTTTTAACAACTTGAAAGCTGATCACTTTTTGCAGGGTGTTCCTCGGGCCACACACTGGATTCCCAAGTGGTCTTCCCATCTCCAAGAGGGGCAACGAGGACGTTTGGATTCTGGATGACCCAGCTTGATAGCGGTCGTGTGGGCTATCCTCAACCAGCGTGGCTGGTTGCACACTAGGTGATTACAATATGTGTAGTTCTTCTATGTTGTTGCTATTCGTTGGCTGGCGTATGTGGCCACGGTTCGGTATCGTTGATGTGTATTGTGCTATTATAACTTTACGCTGAATTTGGCGCTCTGCAATAAAGGGTAGTATGTCACATAAAAAACAAGTCATTTAACAATATCTATTTTAACACCAAAGATCAAACAAAAAAATCATATTCATTTGATAAATTTTATTTTAGCTCCAAATAATCACATCCATATAATATATCTACTATTTATGCTAAAAAGTACTAAAGAAGGAAGAAAAGGGCGCATAATATTTGAAACAAAAGTTAGTACGGTGCAAAACCGTGGGATTTGAACTCACCACGTGAAACCAAAGAAAAAATAATAATAATCAGAAAGGCCAACAATTCTTTGTGACTAGTTTTAGATGTCTAGCTAGTAATTATATACATCTGAATAGTTAAATTTGTTCTTCACCTTATGTTTGATATCATATATCATTTGGAAGAAGAAAACAATTCATAAGTCTTAGCTCTCACATTTCTTATGTCGGATGAAGAGTTATGTCTAGTTAGTAGATTAAAAGTCCTCATTTGTAGAGCCAAAGGTTTCTCAAAAAATACGGGAAGATACTAGCAACCAATAAACTTAGGTCGATTGCTAATTTTTTTTCTCGATTGATTAATGCAAAAGAAGTTGTACATCAGTTTGCATAAATAGACTATTTTATTACAGTTGATGGCCACTAGAGCTATGCATTCTCTAAATCTTTTACGACACCATTCTTTTTTTACATCACACGGTCGATTGCCCATGGAGCTATGCTCGGGACGCGGGGTGTCACATTCCTCCAGACTTCTTAGGTAGACGTCTTTTTTCTTACAAGCGGCATTAATTTTCTTAGATGCGCTGGATTGGGCGTGGGGAGTGGGGTAGATTAACTGCTGGGAACAACGGATGCGTTGACCATTAACTTACCTCGCATGCACTTTTCTTACGAAAAATAGAATCGGAAAAAATAACAAACCATTGCAAATTTTTGTTAGAGTCAGACAGTATTGGTTTACTACAAAAAAACAAATATCATGGTGTATAAAATATTTTCTTTATAATTCCCCATGAATTTGTTGCTCCTGTTTTTCTTTATCTTCACGTTCGTCGTCGGTTGCAAATGCCATTGGGCTGAGGAATTCCGATACATCAACAACATGCAAAGATTGGTCTCAAACCTCTTTTTCCTCCTCTATTGTCCCAATATTAAGTCATCCATCTGATAAATCTTTTAGGTAAGTAAAATTAGACATTTGTTTAATGAAATTTTGATACAGAAAAGAACATCGGATTTTACTGAATTTGTATAAATATTGGACAGATGCTTGCCTGTCCATTCAGTACCGTCAGGTTGCTTGTCCCGTATGTCATCATTGTGTGCGGTTTCTACGATCATAGGTTTTCTTTCTACTGTGGTCTCAGTCGGAGATACTGCTGAATCAGCATTGAGAGATATATCAAAAACTTCATGGCATTTCTCTTCCTTATTTTCAATGTTGTTGACCTACAAAAAAAAATTAAAAACATGTTTTATAGTCGAATCATGCAATATGTAAACATTTTTAAGTAGTATTTTGAGTTTATTCTCATCCTACCATTGTATTTTGTGGAATGTCTTTCTCCTACAACGTTTCATTGACTTGTTTATCCTGCTTTACCAAACAAAAAATATAAGTAATGATAGTTGCCATGCAACTATATACTAAAAGGGCTATTAGAATAATAATAGCTGCACATATTAAACTGTCATCAAATTGTACCATAGTCTCAATAACTGGTTTGGTTACTTCCGATCGTGTTATTTTTTCTTGTACAACTAGCTCTCTAGGTCCCTCTTGCTTCAAAGAGTCACACATACAAAAAAGATTTAAATACTCAAACTATGGATCTTAGAAATAGTTGTTGCATATAGAGTAGTTTTTAGTGAAGAAAAATATCTCGAGACTTGTTTCGCTCCCAACCTGACCTAAGTTTTCTGGTTGTACAACTATTATCTCTCTACATACGAAGGTTGTGTACTGTGTTACTGTTTCTACATTCACCTCCGATGTAGACTCCTCAGGAGGTGCCTGGTCGCTCTGTCCTTTTTGTAAATGGACATCGTCCTCAAGAGGTGAAGTAGGCTCAGTTATTTCCGGTGTGTCCTTCTTATAACATATAAAGTAACATAATAGTTACCGTTAATCCAATATACAGAGTAAATTTAGTCTATAAAAAATGTTTGGATAGATATGGAGGTTACCGCGGTACTTGGTTGTGGAATGATGTTGCCTTCTACATGGAGCTCACTGTCGTGTTGTTGCTTTTCAATGACATTATGGTTTGTCTTGATCTTATCCTTCTTTGTCTTCGTCTTCGTCTTCTCAATTTTCCTGCTGGATCTTTTCCTCTTCGTCTGTTTCGCTGAAATAAAACGACAAACAATACGTATGTAATTCTCCGAATACATTTGTAAATGATTGCAGTTTATAATTGTACACGAGTTACACTGAAAAGAAGTACAAGATAGGAAATCATCGGTCTACGTATTCCAAGTTACCACGGATATATGGCTACATTGTAGTTGTACACAGAGTTGTTGGAATAGTTAAAAAACAAATATGCATTGCAAGTGACCGAGAACTATATGAAACAGATTACAAGCAAGCGTTATTTTACATGTCTGACATTCACTTGTTTTATCCTAGAATTGGTCATTGTTTTACCAAAAAAAAGGTTTTCAAGTAACTTGGTGTAAAAATAGTTAACTAAACGGTAGCACATGTTTCGCATTCTCTGTTTCTTTTCTTCACTGAAAAATAGACAAATGTATGAAATTTACCTTTCCAGAAGCTTCTCAAAACTTTGTTAACCGAACCTTTTCAATAAAATTCTTCTCTGCATTGTTTGTTGCTTTCACATGCAGTAATGAAACAGTACGATTTTTTTACTTGCTTCTTCTTTTGCTTGAGATTCCTAGCATCATATTTACTTATGTTCCTATCTTGCAATTGTCCTAAATTGGTGTATAGACCAATTAGATTGTTTGTCTGTTTTCTCAGACAATCTATACTGCTCTCTTCGATCAAAGTGTCATCATTGTCGACCTGAATTTGAGCCTTTTCATCGACGCCTAAAATATTAGTCGTTGTTGATATTCCATCTGCCAAAAACTTGACCTCCTCCAATAGATGCACTATTGTATGGATCCTTTCATTGCTGCATTCAGGACTATCATCTCTAGTTCTGCTTCTTTTGGTCAATCAACCTTCTGGTGGCCGGACTTTAAGTGCTGGTACTGATATAACAGGATTCAACTCAGTTTTAGAGTCTCCAGATCGATGTACTTCCAACAATTTACTACGCACTGATGGGCGAATGTGCGCTCTGTCGGCTGCAGCTTTCCATCCCTAAAATAAAAACAATTTTAGTACACATTTTCAAGAAAAACTTGTTTAGGAGATAAGGGACCATACACAACATCAAACATTTATCGACAACATGACTATCATTGAACTTACAAGGATTTCTCCAAATTCCAGGTTAACATTGTTTGTCTTGTCTCTGTTCTTGCAGTCAGCTATTGCTATTGACTCTCGGCTTGCTTGCTTCAGATACAACAATCTAGATATTCTATCACTTTGTTCGGTTAATTCACCGTAAAGCAAAGTATCAAGATAAATCAGCAGTGGTCCAAGAAAGAATGATTCGAGATACTTCCAAGGTGTTCGAAGTCTTTCTTGCCACTTTTACGCTGATCTGCTTATCTCCTCACAAGCTAATTGGCAGTAATCCATTTTATTCATCTGGCGATGATCAAGGTCCTTCACAATCCTTGGCTCTCTCATTATTCGATCTGATAATCCACTGCATATCAGCTTGTTAAATAATATAAGGAAAAAGATCCTCATTGCATTTTTCTCTCTAGCTTTGATATCACCACTCTTGTTAACATCATCTTTTTGTTCTTTTACTATTTTTAACAGCAGTTTTTTTTTAAACTACTGGTGTCACCAATTCATCCTGGTCCATCCCAAACTTTTCCTTTAGACGACTCAAACCGCCAGTATCTGTATCTAGCGACGGCCTTGGGCCTACCTTATCTCGGTTCGGCATTCCAGTCAGAGCATGGATAGCATAACTATCTATTTTGATTTTTCGATCAGCTGTGCCAAAGGTTATGGTCAACGTCTTGCGGTTAATATGATCCATCAAGTAACACATGCATTTCTTGCATGGAAGATTACTTACGTCTATATCTATAAAAGCACCGAATCCTGCAGTCCTGACGTTCTCCAACCATCCAGGAACTTCTTTCAGAATTTTTATTACTTCTTTTATCATCTGAAGAGACGAGTGAGTCTGCACTCTACACATATTATCGCTCTTGACTTCTGTTTGCAATGCTTGCGTGATTTTCTTTCTTGCTGATATGTTTGGCGCGTCTTGCTCCCCTGGCTGAGAATGATGCAGCACAATCTGACTGTCATTCTCTGCTATATCTTTTTCATTCAGTTGAGCTATGTGATCAGAATAACCTTTGCCTCCTCTTCCTTATCCCATTCAAGCTTCTCCTTTAGTTGTCTCTTCTGCTCCTTGTGTTGCTCCCAGTTCTTTCACTGAATTTTTAATTTCATTCATACGCCTTCGCCCTACTTCTTGTCAATGCAGAGTTTGTTGCTATGACAGTGGAACTTCTGGCTGACATATCAGCCTTCTCTGTATGTTTGCAACATTTCCTCTTACTACTTTTAACATTATTTGTTAACTTTGTCTTCTTCGAGGACCGAACAGGGTTCTTTTTTCTCTGAACTTGCGCACGTTCAGGTTCAGTATCTTCAGTTTGTCCTTTACACAGAGGAAGCACATCACAAGTTTTTCCTTGTCCATTATCTTCCTCATCAGAGTTTCCTGTGTTAATACATTTCATATCTTCATTAGCAGAGTTTCCTGTGTCATATGTTCATCGTCGGCTCCTCTGTTCCTACCTTCTTTATTTGGACAATCTGCACTTCTCTTTTTCCTTGTATATACAAGGCGATCAGTAGAAGCTCTCTGTGCCAAGGAATCATTCGCGTTTTTCCCATCCGCGCTTGCAGCTCTATCCTCCTCGTCTACACTCATTGGTCGCACTGGAGAACAATTATTGACAGAACTCAGAAGTTCACTAATAGACTTGCTCACTGACGACCTTGAAAAAATGTTCGCAGAAAAAAAAATTGTCAAATTTTACAAGAGGCCTTGTAACGGAATACAATTGAAACCTAGACTCGCTAATCAAAGTAGCAAAGGGAAATTTTACAAAAAGTACTACGATTGAGGAATATATGCGTGACATGAAGTCTGGAGTAATGTCTGAACTTTCAGAAAATAGTGTTTACAGAAGAAGCTGCAACAAACAATGATAACGCTAAGATACATGGACCACTAGTAACAAGTATGTAAACAAATAATAGAGGAAATAGACCAAAAACTAATATAGGAAATAGAATAAAAACAAGGTCAGAGAAAATAAGGAAAACAATTAGACGTGGACACTGCAAATAACTAGGGCATAACAGAACATCTTGTTAGATCCTAAAAACACATATTGAAGAGGCTGATAGAGCAAGAAATGAAGAGCACGATAGTTCCACGTCTCAAACGAGTGAACGACAACATCAAAGTGTCACCACTATCGACACACTGAATATTTTTTATCTTCAAACTACGTACAGGATATGATACAAATCATAGTAAAATATATGTTTGATTTTATTATTTACCAGTAGAGCATAAACTTACGCATGTACTCACTTTCATCCGACAACTTAAATTATCCTAGAATTTATGTGTTGGCATTGAATTGTGTATATAATAAATACGATTATTCTTTCCACAGAAAGGAATTACGCACCGTACAAACTGCACACAGTACGATGTACACAGAGAAACGTACATCTTACGATTCAGTGGTCAACTGCCACCAAAGTATACAGCCTATACTGCTGAAATTTGAAGCAGTGTACGACGTAAACATAGTACGGTGCACACTCATAAAATGTTCAACACAACTTCCTTAGCTTGTACGTCCTAAGACTAATCAGTGAACTCCAACCAAACTCTGCTGCATATACTTTCTGTAGAAAGTAAGCAGTGTACGAAGAAAACACTCTACACCAAACAGTACGATGAACAAAGAGAAACGTACGATAGAACTGCCTTAGATTGTACGTCATAGGATTTAGAGGTGAACTCCCACCAAAGTTTACAGTGGTGAATTGTTTTTGTCAAATTTGAAAAAGACCTTGTAATGGAATAGAATTGAAACCTAGAATTTATATTCAAAAGAGGATCGGGAAAATTTCAGATTCATTTGAACGGACTTGAAAACTCGGATTTCTCAAATTATTTGGGTTTCGGGGATTAGCAATCGTAAGGTTGTACCTGATTTTGTTCCTTGATGTGGTGGTGACGAAGCCATCGCTTGGAATATCACTGGCCGAGTTATCGATCCTCGTCGACGTCAATGAAACCCTAGTCTAGTTCGCGGTTTTGGCTGCGGCTAGCGGTTGCTCCTGGATGCGGTGGATTCTTCGATGGCGTCAATTATCCGGGGTGGTTCCTCTTCGTGTCTTTCCCTCCACTCCTTTTTGAAATCCTGGGAAATTTCGAGGTACGGGGCGGCGAGCCAGTGGAGGGGAAGGGGGTATTTTGTGGTGGGAGCGAATGAGAAGGAAACTGACTGGTGGGTCCTACGGGGTGGTGAGCCAGTGGAAGCGAAGGGTGTCTCTTGTGTTTTCTTTTAATAAATAATGAAAGCAGAGGTTGGTTGCCCACGCAGCGTACAATGTTTCATATTTTCGGTGTACATACAACGCATAAGCTAATATAGACGCACAAAACAAAGTCAGGGTGTACGCTGTTTCAAGTTTTCAGTGTACATACAACACATGAGCTAATACTGACTTACAAAACTAAGTCAGAGAGTACGATGTTTCATATTTTTGATGTACAACACAATGCATGAGTTTCATACAACACTAAGTCATGTTGTACGCTGCTTCATATTTTCGTTGTACGTAGAACGCATGACCTAATACCGACGTACAAAACTAAATCAGGGTGTACACGGTTTCATATTTTTGATGTACGTGCGCTGGTTCAAGAAAATACAAAATATTAAACTCTTGAGGGCTCCAAGGACCACTAAACCCTGTTCTCTCCCTCGCAGATTACCCGTCGGTCAAGCAGGGCATCCACCTCGACCCACTGAGCAGCCCCAACCAGGCCCACCGTTCTTCTTAGGTGGATAGACTTCGCCGCTGCCCTAGCCACCGAGATGTACGGATCCGCACATATCGCAAAAATCAGCGGGAACCTATCCTTGAGCGGGCCCTCCCCACACCACCAGTCGAGCCAGAATAGAGTCCGAACTGACCCCAAGCTTGAATAGGTGTCTCCCCTTACACAAACTATTCTAGAGTTGCAACCCTCTAGAGCCTCTGATCTCAAAGATGTTATTATTGGGCAGATACTTAACCCTTATAAGACTGGCCCAGATCGAGGTCTCATCCTGATAAATCCTCCAGACCCACTTCAACATGAGAGCAATGTTCATCTTTCACGAATTTGTGAGCCCCAGCCCCCCCCCCCCCCCCCGCTCCTTCGATCTGCATACCGAAGGCCAGTTAACCAAGTGATACTTCCATTGGGGGCCCGCACCTTCCCGGAAGAACCTGGCCCTGATGGCATCAAACTTGGAGTGGACCCCTTTCTGAAGTAAAAAAAAACCCATAGCAAAGATTGGAAGGTTTGAAAGGCATGCATTGGACAGGATCAGCCTACCCCCCGAGGACAGAAACCTGCCCACCCACGGCTCCACTATAACCGCCAACTTATTAACCAAAAAGTGCCACTATTCCACCGTTAACTACCCGTCCGAAACTGGGAGACTAAGATACACAAAAGGGAACGCCCCCAGCTTACAGTTCAGCATATCTGCCACTCTACATTGATCTGCTAACGGTTGTCCCATCACTATCACCTCTGTATTGTGGTAATTGATCTTTAGACCCGACATATCTTCGAAACACATGAACAAAAACTTGGGATTCGCAATCTCCATGTTGTCCTGCTGAATGAGAATCAGCGTTTCAACCACGTACTGCAGGTGGGAGACCCCCCGGGATTAAATGGGGAACCACCCCTTTTATGTGACCGTTGGCAGAAGCTGCGGAGAGAAACACAGATAACCCATCTGCGATAAAATCAAAGAGCAGCGGAGAGATAGGGTCCCCTTGACGCACCCCTCTCTTATTATGGAAATAGGGCCCCGCCTCTCCATTGATAGCAATCATTGACTGACCCCCCGAGACCAGATTGAAGAGCCTATGAACCACCCCGGAGTCAAAGCCCTTGTGGCGCAGGACTTCCACCAGGAAATCCCAATTAACTGTATCATAAGCTTTCTCAAAGTTAAGTTTCAACCTCACACCACCCAAATTTTTTGACTTTAGTTCATGCACAATTTCCTGCAATGCCAGCGCCCCATCCAAAACGGAATGACCCTTGATGAATGCTAACTAGTTTGGGCTCACAATCCTATGATCAACCGGGTCCAACCGCACCGCATAAGCCTTAGAAATGATCTTGAAGATCACATTAATGAGCGCGATTGGGCAGAATTGTCAGATCCTATCAGCCCTCTGAATTTTTGGAATCAACAAGAGAACCCCAGAGTTCAGTCTCGAGACGTCAATTCGCCCTAGAGTGAAGTCATTGAGACAATGAAGCACCCCAAGATTCACCAATGGGAATCATATTTTGAAAAAAACACCGGGAAGCCATCCGGGCCCTGTGCCAAGTCAGATTTCATGGACTTCACCAAGGTTTCCAGCTCTTCCTCCAAGTATGTCATAGCCAGCTGCTCATTCTTCCTGACCGACACCCGTCTGTCCACTGACCAAGTGTTTGCTGCCAAGCCACAACTCCAAAGCACCGAAGATCCCATTAGCTCCCTGTAGAAACCATGTATGTGCTCTTGAACAACCCTCTTCTCTGAAATCAGCTGTAACGACCGGGGTTCTCCCAAATAGTTGTTGCCTGTTTGTTTCCTTTTCTGCATGTCATCGCATCTGCATCGTTGTGCATTTTTAACATTGGTAAAATAATTAAAATTGCATAAAATTTTGTTTTCTAAGTTTTTCTGAAATTAAATTGTGCCCCAAAAATTATTTTACATCAAGCAGTTTTATAAACAATCAAAAACGAAAAAAAAACAAAAAAAAAACGTTGAGGGCCGGCCAGCCCACAGGCCAACCGGCCTGCTAACACACACCTAACCCTAAGCCCACCTAACCCTCACGCACACACACAACGCACACACGCACGCGACCAGCGAACGGGATCGATCCCCTACAGCGCCGCCCTCCCTGCTTCCTTCGCTCGCTACGTCCCCGTCGCCACCTCCATCGCTGCGTCTCCCCTCCCATCGATCCCTCCCCCCGACCTCCTCCTCTACCGAGCGCCGCCGCCCTTCCCTCTGCTGGCTCCGGCGAGCTAGCGCCGCCCCTCTCCCGGCTCTCTCTCCCTCTGCCGCTGTCTCCCACCTCGTCCCCTCCTCGCGTCCGCCTCCCACACCTGCGCCTCCCTCTCGCCGGAGACCGCCGCTCGAGGCCGTCGCCTCCCCTCTCCGCCCCACGGCCGCCGAGCCCAACGCCGCCTCCTCCTTCCCTGCCTCCTCCCGTCCGCCCGCACGCCTCCATCGCTGGGAGCCGAGCTCCGCCCCAGCTCCTCGTGACCAGGGCTGCAAGGTGCGCCCCCGCTCTGATTTTGGCGGCCGCTTCGAGTCCCCGCGTCACGGCCAACGAGGAGGGGCTCGCCTGCCATGTCCACCTCCACAGCAGGCGCTCCATCGTCCCGTGCCCGAGCGCCATGGCCGCCCTTCCCCGACCTCTCTTTGCTCCGTCCTTGACGCATAGCAGCTGTTCGACTCCCGCAAGAAGATTGGTTCATCCCGGGTATCCGTCTGTACATGTGCTACGTTTGTTGTGGCCGAGGCCTTCGCGCCCGTGTCGTGGATGACCGTGACGCCGCCAAGCTCGACCCCGACCCGTACCTCGTCGCCAAGTCCGAGCACCGGAACCGCCAAGATTCCTACCCGATGCGACAAGCACCTCGACCATGACTACTCCCTCGACGAACCGTGAACGACTACATCGCCTTCGACGTGTCCGCTTTGCGTTGGCCGCCTTCGTGCGCGTCCATGAATTTCTCATCGACCGGAGATGCGGCACGGTCACCTCCGACCCCGAAGACTATACGGTAGCGGCTCGCCCATGACTACATCGACTCCGGACGTTGAACGACTACGTCGACGACGATGATCGTTAGGTTTGAGAACGACTACTTCCACTACTTCCATGACGTCGACTACTCCTTCTACAACCCGTGAACGACTACTTCCTCTACCCACGCCAACTACAACGAAGACTCGAGAACAACGGATATGATGTTGCGATTCCACCACAACTACGACCCCGGAACAACTACTTCCTCGACTACATGAGAACGAACATCTACTTCCCCTACATCCTCCACGTCCCGAAGTTTCCGGCGTTGACCCCGGCGATCCTCTTTCCAACGTGCGAACCCAAACCCCAACCCTATACCCTATATGCCTATTTTCTAAATGCCATCTATTTTATAAATGTCAAATCATTTCATCTTGTTGCATTGCATATTGTGGGTGCGGGCAATAATAATATCATCTAACAATTAAATATGGAATGAGTTGGGATAATTAAATATTGTCCCGGTTCCATTTAAATTTTGTATCTCATCTATATCCTTGTCACTCCGTGTTAAACAAAATTTAATATTGATGGGTAAATAAATAATGTGAACCTCCTAAATTAAATGTTGGGCTTCCGGCTCAATTTAAATTGATTTAATTGCATAAATCATAACTAATTCATTTTAACTCCAAATTTGAAAAAATAAAATATGTTTTCCAATCAAAATTCTCTAAACTTTGCAAATATAAACTTTGTTTTCTGTTTTGAATAAATCAAATTGCTGAAAACAACTATTTCTTAATTAATGCCTTAAAATTGCTAATTTGATAACTTGCTCATTTTAATTCCAAATCCAACAAATAAAATATGTTTTCATACCAGAAAAATGCACTTAATCTGTCCATGCCATCCATGCTCATGTTTGCATTTTGTATGTTGCATCTTAGTTTGTGTTATGCATGTTCACCTATTAAATAAATATGGAATGTGTTGGGGTATTTAATTCAATTGTTGCCCTATTCCATTTAATATTGCTAACTCACCTATTTACTGTTTTCCATGCTAAACAACATTTAAATTGATGGTTAGATAAACAACTTGAACCAATTCCTATTTCTCCGGACTCCGGTTCCGATTAAATTGCTTAAGTTGTTTCCCCTGTTGCATCTTGCCATGCCATGCATATAAAATAGGATCATGCTGGATCTTTTGCCGTAGAAGTAATTGTTGCATCCGGTGTTTGTTCTAGTTCGTTGCTTCTTCTGGGATAGGACGTTGAGATGATGTGAGCAACGACAAGTTCTGCGGATGTACCTCTACTTGCTGGATCTCAGGCAAGTATACTCACTTGCTGCCTATGGCTGCCTTTCATCACTTGTTACCGATTCTTTCCGTTGCTCTTATGCTAGCCTTATGATTCGATGCTTGTGTTCCGATCCCATCATATGTATACCCTGCTGCCATGATATAGCCTTCCTTCCACTTCCTATTACCTGTTGTTTGTTTACCCCGTTGGCCCTCGTGTCGTAGTGCATGCTTAGGGTTGTTTGCGCTCTAGTCCTGTTTTCCTTTGTTCTATCACCTGTTTAGTTTGGTAGTTGGGTTTCAATTCAATCAACAACATGTTAATGTTTTGGGTAATAATAATTTGATGATAAGGCACCGGCAGGAGGCCCGACGTGGTTTTGAAGCCTGCTAGTGTCGACCCTAATTAGTTAAAGGGTCTTGTCTACTGATCCATGATGAGCGCACTAACCGCATGTGGGAAGCGAGTATGGGCGCCCCCCCTCAATTTGATTCGATTCGCATCTCGTCCAAATCGCCTCATTTAGTTTGGGTTTTCCATTTGCCGCATGCATGATCTTGCGAACCCAGGCCAGGGTGGAACTTTTGTAGTCGGCATTTAGGGAGACACGTTCTTAGAGTGCTATGAGGGTCCCCTTTTCTTCGTGGGGCTTGATTAGCCGTGCGCTTAATTGCACGGGGTTCTTTGGGCTTGATGCGAAGAAGAGTTGGGTTGTGTTGAGTACCTCGCTTGGTGGGTTTGATCCCCGTCTGGCGGGTTATTCTTACGTGTACGGCCAAATTGGTGCACCCCTGCAGGGTAAATCTTCTCGAGAAGCCGTGTTTTCCGCGGTTATGGATGACTTGGTGAAAGTGCTGGCTAACAAGTACTCAGAACAACTTACACCTAACTAATGATAACTTGACTAGTAATAGTCTTATTGACACAATAACTTGAACCATCATTAATCCAACTGTGTGAGTTATCCTCGGATTGCTTCTTTGGATAAGGGGCGAGATCCAGGATGGGTTTGTTTGATGTTAGTTGTAGTTGGTTACGATACGCTATCTTATCCCCCTCTTTTAGCCGGATGTTGTATCGAGTCTCTGTAGTTAGTTAGTGCAGCCCGCTGCCGCTTCTTTGCAATAATCCCTTCCTTTCCGTTGTACCCAAAGTATTTGTATCTTGTGATGATTGGTTACGCTGGTATCTTGTGAGTATGGGTTATCCACTTGCAAGTACTTAACCGTACTGACCCACGAATCCATTTCGTGGCTGCATATTCCACATTGTAGTCAACAGGTTTGAAGTCTGACGACGTTAGCTTGGGAATCCCTCCGGCTTGGCCTGGGCAGGGATTGGACGCCAGCGGTTATCTTCAGGACTCTTAGTCCAATTTGTATCTTGTCCGTAGTCGGACGCTATGTTGTTTCTTCCGCTGTTATTTGGATCTTTGTATTGTATCAGTTGTATCCTTGACTCGTTTGAGTCGTCTTGTATATACCTCCTCTGTTGTTGTTGTGGATATTCGTGAACTGTTGTAATGTTATCACAAGTGGCAACCTGGAATCGGTTTTTATGTGGATTTTGGCGGAAATGCTGAAATCTGCATAGTGCCCGATCTCGGGGCGTCACATCAGCCCCTGAACCAAAGACAGGAAGGAGATCGGGCATTTCCGACGTCGTCCGTTCGCATTCGCATGGAAGTAGGACGTGTTAGCATCCCCTTTCAGAGCCCACTTCACTCTACCCTTTTGTCTCCAATACTCTTCCTCTTGCCTCAGGATTTGAAGGAGCTGCTCTTCAAGGTGATACCTGAAAGCCCAGTCCTCCTCATCAACCTCCTCAACATCTTCCTTGGTGTCCAACTCTTTAATTTGCCTCGGAATCGCCTCCTTGGCCAGCCTAGCCTCTCTTCCTTTATTTTTGCCCCATCCTTTCAGGAATTGCCTCGGTCGAGAGCTCATCCATTGCCACCAATCACTAATGTCATGACCCCCCATTGAAGACATCAATTCTACCAACTTTGACCCCAAAAGGTCCTCAAATCCCGGAGCTTCGAACCAGCCTGACTCAAAGAAGAATCTGTTACTCCGCACAACCGAGCCCACCCCAGCGTCAAAGATCAACGGAGTATGGTCCGAGCCAAGACTGGTTTCCGCCATCAAAACGCTGAGAGGGAAGTGCACGTCCCACTCCGGCGCCACAAACACCCTATCCAGCACACATCTGACCGGGTTGAGTTGCTTATTCGTCCAGGTGTAGCGCTCACCCGATCTCTCCACCTCCCGCAACCCCGAAGAAGCCACGTGAGCATTAAACATGTTAATCCGGGGTCAGTTCACATTATCATTGTTCTTATCCTCCTCAGATCTCAATAGATTAAAATCACCTCCCATAAAGATAGGTCTGGTGGAGGCCTGAACCCTATTCGACGGGTCCTCAAGGAAGTCCCTTGACCCCCTATGGTCCACAGGACCGTAGATCCCCATTAACTAAAAGATAAAGCCCCACGGTTGATGCCCGTAGATTGTATGCTCGTTGGGAGATCCCAAGAGGAAGGTATGAAGAGCACAACACCAAGTTCTCCCTCAGAAAGAAAACAAGGTTGGATCCACTAGTAGGAGAAAGAAATCATTTCTGAAGGTTGATGAAAGCTGATGTTGGCAGGGCGCACTACCGGCTCAGCTGCAACGTGTAATCTACACAACACAACCAGGTTACTTTACCCCAACGTAATAGTGAGGTTGTCAATCTCACCGGTTTTGCTGAAAACAAAGGATTAGATGTATAGTGTGAAAAACAATACTTTTTTGCAGTAAATGAAAAGAGAACAATGATGGCAGTGAATGTAAGGAAAACAGTTATTGTAGTAAAGAAAACAGGGTTTGCAGTGGTTGTATTATCAATGTAAAAGAATGGACCGGGGTCCACAGTTCACTAGTGGCGACTCTCTATAAACGATATATAACATGCTGGGTAAAAAAATTACAGTTGTGCAATTGACAGATATAAAGGCTGCACCGTAGTGCATATACATGACATGGTGATTACTATATGATTCATGCGGGCATTAGAACATAATTCATAGACCGTTATCCCTGCATCTATGACAAATAATCCACCCTCGGAGCGTAATCCAATCAAACCTTAGGTATTAAGTTGCAAGCAACAAATAATTGCATTAAGTAAAGTGTGTAATGTAAATAATGTAAACATCATTGTTTTCTCTCTAATGGAAACAACATATCCCCCGTCCGCTATGTTTCCAGTCACTGCAGCGTGGATAAAAAGGAGGCATGAACTCACTATCTAGCATAAATACCCCCTCTTGGAGTTACAAGCATCAACTTGGCCAGAGCATCTACTAGTAACGGAGAGCACGCAAGATCATAAATAACATAAAAATAAAAGAACATGATAGATTGATAATCACTGGACATAGCATTCAATATTCATCGGATCCCAGCAAACATAACATGTAGCATTACAATAAGACGATCTTGATCATGTTAGGCAGCTCACAAGATCTAAACATGAGGCATAAAGAGGAGAAGACAACCATCTAGCTACAGCTATGTACCCATAGTCAAAGGATGAAGTACTCACGCATCACTCTGGGGCTGGCATGGTGGTGTAGAGCCCTTGAGTGATGAATTACCTTCCCGGCAGGGTTGACGATGACGGCGGCTACGGAACTTTTGGTGGAAAAAGACTCGGGTGTTTAGGGTTTTCCCGAGGAGGTTTTAATATCGCCGAAAGGGAAACGTCAGTGGGTGGGTAGGGGGGCCACACCACCTGGTGGCGCCGCCAAGGGGAATCCGCGCCGCTATATGGTGTGGGCCCTCCAGGCCCCCCCGGGGATCTCGTCTGGGCTCCGTGTACGTGACAGAATTCTAAAGTCCCGAGTTTTCGTTTCGTCCAATTCCAAGAATATTTCCACATCGACTTTTCTGAAACCCAAAACAGCAGAAAACGAGAACTAGCACTGTGGCATCTTCTTAATAGGTTAGTCCCAGGAAATCCATAAAAATGATGAAAAATGTATAGAAAACATGTACCAATTGGCATAAAAATAACATGAAACATCAGAAATTATAGATACATTTATGACGTATCAACGGTCTGTGCAATACCGAAAGAGAGATGAAGTGGCGGCTCGTTTCCACCCGGCCAACCTCCAAAAGAATGTCTCTCACGCCCACTAGCATCCTCCCAGACTGCCCTACTGGGGGCACCCAAAAAAACTTCTCCCCAAACTCTAGACTATCCAGCTCCATTTGCGAGAACTTCTGCTTAATTGTTTCTTGCAGACACACCACATCAATCTTGTGCGAACGGAGGTACTCTTTAAGCAAGGTCCGGCGCCCCCGCACGCCGAACCCCCTAATGTTCCAGAATAGCACTCTCATTGGGAAACAAACCCCTTAGCCCGTGTTTGGCGGTTTGCCGACCTATTACCCGACGCCGGGGGTTTAGCTTTAGCAGCTCATTTGAGGCACAAGTCCTGATTCAAATTCAGAATTTAGTGTCTTTATAAATCCCACTTAACAAAGTTCCAAAAATATTTTGTTATATTGGTACCACTCTCCAAACCATACAAGCAAAATGACAATCAATAGACAGGGGTGAATAGATTCCCCCGAACGGCGGATTGCACATTTTTACCCTTCCATTTTCATTTAGAAGGTTGTCTTTGGTAAGAATAACTTTTTCTGTAAAGAAAACACATGAAAATCATAAAAATCTTAATCTTTAGTGTAATTTTTAATTTACAATTATATTTATGGAGAAAAACCGTGTGCCCATTTATTCAGTTATGTATACATATACGTGACTGCAAAAGCCCCATTCGTTGTGAGCTTCCACACAAATCGGCCCTGCTCTTCTGTAAAGCTGCACCATCATTAAGCCTTCAGCAAGGTGAGCCATCTATATCATTTGATACCGGTTAAAGATTTTCGAAGTTCTATTCCGTAGGTACTTATTTTTTAAGGATTTCCCGCCATACCCCTGTTAGACATAAAACCATCTAGATCCACACTAGATCAGGTGTGATAGACAATCTAGAACACAAAATGCATCAGATCAAGAAAACAGAGGGGGTTTAGATGATTACAAGCTCCAGCATTTGAAGACATCGTCGCCTGCTTGGTGCAGGCGAGGTTGAGAGTCGGTGTAGACGTTGCAGGGGTTGATGACGGTCGCTGGATCACACGGTGACCCTCATGCCTCCACCAGCACTGTCCGGGGACGGCGCGGCGAGGTTCCAGCTCTTCTTGTTGCTTGTGCGCGGCTGCGATCGGAGCAGAACGTGGGGGTATCGGGGGAGCAGGGTGACTGAGCGCTCACAGAGGTCGATCGCCAGCAGCCAGCTCACCCCTAATATAAGCGCATGCAAACAGGGGGCCAGAACCATTAGTTGGTTAGGGCGCCCCCGATCAGGGAGTTTTTAGGTGTGTACGTGAAGGTCACGAACGTTGGTTCGTGGGCCTTCACTTATCTCTTTATTTTCGTCATCTTTATCTCCTTATTTTTCCATAACGTTTATCTCTTTGACTCGGTTTTGTTTGAACCGTGAGATCAACCAACATTCTCCCCATTGATCATTCGGTTTAAACTTCATTTGCCCATTCTCCATAGGAATAATATACCAAAGTGAGGTGTTACAACAACTAATAAAATGCCGTTGAACCTCAACACTTATGGTGCACCTGCCTATTTAGAAATGGATATCATATTTCTTATTGGGAGTGGTTCTTGTAATGGTCCCTTTATTCCAGAATCATGGGGCTTCCAGTAATCCCATGCCGGCAACATGCTCATGAAAAATACTGGGTGGTAAGCCTTTCGTTAGCGGATCTGCAAGCATACGAGTCGTACTTATATCCTTAACCTCAATTGTATGATCCTAGATTCTATCTTTCACAACATGGTACTTAATGTCAATGTGCTTGGCAGCAGCACTTTACTTGTTGTTACTTGTATAGAAAACTGCGGGTTCGTTATCGCAGTATAGGACAAGTGGTTTCGAAATGCTGTCTACCACTTTAAGTCCGGGAATGAAATTCTTCAGCCATACAGCCTGCCCAGTGGCCTCAAAACATGCTATAAATTCTGCCTGCATCGTAGATGAAGCAGTCAACGATTGTTTGGAGCTTTTCCACGATATGGCTCCTCCGGGTAGTGTGAATACATAACCTGACGTGGATTTCTTACTATCCACACAACCGGCATAATCAACATCTGAATAACCAACAACTTGCAAGTTATCAGACTTCTTATATGTAAGCATGCAATCTTTTGTGCCTTGCATATAACGCAAAACTTTCTTTGCGGCCTTCCAGTGGTCTAGTCCTGGATTTGATTGGAATCTGCCAAGCATTCCCGTTATAAAAGCGAAATCAGGGCGTGTGCAAACTTGTGCATACATTATGCTTCCGACAGCTGAAGCATAAGGAACCGACTTCATCTGATCAGTTTCAATTTGGTTCCTCGGACATTGGAATGTCCCAAACTTATCGCCCTTAACTATAGGAGCAGGTGAGGGAGACCTCTTATGCATATTGTATTTCTTCAGTACTCTCTCAAAGTATGCCTTTTGGGATAGTCCTAACATCCCCTTTGACCTATCTCGGTAAATCTCAATGCCAAGGACATAAGAGGCTTCACCGAGATCCTTCATATCAAAATTTGATGACAGGAAATTCTTGGTCTCATGCAGCATATCCTTATCGCTGCAGGCCAACAATATGTCATCTACGTATAGGACTAAAATTGTGAACCTACTGCCTTTAAACTTAATATATATGCAGTTGTCCACGACAATTTCCGTAAACCCAAAAGTTCGAATAATCTTGTCGAACTTGAGGTACCACTGTCTTGAAGCCTTCTTCAAGCCATAGATGGATTTCTTCAGACGACATGCCAGATGTTCCTTTCCTTCCAAGACAAAACCTTCCGGTTGAGTCATGTAAACATATTCATTAAGGTCACCATTTAGAAATGTCGTCTTAACGTCCATTTGATGCAATTCTAGGTTGAAATGAGCTACTAGAGCCATGACAATCCTAAAAGAATCATTTGATGACACAAGAGAAAAGGTCTCATTGTAATCGATACCTTCTCTCTGTGTGAAACCTTTTGCCACAAGTCTTGCTTTGAACCTTTCGACGTTCCCTTTGGAATCATACTTGGTTTTGTAGACCCATTTGCATCCTACCCTTTTAGCATCATTGGGAACTTCTACTAAGTCCCAAACATCGTTTGAGCTCATAGATTTTAACTCATCTTCCATGGCAACTTGCCATTTAGACGAATTCATACTTCTAATGGCTCCTTTATATGAGATTGGATCATCCACCTTCCCGACATCACATACATCCTCACTCATGTAAGTGACATAATCTTCTGGGATGGCTTTCTTCCTAGGTCGCTGTGATCTTCTCACAGGAGGGGTTGGTGGAGGAGCGTCATTATTTTCAGGATTTTCTTCGTTATTTGTATGGTGATCCTCTCCTTCTGGTATGTCATTATTGTTTTCAGGATTACCATTGGGTTCATGATCTAAATCAAAAGATTCCGAACCATCATTAGACGTCACTCTATTTTTAATGGGCAAAACGATCTCTTGGATGGCCGGGCATGGAGCACATACCCGCTTCTCCTCAAGGTCGATCTTTCTTAATTCAATGACCTCATTATCCTAAAAAAAACACCGCTTGTCGTGTCTCCACAAACTTAGTGGTATGACTTGGACAATAGAAGCGATATCCTTTTCCCCTATGTGGGTATCCAATAAAGAAACAGCTAACTGTTTTTCGATCTAACTTCTTAAGTTGTGGATTGAATACTCTAGCTTCAGCAGGACAGCCCAACACACGTAAATAGTTCAAGCTCGGTTTCCTTCCCGTCCACATCTCATAAGGCGTGTTTGGTGCTGACTTAGTGGGAGCAAGATTTAATATATGTGCGGCAGTCTTTAATGCCTCCATCCATAGGCTTACTGGCAAACTTGCATGACTAAGCATACTGCGCACCATATCCATAAGTTTGTGATTCCGACGCTCAGCCACTCCATTCTGCTGAGGTTCACCAGGCATTGAGTACTGGGAAACAATTCCATTGTCAACCAGAAACCTTGCAAAAGGTCCTGGAATTTGCCCATAAGGAGCATGTCTACCATAATACTCTCCCCCGCGATCAGATCGTACAACTTTTATTTTAACATTTAGTTGGTTCTCAACTTTGGCTTTGAACAATTTGAACATGTCCAAAGCTTCCGATCGATCACGTATAGGGTAAATATACCCATATCGGGAAAAGTCGTCCATAAACGTGATGAATGAATCAAAACCGTCTATAGACTTAACATTAAGGGGTCCACATATGTCAGTATGAATAAGTTCTAGGACACCTGTTGCTCGTACTGCTCCTTTCTTAATTGTTTTTGCGTATTTTCCTTTTATGCAGTCAACACATTTGTCTGCATCGGAGAAGTCTAATGGAAGTAGTACATCATTTTTAATGGGTCGTTCAATTCTCCCCCTCGAAATGTGGCCCAGACGACGGTGCCACAATTTCGAAGAAGTGCTAGTACCCTTCCATTTATTCTCATCAATACACACATTACTCACATGCATAACATGATCATTCAATGATAACCTATATAATTTGCCTCGTCTGACACCGAAACCAACATCTTTATTACAATATTTCAAAACAAATTGTTTGTGACCAAACAAACATTCATACATGTTATCATCAAGACAAGAGACTGAAATCAAATTCCTACTCAAAGTAGGTACATAAAGAACATTATTTAAATGAAGACGATAGTTGGTGTGGAGTTCCAAGGTGAGTGACCCTACAGCTTCAACATCAACTTCAACTCCATTTGCTACTTTAAGTCTTCTTGTACCGTTTGCTGTGGTTTGGATCATATGGAATCCCTGCATAGAGTTAGCAACATGAGTAGTTGCTCGTGAATCAATCCACCATGATCTAGAGGAGAAATCAGCATAAAATAATTCATCAACAAAAGTGATTTCATCTGTACCTTTCTTCATCATCCATTTAATATAGGCTGAACAGTCCTTTCTGAAATGACCCTCTTTCTTGCAATGAAAGCAAGTGTTTTCAACAACAGCCGAGCTTCTAGAAGACTGTCCAATCTCCTTTCCTTTAGACTTTTGCATATCCTTTTTGAAGGTCTTCTTTGGAGGCTTGGAAGGACTAGGCCCATCATACTTTCTCTTGTTAGAGCCAACATGAAAAGCTTGGTCCTTGTTTTGTTTCATCAGCCTTTCCTCCTCCTGGACAATTCGAGGACATATCTCATCGAGTGACCACTTTTCCTTCATGGAATTATAGTTGATCTTGAATTGATCAAATTCTTCAGGGAGGGACTCCAAAATCATTATGGTGAGTAGGTTATCACTGAGTTCACATTGTAAAGCCTTCAGCTTGCGTGAAGCATTAATCATTCTCAGTACATGACTCCTTACTTCACCATCACATTTATACTTCCCAAGGAGCTTCTGAAATAGCTCATTTGCATAGACCTTCTCGGAGCCTTTGAATTGCTCCTCCAAGGCTGCCATGAAATCTTTAGGAGTATCTTTCTTGGGGAGAGCCCCAATAATCTCAGGTGAAATGGATGATCGCATCAGTAGCATTGCTACATGACTTGATTTGTTCCACTTCTCCATTTTGGAGTCATAAGTTTTCTTAAGATCACCATACCCCGCGACACCATTTTCAGGTGTCGTGGGCTTATCCTCCCTTAAGACATAATCAAATTCGCTGAAAGCCAAACTTAACTCGATTGAATTCTTCCAGCGTGGGAAATTACTCCGCGTCAGTTGCTCGACAGTGTCGTAGCGTATCGCTGTGGAAGCTGAAAATATTACATGGACGTAAAAAAAATTGCATGAATACAAGACTTTACGTTGGTCAGAAATTCTAATTCTAATCATAAAAAATTCTAATTCTATGCCAAAACACCGTTGGGCAGAAATGACACAAAGTTAGAACAACGTAAGGGGATGACATGCAAAATTAACACAACGTTGGTCAGAATTAATTTTACAGTCATGACATTATCAAATTAAGCATTAAAATTAATAACATAATGTGAATAACATTATTTAATGCTTAAATTGATTATATAACATTTAAACATGTTAAATATTCTAAACAAAAAAATCTCGTTGGTTCATTTTTTATTCAGAACAATAACATGTTTATTATCATAATTTTAGGCAATTGTTTTCTGTTATTTAAAACAGTGCACAAAACTTAATTAGTAAACTTAAAATTGCACTGAAAAAACAGAAAAAAAAAACGAACATCACCGACCAAAACGGTCCAGCCCGTCCCGTGCTGGCCCATCTTCTAGAGCAGCCCAACGCGCTGTAACTTGTGTCGTCCGATGTGATCCGACGGCATGTATCGTTTTTCGGCATAACAAAGACATGCCCCGGTCAAATACCTAAGCCTAGCCCCCATTCGCTCCTCCCCGCTTCTTTCGCACCTGAAGAGCAGCGACGGCGGCGCGTCGCTCTTCCTCCTCCCCCGCTTCACCCACGTCCAGAGAGAGAGAGCGTTAGTGGCGGCGCGGGCCTCCCCCTAATTTTCCGCGCGGATGCATCTAACGGGCGGCGCCCGGCGATCGCACGGTGCGGCTGTAATTACGGCGGCCGGAGCTCGTCCGTTTCCGGCGGCGCTGAAACCCCTCTCGGCGGAGCAGCGTGCTGCGGATCGAAACCCGCGCGCTGCTCTGTCGAGCGTGGCTTGTGCGCCGCATCGACATCTGCGGGTGGGACAGGTGCACGCCGGCGTCATATTCAAAACCGACGGCGACGAGCACAAGGGCACGGCGTCATCTGCATCCGCGGCAGGCGCGTCTGCCGCGCGTCTTCTTCGATGGGAGAGGAAGCAGCGATCCTGAGTTCGACGGTGACGAGCCCGAGGGCCCGGCGGCGTCTTTGTTTCGCGCGCCAGCTGCATACTGCCATTCCGCGCTCGAGGCGCGTCTCAGCATCATCACAGTGAGTGCCCATGCCCCTCGTGTTACAAATTTGGGGCTAGGGGTGTAATCTGGGTAGGGAAAAAAATCTAGGGTTATGGCTCTTCTTTACGGGAGAGAGAGTTGCATAATTTTCTCCCATTCATACTCCCCTCCTTCTTAATTCTATAAACGGGGTAGCAAATTAAACACATGTGTTAATTAATTAACCCAATCTTAAGAACACCATCAAATTTAACCCATCTGTTAATTAATCTTGATCATATTTCTTTACACAATAACAGTACATGTTTAACTCATAAATGTAATTGCCTAATTCATTAGTTCATTAGCAAGCTCATGATCAAACAGATCCATTAGGGTTCTAATGCTATCACATTGGCGACTGATACCATTGTTAGACATAAAACCATCTAGATCCACACTGGATCAGGTGTGATAGACAATCTAGAACACAAAATGCATCAGATCAAGAAAACAGAGGGGATTTAGATGATTACAGGCTCCAGCATTTGAAGACATCGTTGCCTGCTTGGTGCATGCGAGGTTGAGAGTCGGTGTAGACGTTGCAGGGGTTGATGACGGTCGCTGGATCACACGGTGACCCTCGGGCCTCCACCGGCACTGTCCGGGGACGGCGCGGCGAGTTTCCAGCTCTTCCTGTTGCTTGTGCGCGGCTGCGATCGGGGCAGAACGTGGAGGTACCGGGGGAGCAGGGTGAGTGAGCGCTCACAAAGGTCGATCGCCAGCAGCCAACCCCCCTCCCCCCCTTAATATAAGCGCATGCAAACAGGGGGCAGAACCATTAGTTGGTTAGGGCGCCCCCGATCAGGGCGTTTTTAGGTGCGTACTGTTACAATTCGTAGGCGCACAATCGATCTACCGAGGACCAAGCAATCATGATGACGACACCGAGATTTATTAACGCAGTTCGGCGAACTCGCCTACATCTGCGGGGCATGACTACGGGCGCACCTCCCCATTGATACCGCTGCACCGGCCGCTTTGCTCGCCGGCACAAACCGCCGGCTTCCCTTGCGCGCCTGCTGCTATCAAGTCGTCATCGACGACAAGCCCGCCGAGGCAATACAGACGCTCTAGATCTCAACGCCATGCCGGTCCGGCCGCCCCTGCCACGGGCGCCGGACCGCCCCCTCGTGATCTTGTGTCTAGCCTACTAGCTTTCGACGTGTCTATTTGGGCTACCCCCGGTGCCTTTATATTTTAGGCCAGGTTACACGTGTCCGACTCAAACACCTAACCTTCCGTTTAATTACAAGTCCTAGAGTAGCCCTAATCGTACACATATTCGACATATATTCCAACAAACTCCACCTTGGCGAATATGCCCTTCGCCATCTTGAATATGTCATGCCGAATCGTTGTATACCTGGACTTGAACCATTAATCATGAGCTCAGCTGCTACTCCCTTGACTCCATATGACTCCACCTGCAACCGTACTTCCTTCCTTGTTTCACCACAGTCAATGCTCCCACGAAAATTAAGTTCTTCCTCACTCTTGTCTTGTGCTCCCAACTCTCCGGAGTATCCGTCCACCGCCATCACACAACGATTATAAAGTCACCATATCGACAACGCCGTTGCATCATCACCTTGGTAGCCTCGTCCTTGATCCATGTGAAAGTGAACAACTCACATATTAGGTGTCACAAATAAGAGTTACCTGAACTCATCATTCTCGCTATTGTTGACTGCATCTCTGAAACCTTGAAGAAATTTCGCCGTTGCCTTAAGTCATCTCCAGTCAAATTCACAACTGTCTCATCACCGCTTTCGCAGATTCTCCATGGCCAACACTCATCCATCTCCATGGTCTTGATAGATAGTTACCATCATGAACCCGTTACTCGCCAACACTGCTTCAGCACCCCTTTGCACTCATGTCCGACCACATGTCTAACCGTCAGTTCCCTGGTCTGTCGCCGTGTCCCGTGCTTACCGCACGCCTCGCCGCTATTACCACGTCGAGCATCCGCAATTTTGGCCAAGATCTACAGGGTAGCTAACCCACACCATCTCAGGCCCCACTGCAGATAACCATCGGTCATACCTGACCAATGCCGAGTTTCACGTATCCCTCCGAACCCTGAGCTCCAGTCTGAATCACGTGCTTCTCGCCTTCCCGCTGACTAGGCTTTGACTCTCTGCTAGCTTATGTCCATCAGCCGAGTGGAATCGTTAGACTCCAGCTCCACCTTCAACATGCCTCCACGGTAGATGATCAGTCCATCCCGCGCCCGTTGACCTCAAAATCTCAATTGCACTCCATCTTGAATCAACCATGCGCCATTGCATGTCGAAGCAAGCATAACCATGCGTCGCGTGTTGCCACGCCACAGAATTCGGACACCATCAGCCGTCACGCTCCTAAGTCGTCGTCGCCGATCTTCACCGTCTTCTGTCCCATCAGACTGTCCAGTCCAACCCAGCCGAACGCATCCGACTGCAATCATGCTCCACCTTGCGCCTGGTCCACATGCCGTGCACTGGCACCCTGTGTATGCATGATCCTAACGACGCTCTCGATCACATCGTCAATCTTCCAATTCTCCGGTTAAAACCCTTCCATGCTGAGCAACAAAACTAAAAAGAAACTGATCCTGGTAGCTTCTTGGGTGCATGTAGCATATGACCCACAACTCCAAAGCTCCTTTTCTCTCTCTTGTTGTCACGCCATGCAAGTAATACCACGTGACTGCAAATTGCCTTTTTTTGGTAACAAATCTCCAAGCATACAGCCTTTGTTAATTAGCCTTGCTCCTCCACGCCTTGCACCTTGACGTTGCACACCAACACCACATGCCTGCAACACGCTGCCTCTGGCCAAACCACATGCACCGTAGATAGGCCCTAGCTTGGCTCACATGCACGGTTCAGGCCAGGAGGTTGTCTCCAATGCAACTTCACGCTGGGCCATTTCGCAGCTGCTCCATACGCGAAATGTCCGCAGCCACCTAACCAATTTCGCCGAGAACTCAACCCGACTCAAATCAGATCCTAGTTTTTCGACTCACTGCGCATATACCTTCAGGCTGTTTTCGATCGTTGTAATAACCTCTAGATCAACAATCCGCTGCCTTCGAACCTCGCTCTGATACCACTTGTTACAATTCGTAGGCGCACAATCGATCTACCGAGGACCAAGCAATCACAGCACGATGACGACACCGAGATTTGTTAATGCAGTTCGGCGAACTCGCCTACATCTGCGGGGCATGACTACGGGCGCACCTCCCCATTGATACCGCTGCACCGGCCGCCTTGGTCGCCGGCACAAACTGCCGGCTTCCCTTGCGCGCCTGCTGCTATCAAGTCGTCATCGACGACAAGCCCGCCAAGGCAATACAGACGCTCTAGATCTCAACGCCACGCCGATCCGGCCGCCCGTGCCACGGGCGCCGGACCGCCCCCTCGTGATCTTGTGTCTAGCCTACTAGCTTTCGTCGTGTCTATTTGGGCTACCCCCGGTGCCTTTATATATTAGGTCAGGTTACACGTGTCCGACTCAAACACCTAACCTTCCATTTAATTACAAGTCCTAGCGTAGCCCTACTCGTACACATATTCGACATATATTCCAACATGTACGTGAAGTTCACGAACGTTGGTTCGTGTGCCTTCACTCTCTTTATTTCGTCATCTTTATCTCCTTATTTTTATTTGTTTTTCCCTAATGTTTATCTCTTTGACTCGGTTCAGTTTGAACGGTGAGATCAACCAACAACCCCTTCCTCGTTAGTTCTTCGGCTCCTCTTGTTAGGATCACATTCAGGGACACCTGGGCCAAACAATGCTTTGACGAATGCTGCTGTTCTGAGACCATTTAGCCCGTAATATTTTTACATAACTTATTAAGAACAAACTCGAACAAACTGAACTCTGAATCACGTAAAGTAGCAATGCTCTGGCAGGGCCCAGGGAAGTCACGCGAACCCCCCTTGTGTGTACGTAAAGTAGAAATGCTTTGACAGATCTGCAACCAACAAGATACCAATTTTAAGAAACCTGCTGTTAAAACAAACTGTTACTGTACGAGCGTGGCTTCAGGGCTTTATCGAGGGATCTTCTTGGTGCTCAGGAGACCTCTGTCGGAAGCAAATTTTGCCCCAGCATCGCTTCGTTCCCCTGTATTCCCTGCACGAAGCTATCCTTTGCTTCCCGGCATGATGAAGCACATTTGCTCTGCTATCAGAGTGGATATAAGATCACGAACTTTTGCAACCTGCATGCCCAACATTAACCAGCAGAGATCTGCGAAAATACCAAATGAAGAGCAGCAGCAAGAAGCCAGGAGCCATGGTCCCCCACGTCCGGAGCGACTCCGAGTCCGACGACGAACACCGACCACCGCCGGTGATGACGGCTCATAAGCCGGTCCGCAGGCAGCGGTCGATCCACAGGCTCCTCGGCGGCCGGAAAGGTGCGGCATTGGAGCAATCCCTGAAAACTGGGCACCCTCTGAACTCTGAACCGGCTTCAGCTGTGTACGCACGCCGTGATCTCTGTCTGAACCGTTTTTCGTTTTGTGGCAGTGGCGGACGTGCTGCTGTGGAGGGACCGGAACCTGTCGGCGGGGATCCTCGCCGGCGCCACCGTGACGTGGTTCCTCTTCGACGTGGCCGAGTACAACGCCGTGACGCTGCTCTGCCACGCCGCGCTCCTCGGGATGCTCCTCCTCTTCCTCTGGAACGTCACGGCGCCGCTCCTCGACAGGTCGCCAATAACCAGACACATTGTCAAAAAGCATTCGAGAAGGGAGAGCTGACGGGTTGTGGTTTTTCAGGGCGCCTCCGCGTATCCCGGAGGTGATCGTCTCGGAGCACGCCTTCAGGGACGTCGCGCTGATGGTGCACCGCAAGCTGGAGCACTCTGTGGCAGTGCTCTACGACGTCGCCTGTGGAAAAGATCTCAAAAAGTTCCTATCGGTAGGTGCACGGTGCACCACGATCATCTGCCTCTGTTCTTTTGCTGTCGCAATATCACCTTAGCGAACTAATTAACCAAATCTCATTTTCTTCTCCGCGATGCAAAGGTGATCGGATCTCTGTGGGTACTGGCGGTGATCGGAGACAACTGCAGCTTCACAACTCTGCTATTCGTCGGTAAGTATCACAAGAAAACAGTGAAAATTTGCAGGCATGATCGACAAGTTAACGGTTGTGTCATGTCTTTCTTGGCCAGGATTTTTGTGCGCCCTCACCATCCCGGCGTTGTACGAGAGGTACGAGAACGAGGTCGACCATCTGGTGGCCAAGGGCGGCGAGGACCTCAAGAAGTTCTACCGGAAGGTGGACTCCAACGTGCTCAACAAGATCCCAAGAGGCCCTGTCAAGACCAGACGTCACTAGGACGTTGTTGTAAGCACGCCAAGGAGGTAACGTCTGTATATGCAGATGGAGTTTGGTACGGGTTCATGGAGAAATGGCCTCGGAAGTCCGGTCGAGCTGCAAGTTCGTGAGAACAAGTGTGGTTGTTTTATTAAATGTAAGTGTGCGGATGGTGTAAGTAATGATAGTTGAGTGATGTTGTTGACATTCGTCAAAAGAAGTGATGTTCTCTAGAGTGACTTTTGGGGTGCCATGGCTTTACTTGTCTTTTTATTTTCTTGCGAAGGAAAGTAAAGGGCAGCGTCTAACAAAAGAAATTAAATTAAAAATTTATATGCTGATCCATGTAAAATGCATACATGAACTTTGCATTGTATTAGTTATATTTTAATCATATTTGCATCATATAAGGGTTATATCACTGCTTTATATTGATTTTGGAATATTTCACAGTTTCCCTATTTTTCTAAAATTAACCCTGCACTGGCAGAAAACCCTATTTTCTATATTTTGATGTTTCAAGGACCCAAACGACGTCCAAATGACCTAATATTTTGCGGGGATCATTTTTTTGAAAGGAAGAAGGAGTAGCAGCCAAGGAAGCACATGAAAGAAAGTCCGAGGAGGGAAAGAGGTGGCATCACGCGGTCAGATTCCTTGGCCGCGTGCAGGGGTGGATCGAGAGAAAAATCAGCCCGGTGTCATTTTATTAGTCGCGCACAATTTTTACCTAAATCTGGGGGTGTCATACACTACAAATGTGCAAAATATACCAAAGAGATCAGATTTTACCCGGTGTCCTGTGACACCTGCTAGCATAGTGTGGGTACGCCCCTGCCGCGTGGGAGGGTCCATCTCCCCTCTCGTTTCTCCGATGCCGCCCGTTTTCATATCCGTGCCTTCGTCTTGACCTAAAAACGACTATAAAAATAGTCCCCCGACGGCTTTCAGTGGGGAGCGCCACAGAATTACAAAACGACGAAACAGAAGACCTGGAGCTGCAGATTGGAGGGGGGAAACTCCGGCGGGGCACTATCGGGGTGGTCTCCCTCTTCTCCAACCTCTCCACCATCGGCACCATGATGAAGGGGAGTAGTCCACCCCCTGGAATTTGGGTGTGTGGTGGTAATTTGATCCAATCTCTCTATGTATGATCATTGTTGAAGTCTAGATGATGTGCCTTGCATGAGTATGGATATATCTATGTAATTTATATTGGTGGATATTGTGGTATGAGATAATATTTGTTATGCATTTACTGTTGTGTTGGATCTTTTATGACTTGTCATACTTTGAAGATATTCTACGATGCATGCCATGGTTTGATTTATGCATAATGCCTTGTTTATCCATGCCATGATGTGATTGACACCACCAAGTGTAGATAAATGAGAGAGATGTGGTCATGCACATGAAATATGAATCATTGCACTAGTGTTTAGAATATTGTACATTAAGAAGTATGATGTATATGGGTACGAGATGGCCGATGTGACATAGGCATAGGTATTGTGTGACACAGTCTTGCCCAACATCCTTTATCTGGTGTAAAAAGGAAGAAGTATAATCTGGGAGCGACATCAAACCACACTGGCCTTACGAGGGTGACCTAGAAATACAAATGATTATTTCTTTCAACTATGTGGTTTAGAACATGTAGCCGTCATAGAAGTTTACCATTGAAGCATGACAATTATGTGTACTTTTTTACTATAACATGATAATCACCATAGATGGGAGAGAGAGGATTGAGTGAACCCATGAACCCATGTCCATTGTTCCTATAACAGAAAACATTTGTCTTGTCCTCTTGCAATGAAGAGGATTGGGACACTTTTACATTCGTGTTTTGTTACATTAAACTTTCATCCATTAAATCAACCATCTTGTTCTTAAAAAAAAATTAGTGTATAATCAACTAAAACTTGTGACACTGTAGTTGTGGGGAATAGATAACTTTTCATTCTTGCTCCTGCGGATCGATACCCTACTTCCACATTGAGAGGTACTACAGTGATCCCTTGCTCTTGGGGGTTATCAAGTAATTTTCTGGCGTCGTTGCCTGGGAGCATAGCGGTTGAGATTCTATTCTTGTGTGCACTAGACTTTAGATTTATTTTATCTTGTTTTATATCTTTCAATCATCTAAGCTTGGGGAGGTTCCTTTAAACTTGTTTGGTTGTGAGTTTCTCATTAGCTTTACTTTTAGTTATGTATCAGTTTATACTCTCCTTATTTGGAAAACACAAAAAAATTAGTTATTCATGGAATGTATGAGTCACATACTTATGCAACCCTCTATGGTTGAATCAATTAGTGTTGATTAAAAAATGTTTATAATTGAAGCATTAAATGTAATTAGCCATGGATTATGTGATAGGTGTAATGTATCTTGCTCCATAGATCAATATCCTAAGCATCTTAAATTTCAATGCAAGCTTGATAGTATGCCTATAATTGTTTCTTACCATAATAGTGAAATTATGAACACTGATATGAAGGCAGCCAAGGAATTTACTATTGTAATGAGAATTCTTGAGATAGTATGTTTAATATAGATAAAGCTCGTAGCCTCACACAAAGAGTTGCTACAACTCTTGAAACTCTTTTGAAAGAATACCTATATCCTTGAATATTATAACAATCTTGTTTCTATCAAGGAGAGATCTAATGGCTTCCAGGAACAAGAAGAATATAGAGAAAAGGAAAAGGTATTAGAGGATTGCCCATATTCTTACTCACCAAGTTCTTTTGATTCTGATTCTGATGATGATCAACACATTCAAAATGATATTACTATTGATAATAGCTTTGAAAGTGATGAGGAATTTGGTTTTGATATTATATAAGATAATGATTTACATGATGGTTCTATTTGAGAGCTAGGATCAAACAATAGTGATTTGCTGTCCACAAAACAGATTCCTAAGCTTCATTGCAAAAAATGTTAAAAATCACAGAAGAGGAATTTTAAGCTGATATTTTACGACAGCAATATTAAATTGTTATCACACATTTCGTTAGTTCAAAGTTTTCAGATTTGAGCAACATAAGTGCCTCTAAAAACTCGCATTTTTTTTAGGACGATGCATCAAACTACACCCGGAGATTTTGAAGTCTAGTAGAACCCAACAATCATCTAATTGGACCAATTGAATGATCTGGCAAATAGAATCTAATCAAAACAATTAACTTGTTGTTTAGAAACACTATTGATTGGAGGGAAATTTTCTAAAATCAAATTTTAAAAAAAACCACCTAGTTGATTTGACAAACCTATCATTTTTTGAGCGCAGCTACCAGATTATTTAGATATAACTACCATTGTTGGGTTAATACACCTAACACATTTACAAGAACAACTACCGGATTTTTCGACACAACCACAAATCGATTTTAAATAACTATTAGGTTTTATAGAGCAACTACCATATTATTTGTATATAGCTACCACAGTTGGTTTAATACACTTTTCAAATTTACGAGAGCAACTACATAAGTTTTAGATACAGCTACCAAGATGATTTTACATGCCTGTCAACTTTTTTGAGAGAAGCTACCAGATTATTTGATATAGCTACCATTGTTGGTTTAAGACATTTACCGCATTTACAAGAGCAACTATCGTATTTTTAGATAACAAGAGCAACACCTGATTATTTCGATATAACTACCATCGTTGGTTTAATACACTAAACACGTTACAAGAGCAACTACAGAATTTTTAGATACAACCACTAGGTAGATTTTATATAGCTATTAAGAAGTGCGGCGTGCACATTTAGGCATGTCAAATTAATCTCATAGTTGCATCTAAAATCTGATGATTGATCTCGAAAAAATTGGTAGGTGCATCTAAATAATCTGGTAGCTGTATTAAAAAATGCTGATAATTTTATGGAAAAATATGGATATACGTGTCAAACTAATATGGTAGCTTCATTTAAAAAGCTGATAATTTATCTAGAAAAAAACCCTGATAGTCATGTAAAAAGTAATCTAGTAGCTAAATTTAAATTTTGGTAGATGATCTCCACAAATCTGGAGGCCTGTCAAATTGATCTGGTAGCTTGATTTAAATGTGCTAATTGATCCCGAATAACGAGGTGTGTCAATTAATCTAGGATCCTACTTTAAGAATGTAATTGATCTCAAAATACGTGGTTGGTGTGTTCAATTAATCTACTAGCTAAATTTAAAAATCTGATAACTAATATTTAGGGATATAGATGAAAAAATCGACGGTGTGTTTTTTTTCTAAAAAAATAAAAACAATAATCGACGGTGGATTATTATGACACCCTATTTGTTAGAAGTACTCGACCACTCAAAATTAGCTACTCCATCTGTTTCTAAATGTAAGATGTTTTAGCTTTTTTTCACATTCACACATGTCTACATGTATCTAGACAACTTTTAGTGTATATGTTCACTCATATTAGTATGTATATAGACAACATGAGTAATAGCTACAACATATTATATTTAGGAACGGAGGGAGTATAATTTAATCTCGGAAGGGCCCTCGTGTCTAAACGCTGGCCCTCGGAGTAAAATTATTTGAATTTAGCTTCTTAGTGGGGAACCCGATCCCCGCCCCGACCCCGATGGGATGGAGATGGGGAAAAAGTCTCCCCAATTGATAAATGGGGATGGGGATGAGAAGACACTCCCCGGTGGGGAGCAGACCCGTTGCCATCCCTAGTCTAAACGCTGGCCCGCCATAGCATACAGGAGTTAGTTGCCCACATGCATAGCGCGTACGGTGGTCAAACTCCTAGCCCGGATAACGAACGAGAGGAATCACTTCGGTGTAGGATACACGGACGGGAATTTTTCGTCATCCAGGCTGCCGCCGCATCGCGAGACATATATACGCACCACTGTGTAGTCTCTACTACAATTAAAGGAGCAAACATATTCTTTGCTAGACGCACCCAGAAATCGCACACAGAACAACAATGACCAATTACAACCCCACGATCAGCTCCTCCTGATTAGATCTAACCGTCAAACTGCAAATATCCTCATCAATATGTGCGTTTAGCAAGTTCCATGGCAGACAAAACTCTGCACGGACGAAAAGTTCCGCCACACGAGATGTTCACGCCCTGATTACGCGGGATCAGTTCCAAGCGAATTGCGTTGAGGATTTGTTTAATGCCGCAAGTCTCTCCTTCATCACCGCTCGCGTGAAGCTCCTTTCCAACCCAATCCTCCATCGCCTTGCTGCCCCTTGCAACTCCGCCGACGGTGCCGACGGAGAGGCCGCGCCTTCACTAGGCGAAGCCCCCTGGACGCCACCGCCCTGTTCCTCACATGAATCCCCATAGGAATCCACTGCCGATGCGCAGGTACGCTCCCGCTGCCCGTTTCTCCTCGCCGCTCCCCACCACCCAGTACCACCGCCAATATGGTCCGCCGTGCTCCCTGCACAACTTGCAATCTGCCATCGCCCCCTCGCTCGCCGCCGCCTATCCCACCGGAGGAGGAGACGCTGCTGCCCATACGATCCCATGCCAAGGCCACCATTGGAGGATTGCAGCCACTAGAGACCACGCTTGCCTGGTCCGTCCGACGATTGCAGCCGGCGTCGTTGCGTCTTCTCTCGATCCGGCGCGCATCCCCCTCGCATGCTGCTGTAGCCAGTGTAGCTACGTTTTCTGTTGATCTTGTGCTAATAAGTGTCCCCTTAGCCGCTAATGGGGCGCGCCCGGATTCGGCGCCACCAGAAAATCCGAATTTCCCAGGTGACCTCCATCAAGGTACGTACTCACTTGATCCACTTTACCGCAGTTCCAAGTGCTGTTTCTTGCGATACCACTTAGTCCATGCCAAGAATATGATTCTTTCTCATTTTAATAGTCGGACAGATGTTTTAATGGAGATACAACTGTTATCTGTAAGTGCATGTAGACTTTGTTTTTTAGTATATGCGCATGTGTACGCTCTAATAGTACCATGTTCTCTTCTTTCCCATATGGTGTGTAACTTGATCCATGTTTCTTATCTGTTGTAGACCTGGCATTTTTTTTCCAGTTTTTGGGCTAATTTTCAAAATACATACCTTTACCGAAATTGCTCATTTTCACTATCATCGCCCAGACTTCAAAAGAATTGTTGGCATTATTTTTTTTAACTAACTTTAAGGATCTGTCAATATTGATGTTTGCTCTTTTTTGTACTTTCGAGTATGATAGAAAGCCCAAGTATTGCACAATTCAAGCATCCACCGATCAATATAAATCATTCTCAATTTTTTTTCAATTATTGGTGATTAGATTTCCAATTAATTTCTATTGTGACGGCTATCTCAGCCATGGAGCAACCTCCTGCACGACCGACGCTACAGCCAAGCTTCATGGTATTAGTGAGAATGAAATGGTCCTGGATAAACCATTTAGTATTACATTGATCAGTACATTGTCAGTTCAAGACAATATGAACAAGCAAAAAAGTTGTCATGAAGGTACTCAAATGATCTGATCAATAAGCTATTTTATTCTTGTTTGGCAATCCAATATGCATTACATGACAAATCTTGCACCAATTGTTTTACTGGGCTGCATTTATCCTAATATAATCATGAGGTTTGACTCGATTTGATGTATGCAGCAATGTCATATAGTCTGGCAAAAGAGGTCTTTAGATTAGTGAATTTCGTGGACTCGCAGTTTTCCAATGCCTATTTAAATATGTTTCCAGGATGTTCCCTTCAAATTTCGTCTTTATTCTTTACTACATTTTTTAGGCTTGTAATGTTATTACGTTTAAATTCTTCAATTCAATTTCTCATGGGACCTATCTTATTATCATCTTGCATAAGATTTGCATGAGGTTAACTCCGAAATAATACCCCAAGTTGTTTAAATGAGTGGGTACATTTACAAAATCGGTTTTATTATTCACTTTCATCACAAATCGGAAATGAGTATAATTTATGGTGTCAGTGTCACAATTGCATCCAAGTTGTAGCGAGAATCAATTTTTACATCAAAGAAAGTATTATATGCGCATTCAAACTAGGTGATTTTGTGATTGTAGGTGATATCAAGAGAAACATTGAAGGCATAACTTTTTCGCGCCTGAGCTGTATAGAGGGTGTCTTTCGACGGAAAGAACATACCAACTGCTCCATAGCGACGGCAAGCTCCACAGAAAGAATATCTCGACATTTGGTTCCTTTCATGAGCAGAACGGTTCAGGAAATTGTGGTTTTATGATAAGAAATGCCAATGCAAGCTTCGGTTTTCAAGGCGCTTTCTGCCTTTCTAATTTGGGAACTTTTATTTCCGTGAAATGAAATTTAGTAAGTCCCCTTCAATCAGAAGCCGAAGCTTTTTTTAACTGATCTTTATATATCTGGTGATAGAAAAGTTATTACATTCATGATCGATCAAGCTAGCCACACAGTGGGGACTTGATTCAAGTAGTACACTGCTACAACATTTAGCAAGGTAGTGAGCTACTTAGTTTCTTACTCCATTAATCTTTGACATCTTATAGTTTTGCATCTTATCAAGCAGGTTCCTGATATCCTTCACAACACTGTATACATAGTTGTCAGAATCATGATTCTACTATACGATTCTACGACTTTACGACCCAAATTGACCGGAACGATTCAACGATTCTATAGGTAGAATGTAAGATTTTACGATTCTGAAAGTTATGATTCTACTATTTGCGATCCTACCATAAAGGTTCCGATCCGATTCAGAATCACGATTCTGACAACTTTGACTGTATATAGCCCCACTTACTGCTTCATCTTGACCCCGTAATTTCAGATATTAGAGAAGATCCGCCGTTTTCCAAGTGAATCGGTCTTGCATAAAATAGGCAGGATTTGTCTGATGCTCCGGAGGCCCGCTATGGCCTCTGCCAGTTTATATGGGTCAAATAATAGATGTTTTCATCCTCAAGTTTACTCTTGCAAAATTTTGACTTCTTTCTTGCAGCTTATGTTCTTTCCAGGTAAGGTAATGTTCATATTTGTTGAATAATTCTTAGGATGCCAATCATTGGATTTGAATACACACACTACTTTATAGCTATCTACAATACATTGTTTTTCTTGGAAATTTTTCGGCTTTAGCACTCTTCATAAATATGGCTCCATTTTGGGCGTTCAAATGGCCTGTGACAGAAGTCAACTTCTTGTTGCTTTTGAAAAAGATAGGATCAGACACCGACACAAGTTCAATCTTTAGATTGTTAGCTTTTCCATGCTTTCTTTAAGAGTAATATAGATATAGATAAAATGGCAGTCACATTTTTGACATATATATCAATGATTCAATTACAGACCTCACCATTTGTAATCCCTTGGACAGCTGCCACCCTGTGCTTCTTTCTTTCCGATACAGGGATAATTTTCTCCCAGTAATTCCATTATGCAGCAAAATAGAGTGCTAGAGGTACTTAATGTGCTCTAACTCTCTAAAGTTGCAAGGATGGGTTCATGCTATGTACGTTTTTATTTATTTAAGATGGTTGGTGTATTTTTGTAAAATTCAACTTATTGGTTTAAATTTCATGGGTGTATGTATTTTCTGAAAAACCAGCATCATTTTTTTTTACTTTAGCATCTCTAATTTTTTGTAGGATGTGCAAGGCCTCATCATGTTGAAGGTGTTGAAGACTGCTTCAATCTTTTAATTTAATTTCACATATGGTATTTTGTCCTAGCTTAAGAACTTGCTGGTTGTCGTGTCATGTATAATATTAAGCCTACTAGATTTGAATCGTTACCCATGAGATATGATCAAATTGCAATTTCGGATCTATCAGTTATACCATGAGCTGGTGAATGTTTCATATCAGTTGAGTCTCCAGGTCGAGGTGCCTCTTGAGCATGCACGGTTGCCCCTAAATATATAGTTCACCATGCACATCATCATTTCTAATTCTTTTATGTTATCATTCCTTTCCAAGTATTCATTTGAAGCTCTAGGCCCCAACTCGGCTCTTAATCTTTGTTTTCTATTTAATTCTGATCTCCCTGCCAATACACGATACATTGAGGCTATATACGAGTAGGTTTGTAAAGTTGTTGTCACCCGGAGGTGGAGAGTATTTATTCCGAGGATGGAGCAAGAATTAGATTTAAATTATCTTGGAATTTGTTAAAAAAAATCTGACAGGTGTTTACTGTATTTTAAAGACATGGGAAGAGTATATTAGAATACACAAATGCACAACAATGATGATCAATGATTACGACATTAATAGTACTACTTTCATGGAAATGTTCTATGATTACGACAGCATAGTGCCACTTTACCACTTTAAACAACAAACTTTTGAACATGTTCCTGTCATATATGAATTTCAAGGAATTAACATGTATGAGTGATCTTGCCGAATGAACTAATTTTTGGAAATTCAAGGATAGTTCATCATAGTACTTCAAAATATGGAAATAATGATGTGTTTAAATATTATAACTGAGACGTGCATGCACGTGCAAACTTACTAGTATTAGGTAAAGATGTAAATGTCAAAAATACTAATATCAACAATGACTATCGATCAAGAACGAGGAACCTATTGAATTATCAATTAATGCATAATCTGACCAAAATGACAAACGTGAACAATTTAGTCAGCATTTTGAGCCCGTCTCATTAAATAAAGATTTGATAGACCACCCACTATGCATGTATATAAAATTTACAAGATGTTATATCGGAAGTCATTTTTGCTCCGAGCTAAAGAGCTTCATTCGATTTAAAAAATTCAAAAAAAAAATAGAAGTTTCGAAGAAAAATTGAAAATAATCTTGAATGCTCTCAACGATGTAGCCTACAAACGTGCAAAATAATCACTCGAAATTCTTTGTATTAAGGTTCACACAAAAATGATAAAATATTAATTTTTTTGTAGATTTAAAACACTATTTCTCAGAATTATACATTTTTCATTTTTTCTGTCCCTCAAAACACAAACTTATTTCAAATTCAAATTTTGCATGTTTGTAGAATATATCATTGAGAACATTCATTCTTTTTTCATATTTTTTTGAACTTTAAAATATAATTTCCCCATTTTTTAAGATACTAAGAACAATCAAGGGAGCAATAAATATCGCATAATCGCGTATATTAAGAATCTCCGGCTGCTGGATGGCAATAATGTAGGGGACGATCGCCGCCATGTTCTCCTCTCTATTACTCGGCTGGGAGGTCTTTTCCATCCAATAAGATGTCTGACGGTGCGTAGTGTGGTTAAATAGCGTGGGTGAAGAGAGTCTGTGTGATGCTCGGTGAAGAGCATTGATTCTTCGTCGGTAGAAATTTTCTTTGTTAGGTTGCGTCAGTTTCTACTCTGCATAGCAGGGTGGAAGACCTAGCCTTGTGATGTCGTACTTATCTTAAAGAGCGCCGGGTCTTGGCAGCAAAGTCTCATCGAGATCTTGTTTAGGTAAGTTTTTCCTTTTTCTATTTTTCCTTTTGGCACAAGCGCGCACGCGCAGTTTTCTCAAAAAATCTCAAAGCGGAGTTTTCCTGCCCTTTTCCCTTTCCCTTTTTTTCTTTGTCATTTTTTGGCAGCGAGTTTTCAGGGGAAGTAACGGGAGGGAGGTAGCAACTTTGAATATAAAATACTATTTATAAGGCTCGTTATTTTTTGAAGGCTACGACGCAAACAAAAGAACAAGTGCTCGTACGGCGCACAACGTCTCGACTTCGCCTCGATATTTTTTGACGGCTCGGCTTCGCCTCATAACCATTTATAAAGATCTTGAAGGGCTACATAGGTCGTTATGTGCATGTGTCGAAGCGTGCATTGGTCATAATGTGTGGTACATTTCGGCGTTGCCTCGTACTACTTCTCGGCTTCGCCTCGGACAAAGCGTCTATGACGCTTCATATAAAAAGTACACACATGTTGTATGTGAGAGTATAGAAAAACATGCTAGTGAAAGTATACATACACACGCTGTTTCTGACAGCCTGGGCGTACACCAGTTGTTCACATGAGTGTAGATCCCCTTGGGTGTACACCCGTATTTATTATGAGTGTACAAAGTTGCTAGTGAAAGTATACATACACACGCTGTTTTCTGAAGCCTGGGTGTACACCGGCGGTTTACATGAGTGTACATCCTCTTGGGCGTACACCCGTGTTGATTATGGGTGTACAAAGTTGCTAGTGAAAGTACACATACACACGTTGTTTCCGAAGCCCGGGCGTACACGCGCGGTTCACATGAGTGTACATACTCTTGGGCGTACACACGTGTTGATTCTGGGTGTTCAAAGGAGTATAGACTACTAGTATGACTGGATGTATATACTGTTAGGCTGAGGAGTACAAGCTATCAACATGAGAAGTATAGTTTATGAGAATATATGAAAGTACGCACTGTTAGCATTAGAGGCACAGAGGATGATCTATTTGAAGTACAAACCACAAGAATTAGAGTTTATATCATGCGAATATTTTAATGATCGATTGAGTAATACTTGAGTTGATTTAACAAACAACAGGAATTTCAAGAAAGCAGAAGCATAAGTTTTTAAACAAAGTAGCACTAAAAGTACAGACTATGGTCTAGAGAGTAGTACTGGAGTCCATTTAACATACGACAGGAAGTTCAACAAATATACAAACATAAGTTTGAAAAAGCATTATCTACTTTTCTTACATCAAATCGTTTCTCAAGTGAACCTTAGATAGTTGTCCATTAGTTTCTCAAGATTGGGTGTTTTGTTTTCTCTATTATTGACCAGCCTTGCAGTTATCTTGATTCTAAAAGTATACATATCTGTGTTGAACTCGTTCATCTCCTTGCCATTGAAATTGTCCATAAATAACATGCAGAAGTATCCGCAATCTTGGCTGTAAAATCATCAAAGTTATTTCAGTAATATTATTACGTGCAAACTATTATATAAAATTTATAGTTAAAAAGAAACTCACTTTGTTGTGTGGCGTGGATACTCCAAAGTGAAACACGTGAACTTTTCACGGTCCATCTTGAATATTTTTGACTCATTGAATAGTGTGGTGAAGTTTTTTAGCTGATTAAATAATAATTGTGTCCTATTAGTACAATCAACTAGGCCACTTGTCAGAAAAAAAATTATAATAAGTTTTGTTTATCAACTAATCAGATTATTTGCTGCATCTTCCAACACGTTAGTATTGTCGTCTTTCATCATGGAGTCAAAAACGTGGAACTAGTTGTGAGGCAAGTTTAAGCAACATACCTCCAGTGTTCCTTTTGAACAATTGGAAAGCATAGCTACATGGTACAAACAAATAACTGTCAAGTTATGAATGAAAAGAATGTAACATGTCAATAAAAGCATCGACACAACAAGTTTTGTTAAATTTAAAACTTACAAGATCATCATTTAGAAGTTTGTACTCCTTGTTTAGAGTCTTAATTAAACCCTTTGATATGATCTTTTGCTTTGAAACTTGCAGGATCATCAATAAGCTATTCATGTAGTATGAGAATTTTACGTATTAGCGTTTTATACTTCCTGATTTGAATGTGTCAACAAATGGTGTTTATACTTACAGTCATGGAGCAAGAGAAATCATATTTCTTCTCGTCTAATTCTTTTGCAATTTTATTGAAATCCTCTAACCACATACCCATCACTTCAGGTTTAAGAATTGTCGTGGTCTCAGAGATCTTAAAAAAGATTTGTACGTGCAATATGTACGACCAATCTGGATGAAAATGGGCCTGCAATATGATTGAAAAAAGAGTAAAAAGCTTATGTTATATAGCACACAAACGATGATCATGTTATCACAAACTCTTTGAGATAGTACTTACTGTTGTTCCTTTTGTTCTTTCTTACTCAACCTTTTCAATTTGCGCCCATGGGTCACACACTTTCCCCAGTTTTGAAATTCTTCGTCAGTGCTCGGAAATGTTACATCTGGTAATTTTTTTCTTCTCACTTTTTCCTTTTCGTTGAGTCTTTGTTATGTCATCCCCTTCTTTGTGCTGATTTTTTTCAAATTCTGAAAGAACCATATGAAAAATAGTAAGCCTTATATATTTTTTAAAAAGTAGGTTAAAGCTATTTTTCTATGTATATTTCCCGAGGTTAACGCAGACACTTAATTCGAAACTTACGATGTTTTACGTTAAGCTATTTCGAGCACATATCAAGCATAAAACCATCTGTTTTGATAGAGTAACCTTTAAAAATATCTGATCCGGATTTCTCGGGTTTAGTCTTTATCTTCAGGATCATATCTTTACTTTTCTTGAAAAGATAACTCCGCGTCTTTATCTCCCAATACTCAGGAACCGAAAAATATCTCGGTTTATCCCGGATTCTTATCCACGTAATTAATGCATTTTTTCGAGAGAATCTTCTCGTGTAGATCCATTCTATTCATGTCTTTTCTGGAAAAAGATTAATCACGAGGGTCCTTTTTGCAAAACTTCCAATTAAACCTAGGGTTTAGGCCCCCGCCTATAAATAGCCACATGGTACGGCCTCAGGCTCAATCGTACCCTGCGTCCACCACTTCTTCTTCTTCCGCCGAAAAAGAGCTCGAGACCTCCACTTTTTTCCCCGCGCCGCCGCGGCCGGAGCATCGCCGGCGTTCATCACAAGATGGTGAAGGAGAAGAGCCTGGTGACCAAGACCGGAGGAACCAGAAAAAAGAAAAAGAATGGAGGTGCCTCCGGTTCTGGAGCGGCTAGGTCTGGGAGAGGAATGATGCAAGTTAACTGGTGCGAGTCGGAGATGACTCAAGGCCGGCTTACGGAGATGGAGTACTCTGGGTTACTGCCGAAGAACCTATCTTGGCGTGCCCCTGGGAATGAGATCTGGCCTGAACCTAGGCCAGACGAGGTAATAATTTTCGAAGCCCATATCCTTCGCGGGTTTCGCCCTCCCGGGTCCCATTTTCTTGCGCCGGCTTTTAAGCTACTGTGGCCTTCACCTTCAAGATATTCCCCCCAAGTCCATACTCAATGTCAGGAACTTCGTTGTTCTCTGTGAAGATTATCTCCAATTAGAGCCCAACCTAGACCTTTTTCTTGAGTACTTCTACTGTAACAAACACCCGGAAGTTGCCGGGGGTGAGCTTATCCACTACGGTGGCATCTCGTTTCAGAGGTGAAAATATATTGCCTATCCGGGTATTCCCCTAGCTAGTCATCCAAAGCTTTGGAAAAAATCTTTCTTTTACATCAAGAAAAACTCTCCTGAAGGTGAACCGGCCCTTCCGGGTTTTCGCCCAGAGCGTCTAGTTTGTACTAGCACTATGAACTCCTATGCCAAACCTGCTGATAGAGTTCGAATCAAGCCCCTTCTCAAATGAGTCACTTCTCTAATAGTTCATGGTCTAACTGGTTTAGACCTGACTAAGACATGGGTGGAGTGGCGTATCCAACCCGTGAGCATTAGGAACCGGCTATTCCATGAGTACACCGGTTTAGCAGATCCTATGCGATATTCTGAGTCTCCAGTTTCCAAGTCTGACATGTTGGCTGCCCTAAAAGATTTGGTTGGAATAAAAGGAGACAAGTGACATTGGCATTGCTGCCTTTTGTGTTTCTAACCCGGATCCTCCTATAAGTCTCACCTTTTTATAAGTAACCTTCATTCTTTAAGACTGAACATATTGACCCTGATTTTATCCGGCTTACAGCTCACGGATCCCTTCTAGGTCACCACTCAAGAACCAACTTCTCCTCGTGAATACGATCAATCAGAGGAGGAAAGTGACGAAGAGGATGAAGTTTCTGAAATTTATTCCCTTGGTCACTTGGATAACCAGTTTGCTAATGCTAGTTACTCGCAGGAAGAACCGGGTGATCAAGAGGGTGCCGGTTTGGGACAAGGTGATGCAGGTCAAGAAGTGTCGGATCAACACATGCCGGATCTCAAGCCCACCACTCCCATTACGGGCTCCAATGTGGTGAGAGAAAAATATTCTCCCGTGACTCACAAGAGGGACCGGCAAGCCGTTGCTAAGGTACCAGTAAGAGAAGGAGGACCGGAGCTCCGGGTCAAGTGACTTGCAAGCAGGTTTGCCCGAGAAAACTCCCTCTCGCCTGGTTTCCAAGGTTCAGGTTTCACCTACCTCTTGTCACCCCTTGGCGGAGAAGATCCGGACTGAGTTGAGTCGTACCTTTCGTTCAGATTCTCCCCATTCCGACTCATCCCATTTCAGCGGGGCCAGCGAGTTTTCCATCAATTCTGGGTAAGTTAGCTCTACAACCTTTGGTCCGTAACTACAAAAATTTAGTTATGTAATCCGGCTTATGATTTTCATTACACCGCAGAGCCCAAGCTGTGTTGAAGGTTAACCCCATCTCAACTGCTGCTCCTGCTGTAAATCTGGAGGAGAGGATTTCTGGAGAAGAACAGGATGAACCGGTTGCTCGATCGCCGGGTCATACTGATGATATTGCACAAAACACTGAACAGGAGGTCAATCCGGTTGATAACACACCGGATAATGATCCTCTTGTTGAAGATATGGTTGTTTCTGACCCGGACGTAGTCATCACCGGCTCCCAAACTGCCCAGGCTGTTGGAACCTCCACTGTACTTTCCAAAGTTGCAGAAGATGTGAAGCCAAATCCAGAGGCAAAAACAGTTCCCTCCAACCTGAACCTTGAAGGCCGGGACTTTGACACGCTGGCTCGAGAACTTTCTGAGAATCGGCGTCGTGCATATGGGATTATATAATTTTTGAAGAAGAGATATGAGGTAACCTTGATGGATATAACCTGTAGCCCTCAATCTTCCAATTTATATCTGTAAAAATGAACTTGAAGATTTATCATTCAATTTTGAACTGAAATGTTGTAGCCCCCAAGGGCCGGTTTACAAATTTATAGTGAATCGGGACTTGTTCTACTTTTATACTTTGAAATTTATCTTCAAACTTAAATAGTGTAGCCCCCAAGTGCCGGTTTGTATGCCTGCAACCACTCGGGACTTAATCATATCTGACAATCCATTTTTTGAAACTGAAATAGTGTAGCCCCAAGTGCCGAGTTGCAAGCCTGCAGCTACTCGGGACTTAATCATATCATGTTTTATAGGCTAGAATTTCTTGCGATCTCCCAATATTCCGGGTTATGTTATATAGACCGGAATTTCCTCAACTTATGATTTGAATCCTATGATTACCTATTTGTTTTGATGTAACCAATGATCGTGCAGAGTCTTGAATATTCCTCGGAAAAGGAGATTTCAAATTTGAAGAGCCTGCCAGTACAAGAGGCTCAGAAAACTGAAGAGGTCAGGACCCGGCAACAAGAGCTACAGAATCGAGTTACGAAGGAAGCCAAAACTTGGTCTGTTCTCCAGCAGGATTTTGAGAACCGGGTAAAGGCTCTTATTGAAAGAGCAGAAAGTGCTGAAAAGAAGTTAGATGAAACCCGGAGCAGCTTTACCAAGGTGAAAGATCTTCTAGGAGAAATTACTTGCGGTGTATTTGGTAAGCTTAACCCACATCCATTAGATTTGTACCTTTCTTGTCGGTTTATCCTTTGCTGTACTTGGTCGATTTTGTTGAATCAGTGATGGAGCTCCTTCCTGCAAACTACTGTCTAGCCCTGGCAGTTGGTACATATGTGGTCAAGCATTAATAGGTGCTGACCCTACCTCCATGGGCACCAGGTTCTAGGCAAGTTCTGTTCTGATCAACGCCACCTTCCCAGCTGTGCCTATCACACCAGAGTCAGTATGGATAGAGGGTGCCAATCTCCTGGAGAAGCTACATGCCTCAGAGATGGTGAAGCGGTTCCACCAGCAGGCAACATCAGTGTACCCCTTCTCCTTCAAGCTATGGCATGCCTACTTGACAGTCTGCATGTGTTAATTTGTTAAAAGATAATCAATTAGTTGGCTCTGTTTTCCTGTAACCTAGAGTTTCTGTTACTTTGTTACTTGGCTCTGTTTTCCTGTAACCTGGAGTTTGTGTTCTTTGATCTGACAATGATTAGTTGGTGCATTTAGTTTTAGCGGAGCCATGATAAATTGGTGTGATATGGTTAATTTGATACCATGATTTTGTTCTCTACTTCTGTATCCATGTACTTTGCTACAAGCATGGGAGGTACTGTTTTGAATCAACTCAATGGGCTGCCTGCCAAATCATGTACCTGCTATTGCCAAGGGTTTGGCATGAATTTCTTAGGTATGTTGAACTGAAAGAGAATGGGAATATGTTGGGAATCAACTGCGCAAAAAAGAAAAGTACATATGTATATGCTATTCACATCCCTATAGCTGCTATTTCTCAAGCATTTGATGTACTGTTTTGAAATCAAGGAGGCCTTTATGTAGCAACTTTGGTTGCATATATGCCTAGACACTTTGTATCTATGTTGTTTTGCTTTTGCACTCTGCTACTTAGTATTTAATTTCTTCCCAAGTGTTCTTCTGTATATTGTCAGGATTTAGCTGATGATGAATAGTGCACCATATATCTGCTGCGTTAATTTGCATAACTGTATTAGAGATTGTGCTGAGATGATATTTAGTTAATAAAGAGATGCTAATTCTGTTATAGTATATTTGCATAACAACGCATGCCTCCATGTACTTTTCCTCTGGGCTTGATATTCTTGCAGGAGGTTCCTCCGATTTTGGCATAGCCAGATGTGGAATCATCATATGTGTATAACTGTGACTTGTGGTCTGTTGCATGCAGCAGATCCAACCCAAATCGCAGGTTAGCTTGTGCAGGTATATTTCATCTGTTAATTCCAGGTTGGCTTTCAACTCCTGCTGTAGATTTTTTTTGCTTGTCCTCCTTGCCAACCCCTCTGGGCGATCGACCCACCGGCACCTGCTGTTACACATGTGTAACATCCCAATTTTTGCTACCAAAGGGTTGTGGTGTTGTGTTCATATCATACATACATGAAACAAAAATTTAAATCATGTTTAAACCAATTTAAGCTGCGAAATTAAATGTTTTGAGAAAATACCACAGATAGTACTTAAAAGGGGTTCCAAAATTTTGTACTGAAAAGTATTTCAATTTCACCAAATCAATACATGGTGAGGTTGGAAATTTTATAAGCTTTCCAAAAAGTATTTTTGCCAAATTTTCTGTTCACAAAAAGGTCCACAAAAAGTTGTTTTCTGTCCTGTTTTATAATAGAAAAGGGCCTGTTTGCAAATCTTAAAAACTTCAGGGGGTCATGGAGGAAAATGCCCGTGTCGTCTTCCTCCTGTCCGGCGACAGGAGGGCAGCCGCCGCGCCACCTCCTGCCTCTCCGTTGTGACGTGGACGACCAGAGGGTCATCGAGTGCCGTCCGGATCGAGAAGATCCCCTCAGAACCCCCCCCCCCGAGCTCGCTCTCTCTCCCTCTGTTCCTCTCCTCGCCCGGAACCCTAGCTCGCCGGAGATCCACCCCCGTCGTCGTTTCACCGCGCCTCCGGCCTCACCGAGCATCTCCACATGACCACCGCAGCCTCCTCTCCCTCCACGAGCACTCGGAGCTGCCGGAATGGCCCAGACGCCGCCGATTTCACCATCACCTTCCTCTCCGGCCGCCGGCTATTTCTGCATGGCGCCGCCGTTCTCGTGCTTCTCCGCCATCGCCGATCACCTCAACGCGTTCACTGTGAGCTATGCTCCCTCCCCATCCCCTCTATTGCCCTCCTCCCGTACGAATTCGTCGGAGCCGCCGGAGCCCGAGGACCTCCGCCGCCGCTTCTTCACGCCGGCTCGCCGCCGTTGCCTTCCGGCAAGCGAGGCCACCCTCTCTGGGTTCCTCTCGACGAGAGGAAGGCAACGCAGCAAACGGCGCGCCCGGGGACTACCGGAATCGCCGCCGGCGAGTGCATCCGTCCCCGGCCGGCCACCGTGTGGCGTCACGGTGACGTCATCCCGACGTCACCTGCCCACGTGGCGCGCCCCTGTTTTTCTATTTCTGTTTTAAACTGAAAAGTGGGGCCCGCAGGTTATGGAAAATAATAGAAGTTAATTAAAACTTGTAAAATAAATAACTTACAATTTATAACTCCAAAAGTTATAAAAAATATGAAAAATATTCAGAAAAATATAATCTACCTGTTTATGCTATTTTCACACATGTTTGACAAAGTTCAAAAATAAATATTATTTAATGTTGTTTATTCATATAAAAATAGAAAAATAAGTTTTTAATCAATAAAATCAGAAAATTAAAAGTTATATACCAAATTTCTCAAAATGACAAATGCAACTTGTTTATGATGTTTTCAACCTCATTTGAGCAACTAAAATGGTACTCACTTTCAGAATCGCCCGAAACCCCCTCCGGGGTCCATTTCGGGCAAATTCCAGTAAAAATGCATAACTGACATACGAACCCTATCAACCCTATCTACATGTTTAGGGTGTTATTTCAGTGCGTTAACCTGCTCATGCATACATATTGCGCATTGCATCGATGTCATGTGTTGATTGTTATTTCTCTTTCGGTGTTGTTTCCCCCTCGGTAGAACGTGACTCCGAAGTGAAGGCCATCAATTCCATGACGAATACTTGATCCTAACCGACAAGTCAAGCACTTATTCCAGAAGATCTTTATCTGGTTTTCTTATAACCAAGGCAAGCATAACCTCTTATCTGCTCATATATGATTTTAAAGTGATTTGAATCTCGTACTTTGCATTCGGTTCCAAACTATTTGATGTCAGTAGATAGAGTTCTCCTATATACTGCATAACCTAGTTATCCTGATCCACTTCACCTAGCAGCTGTAGGTTTGTTTGTGCGCGCTCCGCTAAACCTTGTGAGTCTTGCTTAGCCATGCCTAGTTGATGATTCTGGTCAATGCGTGAATCTACTATGTCAGGTGTTTATGATCTGAATTAACTTTGATAACTTGACTAATCACGGCATGGATGTGAGGCCACAATGGGTTGTGGCGTTTTGTCCTGTTCATGCCCCTAGGAGCGAGTTCTCGCCTTCGAGCCGAGACTGAGCGTACAGCCACACGTGGGCCGATGAACCCCGCCCGGCTAACTAACTTGTTTAACCTTATCCATGAGCCACGTAGTTTGAGACTTCCATCTGCGTGTGAGTCGGAAAATGTTTTGGAGGAAACTAGGTCGTGACCGGGACAAGTGATGGACGTACACGGATCTTGTTCCCGACTCACAGAACAGGTGCCGTCAGGAGGTGGCCAACTCCCTGTTGACGGGGTGGCCCTGTTTGGGTTGACTCATGGATATGGTTCGACAAGGTAAAGGCCGGGAATCGACCACCCTCTGCCGGCACTTCCCGGACTAGTGCCAACCCGGTGGCACTAAGAGTCGGTTGGTACGTGTGGGTAAAGTTGTACACCCCTGCAGGGTTAAATCTTTTCGAAAAGCCGTGTCTGCGGTTAAAGACGACTTGGTGACGGATTCTGTGATCATAGACAACTTGAACGGAATGACTAAAACTTGCTGATAACGATTGAAGGATGCCTCCTCGGAGATGCCGAGATGGGTTACCTTGTAGCATGAGATAGTGTGGAACAACTGGAGGAGGTGATCTTTGAAGCACGAGGTGCTGAAATGTTTTGGTGGATTAAAAGATGATGATATCAGTAGTTGAGTAGCTTTCTCATCTGTTTTCAAAATACTCCATGAGACGTGCTATTCCTTCCTCAACTTGCAAAACAAAGATTGCTTTACGCAAATCAGCCTTCATGAAACCCTTTTCGAAATAGCAGATATATAATAGGTTAACTAAGTCTTGTTGAGTACCTCCCGTACTCAGGTTTGCTTAATTTTGGTTCAGGAGAAGATCTCACATCGGTGGTGATTCAACGTGGACATCGACGAGTAGTTCGGGGTTCCCAGGTAGCAGCCTGGAATCTATGGGCTGGGACGTCGCCTTATGTCGCGGCCTCTTAGGACTTTTTGGTTCTTGTTGATTAGCAACATAATTTGCCTTCCGTTGTCTGATGTAATGTTGGGTCGTGTGACCTCTGCTTGTAAGCTATACTCTAGTAACACCTGTTTAATACAGCTTTCATGTCTAGAGTGTTGCTTTGATCGGTTGTTGGTTTCGAGCTCATTGTTATACAGTTTTGGCTATGCCTGCATAGTTGTCGTAGTCGAGGGGTTGTGGAGCCGATGATCCATGTCCGAGCCCGCCTGTCGATTTGATCGGCCTGGGGCGAGGTAACCCCAGTAACCCTCGATTGGTGTTGCACTTTCTGGACACATAGCAGCTATGTATAACTTTGGTCCCGTTCCTTCAGTTTCATCCGACCCGTGGACGCTTGGGTATGCATAATTGGTTATGACTAGCATGGATACAAGGAATAGTAGACCGGGGATCCGGACTACGTGCCGATGAATCTGGTCTGCCTGCCGTTGTTTGTTGCGGCCGGGGCTGGTAACCCTGAAGCCCTTGTGAGTCCATGTCTAGGAGCACATAACAGTATGTATATCTCTGGGTACGGGGTCTGACAAGTCTTGGTATCAGAGCAGGTCTGCCTGTAGGAAAACCTTATTGCTTGGTCGATGTTGAGTCAAGTGTTTGTGAAAACTACTTTAAAACTCCAAATGGATTGTGAAAAACCTTCTTAAGATTCTTTTTACTCCTTATCTGGTATCGCTCTAACTCTGGGTCACCTTACCTGTTTTGATTTGAAAAGGTTTTGCTAGCTCTTCTAGTCATTCAAAACCTAGGTGCCTTCTCTGGCAATGACGTTCTTTTAACCAAGTTGACCTAGTGTTAAAGTTTCAAGAGTCGTGTGTGTTCCGTGTTCCGTTATCTCTTAATCTGGGAGATTTCCTTTCCATTCTAATCTCTCAGAGTTGTGTGGGTTCCACATACTCCTGTTCTAAAGTTTCAAAATCCTAAACCTCGAGATTTCCTTCCATCTCGAATGTACCCTATATCCTCCACTCCAATTCTTCCGGAGTTATGTTTGGCTTTTTGAAAGTCACCTCGTGATTGCTACTGGTAGTGTCCTAAGGCACTAAGATAGTAGTTACTCCTTTCTCTGTGTTTTTACCCCTTGAACTTGAACCGAAGGTCCCAGAATGTGCTGAGTAGTGGTGAGTCGAGTCATGTGTTTTAATAACCATGTGATGCTCATGCCATCAGTACAGGATGCTGACCTTTAACCCAAGTTCTGTTACGTTGAATCCTGAGGAATCTGTTTTACCTCGGGGTGGTTAGGAAATTCCAACTCTCATAGCCGTAGGCTTTCTTTTGGAATAAAAAGGGATCACAACAAAGAGTGGTCGTTATGAATTCCAAATTTTTGTTCTTGGTTCAGCTATACTTCTTCTCTTAGCATGGGTTCTACAAGTGAGTATTACCATGTGCAATCAAAGGGATCTTAAGAATCCTCCTGAGCATGTTCCCATCTCCAGTTGCTCTTGAATCTCCATCCGTTGTTTTGGACACCAAGTTGCATATGAGTGTTGGAGTCTTCCAATTCATCTGCTCTTGTTTTGCATCAGAACATTCCACCTTGGAATGTCAGGAGAAACAAACTCCAGTACTTCGTCCATCTCTAGGACTAGGTCAAAGTTTTGTAATCCACAGAATAAGGAAGTTTCGTTAGCTTCTATTCTGTTCTACCTTCGAGTATCACACTCTTACATATCAAGAGGTTGTGCTGTGTTTCATGGCCTTACTGATGAAGTGATGCTATCACACATCCTTACCCACCTTTCCTTTAAGCCTTAGTGCTCGAGATGGATGGGTGTGTATTGACATGTGTATCAGATATTCTAGCAATTCTTATTGCTTCAAAAAAATCTAGGAAACATCTGTATCCTTCTTAGCACTATTGGACACCCGGTCTCTATTTGAAGTTAACCGTGTTACCAAATCCGTTCTTTCCGGTCCACATTACCGTTCAAAGAGTTAGGTTCATGCCAAAGCTCTCCAGACCATATCGGTTGCTTTGAAAAGCATGCCTCCTTTCGAACTCCAAGACATACAGGTAGGTTGTGATATTCTGGTTGTCTTTCTAGAAGTATCACCAGGTTTGTTACCTGACCGTGATGTCTAAACGAGGGGTAGTTTGAACTACTCTTTCCTCCAAGAAACTTTGTTGGATATCCTGGACTAGTCGGTTGAGCTTAAACAACAACTTGGAGAGTTGAAAGACAAGAGCTCCGCCTAACTGAATCCTTCGTTAAGGGATGTCTAGTTTTGTTCATGTTGAAGAAGGATAGTATCCCCTTCGTGGAAATGCTATCATCCTACTCTTGATTTGAGTTGGGCTATCGTCAGATCAAGTCCATATTCAAGGACTATCTTTATGGTGTTTTCATTCATGGTGTTTTGCCCGAGTACACCTTCATGCCCTTTGGTCTGACCAATGTATTGTCTTGTTCATATATCATATGAATCCCTCTTCTTGGAGTGTTTTGATAAGTGTGTTTTCGAGCCCATCGATGACATTCCTATTTTCTCCAAGCTACGAGAGGTTCATATAGAACAATTGGCACTAATGTTGGAATCTTTTGAGAATCATCTTTGTGTCATCACGAAGTTGTGTTCTGGATGTTCGAAGTAGCTTACCCCAGTCCATGTGCTTATGGTGAAAGTTGTCGCCGTGGATCGGAGCAAAGTTTTCTTGTTCCCTCGGGAATAATCCCTCGGTCATGCACGTGTGGTCTATCCTTGAGATGGTAGGTTGTTACCTCCATTTATTTGAAGAAGTTGCATCCACACCCAGCCACTGACTGATCGTTCGTGAAAGAGAAGAAGTTTAAGAACTTTGTTATCTCTGTATCGTCTTCCCAACAAGGACTACGATGTGTTTCGTTGCAAGTAAACCATGTAGGTGCAACCATCCCTGACAAGTTGCTAATACATGAGCTCCGCAATCTCGCTCATCTCTTGAGCTTGACATCATAGTCCATATCTTGAGAATCTAGTAAGTGTATCTCGTTGGTAACCAGTGCAAATCTCTTCGCTCAAACATACCGAGCCTGAGCTATAAATCCACTAACCAGAGCTGAATCTCAAGCAGCAATGATGGTTGGTGTCTTCTCAAGGGTATCGAATTAGGTCCATTCAAGAATCCGGCATGGTTGATGATATGCTTGACACAACTAGCCGAAAGGCCTAATGTCATATCCCTTTGAATCTGTAAGAACAGCCATTCTCCGTGAGAATTCTTGTGGCTCATTCTAAACAAGTTTTCCTCACCGTTCTTCCAAACAAAAGTTTTACTTTCACTTGATGAACTACAAAAGGCTTTCATGAGCCTGATGTCGGTATCTAAAACATCAAGGGTAACTTGGAAGTTGATCTTTCCGATATCTCTCCGTTGAACCTCCAAAACCTTTGTTTTGGTGGAAACAAGTTCATCATGAGAATCATCTCGTGGTGTTCTGTAACTGCCCTTGATCAGTTTCCTTTCTCAAGTTGTTGGTACCTGAAGTTCTGTTCATCTCACACATTGTGTGAATTTGTCAGTCACTCCAGCCATGGGATCTTAACCATGTGGTAGATGTATTGTTACGTCCAAACCATGATAGTAAAAAAGATTCCTTATTACTTCCGGTGTTTCAACCCTTGTTGGTTAACCATCCTTATGGTGTGACCAAGGATTCTTCCTTTGTTACGGTGCTCCAACATCCTTTGGTTACTCATCATCTGCAGTGAAGTAACATCCCGATCTTTGACAAAGTTTTCGACAAATTTCAACAGAATGAAAGTTCCTTCATCTTTCGTGTCCATTCCGAAGAGTGAACATGATTTCGTATTAAACCTTTACCTTGAATGCATGATTCCAGCGTGTATCGTGTTCTCCCTCGTCTACGGATATTACATTGTGGTATCCAAGACCATCCTCCTCATCTTGGTATTCTGTTTGAAGAAACCTCGATGTCATAAGTTGTCCAACCTTTCTTTTCCAAAAGGATTTAAAGTCTTGTGCAAAGCTCATATTCTAAATCCTTTCAAGACCAATCATCCATAAACTTGAAACCTTCTTCTTTTTCCTCCGTTATCTTGATGTGTTTCATGCCTGTTAACTCAAAAGTTCTTTACGAACATTCTTGTCATGAGTTACCCATGAGATATTCGATCTTCGTGAAGATCATTTCCTAAGAGTTTCCCTCTTACCTAAGGTGTATCCGTTCAATACTTCAAGGTGCTACGGATCAACCTCTTCAACAAGAGAACCGTAAGGTTCGAGAAGATCATTCAAAACCGATGTTCCTTCTTTCTTCTCCTTCAGGAATCTCGGGACGAGATTCTTGTAAGGAGGGTAGATTTGTAACATCCCAATTTTTGCTACCAAAGGGTTGTGGTGTTGTGTTCATATCATACATGCATGAAACCAAAATTTAAATCATGTTTAAACCAATTTAAGCTGCGAAATTAAATGTTTTGAGAAAATACCACAGATAGTACTTAAAAGGGGTTCCAAAATTTTGTACTGAAAAGTATTTCAATTTCACCAAAGCAATACATGGTGAGGTTGGAAATTTTATAAGCTTTCCAAAAAGTATTTTTGCCAAATTTTCTGTTCACAAAAAGGTCCCCAAAAAGTTGTTTTCTGTCCTGTTTTATAATAGAAAAGGGCCTGTTTGCAAATCGTAAAAACTTCAGGGGGTCATGGAGGAAAATGCCCGTGTCGTCTTCCTCCTGTCCGGCGACAGGAGGGCAGCCGCCGGGCCACCTCCTGCTTCTCCGTTGTGACGTGGACGACCAGAGGGTCATCGAGTGCCGTCCGGATCGAGAAGATCCCCTCAGAACCCCCCCCCCCCGAGCTCGCTCTCTCTCCCTCTGTTCCTCTCCTCGCCCGGAACCCTAGCTCGCCGGAGATCCACCGCCGCCGTCGTTTCACCGCGCCTCCGGCCTCACCGAGCATCTCCACATGACCACCGCAGCCTCCTCTCCCTCCACGAGCACTCGGAGCTGCCGGGATGGCCCAGACGCCGCCGATTTCGCCGTCACCTTCCTCTCCGGCCGCCGGCTATTTCTGCATGGCGCCGCCGTTCTCGTGCGTCTCCGCCATCGCCGATCACCTCAACGCGTTCACTGTGAGCTATGCTCCCTCCCCATCCCCTCCATTGCCCTCCTCCCGTACGAATTCGTCGGAGCCGACGGAGCCCGAGGACCTCCGCCGCCGCTTCTTCACGCCGGCTCGCCGCCGTTGCCTTCCGGCAAGTGAGGCCACCCTCTCTGGGTTCCTCTCGACGAGAGGAAGGCAACGCAGCAAACGGCGCGCCCGGGGACCGCCGGAATCGCCGCCGGCGAGTGCATCCGTCCCCGGCCGGCCACCGTGTGGCGTCACGGTGACGTCATCCCGACGTCACCTGCCCACGTGGCGCGCCCCTGTTTTTCTATTTCTGTTTTAAACTGAAAAGTGGGGCCCGCAGGTTATGGAAAATAATAGAAGTTAATTAAAACTTGTAAAATAAATAACTTACAATTTATAACTCCAAAAGTTATAAAACATATGAAAAATATTCAGAAAAATATAATCTACCTGTTTATGCTATTTTCACACATGTTTGACAAAGTTCAAAAATAAATATTATTTAATGTTGTTTATTCATTTAAAAATAGAAAAATAAGTTTTTAATCAATAAAATCAGAAAATTAAAAGTTATATACCAAATTTCTCAAAATGACAAATGCAACTTGTTTATGATGTTTTCAACCTCATTTGAGCAACTAAAATGGTACTCACTTTCAGAATCGCCCGAAACCCCCTCCGGGGTCCATTTCGGGCAAATTCGAGTAAAAATGCATAACTGACATACGAACCCTATCAACCCTATCTACATGTTTAGGGCGTTATTTCAGTGCGTTAACCTGCTCATGCATACATATTGCGCATTGCATCGATGTCATGTGTTGATTGTTATTTCTCTTTCGGTGTTGTTTCCCCCTCGGTAGAACGTGACTCCGAAGTGAAGGCCATCAATTCCATGACGAATACTTGATCCTAACCGACAAGTCAAGCACTTATTCCAGAAGATCTTTATCTGGTTTTCTTATAACCAAGGCAAGCATAACCTCTTATCTGCTCATATATGATTTTAAAGTGATTTGAATCTCGTACTTTGCATTCGGTTCCAAACTATTTGATGTCAGTAGATAGAGTTCTCCTATATACTGCATAACCTAGTTATCCTGATCCACTTCACCTAGCAGCTGTAGGTTTGTTTGTGCGCGCTCCGCTAAACCTTGTGAGTCTTGCTTAGCCATACCTAGTTGATGATTCTGGTCAATGCGTGAATCTACTATGTCAGGTGTTTATGATCTGAATTAACTTTGATAACTTGACTAATCACGGCATGGATGTGAGGCCACAATGGGTTGTGGCGTTTTGTCATGTTCATGCCCCTAGGAGCGAGTTCTCGCCTTCGAGCCGAGACTGAGCGTACAGCCACACGTGGGCCGATGAACCCCGCCCGGCTAACTAACTTGTTTAACCTTATCCATGAGCCACGTAGTTTGAGATTTCCATCTGCGTGTGAGTCGGAAAATGTTTTGGAGGAAACTAGGTCGTGACTGGGACAAGTGATGGACGTACACGGATCTTGTTCCCGACTCACAGAACAGGTGCGGTCAGGAGGTGGCCAACTCCCTGTTGACGGGCTGGCCCTGTTTGGGTTTACTCATGGATATGGTTCGACAAGGTAAAGGCCGGGAATCGACCACCCTCTGCCGGCACTTCCCGGACTAGTGCCAACCCGGTGGCACGAAGAGTCGGTTGGTACGTGTGGGTAAAGTTGTACACCCCTGCAGGGTTAAATCTTTTCGAAAAGCCGTGTCTGCGGTTAAAGACGACTTGGTGACGGATTCTGTGATCATAGACAACTTGAACGGAATGACTAAAACTTGCTGATAACGATTGAAGGATGCCTCCTCGGAGATGCCGAGAGGGGTTACCTTGTAGCATGAGATAGTGTGGACCAACTGGAGGAGGTGATCTTTGAAGCACGAGGTGCTGAAATGTTTTGGTGGATTAAAAGATGATGATATCAGTAGTTGAGTAGCTTTCTCATCTGTTTTCAAAATACTCCATGAGACGTGCTATTCCTTCCTCAACTTGCAAAACAAAGATTGCTTTACGCAAATCAGCCTTCATGAAACCCTTTTCGAAATAGCAGATATATAATAGGTTAACTAAGTCTTGTTGAGTACCTCCCGTACTTAGGTTTGCTTAATTTTGGTTCAGGAGAAGATCTCACATCGGTGGTGATTCAACATGGACATCGACGAGTAGTTCGGGGTTCCTATGTAGCAGCCTGGAATCTATGGGCTGGGACGTCGCCTTATGTCGCGGCCTCTTAGGCCTTTTTGGTTCTTGTTGATTAGCAACATAATTTGCCTTCCGTTGTCTGATGTAATGTTGGGTCGTGTGACCTCTGCTTGTAAGCTATACTCTATTAACACCTGTTTAATACAGCTTTCATGTCTAGAGTGTTGCTTTGATCGGTTGTTGGTTTCGAGCTCATTGTTATACAGTTTTGGCTATGCCTGCATAGTTGTCGTAGTCGAGGGGTTGTGGAGTCGATGATCCATGTCCGAGCCCGCCTGTCGATTTGATCGGTGTGGGGCGAGGTAACCCCAGTAACCCTCGATTGGTGTTGCACTTTCTGGACACATAGCAGCTCTGTATAACTTTGGTCCCGTTCCTTCAGTTTCATCCGACCCGTGGACGCTTGGGTATGCATAATTGGTTATGACTAGCATGGATACAAGGAGTAGTAGACCGGGGATCCGGACTACGTGTCGATGAATCCGGTCTGCCTGCCGTTGTTTGTTGCGGCCGGGGCTGGTAACCCTGAAGCCCTTGTGAGTCCATGGCTAGGAGCACATAACAGTATGTATATCTCTGGGTCCGGTGTCTGACAACATGATAGTACTCCTTCACCTCTGAAAGCGCATGGTGCCCCCATATGTGGTTTTGGTAATTAATGACAATCCTTAAGGACTAATGTTTGTATTGAGATATTCTTTCAGGACTTGTCCATAAGAATAGTTTGGAGTCCTTATGTGAATCGAAGAATATGATATGATCATGTGATGTCCAAGAAAAAGCCACCAAGATTAATATGATCCAGCGGTAGTACCGGGCACCCCAGCGGTAGTACCGTGTTGCACAGCAAGCGGTAGTACCGCGTCCAGTACCGCCAGAGTAAAAATGGCTACTGCATCCAGCGGTACTTCAGCGGTACTGGTTCGTTAGTACCGATGTGGTCTTATTGATCTTGAGAAAAACCTTGCTCAGCGGTAGTACCGCTACTGGCTGGCGGTAGTACCGCTACCTATCATGAAGCGGTAGTACTGCCCTCAGTACCGGCCCTTGTACCGCTGGCTAGGTTTTTCTCTCGGTATCGCACGGTACTAGAGCGGTAGTGACCTAGTACTACCGCCAGCCACTTCGATTTAATTCAAAGATTGTGGCCAGCGGTAGTACAGGTGTGCACTCCCGGTAGTACCGCTGCTGGAGTAGCACGGTACTTTGGCACTTGTACCACCCGCGCCCTGTGACTGGGACTCTCTAGTACCGCGTGCGTACCCAGGTAGCGGTAGTACCGCTGCACCCTGCGGTAGTACCGCTATGCTGTTAAGCTTATTGCTTCGATGTCTTGAAAACCAAGATGGAGTGGTCTTTCATGTCTACCTTCAAGACATCAACTTTATGGACAAAGAAAGGAGAAAAGATACCAGGTTGATCATGCGTATGATCAACACACAAAGCTACAATATGTACCTAGTGAGATTATCTATCTCGTGGTAATGGTAAGCAATTGTCCATATAGCTTTGTGAACTAACCCATGATATGTGTGTGTGCTATATCTATGTGTGGTTAGGTATCTTTCCATGGGCATGCTTCACAAGAAAGATTTCATATAGCCCATGGTCTATGTCGTCAAGCGGTGTTTGTCATCGAGCTTGACGTGGAAGCTCAAGTGAAGCATATTGAAGAAATCCTATGCTTGATGCTTTCCACCCATTTGTAGATTGTGGCCTTTTTAAGATGTTCCGAAGGGTCTCTCCCATAATGGTGTATGGGGGAACAACTTGCAAGTCTTCATCAAGCGGAGCAATTGCTTGCTTGCACGATCAAGAAAGAAGATCCAACTTGAGAGAGTCAAGATCGTCATCATCTAGCTCAAGTGGAATTCTCAAGGAAAAGGTATAATCTTCATAGGTTTTCCATTTTACCAGTCTCATACATTTGGGAGACCGGGTTATAGGATCGATAGTCGTACTATCAAGAGGGGCTCTCAAGTGAGTAACTTGATCGAATCGTTGTGGAGAGCTCAAACCTTTGCACTCTTGCATATCATTTTTCTTGGTTCTTATTTGTCTTTTATCTATATGGTTTTTTTTCTTGTTGTTATCTTTACGACAAGCCCAAGTTCATCAAAAACAGTTTTCACATGAAACACCTATTGAGTTTTTGATGTTGAAGGTTTTCCCGGTTGGTCATTTTTAGAGAGGCTTTCCTTTCCCCATTTGGTTTTAAGTTTCATTGTTGTACAATGATGTTTCTCTGCATTATTTTGTAGATTCCGTCGTTGCGATTTCAACGAGCCCAAGATCATCGAAAACGGAGTCCGGACGCAAAAGTTATGATCGTTTTCGTATCGGGTGTTTTTGCAGTTTTTGTTCCAGCAGTAGTACCGGTCAAGTACCGCCCCAGTACCGCCCGAACCAGTACCGAAAAGCCCCATAGCGGTAGAACTTCTGGGCCTAGCGATAGTACCGCTGCTGGGCGAAAAAATCACATAACGGTCATATTTTGGGTCCCCTATTTAAGGGGGTCTTCTTCCCCCTTGACCCTAAGGCTGCCCAACACGTTTTTCACTCTCTCCCCCACCATTGTTGACCTTGGAAACCTTGCCCCTCTCAAAATCCGTCCAATGATTCTTGCATATCTTTGAGGGAGAAGTTAGAGGAGATCTAGATCCACATTTCCACCAATCCATCTCTCTTCTTAGTGAGGGGAACTTAGTGAATCTAGATCTTGGTGTTCTTTGTGTTTCTCCTCCTTTGTTCTTCCTCTCTTATTCCCCCATAAGAATTTGTTGCTTTGTTGGAATTTGAGAGTGGAGGATTTGAGCACTTGTGCTCTTTCCATTTGCATCGGTTGCATCTGTTTGGTCTCTCCACGAGGATTCGTGGAAGTGAAAAATTGTGAGCTTGTTACTCTTGGGTCTTGGAACCTAGACGACTTGTGGTGTTCTTGGGAGCCTCCAATTGAGTTGTGGATGTGTGCCCCAAGATTGTGGTGACACCGAGAGCCTCCAACTAAATTGTGGATGCGTGTCTCGGGTTTGAAGGTTGCCAATAGTGGAAGGTTAACTAGGCCTTTGTGGCGGGGTTCATCGAAGAATAGGGTGAGGACTTTGTGGCGTTGAGTAGGCCTTTGTGGCGAGCTCACACCCCTCCAACGAGACGTACTCCCCTTGTGGGAGGAACTCGAGAATACATCATCGTCTCCGTGTGCCTCGGTTATTTCTATACCCGAGCTTTCTACTTATGCAATTTACATTGTGATAGCCTTCGTGCTTGAAGTTATATATCTTGCTATCACCTTGTTACTTGTCTTGCTTAGCATCAGTTGTTCGTGCACCTAGTTGACCCTAGAATATTTAGGTTATGTGCTTGTTAATTTTAACACCTAGTTTATTTCCGCATTTAGCAAGCCTTAACCAGAATTTTTTTAATCGCCTATTCACCCCCCCCTCTAGGCGACGTTGTTGTCCGTTCAATTGGTATCAGAGCCTCGTCTCTCTTATTAGGCTTTACATCCTAGAGAGTATGATGTCGTTTAGAGAAATAGAGCATGATCCCGCTTTTATATTATATGGTAGAAATTATGATGTTTGAAAATTTTGCATTCTTAATTTTCTTGTGGACATGGGTCCAAAGTATGTTAAGGGAATTATATATATGGATTTTTCTCCTCCAAACGATTCTCAAGATTTATCTTTAGAGGATGAGGAAAACTCTTATCTCGATACTCTTGTATCTAATGGTCTCTTGTGTGTTTTGAGAGATGTAGTTCTTGGATCAATCATGCCTTTTCGGAACGCTCATGAGTTATGGACAAAACTTCAAGATATATATGATGTGTCCAATATTATTGAGGATGATTGTTCTCCATCCACTTCCGGCCGTGATGAGTTCACATCTTTCTCCACTACACCAACATGTGATTTGTCACAAGGTAATGATATGGTGAGTGGTGATAGAAATTGCATTGTGGATAGTGAATTTGTTATTGACTATACTTCATCTCTATCCTATTGCAATGATCTATCTTTGGACTTAATATCTTCTAGCGCCCAAAGTTCCATACATGCTAGTGTTGATAGTCCTTGCATATCATGTAATAGTTGTTTAACTAAATCTCATGATGATATGCTTCCTATGTATTGTTTTCATAAAAACAATGCTTCAATTTCCTCTAGAACTTGTGTGGCTAACAAGGTAGATGAATCCCATTTTTTTGTGGAACAAGACATGGACCCTATTGGTGCTTCAAGTCAATCTTCGTTATCCATTTCTCATATGTGCCTTATGGCTAGGGATTCAAAGGTATCTCCACCTTTGGAACCCACTACATCTTGTGATGATGAGGATGAGGATATATTTTATGGAGAGCTTGAGGACGAGGTCTCATTAATGGAGAAGGGTGAGTTGGTTCTTCTTGATTTCGAATCCTACCTCCACAATTCTGTGGCGCACCAAATGAAGGGGTGCGCCACAGAATTTTTTTTTTCTTTTTTTATTTTCTAGTCAAAATCTTAAAACGGCCATAACTTTTGTTCCTTTTGGAATTTGGCGATTCTAAAAAAAGCTCCCAAGCCGAAGGCGAGTGAGGTTGGGTCTCTTTTTCTCTCTAGTTTTTTTTGATATCTTGATCATTTTTTTCGACATCGTATGCAAAAGTTATGCCCATTTTACTTTTTTTAACGAACTTTTGCTCAGAAAGTCGAAATTCATATTTCAAAATTTGATTAAAAAGTAGACCTTAAACTCTCCGTGCATCTATAAGGGATTTATTTTTTTTTGATGCTTTTTAGACCGCCAACTCTTCCGTCAAAAACTAGAAAAGGCGTTCCCGGGGGGGGGGGGTGGAGTTGGTGCGTGTGGACATAATTTTTTGGGATGGGAATTATGTGGCGCACGTGGCAGTGGTGCGCCACGGAAATGTCATATTTCTGTGGCGCACTAACCACCATACGCCACAGAATAGGAGTGTGGCAATCATTGGTGTGGGCCCCCAACTTATTTCTGTGGCACACCCCTATCCCATGCGCCACAGAATTCCTCTTTTCTGTGGCGCACCACGGTCCCGTGCGCCACAGAATGCCTCTTTTCTGTGGCGCATGCCCACCCGTGCGCCACAAAAATATATTTCTGTGGCGCACCAAGAAGCCATGCGCCACAGAATCTGTTCCATAGAAAGGCACTTCTCTACTAGTGAAGATATCACTCCTTTGGGTGAAATATTGGCTTTTGCTATTAATAGCTCTAAAATCATTGAAAAGAAAGGTGAGATTGAAAGAAGTGATGCCGATGAGAAGGCATCCCTCACTATGTCTCTTGAGGAAGAGTATGAGCTCTGAGTTACTCTTGAGGAGAAACTTGAATCTATTGAGGAGCTCTATAATGAACAAATATCCTATCTCACTAAAGCACGTGACCATACTAATTCTAAATATAAAGTGCTTAAAAAGGAAAAGTTTGAATTGGTAGTTGGCAATGCTAATCTTATTGAGAAAAACTCTAGGTTGAATAATGAGCTTGCCAAGTTGTCTTCTTCTATTTCTAATGATGCTTGTGCTACTAACTCCACATCTTGTGAAGCATCTATTTTGAAGGAGAATGTTGAGCTAAGGGCTCAACTTGAGTTAATGACTAGCAAGTGTGGGACTTTGGAAGAAAGTCATGAAAAGCTATCTAGCTCTCATGAGGATCTTCTAGCATCCCATACATGGATAAAGTTAGCTCTTGAGTCTATCACTACAAAGGTAACATCTTGTGATCATCATGTGGTTACTAGCACAATATCTTCTAGTAATGTTATATTGCCTTGTGCTAGTATTAGTAATTCATCCTCTCGTAATGTTTCTCCATCTTGTGATGAATTGCTTTCCTTGCCTTGTTTCTCTAATAATGAAGCATCTACTTCCTCTAGCTCTTGTGTTGATTTTAACCATGTAGCGAAAATTAAAGAGTTCAAGGCCCAAGTCACTTCTTTGAAGAAAGACTTGGAAAAGAGTCATGAAGGGAGTTCCACCCTTGACAAGATCTTGAGAGTGCGAAGACTTCCCAATGACAAGAGTGGACTTGGATTCAACTCCAATATCAAGAACAAGTCCAAGATTGACAAGAAGAAGGGCCAAGAGCAAGTAAAAGATCCGGCCAAGATTATTTGCTTCAAGTGCAAGATTGAAGGGCACCATGTTAGATCTTTCCCTTTGAAGAACAAGTTTCTAAGTGAGAAGCAACTAGGGAAGCGGCATCTTGTTCAATCTCATGCTCAACCACGAGTTGAACAACAACCACCCCCTAAGAAGACTCAATCCAATGCTCCTCAAGTTGAGGAGCCTATTAAGAAGAAAGAGAAGAGTCGATGTTGCTACCTTTGTCGTGAGAAGGTACACCTTGCTTCTTCATGCACTAATGGTACATTATCCAACCCTATCCTTGTTTATGATGTGTAATCCATTCGGAAGGATAATGTGGGCAATGTGTTTTCCAAGTTTGTTGGTACTCAAAGTGGTGTCAAGAAAAGAACCATTTGGGTTGCCAAACCTATTGTGACTAACCTCTTAGGACCCAACTTGGTTGGGGACCAACAAGCTCAAACTTGATCAATAGGTGTTGTTGGAGGGCATTGGAGACTTGGTTATCTCATGAAGAATTAAGAGATCTTCATCAATTATATTTCCTCAAGCCAAGTCATGTGGATTATATATATATATATATATATATATATATATATATATATATATATATATATATATATATATATATAGGACAAATTCAGGCTACTCCCGGGTGTAGCTACACCCATATGTGTTTAGTATGATGTATGTAGTATCTATCATACCGGAGAGTATATACATGTAGTATGCAGTATATATTACTATTTCGGGAGTATATATACTACTTTTTATGTAGTATGTGTAATTTTTCTATATACTTCTTTTATACGTATATATATACAGGTATTTTAAATATATAGTACAAAATACATGCTCAATTTTATAATTTTCACGAAACTTGTTTTGGAGTATCTTAGATATAGTATATGAACGTACTCAGACCAAAAAAGTATGACACATACCTCCGTACGGCAGTATATGAGACGTGGGTGTAGCTACACCCGGGAGTAGAAACCATTTTCCCTATATATATATATATATATATATATATATATATATCTTATCCAATGTTCCTCCTTGCGATAACTTGTATCTAATTCATATATTCATTTAAAGTTGCATGCTCCCTTGCATATGTTAGTTTTGTTTCTAGCGTGTGTTTGTATATGTTGTTCTTACTACTTACCTATCTTGAGTAATATAGTTATGTTTGGTGGTTTGCACTCCATGTACTCGTGTGTTTTGTGTTGAGCCTTCATTGAAATTATTGCTTATTTTAGTTGGCTCTTTGGGAGATTAATGGACTATCCCATTTCGGGGGAGTAAGATGCTCTTGGCACTTTACTATCCTAAAATGTGTGTACATGAGGAATACCACTTAGTGTTGATATATCAATATTATCTTGTCTCTATATGGTATGTCTTCCTCATGAGAAATTCAAATTCTAATGTCCATTAAAATTTCTCTTGTTGGATTGTTTTTCTTTACCTCTTGTTGAAAAAAAAATTGATTATCACATTATGGGGGAGTAATAAGCTATGTGTATATTACAAGCCTATAAAATGTGAACATGTGAGGTATTGCCACCTAGAATTGATATTAGTTATCGTGTTCTTATGTGGCATGTTGCTCAAACAAGTTCCATGTTTTCTTAAATGTGTTTTGTCTCTCTTCTTTGGGTATATTGTTTGTGAGAGTTTCTTAGTGCTTTGTATATTCGATTTTATTTGAAGCCTTCAAGAATCTCTATCTAAGCATGTTTTTTATTCCTATCTTTTGTCACATGCTTATGTTTTGGGAATATGATTGTGAACAATTCTACCACCAAAAAATATCTCCATACATCTCTTGTCTTTGACAAGTGATAACAATTTGTGGTAAGTTTATTGATCATATTTACTTTGGCCTTTGCTCTAAAATTTTCTTGTTTGTTGCCAATGATTTGTTTGGGTTAAGTCCCTTGTGTCTTCCTTGCTCTACTCAAAATTTGTTTTGCCCTCTCTTTTGGTAGGAAAAGCAATGATCCCATACTTGTGCACTCATGTTCAAAGTCATACTTCTTTGGGTTGCACTATTCTTGGGGAAGCTATCCTACATTGAGTAGATCACCGTTCTTTAAATTGGTATTGCATCTAATTGATTTTATTTAAACATGACTAGTGTTTGAATAATATATATGGAGCGTAATGATTCCATTGTGTGCATTTTGTATTCAAATGCAAGATCATAAATAATGCACTATTCTTGGAAGAACTATCGTATATGCGTTTGAACACTTGTTGTCTTTAAATTTTTATTTTATCCCAATGACTTGTCTCTTTGGAAGCCGAACATTTTTCGTCTTGGTACTTTGTGTGCTATCATGAAAATTTTAGAGGGTTTGTTTATTCTTTGATTTTTTTTTGTATCTTCTCTATTTTGTTTCCTCAATCATGTGTTGATTTGGGTCTTGATATAATTTGGACAATTATCTTTCTTTTCACTCTTGTGAGTGGCTTCTTGGTTTAATTGGTTCTTTGTCCAATTTGTATCTTGTTTTGGTTCTTGAAAGTTTTGTGCATGCATATTTACTATGTATATTTTTTCGCATGCTTACTTTCGTTGATCCAATATATAGGATAAACTCCATCAAATCCTAAATGGCTAAGATGTGCATGAAATTTAAATTCATATTAATATGCACATATTTATGTGGAGTTTGTCCTATGTATTGTAGTTGTCCTAACTACTTTGGACCCAATGAGTCTGGGTACCATGTTGTACTTGAAATTTTTTTAGGTACAATGGAGATGCATTGGGTGCTTGCCTCATTCATAAGGAAGGTGTTCTCACCATCGTATTATAGGATTCAAGCCATGATGATTAAAGAACTCACATCCTCTTCATCACCAATGTCTTCTCGGTAACAAGTATCTATCGCATGCATACATTTCTAGCTCTCAACCTTGTGTAGGTTGTATCTTGGCATGAATTCTTTTTGTTGCATTTCATTTGGTTCTTGCAAGTGTACTTTCAAAACATCTTTATTGCAAATATGAGTAAGCCGGGATGATTACATATCTAGGGGATATTTATAATCGTTTTATGATTCACCAATCCCAAGTATATTAATCTAGCAACTTCTACTCGAAGTCTCTCATATGCAATATTGATGAATTCTCAAAAACCATTTTCCTTTTTGTGATACGTGTTACCTTTGTCGAAGCATTCCAACTATCACTTTTCCCTTGTGATATTTGTGATGCTTTGATGAGTTTGTTGATTGTTCATCTATATCCCTTTAAGACAAAATTGAGCTTTGTGCTTTGCTTTCAAGAAAAAATCTTATTGGTGTATTTATGACTCTCTTTTGGATATCATGTTCCTCTCCTTCGTACCTATTTTTTGTGTGCATATTTCTTTGTGGACTTATATCTTTGTGATTTGTGTCCACTTAGAAACTTATACACATGAGGATAGTTACATCTTTAATTCGTATTCTATTTCTTTAGTGACCACCTTTTATTGATTTTTATTCTTTGGTGGTTCCTAGAAGGCACAAGCTTGGCTTTTCATTTGGTACTTATTTTGCATCTTAATAAGCTTGTGGACCTATTTGTTTGTTGCAAGTTGGATTTCTTTATTTACCATCTTTCCTCTTGCACTTCTTGTGGGTTGTAGATGATTATGGGGAGTGATGATTCCATATTTGTGCACTCATCAATAGTGCATAGACATTGGGGAGCTTCTCTATTCTTTTCTAGAACTCTCTTGGTGGATCTCTTTGGTTGCTTGTCTCCTTGTGGGGAGATGTTTAGAGGAATATTTTTCATTTGCAATCTTAGGATCCTCAATATAGTTTGATCCCCCTCCATCTATTCATTGTTGGATATATGCACTTGATTTCACTCATATCATGAGGAATGCATACACTATGGGGGAGATCTTATTATATTGACCTTCTAGGTTTTTTCTCCCATTTTGGAAATGGATGCCAATGGGGGAGAAGTTTAGAGGGTCTAAGGGAATTTGGTTTTATGCTTTAGGTTCGTTCTTAAGCATTTGCCTTCCATGCTCTTGCATCCTTGCTCTTTGTGTTGCATGGTTGCTTTATTCATTATATAAACCCTCGTAAAAAGGGATTGTCATCAATTACCAAAATGGGGGAGATTGAAAGCTCATGGTGCTCCCATATGTGGTTTTGGTAATTAATGACAATCCTTAAGGACTAATGTTTGTATTGAGATATCTTTCAGGACTTGTCCATAAGAATAGTTTGGAGTCCTTGTGTGAATCGAAGAAGATGGTATGATCATGTGATGTCCAAGACAAAGCCACCAAGATTAATATGATCCAGCGGTAGTACCGGGCACCCTAGCGGTAGTACCGTGTTGCACTGCAAGCGGTAGTACCACGCCGAGTACCGCCAGAGTAAAAAATGGCTACTGCATCCAGCGGTACTTCAACGGTACTGGTTCGTTAGTACTGTGGTCTTATTGATCTTGAGCAAAACCTTGCTCAGCGGTAGTACCGCTACCTATCAGGAAGCGGTAGTACCACGCTCAGTACGGGCCCTTATACCGCTGGCTAAGTTTTGCTCCCGGTATCGCACGGTACTAGAGAGGTAGTGACCTAATACTACCGCTAGCCACTTCGATTTAATTCGAAGATTGTGGCCAATGGTAGTACCGGTGTGCACTCGCGGTAGACCTTTGCTGTAGTACCACGGTACTTTGGCAGTTGTACCGCCCGCGCCCTGTGACTGGGACTCTCTAGTACCGCGTGCGTACCCAGGTAGCGGTAGTACCGCTGCACCCAGTAGTAGTACCGCTGTGCTGTTAAGCTTATTGCTTCGATGTCTTGAAGAACAAGATGGAGTGGTCTTTCATGTCTACCTTCAAGACATCAACTTTATGGACAAAGAAAGGAGAAAACATACTAGGTTGATCATGCGTATGATCAACACACAAAGCTACAATATGTACCTAGTGGGATTATGTATCTCGTGGTAATGGTAAGCAATTGTCCATATAGCTTTGTGAACTAACCGGTGATATGTGTGTCTGTTATATCTATGTGTGGTTAGGTATCTTTCCATGGGCATGCTTCACAAGAAAGATTTCATATAGCCCATGGTCTATGTCGTCAAGCGGTGTTTGTCATCGAGCTTGACATGGAAGCTCAAGTGAAGCATATTGAAGAAATCCTATGCTTGATGCTTTCCACCCATTTGGATATTGTGGCCTTTTGAAGATGTTCCTAAGGATCTCTCCCATAATGGTGTATGGGGGAGCAACTTGCAAGTCTTCATCAAGCGGAGCAAGTGCTTGCTTGCACGATCAAGAAAGAAGATCCAACTTGAGAGAGTCCAGATCGTCATCATCTAGCTCAAGTGGAATTCTCAAGGCAAAGTATAATCTTGATAGGTTTTCCATTTTACCTGTCTCATACATTTGGGAGACCGAGTTATAGGATCGATAGTCGTACTATCAAGAGGGGCTCTCAAGTGAGTAACTTGATCGAATTGTTGAGGAGAGCTCAAATCTTTGCACTCATGCATATCATCTTTCTTGGTTCTTATTTGTCTTTTATCTCTATGGGTTTTGGTGCTTGTTGTGAGCTTCATGACAAGCCCAAGTTCATCAAAAACGGTTTTCACATGAAATACTATTGAGTTTTTGATGTTGAAGGTTTTCCCGGTTGGTCATTTTTAGAGAGGTCTTTCCTTTCCCCATTTTGTTTTAAGTTTCACTGTTTTA